>OY856413.1:417672378-418872378 GCA_963693085.1 Alisma plantago-aquatica
ATCAAACATATTTAATAAAAATGTGTGATATTGTTTGACATTTTTATACCATATTTGGTTACCTATACATGTAAAGATTGTATATTTACTGAATGGTATCGAAATGAATGAAGAACAATGGTTGACAAGTTAGTGATATGTATATTTCAATACATCTATTAATATATTTGGTGAACCATGCATACGTTTGCTATTGTGATAGCATCAAAAGTTTATATGTAAAAACAAGGAAACCAACATGCATTTTCATAAAAATAAATCTTCTAAATTACTTAGTAATGTTATCCATTTATCTAACCCTTATATTTATAAAGTTAGAATCAACATTGTCCGTCAATCTATTTCTATTAATCTACTACATCTAAACAACAATATTTCAAACCGTGTATGAAGTCTCAGTAAAAACTCATCCACAGTCCGAAGAAGACTGGTATGTTCCGATTGACTATTTGGATCGTTCTCTTCTTCTACAGTCAATAATTGTTACACTAATTACCCGTTGTGAACGTTGTTACAACTCGTCGTCTACGTTGTTGACGTAGTGACCATTACGAATTTTCCTTACGTATTGACTATTACGAATTTTCCTTGTGGAAGTCTTGGGGAACTGTCAGTTCCTTTCCTGGTGTATTTAACATGTCTTTACCCTTCTCAATTTCAAGATGCCCCGCACGCTGCATTTGCACCCAATGAATCACCAGCAAGCAAGCTAATTCATCAACATTCGTGGATTAAGGCGACAATTCCGCAGGTAATTCCCCGGGAATCACAGTTACTCATCACTGCACCCAAGGGGTCGTCATGAGGTACCTGCAAGCTCTGTTGACGGTACTGCTCTGCATCTCCTTCATCATCGAAGCGCAGCCACAGCAAGACGACACACTCAGGCTGGACGAGCAACTAGACAGTCTCGACGACCGCGGGTTTTTGGTCTCCGCCTCCGGCGTGTTTTGCCTAGGCTTCTTCTCCCCCGGCAGCAGCATCAACCGGCACCAATATTTGGGAATTTGGTACCACCAGATCGGCAACCAGACCGTGGTCTGGGTCGCCAACCGGCACAACCCGCTGCCTACGGCGGGAGGTGTCCTCAGCCTCGCCACCAACGGCACGCTGATCCTGACGGGTAGGAACCGCACCCTAATTTACTGGAACTCCACCGTCAGCCGTCAAATCAGTAGCCCGGTGGCCCGTCTCCAGGACGATGGTAACCTGGTTGTAGTTGACGAAGGCGGTGGCACCGCAGCCAATCTTTCGCGGCTCAACTCCGCGTGGCAGAGCTTCGACTACCCAACTGACACGCTGCTCTCGGGTATGAAGCTCGGGAGGAACCTCCGTAAGGGGCTGGAATGGAAGGCGACGGCCTGGAAGTCTCCCGACGACCCGGCCCCGGGACCCTACGCCATAGGGGTGGACCTTCGTGGCGTTCCTCAGGTCTTCCTAAGAGAATCCGGCGGGTTACCAAGATGGCGGACGGGGCCGTGGAACGGGCAGCGGTTCAGCGGGATCCCGGATATGCGATCCTATGTCAACATGTTTGATTTCTCGTTCGTGGACAACTCCGACGAGGTGTACTACCAGGTTGCCACCAGCAACGCCTCGCACACGATGGCAACCCGCCTCGTCCTCGACTCATCCGGGGATGTAAAGCGGCTTGTGTGGAACCCGGAGAAAGGGTCGTGGAACGTCTTCTTCCTGGGGCCGAAGGACCAGTGCGACACCATGAATCCGTGCGGTACCTTTGGCGAATGCAACCCCAACGACTCGCCCATATGCAGCTGCGTTCAGGGGTTCCGTCCCAAGCTACCACATGATTGGGCACTCCGGGATGGTTCCGGCGGGTGCGTTCGCAAGACGCCGTTGAGTTGTGGGAACGGGACCGACGGGTTTCTGGTGTTGAGAGGAGCAAAGTTGCCGGATACGGTGATTGCCACTTTGGTCAATAAGGTGATCGGGCTTGATGAGTGCAGGGCCGTATGTCTGAAAAATTGTTCTTGTACTGCGTATGCGGCGGCGGACATTGCCGGACCGGTGAGCGGGTGCATCGTATGGACCGGCGATCTTAGCGACATCAGGGTATACACCGACGGGGGGCAGGATCTCTACGTCAAGCTTGCGGCTGCAGATCTAGGTTAGTAATGAATCTTTTCAATCTCTTACGTTCTTATCATAGAATCAATAGCAATCCTCTTTTTGAAAATCTAGGAAATTTAAATTATAAAAATTCATACTGGGTTAGTTCGGATTCCGAGACTGGAACTCGGATTTAGAAATTTAAATTATAAAATTCATACTGGGTTGGTTCGGATTTGTTTCCGTGACTAGAATTCGGATTTAACATGTTGGACTGACGTTTTCTGATAGCCAACATGTGATATCCTATTTGTTGGGCCCTGTTAAGGATAAGATTTGAAGGTATTTGGATATAAGCGGGGCATGCGATAGTAATATTAGCATAGTCTGTGTTCGGCTAATTTAATTGGCAATTGAGACAGGTCGGATTTTCAGTGTTACACTTAAAACAAAATAACATTTAACATAAGACTTGGTCTGGACAAGAATTTGTAATCTTGTTTGAAGTAGAACTGTCCTGAGTTGGTCCACATTTACATCATTTCTTAGAGTATATGAAGGCGTAAAAAAACGCATGCATACAAAATGAAAGTAACATTATTGGCCACATATTATCAACATCGACTTATGGGTCATATATCATTGAATTGTATACTAAAAAATTGTTAACACGTTTAGCAACTCTATACTCAAAAGATTTTTATTTTTGAAAAATAATCCTATATTTTTTGAATCATGCAATTGATGTTCTATTTTTACTCAATGATATGTTATCATGATTTTCTATCGATTTGAATTAAATTTTATTTCGTTATCATCGTAGTTGCATCTGACCTTCCCAATAGAGGTGAGCCTAACTTTGAGTTCAAGGCATCCTTGGGATTCAATGATAGATGATTTTTGCAATTAATTATTACTATGTGTTGGTAGTGGAGTCTTGGATGTCTTAGACTTTCTATCTTCAAAATCTTGAGAGACGAGATGCACATAGCGATGAAAAAAATATATTCTTACATTATACTAATACATGATTTTCATGCCATGGGGACATGTCCCCTATATGTTTCTCTTCTTTGTATCAATTGATTAATGACTACTAGATCTGGCTTTCCGTTATCATCATTATCCAACTTACTTCAATGTATATGCTGATGACACTAGTTTGCAAGAAAAACAAACTAAGAATGTTTGACTGTTTGTCAACATTTCTTGTAAATTGTAGTTGTAAAAGGGTGAGATGAGGTTGACTATTTGGATTTTGTAATATGTATTTGACATGAACACATAAGTCATTCTTCGTGAAATTTTTGACACACTTGGCTATTCCACAAATATGGACTGAAATTTAAAATTTAGTGAATGAAAAGTTATGTGAAATGTTATTAGTTTCATATAATTTGATTTTACTAATTTTTAGAAACCCAAACGAGTCCAAGTAGTACAACTATATTTTAATCCACTTCTATGCATCAACTATATGTTCTATCTCATTTGATTATAGTGAAATAATTTAATGTTTATGTTTTACCTTCATTATTGAGAGGGAAGTTCCTCCTCTTCTTCTTCCTCCTTATATAACCTATCTTCTACATCCATTTGTATATCATTTTGAAACATGAAATTTTTCGTATAGTTGTACAATAGAAAAATGGATGACATAGTCATATATTCATAACAACTTTTGGCTTCAAATAGTGTACTTGATTTTACTAGTAGCTAAATACATTTTGCATTTTCAATACACAATATTTATTCGTATGTGTTTTTCTTAATCATCAAGATAATCAATTGATGAATTTTGCTAACTCATTTGTCATGAAATTTGTGTGATATAATTTTACCAAAAACGTTTAACACTTTCAAAGAACATAATGTTGTTGTGGATATTGGAATCATAGTATTGAAGTCAACATCAATGCTTGTTTAATAAATTAGTTTTGAAACATACTCTTACCAAATTAGTAAGAAGGAGTAATGTATATCTAAAAATTTATCTAGCATGTCAGTAATTAGGAAAGAGAGAAGTTATACATCAAGAAGTCTTGTTGGTTGTTTTAGACAATGAAAGATAGGGAGGCATTTAATATGACAAATAGGAATTAAAAAAATTATCATTCTATAAATTCATTACAATATATTTCATAGGGTCAAGAAGATATTTTTATCTGTCCCTCATACCTCACAAGTTAAACAACAATAGTACATTCACTAATTGAGTGAATGAACTTACACCATTTTGCATTCTCATTGAGGAGGAAGGGTTTCTTAAGAAATTACAAAATGTCATAACAATCGTTCAACTCAAATAAAGTAAGAAATATTACCTACTACTTGGTTGCTTGATATGTATTATGATAGTAGTTATAGATACATATTTCGTGAAACATCTTTTGTATCTAACTAAGGGTTTAAGTTTGGTCTCTAGAGAAGTTGATCACATTTGTTTCCTCAATAACAACACTTAAATTAGAATTTGATACTTCTCCTAAATTAGTTGATTCAGGCCATTGCCAAGATCTCTAAGTTTATCAAATTCAAATCCAACAATTCTTGCATGAATTTAATAAAAGTGTTGTCTCCTTATTGGTCTCTAATAAGATCCCACATAAAGACAATGGGTTTTCCATTGCTTAAGTGTACATGAACATCCCATCTAGTTCATCCTATATACTCATTATTGTGGGTGAATCACAAAATGTTGAGGGGACATATTTCTTATTATTTGTTTTACAAAATTTCTATGATATTTTCTTTTTCTTTTTTTCTCATGTTAATAACATAGCAAAAAATATTCTTTATTTGGAATATGTATTTTTCATATTGGTATAGATCTTTCATAAGATGTTTCAAAGCAAGCTATCAAATGATTTGTGTCATGAGGGACTTGAATAAGAAGATCTATCACATGATAGTGAGAATAATGAATTAACCAAACGTTGAAAACTCGATATTTGTATGAATTTGAAATGTAAATCACTACTCAGCTTTCATCCAATTACTGGGGCATATATCTTCCATAGAGAACATATCCATCCGCTTGCATGTTTTTTGAAACTTACTTAGATTATCATCTAAGAAAATGAGTCATATAATTTCCCTTTTCGTAAGTGATTTCATATCTTTTGTTAGATTATGCATATTAATATTTTCTATGGTTTTATTATATGAAAAGGAATTCCCCAAGACATTATTGTTTAGGTCCACTTTATTTACCAAATGTTGTTAGCTACACATGCTTAGTACTTGCTAATAGATTATGTTTGTGGGTAATTATATTTCAAAGTTTTCTTAGTCATACTTAACAAAACAGAACTTATGATTTATCTTTCTTTCTTCATTAGTGATGTGTTGTGACATTTATTTGTTCTAGTGTGTCACTTCTTAGATCCATATGTCCTCCCATGACTAGATTTTTCACTATTACCTATGATTCAATAATTTCTCTTTATATGAAATCATTAATTACGCATTTTGTAGAGCTAAGAAGCCTATCCTTGTAGGGTTGAAGAGAAATTAATAAGATACAATATATTCATTTAAACACCCCTTTCATCCTATATTAATCATATCTACAACAACTTAACAAGAAGTCAATGTTCATTCAGGTCATCAACTTCAACTTTTGTCCTCTTTTTGTTCAAGGGGGTCAAATGTTCACAAAGAAACATGATGAAATACGTTTTTTTCATGATTGCTTCAACTAGTCTTCTAGTAGTATTGCAACTGAGTTGCAAACTAAAGAAGAAAGGATGGATTTTTTTAATAGTCGGTGATTGTTTGTATGGAACTCCTAGACAAACTACTTGTCAAGATAGGAAACAATAATAATCCTTCCATAATGTTCCATCACGCATCCTCGTACTCATAATGTAAAATTATGTATCTCATCCAAATATTTGTGTATCTCACCCAAATTTTTGTGGATCATTGGAATACCTTAGAGTTATCATAGTGTAGATGGGCTTGAATTCTTCATCAACATCATTCATCTTATCATATCTTGGATTTTTCCATTAAAAATATTTTAGAATTACATATTGGAAATAACACAACCAAGACCGTCTTTATTTCTCTAAATGCTTACATATATTCTACTTGTTTCATAGTGGTTCATACATAATAAACCATTTCATCTGCAAAATTAGATGACATAGAAGGTAAATAGGCTTTGTTTGTCCTTTTCAACTAATGGAGTACTAAATTAAACATTTGTTTGAAGGAGATAATATTAGAATAACATACTAATCAATAACCATGTGTAACCCATCTATTTGGTATAGTAGTTCCTATACTTTTGTTAGTTTTGAGAAATAAAAATATATTTAGATATGATAGATTAGAACTCAAATTTTTATTGATATATGGATGCATAAACATAATGAGTAAATCCTAAAAGCAACTTGAGTGAAAGATTTCTAGACTTCATATATCAAATTGGAGGGGACTTTAACCATCCTATGAGAAACACTCTTAGTGATCACATCATAGACATTGCTCAATCTAATTTATTTCCATTAACTTCAAGTCTCAACCCTTTCATTCTTTGAAATCAGTTCCATTAGATATTTAGACATGTTTTCACTAGTTTTACAATTGAGAATGTTTCTGTTCTAAATTTGTAGAGATATGGTCTAAGTATTTCCATGAAGGTTAATAAAATTTAATCAAGATTCCCATTATATAGTAATTCCCAGATCTCTCAAGTCACTAGTACCATTATTCATTGCTTAATGTCTTAGTATAGAGAAAAGGAATTGATGTTCCTTACTTCTAGTCTTTTAAAGGCAAAATAGTTTGTGAGATTTAACCATACATTTGACTAGTTTAGGGTTTTTTTTCACATTCCACTTACATTCCATAGAGATCAAACTTTATCCACTTTTTACGACCACAAAATGTCAATAAAATGTATGTATGGGTTACATTTTATAAAAATGTTCGTGTCCCCCTTCATCCCTCCCTAAAAGATTGCTAATGTGATATTTTCTCCCATAAGTAAATACATCCAATCCTTAACATAGTTGTCGAAATGTGAGATATATTCCTCATATTGCAATTCACTTATCAATTTATGTGTCTGTAAACCTAGAAATAACATGTTTATTTTGTAATGTTTTCTGAAATGTAATGTGTTTTCCAGGCTAATGATGTTAATTTTTACGTATGGGGAATATGAGTGTTTTGAGATAAAATTTTGGTAAGTTATGTTGGAGAGTGATGAGATCTCTAGCTCCGGCTAGATAATTTCTTAAAAAGTGAGTGAGAATCAAAATCATCAAGGAAAATCCAATAAACAACATTGAAATGAAGAATGAACCCACTCAACCAATGGCATGGTGGATTCTCTCTTAATGGAGTTCTAAATGCCAATCAAGAATATAGAATTAGGGGTCTAAAGGTTCGTTGGTTTCTCACTATGTTTAAAATGAACAATAAAGGTACAATTACTTTCGGTAGTGCACACTAATCATTCTTATTCCAAATATGCATTACTAAACAAGCTTTCACAGACTAAAAATTCAGAAATGAGCTATAGCAACCCACATCATCATAACTTATCATTGAAGAACAAAATTTAAAAACTTTTTCGGAACAAGATTCTCACTTTTTTAGAAGATGGAAAGAGTTTTTTTTATAGAGATGTCCATCGATGAGATATTCATTTTTATCAAAAATTGTCAACAATTCTATCACTCCAATGGGGAACAATTTCTTTCTTATCTAGATAAGTAGTTTCCTTATATGCTTTATATTGCTTCATTCAGTTGGTTGGATAGAAAGTTTCTTGATTTCCCTCTTGGATGTTCATCCTTTGATTCTCACCCTTACCTCCTTTTTAGGATTCACCATTTGCTTCCTTGGTCATTCCTCCAATGTTTTTCTCCATTACTATTCGTAGTTGCTACCAACCTTGATCTCGAGAGATGTGATTAGTGTTTGCTAGCAATTTACATAATAACCCTTAGTTAGATTACTTAATATTATTTGATTTATAAAACATCCCCTAATTATAAACTCAATACACTTAATAGTTATGAGGCCAACTCACTCCATGAAGTTTGTTAACCTTGCTATTTGTGAATATTTACTTTTAGTATTTTTTTATTTCTTAGTAAGAACTGGGTAAGGCAAAAAATAATGCAAAAGAGTTTAAAATTGTGATTATGCTTAAATATGGAAACTTCAATGACTTTTAACTGTAACTTGATGTCCCAAAATGAATTTTGAAACAATAGTCATAATAAGCATGCAATTCAGTAACTCTATTTGGAATTTTGTTCATCTAGGAGTTTGGTTTTTTAGGGTCTTATAAGGTTTATGGAATTGAATTTTTGAGCAAGTTATTTATCCTTTTTTGTTTCCATAGGAAATCATCCAAGTCCAATCTAGTGAAGAAACTCCTACTTCCCATGGATTAGCTGGCTATAAACAAACCATATAAATCCTATGTTCTTATGCATTCACTCAATTTTGTTGCTTAAGCGTGTAATAACATCAATTTTTGTAATAGTTTATATAGTCAACGGTTTTTCTTTGAAAAAATCATTATTCAATGGATTCACTTGATTTTACTTCAAGATTCGGATAACATGAAAAGACAACAGAGGAGGAAAATAAAGCTCGCAATCATTTTGGTCTTGCTATTGTCTGGGGTGGGTCTATTGGGTTGCGGTGGATGGATGAAGCTCAGGAGAAATAAGAGGAAAAACACTCAAGGTGTAGACTTCTCTAGTTGTTTATGAGAATAAATTATCATACCTTTCAATTATATCTTCTGCATTCTAACTCTATTAACTGCTTATATAGATACTGATATCCCACGAGTCACTATTAGCAAAATCAAGCATCATCATGTGGAGAGAAATAAGGGATCAGACTTGGAGTTACCACTCTTCGAGCTACACATCCTTGTGGCTACTACAAATAAATTTTCCATTATGAATAAGCTTGGGGAGGGAGGATTTGGTCCTGTTTATAAGGTAAATCTTGCTAAATTTCACCATACTTGATTATTTCTAGTAAACCTAGTGGTTGTTGTTGAGTTATAAGAATTTAGCATCATCGACCTTATATATTGTTTAACAACTAAGCCTTTGTAGTTAATAATGTAGCTAGCTGACATGTTTATGTCAACTCTCTTGTATATGAAAAATAAATAATAACTGTTATAAATGGATTTTGCATAATGTATATACAATTTTCATTTTGTTGCTATGGTGCACTCAATTTTTAATAGGGCACATTGGAGGACGGGCATGATGTGGCTATTAAAAGACTTTCTAGGAATTCAACTCAAGGCGATGATGAGCTAAAAAATGAGGTTAGGTTAATTGCCAAGCTTCAACATAGAAATCTTGTCCGACTCCTTGGTTGCTGCATTCAAGGGGAAGAGCGGATGCTCATATACGAGTACATGCCCAACAAGAGCTTGGACGGCATATTATTTGGTTTGTCTTCTGCCAAATTGTTCCAACATTCCACAATTTCTGAACTTCTTGTCATGCACATGTTATTAAGGATATGTACGCGCAACTCTATGTAAGCATAATATGTTTTCTAATTTGTTTAACAGATCATCAGAAAGCATCATTGTTGAATTGGAACATTCGCTATCAGATCATTATAGGCATTGCTAAAGGAGTTCTTTATTTGCATCAAGATTCCAGGTTTAGAATCATTCACAGAGACCTCAAAGCAAGCAATATACTCCTAGACAATGATATGATACCTAAGATCTCTGACTTTGGGTTGGCAAGGATTTTTGGGGGAGATGAGACAGAAGCAAATACCAAGAGAGTAGTTGGTACATAGTAAGTAACAAAGTTAGTTGTTGGACTCATCTTATAGTTCAGCACCTAAGACAAATTGATGAATTTGATTGCAGTGGATATATGTCCCCAGAATATGCAATGGATGGGGTCTTCTCAGTCAAGTCTGATGTCTTCAGCTTTGGAGTGTTGGTACTAGAAATCATCACTGGGATCAAGAACAAAGGTGTTTTCCATTCACAACCTCAATACAACTTGCTAGGTCAGGTAAGTATTGTACTTATCCATATAGGTTTTCTTTTCATTACATCATATATGATATTAATAAGGTATGGAAATATTTGTGAAGGTCTGGAGCTTATGGAAAGAGGGAAACATCCTGGAACTTATAGATAGGTCCATCGGTTCTTCTTTTTCAGATTTTGAACTCATGAAATGCATACATATTGGTCTTCTTTGTGTGCAAGAGCATCCCGAGGATCGTCCAACAATGTCATCTATAATTCATATGCTTGAGAGCGAAGTTCCACTATTACCAGAACCAAAGAACCCGGGCTTTCATATGCTAAGGGATTCTTTCGAGATGCATTTATCTTCGGGACAAGACAGAAATGATTTAAGTGTGACAATTTTAGTTGGTCGATAAGATGAAGACATTATCATATTTTTCATTTCAAAATCTTTCAGTGTTTTGAAATGTTGAATTCATGATTTTTTAGTTATCTCTTACTTTGATAAAAGTGTTCAAAAGGTCATAGTTTGTCTAATATATACATGACTTCAATGGATAGAGTTGACCAATGTATTTGATGTCATGCACTAATATGTATATGATGCAATCTAATACAAGTGAAATGTTTAAAAATAGTCTGTCTAACATAAGGAAATTTTTAGTGCATAGTCAATATTGGACATTGTTAACCAAGTGAAGTGATGACTATTGAGAAATCTTTTATGTTGTATATTGAAATGTAACCCACAAGATTTCAATTCAATCAAGTCAGCTCCATCTAAAAACTATATACTAGAAAATAAAAATTCTTAGTTTTCAACTTCATTTCAAAATTTGTGATTCTAGTGTATCTAGCACTTTAAGAAAGTCACTATTGTATGTGAGTGTCTGAAGTTAGTGGTCATTTGTATTTTCTGTAGAACTTTTGACATTTCACTTATGCAATTAATGTATAAACATCAACATATTATTAATGAAGAGAGCACATATTTTGATTTCGTAACACACACACACACATATATATATATGTATATATATATGTATATGTATATATATATATATATATATAAGTCAGAGTGCAAAATAATATTGCATTCCAATTGGTAGTATGCTTTGTTTATTATGGGTGTGAATGTTTAAATAAGTGGGTAATAGTTTGACCAAGTCATGACTCATTACACTGAGTTAACATGATTGTAACACAATATTATATCAATGTTTTGAAGCAAAATAAATTATCATTCAACTTGGAATTGGGGTTTTGCAGACATAGATATAAGGATATTATTTGTACCAAGTTCTTAGCAATATGGTTGCATTCTACTTAAAGAATGGTGGTTCTAGATTTAGTAAGTCTTTGTGTTCTAAACATATTTGGGTAAGGTCATTAACATCTTAAATAATACTAGATTCATTATGAGGACTAGAATATGTAATGTAGAACATTGATAAAGAATTCAACAAGAAATCACACTTCACCACCCAAAAGAAAACAAAAATTAGGTGGATTTGTTAAATCTTAATGTGGGAAATATACCCACTAGAGAAATGTTTGTTTCAGTAAATCACATAATTTATAAAAATATAAATAAGGAGAATAAGAAAAGGAGAAGTAGTGACCCCATGTAAATACAACTTGAGATGGATGTTGCAATGAACAAGATAATTTGTTTAATAGTTAAAGGAAGATGAAAAGAGATAATCAGAGAGGGATAGACCTAGTAATTCCTCTCAAGTCACCTTTTAGACTAGACATCCAAACCCTTTTCTCTTCATCGTTCTGGATGAGATTGAAGGCCTATAAGACTATACATGTTCAAGTATCAAAACAACATTAACGTGAATCACAAGCTTGCTCCATAGTTTCCTAATTCAAATATATAATAAAAGCTTGAATAATTTTTCCAAAACAATGTCCATAGTGTTGGTAAATTTGATGTTGTGTTTGTATAATTTTAAAGAAAAGTGCTCTAATTCTGATAATTCACTTGATATACATATTTGTCCAAAAACTATAGATTTCGGGGATTCATAAACATGGATTTGAATGAAACCTCAAAATGAGGGGAGAATAATGTACAATTTGAGAAAATAAAAGTTTCTAATGAAATATTTAAAAGAAACTCCTAATAAAAATTAAATTTGGAAAAATGAGTTGGATACACTACTTAAATATATTCTCCACTAGTTACAACTGATGTTTGAGTAGATGTTGGCATGCTTTTATAATTTATCAATGTCCAAACAAAAATGAACCATATTATAATACTAGAATTTTATTTTTTTGATGTCACCTAAAAGGCATGATTATTATATATTTATGACATTGTAGTAGTGTGAAAATCTCCAATTTCAATATTATCTCAAAGTCATTTTCCATTTTTTGTAAAAGGCTGTAATATAGATAAAATGTTAGGTATCGCTTTATATGTGGCATTACTTCTTCTTAAGAATGTTATGATAAAAGGAAGTTACATTCGTATGAGGCCAATTATATGTCCATATTCTTCATTAAAAAATTATGCATGCACTAACACCCTATACAAGATGGATCGGATCCTAAGAGGAGAAGAAAAGGAATGACACTAATGAGCCCACTGCGATTGGGTGAAACTGGGCGACAACAACATCGAGTTCTTTCAATCCCTCTTCAAGACATGGCGGCGAGCAAACAAAATCAACCGCCTCAAAGACAGCGATAATAACTGGATTGAGGACACAAACCAACTGAAGGCATGGGTTCTTGATTTCTTCTCCAAAGTTTATAGAGAACCAAGCCATGAGAGCAAATACAGGGCGAGTGCACGCTTCATTGGAGCCTTCCCTAAGCTCATGCCAGAAGAAACCACGACCATAGGAAACAACCCATCTGAATCTAAAATATGGGAAGCACTGCACTCCATGGAGCCTCTCAAAGCACCTGACCCTAATGGCATCGATGCGGCCTTCCTCCAAGAACAATGGCCTCTAGTCAAATCATAGATTATACATTTTGTTATGGGTCCCTTCATTGGACTCCCTCTTGAACAAGGTATGACCAACTCCACGCTCGTACTCATACCCAATATCTCGTCACCTAAAAAATGCTCACATCTACGTCTGATCTCACTCAATAAGGTGTGCACAAAGCTGCTTTCCAAAGTTCTCGCCAACATGATTAAGCCCTTCTTAAAGGATTGTATCTCCCCTTTTCAATCTAGTTTCGTCCCAGGTAGGAAGATTGGAGATAACATA
This sequence comes from Alisma plantago-aquatica, assembly GCA_963693085.1. Classification (NCBI taxonomy): domain Eukaryota; kingdom Viridiplantae; phylum Streptophyta; class Magnoliopsida; order Alismatales; family Alismataceae; genus Alisma; species Alisma plantago-aquatica. Next base: position 417,685,684 of record OY856413.1, read on the forward strand.
ATGCTTGTCTAAGAGATTGTACACTCCGTGGAATCAAAGCAAAACCAAAAACACATGATGGCAGTGAAATTAGACCTGGTGAAAGCCTTTGATAATATGAGTTGGGCCTTCATAGAAGACACACTACACAGAACTTCCATCCCAAAAAATGTTCTCTATGATCAAACAGAGCATTTCATCCGGCAAAACCTCAGTGCTATGGAATGAAGAATCGATTGTCTCTTTCAAACCTTCTTGTGGAGTCAGGCAAGGCGACCCTTTGTCGCCCTACCTCTTCATATTATGCATTGAGAGGCTAAGCCAACACATTGAAGACGATATCTACAGAGGCAACTGGAAGCCTATCTTGTTAAGAAGGAAAAAACTCCCTTTCTCTCATGTCAGCTTTGTTGATGATATCTTGTTCTTTGGGGAAGCTTCAATCCAACAAGCAAAAGCATTCAGAAAAACTCTAAACCTCTTTGGACAAGCCTCCAGCCAACTCCTCTTAGATGAAAAGTCCACGTTGTTCTTCTCTATAAACACCCCAAGGGTAGTGAGAAACCAGATCAGAAGGAAATTATAGCTTAAGGAAACAAGCAATCTCAGCATGCATCTGCCAGTCCCAATTATGCACAAAAGAAAAAAAAATCCCACTACCAACATCTCATAGAGAAGATGCAGATGTGAGTTGGACAATGGCAAAACTGGTTCCTTTCTCTAGCAGGTCACTTAACTCTAGAAAAATCAATGCTTATGTCCCTCCTATGCTACACAATACATGTGACACAGTTACTGATGGCCATTTGCAAGAAGATGGATCAAATAACTTGAGGATTCATCTGGAAAGGAGATCAACCGTAGAAGAAGACTAGCCTGGTCACATGGAAACATGTTACCATAGCACGCCCCTCTGGAGGGCGAGGCATCCAGAAAACAAAATTGATGAACAAGGGACTCCTCCTAAAAGTAGCATGGCAGTATGAGCAAGGGGATAGACGTTGTGGATAAAGCTCATGGAAGCAAAATATACATTCCAAGGACCAAACAACCAGTCAGACTCCCACATCTAGCACAACATCAAGTCCCTTCTTCCTTTCATTCACACTAACTCCAGATGGGCAATGACCTCAGACAACCATGTCAATGCCTGGACTGATGAGTGGATAGGAGAAGGTTGGACCCCTCAGCTTTTGGCTACAAAAACTATTCCTGAAGAGCTTGTAGACCTTAAGGTAACCATCATGGTTAGAGATGACGGTGCTTGGGACCACGAGTTCATCCATAGATGGTTTCATATAGACTCTGCCCATGATATCCTCTGCGTGCCTCCCCCTCAGCAACGTTATGGTCTGGATAAAAGAGTATGGAAAAACACAAATGATGGCGAGTTTACAGTAGCCTCCGCTTACAAATTGCTCACCGGTCCTGCAGCTGACGGCGAGGCTGTCTGTTTCAAGAAAATTTGGGATCTGCAAATACCGCACATAATGAAGACCCACCTGTGGCTAATACACTGGGACAGGCTCCTCACAAATGTACTGAGACTTAAAAAGTAGATGACCAGCACTTGTTCGATATGCTTGGGAACTGATGAATCAGTGTTGTACGCAGTGAGGGATTGCAACCAAGAAAAAGGAACATGGCTTATGCTCATCCCTCAATCTCTGACCTCCTTCTTTGAAGTCACAACCACAGAAGAATGGCTGCACTATAACCTTAAAGCCACTGACAATCTCGACGGATGACAGACTCTCTTCCCTGCCACCTTTTGGAGGATATGGAAGAACAGAAATGAAATATTCTTCAACAATTCAAACAAGCTGCCTGAAATTTTTGCTACCTCATGTAGAGAAGAAGCATACGCAATCATCCAAGCCTTCTCAGCTACCGAGAGGGACACACACCACCTTCCAAAACCCACAGCGACTCAGATCACTCTTACACAACATCCTTCCCTCATTCAAGTAGATGCAATAGTCAACTCATCTAAAAACAAAATTGCTACAAACCCAGTAGTGAGGAACAATGAGGGAATCTAGATGGCAGGAGCCGCCAAAATCCATCGAGGTAGTGACCCCTTGAGAGGTGAGCTTCTCACAATCCTTGAAGGGGTAAAATGAGAAAAGGCGATTGGCCTCCAGGACTATGTGATTATGAGTGACTCGAAGCTAGCAGTAGAATGGGTGAACAACCAGACCCCTGAACCAGGGAAGTACTGCCTACAGATGAACACCATCAAGAAGGAAAGAGCCTAGACCATGCCAACAACCATCTATCACATCAGAAGGAACCATAACACCCTTGCTACGACTCAGATCACTCTTACACAACATTCTGCCCTCATTCAAATAGATGTTGTTGGTATGTATGCCCTGAGAGCCAATCATGGGATGATTGGTGGGATACATTAAGATTGATTTGATAAACATCAAAGGCAAGCTTCCAATTCTTCCTGGTTCAGTCATATGAGATAGTGATAAAACAGATTGAATGTCTAGAGAATGACAGTACTCAATGACGTATGCCTTCAAGTTCAGGACCTGAACGATGAGATCATACGGATGCTAAGAGTTTGTACATTCTCATTATGTCCTTAGTCGGATATCATTGTGGAAGGTAGATTGACAACAATGACACACAAGACTAGATTGTGGTGTTGGTTGATGACAGAATCTCATTAGTCATGATATAGAGATATCAAACCAAACACATAGGTACTTGTTAGAGAACAAGTGTACCAGACAGACCAACCGTGAGTTTGACACATGGAACCATGACATGGTAGTCACAGTCAGTACTCACAGTGATGGTGGTGAGTGTGATTCTTTGACCTGAAATCACTACACTCAACACATGTCATTGGGCACACTTTGAAATCATCAAACGTAGTCCTGAAACATGGATTGTTATAAAGGTGATGATTGGGTGGCTTTGACACATGGGGCTTTTGAGGGGTGAGTGATAGATATGGGATTTGTCCCTCCTGAGGGAGTTTGATATCAATGGCCACTTGATGAGTAGGATTGAAAAAGGCGTGCACACATGTGTGAATCAGTATGTGATATTGATGTCATACATATCTCTTTCAATCTACTCTGAGATCAAGAAAGTGAATGAACGTTGACAGGATGACTGTTCCATGCCTCGAGTTCATTCGGGATATCAGTGACAAAGGAATTATACATTCACTATAACACCATTCACAAATTGTAGGATTGAAAGTTGTTCTCCAACTTTCTATTTCACTTGGATAGCACTGATGTGTGACTAGGCATCGCTCTTTGCTTGTGAAGTCATAAGTGTTATGGACTTTCACTGCCAACGTGAAATGGACCTTCAGGGTCACAGACATAGGATTTAACCTGGAAGAGGAGTTTTGTCCACAAACAATGTTTAGATTGATTACTAAAGGAGTTTAGTAGTTCAATTAAACACTCAATTAATTAATAGCTCAATGTCATAATGTTCAAGGTGTTGGACATATTGATTAGAGTATCAGATTGATTGAAACTGTAATTGACTGTTTCTGCACAATCTGCACTCCCAACCGATTGGCTCATGTGATGAACCGATCGGCTGAGCTTGGTGAACTGATCGGCTCAGGTGGTGAGTCGATCGGCTCATGGACAGGGTGAAACGATTGCTTCAAGTGTTGAAACGATCAAGTGTTAAACTGGTGCAACCGAGCAAGTTGGGAAAGTCAGGTTGGTCAGAAATTTCTTTTCGTTTCACTTGCCCAATTTGATTGGAACAAGGATTGGTATTTGATACCAATTAGAAAAAAAAAGTCAATCAGGAACTGATCAGGACCACGAACCGACCGGTTCAGAAATGAACCGACCGTTTCATGGGTCCCAACTGATCGGTTGAGGTTTCAACCGACCGGCTCAGGCCCCCAACCGACCATTTCAGAAATAAAACGACCAGTTCAAGTTGCGAGTTGGTTGTTTTTTGTGGAAAATCTCGAACCCTTCTACTCCTGCATTAGTCCCACATTACTCGGGATAGAGAACCATGTCCCATGACCCTCCTATATATATAGAGGTATTGGGGGATTCTCAAAGTACAACACAGTGCAACCAGTTGATCTGTAAAGTTGTCATTCTCTCTGGTTTTGGTAACCGAGAGAGCCTGAGCAAGTGCTACCTGATAAGGGAGGCACAACAAGGGAAAGACAACTGCAGAAAGCGACCGGTGGCAGGAGAGTGTGTCAGTTACTAATACACTGATAGGAGGGTGTGACTCCTTAGAATTCCTTGAGAGACAAGGAGATTGGAGTTCCAGGTGGTCCGTGTGGACTACTTTAGAGGCGGGAGATTTCTACTGCTCGGAGGATAGCTGTAAATCCCGACAGTCCCAGTGAGACCAGGAGTCATCAGTCTCGGTGCGACCAGGAGCTGCACAGACACCGTCCAAGACTGGAGGTGAAGACCACACAAGCCGTGAGGTATTGTCGCCAAGCAAGCCCAAGTCATCCTAACGAGATATGGAGACCACACATTAATCGAGATGCGGGCTTTACAGACAACATGCGCTGGGTATGTCACAAAGATTTAATTCATTCAATTGCAAAATCAGCACTTAACCCGATTAGAGTTTCTAATTGGATGATTGTCCATATATTGATTCAATCAATTGGAACCATTAGATCCTCATCCAACATGTACTAGGGTCCTGACTCAAACGGTCAACCCATCCAAATGGTCAACTCATCTAAACTGTTTGGGGTTCAAGACTCTAAATGGTTTGCAAACCGTTTAGTCTCTAAACGGTTTGGTGAAACCGTTTGGACCAAAGTCTTAAAACCATTTGAAATAGATATTTGGGGAGGTGTGTGCTTATGATGATGTCATCATCATAAATCTCTAAACCCACGAAACTTTCTGTGATTTTCATGGAGATTGCATCAATCAACCAAATAAAAATTTTGAGAATGAAGAAAGGATCAACAATTGATAAGGAATTGAATGCAATAACAATATTAACGGTTCAAGTTATAAAACCCACCTCCAATTGAGCTTCAAAGCTTCAACCTCCACGTCTTTAATGGTGAAAACAACATATTCAACTATCCCAATCTCGTCCTCAAGGTTTGAGTGAAAAGGAATGGCTAGAATTGAAGATTGAGTGAAGATAAGAAGAAATCATGCATTGATTTGTGATTTCCACCATGGAATCAAGGTGAAAGAAGGTCAAGAAGCTTACCAACAGGTTGGGGGTCGTCCTCCTATTGCTCCAAGACCCCTTGGTCATTTTTGCAAGCAATAAGTGAAGGTGGATTCCAAAATACCCATCCCAGCTAGGGATAAAGGAGCATATATGTATTTTATTAAAAATTCATTTTAGGAGAGAGAAAGTAGGGGATAACTCCTCCATTTCCTTTCGACTTTCCCCCTTACCTTCCTTGGTTACAAGGCTATCTCTTTTTCCTCTTATTCCTCTCAATTATCCATGATTTAAAGAAAAGCAAATTAAGCACCTTAAATCATATTATAATAATATCCATAAGTGAGTGGATATTTCTTTTTCTTATAATAATGTGAGTGAGTTATCCACTTCCCTTAGATATTTTCGTTTCCTTTGCAAGGAAAAAGGACGTCCACATATATGGATTTCAACCATTTCAATTTTGGTTGAAGGTCACTTCAATTAATATATTTATTTTTGCATATAATTGAAGTAAAGTTCCAATTATGCTTAAATCTTGATTATTTTAATATCAAGATTCTCTCTCTTCCAAAATGATACAAATGAGACGCCCCTCTCATTTTATTTGCTCTACATGATGCCAAGAAACATTAGGGATTATTCTGAAGTTGTAATTTGCATATTGAACCATGGGTTTTGGGTAAATTGCACATTGCACCAAAACTAGGTTTTAATGCATAAACATTGCTCAATCAGCTCTTTCTTGTTACTCAGGCTTTCCCAAGCCATACCTCTGCATCATCTTCATTCTCCTGATGCTTCAACACATGAGGAACATTTATCAAGTAACATTTGCAAGTTAACCCCTCACATTGGGTAATTTGCACTTTAGTCCAAACTAAGCAAACATTGTTTCAACATTATTCAAAAAGGACTAAAATTGAAATATAAGTCCCTCTTGAACCTTAATTACTTTTGAAAAGATAAAATCAAGCATATAATTGTCTTTCTTAAACAAAACACCTAGGGTTAAAGCATAACCCAGGTCAGGGATGTTACAAAAACACTAGTTTATCCTAGTTCCTACCCATAATCCCCTTCATTCCATAACCTTGCACCTTGGAGGAGAGAGGAGGACATCTTGCAACATCTAGAGAGGAGGATTTCTTCATCTACACCAAGCTCCATGTCTTCTTCTATCTCTTTCTCCTATCTTTTTGTATTTTGCTTTGTTATGAGTAGCTAGGCCCCTTAGGTGGGTTGTTTGGGGTGTAAAATGTTACTTTGATACCATGTTGGTGGAAAATGACATGCAAACCTTGTAATTCCATTTGCTAATGATTATGTTTTAATTTCTATCTCATTCTCCATGAATTGCTTGTTGGTTTGTGTGTGAAATCATCTAGGAATTTAGGGGAATTGTTTATATATGTGAATTTTGGGATTTGCCCCTAGGTCCAATTTTTGGATCCCTAGGCTGCCTCCCATCTTCCTACATCCTAATAAATCTCCCTAAGCCTAAGTGAGAGATCTAATTAGATAGTTTAGGCGATTCTAGAGCAATTGGCATGGAGCCTTCTCAAGGCTAGAATGTGGGGCAATTGGGGTCCAAAGCCCTAATTTCACCTGCCCATTACTACCCTCGGCCCCTAATTGCCCTAGGAGTGTATAATCTAGAAACATAGACTTGATTAGATTCTAATTGAATTAAACCTAATCCCTAACCCAATTGAGCCTCACAAGGTAGTAGGGGTGTTAGGGACTAGTTCCCCTATACACAACCTAGCATATCTATGGCCAGTTAATAGCTTAGGTTAATTCATTAGACTCTAACCTATTGTTTGGTTTGGATAATCTAAATGGAATCATAATGTTCATATGGCATCCCACAACTTAAGTGATAAGTGCATCCCCTAAACAGCCCACACCTTCATTAATTTCTTTAAAACCCTAGTTTTCATCTTGCTTAGCTAGTATTAGCTTAGTTAGCTCTTTTCCTACTTAGTTAGCTTGTTGCCCTATTTTTTCCTTTTTCTTACTAGTTTAGCTCTTTACTCACTCTTGTATTTTTCTTTTGCCTATTTTAGTGTAAATTGCCTTTTCATACCTAGCTTAATCTTTTCTTGCATACGTAGTCTTAATCTAGTCTAGGGTTAACTTAGATTTCATTCTCGCCTTTAATTGCTTTCTTTCTCACCTAGTTTAACAATCAAATCACCTTTAAACCCTTAACCCTAGTCTCTATAGTTGGAACCTAGCCAAACTAACCTATCTCTAGTGCCCCTTTTCTCCCTAAGGATCGACCCCTATGCTTGCCCTTCACCTATGCTACAATAGTACCTCGTACGCTTGTCGGTGACCTATTTGGTATTGTGATCGACTATGTTAGGGTTAATATAAATTTTAAGAGATGATGTGTTTTCGAGTCCCGTGGAGTGAATCTAGTCACCCCTTTTTGGGTAGTGTGTACACCTCTATCTTGACGTACCAAGCTTTCTGGCGTTGTTACCGGGGAGAAAGGTGCCCAGCCTAGCTAGTTCGTTTTTCTTTGACTTTTCCTACTACCCTCATCATTGTTTTTCTTTATTCATTATTCTTTGCATTATTTGTGTATATTGGTTTGCTAACTTGTTCTCTTTTGTTTGGTTGTACTTTGTATATGTGACAAGCCACTCAGGAGGAAATAAGATGGAAGGCCAAAATGCACCTCACAAGCTGCTTCAAGACTACTTCATGCCTAGCAACTATAAATTTCCATTTTTTATCAAGGTTGATCAAATTTCAGGGGAGAAATTCTCTATTCCTCCAGATCTTCTTGGGCTCCTACCCATATTCTATGGCTTAGAGAGTCAGAACCCCTACAAGCACTTGGACACCTTTCTTGAAGTATGCTCCACCTTCAAGACGCTGATGGCTAGTGATGATACAATTTAGTTGACCTTGTTCTCTTTTTCCCTCAAAGATAGAGCTAAAGAATGGTATGACTCAAGAAGAGACATCATTAGTTGGGTAACAATGAAGAATTCCTTCTTGAGACAATTCTACTCTATAGCAAGGTTAACACAAATGCAGCTTGCCGTGACAAGTTTTAGTCAAATGGGCAATGAGCAGTTTCATAATGCATGTGAGAGATTTAAGAATCTTTTGAGAGAGTGCCCGTACCATGGTATCCCTTTGTGGTAGCTAGTTCAATCATTCTACTCCAGTTTGTATCTAAAGGACCAAGAGACAGTGGACTCTTCTTGTGGAGGAGTTTTCATGGCTAGGCCACCTGAGGAGATGTGGCCTTTATTTGAGTAGTTCGCTGAAGGATCAAGAATTTGAGCTTCTAGCATGATTAATGAAAGAGGGTATGCCTTTGGTGTGACACCTCCTACTCATGATGACTCAAGCCCACAAGTGATGAAGATTCTTGGTGACATGGTGAGCTTCATGAATACTCAGGTGACAGGTGACAAATGTTCCTTTCCACCCGGTCAATTCTATTGAGTTCTATGGTGAGGAAAAGAAGACACCTCACTCCTATTGCTATTAAGAGCCACAAAGTCCAAAATATAGCTCAAGGTTTGAGGAAGAGGTTCTCTCTCAATTGAAAATATTTTATGATGTTCAAAAAGATGTTGCAAGACTAGAAGAGAAGGTAGAGTAGCTATCTTCCATAATTGCTCTCCAAGAAGAAAAATTGTCTTCAAAGCCCATCATGATCTACCATGAAGAAAGTGGACCCATGCTCTCTTCTCAAGTTTTCTACAATCCACCTCCCATGCAAGTGCATCCCATCTACCATTTCCAAGGTGACCCCAAGCCTTATACTCCACCTCGCCATCCATCACCACCATTTTCCTAACAATTCACCTTCCAACCTCAACCCTCCCCTCCACCTCAATTTCAACCCCAAGTGTCACCTCCACCTCCTCCATGGCCACAACTAGCTCCCCCTCTCCACTATGAGCAAGGAAGAGTTGTGAAAGTTCTAAGGAGTAGGAAATCTCTTGAGAAGCCTGCAAGTCAAAGAAAGGTTAACAAAGCTAAGCAAAAGCAACCAAGTGGTGATACTGTGATTGAAATTGTTGAAGACGATTTAGTGATACATCATGTTGATTTTGGGATACCATGTGATCCACCTCATATCCCATTTGCAGGTCCCACCATCCCTACTGTTCTGCCTCATGTTCATGCAAGTACGGAAAAAACTAGTGATCCTCCATTTGTTGAAGCACTAGATGAGCCACTGAAATTGAAGAGGAGGAAAAAGCACAATGTTGATATTCTTGAGGTGTTTTGCCAAGTGAAGGTGAAAATTCCACTCTTGGATGATATCAAGCAAATTCCATCATATGCCAAGTTCCTGAAGAACCTATGCATTCTAAAGAGAAGGTAAAGGGAGAGGATACCAAAGAAAGTGAAGTTGACTGAACAAGTGAGCTCCACCATACAACATTCACTTCCCGTGAAGAGAAAAGACCCGGGAGCCCCATTCATACCTAGTTACATAGGAGGACATTGCATAGACAAATCCTTGCTTGATTTGGGATCTAGTGTGAATTTGATGCCATACAATGTCTATGTTGAGATGGGCTTAGACAAGTTGAAACCTGCACATTGCACTCTCCAGTTGGCAGATAGATCTATAAAAGTGCCTAGGGGTAGAGTGGACGATGTCTTGGTGATGATAGATAAAGAGAAAGGCATAGTATTCCCAGTGGATTTCATTGTAATTAATATGGAGCCAAAGGATAGAAAGATTCCTATCATCATGGGAAGGCCATTCTTATCTACAGTCGATGCTGCATTCATGTGCATAGTGGCACCATGATAGTTTCATTCATGGACATGAAAATCAAGATCAACATGTACAAAATCCCAATCTGGTGGGTCTGAGATAGGGATATTGGACATGACCACTTCACAAGTCCAAATGATCATTTGAGAAAAGGAGGTCAAGATGGAACAATTGATGATGATTTTTTTGATCAAAGTGATGAGGAAAATAGATTGAGTGCAAATGAGGGATGCATGTTTTGCAAGAATGGGCACATGAGGATACCAAATGGATGATCTACTGAAGAATTGCCAAGAAGACAAGTTGAAGGCAAGAAACTCAGCGCTTGTGGGAGGCAACCCACCTAGGTTTGGGAATTTTTCACCCAACCTTCCATTTTTAATACTTTTGCTTTGTTTATACACTTTTCCAAGAAAACACACACATACACACTTGTTTTTAATAGTTTTTATTTAGTTTTAAGATGTGCAGGTGAGTATAGAGTGAATTGATAAAAATTAGATGAGACGTTGGCAAAGTGACCCATGAAAAATTATTTGGGATCAAAATTTTGAGTGTTTTATGTTCTTCAAGTTGGGAATAGTAGATATAGAGACCAACACGGCCGTGGTGATCCACTAGGGTCTTGTGAATTAAATCCACAAGTGATCACAGGGAATAAGGCCAAAGATTGAGAAATTTGTTTAACAAGGGATGCACCATAGCCATGCAAGGCAGCGCGACTGTGCAGCCTAAAGCCATCACAGCCATGCTGCAGCCCGACTCCAGCAACTTAAGTCAGATTTTGCAAAAATAAAAAATCACTTGTTCACTTCTTCGAAGAATAGAATGGCCATGCTCTACACCCTAGAGACTATGCAGCACGTCATGCTCCCTCTCCAACCCTTAAATCTCCACCAAATCACCCCCTAACCATCTCAAATCAATTCCCAACCATTTCCACTACCTCAATCTCCAGCTTCCACTCTTTTCCATCCACAAAATTACACATTTCTCTCCATTTTGCCCCAACAGCCTTGTTCTTCAGAGAATCTCAAATTTTGTTGATTTCTCCTCCAATTTCGAGAAAGGATGAAGCAATTCGCAAAGACAGCAATGGAAAAGACTAGGGGTGTCATCTCCTACCAAAGGAAACTGAAGAACAGCAACCTCCGGTTGACAGAGGCCGAATTGGATGCATTGGTGGATCTAATTGTGGAAGTAGCCTCCACACAACCACAATGAGGGACACTATCATCATCCAGAGCATCCTAGCCACCACTATCTCCTTCCTGACCCTCCATCTCATCTGAGAGACCATTAGTTTCTACTGTACGACCATCAATTTCAGCATCCCGACTGTCTACTTCTTTGGCACCACAACTAGAGCTGCATCCAAGAGCACGTAGGCGGATCCTACTAGATGAAGAAGAGAATGAAGATATGCCAGATGCATAGCAGAATGAGATATAATAGTAGTGACCTAGTCCATAGCCTGAGGTCACTACTGGTAGGGCAAGGAAAGCCAAGCACCCGTAGTGCTTGACACACAAAGTGATAGAAACCGGCTATGCATGCCAAGTGATGATGGAAGCTATGGGCTTCTATGCCTTTTTCCAGGGTGTGACAGAGAAGATGGGGTTATTTGAGATTCTGAGGCTACAGCAGGAGTCATACATTGAGTTGACACGACAATTTTTTTCCACTTTAGAGAAAGTGATTGATGATGGCGAAAATGCAATTAGAGTGATTATTGGGGACAAGAGGTGGGTGATAACCTCAAAGATGTTGAATCAGATATTTTCCCCTATTGAAGAGATGGAAGACCTCCTAGATAGAGGGAGTATAGAGAATGACTCCAGTTCCACATATCCTACAATGTGGAAACACTTCATCGGCCAGAGCACATTTTTAGGGGAAAATCAAAGACCGGCACCATTTACAGTCCTTTCCTCCGCTATGTTCAGAAGGTGTTAGAAAACACAGTCTTTGGAAGATATGAAAACCAAGGCAGCTATACAAAGAAGGATATATTAGTACTTGGTTGGTTGAATAAGGAGAAGCATGTAAATCTAGGAGAATCAATGATTGAACATCTGAGGACAATCCCTTCCTAGAGCACAAATCCATTTGTAATGGGAGGGATTGTGACATCTATAGCTGCTGCCCAGGGACATGATATGATAGGAAACATAGAGGTAGATGGAGGGAAATTGGTTGACTTACACTACTTAACCCGCTCTTCCATGATCACCATTGTGGAGTAGAAGATCATTTACCAAGTCAACCCACCATACCCAGGAGTCTCCTTGGAGTTTCCCTACCATATTCCACCTCTCATGGAACAGTATGGACCTACTCAGGATTTTCTTGATAGATTGAGGAGATATGAGGAGGAGCATCCTAGAGGGGAAGACTTCCCTAAGGTGATATTGACAGAGGGTCTAGGAGATCCCTCACAAGTGGTTGAGCAGAGACGGGCGGCGGAAGACAGAGTATCACAAGGGGTGAGACAACAAGAGGAAATGATAGGAGCATAAGAGCCACAACAATCCTCAGTGAATGCATATGACATGGCCACCATACATGCATAGCTAGAGGGCATTCAGGAAACACATGATAGGATACTGTAGGCACAGGAGTGTTTTCAGCGTAATCAGGATGCCTTGTGGTTGGACCATCAACAAATGCATTATTAGGTCAACCACCTATACCAGTTCTAGCATGCCCAGGTATAGAGGAATCCCCAGTGGGGGGGGAGATTGGTGGAGTTCACTATCAGCATATCAGGACAACTACCTACCTCTATACTTAGATTACTGGGGTTCCTACTACCAGCATCCTCCACCATAGGGATGACCACCACCACCGCAGTGATCATCTACCCTATCATTCCTAGACTTTAGTCTCATGCTGAGTACAACATGATTCAAAAGTTTGAGGTGGTAGGGTGGTATGCCCTATCTCAGTTTTACTCTTATTTTGCATTTCACCTACCATTTACTTTTGTTTGTATGCTTTTTCTTTATTTAGCTTATAGTTTACCCTCTTTGCATACTTGCATGCAATGTAGGTTGCTTTCTCATAATTTTTGCATAATTTTCAAAAAAATTGCCTTTTTTCCATGCATTGCATATCATGTAGATTTTTTGTTGGTAATGTTTTCATGTTTTATCTAGGATTTTCTAGGCTTTGCTTGTTTATTGTTTTAAGATCAATAATATAGGCTTAGATGTGATTGAATGAAACTTGGCACCGTTTTGGCCAATTGTGCCCAAATTTGAGATTTCTTGCCTAAAAGTGTGTTTCAACCCAATATCTACTTTTTTTGGAGTAAAAATGATGACATTTGACAAATGCAAGTGAATTATCATTATTTGTTGTTAAATGGTATAAATTCTTGAATTCTTACATGTGCATCACCTCTCTTGTGTTTTTGGATGATTTGGTTGAATTGTGATTTGAGCAAGCTATGAGCGCTTAGTGCCTATGAAATCACTTGATTGAAATATCAATTTTAGGTTGTTCATTCATGTGGTATGACATTGTTGGATGAAGTGTTGGATTAATTTTCATGAAGGATACCTTATGTTGAGAATCATGCCAATGACCCCTCTTTGACATGTCTCTTCACTCACCATCTTCTTACCCCTCTGCCTCATGACAGGATGCCAAAGTGCACATACCAGCCGTGGCCACCTCCAAAAGTTTGGGGTAGCCACATCTACATCTCACTGCTTCACTCACATCACCATATGCCCGATCTACTCCAAGGGTAAAGAAAAAGAATCCAAAAATAAAATAAAAGGATTCTCCAATTTAATAGTATTCAAATAAAGAAAAGATGAGTGCTCTATGTAATAACACTCCAAAATCTTACCGCAACCCTTTCTTCAATCTTTATACCCATTGATCTAGGAAACATCAAACCTAGCTCATTTTTCCTTTTTATGCAGCCACGTGTGTCATTTGGTGTGATTTGAAACATAAGGTTGAAAGTATGAAGGTGAAATAGCACTCTTGGTCAACCTTGATTAACACCATCATGAAACGGTTTACCCAAAAATACATGAAAGAAATATGGATAGCTTGCGTGTTTTATGCACTATATTTGAAGTTCATATGCTTTGTGGTCTTTTCATGATTGGTTTGTGAAAGAAGTAGAGGAGAGAGGTGGAATTCATGTACTTAGTTACTATTGATCCTATTCAGTAATAATCATTCTTTATGTTGCATTTGTCATTTCTTGCTTGTGAAAATTTTGTAGAGAGAATGAGTTGGAGCATACTTGAGGACAAGTATGTTTCAAGTTTGGGGTGGTGATTCATCCCTATTTTAGGTCTTCATCTTGTGTCATTTTGCATTTCAATCACATCTATATCTATTAGATTACATGTTATTTCCCTTAATATGCATATTTGTGTAAAATGCACTTATGGACATTATTTGCAAGTTTTTTAGGCATTTGGACCACATTTGATGGAAGAGAGAGAGAAGGAGTGATCCTAGGGTCTCTACCATTGGAGATGCCCAAAGTGAAGTCTGATGCTCCCTCAACCTACCCCTAGTGGCCAAAGACCCATATAAGCAAAGATGTCTAAGGAAATCCAAAGAATCAAGCCCAAGTGCAACAGCAGACAGCACCACGACCAAGCAACAAAGAATGGTCATGCAAGGGATAGCCAACACGGCTGTGCCATGTAGCATGGCTGTACTACATACCACCATCACCTTACTTACCACGTCCATGCTACCCAGCACGACCGTTCTACCCTTACCCCACCACGATCATGCTACCCACCACGGTCATGTCAGTCTCAGAGCAAAAATGATCATCAACATGTGATTTGGACATTTTAATAGACACGAACCATAGTGAACCACCATGACCATGCTCACCGCTACCCACCATGGCTGTGGTGATCCACCACGGCCATGCTACTCATAAAACCTAGCTACTTTTTCCACTGCATTTCCCACTTTATGCCTACTTGACCTATTGCTTCCTCCCCGCCTATATATATGTGGGTGACGGTTGGAGGTCGAGGTTGGCCACCCCAAAGATACCTTCCACCAACTCCTAGCTCCCCATTTTTTCCCCTTATCCATTCCACTCCATTTCCACCTCCATTCCACTCCATTTCATCATTTCCACCACCAAAACACTAGTTTATCCTAGTTCCTACCCATAATCCCCTTCATTCCATACCCTTGCACCTTAGAGGAGAGAGGAGGACATCTTGCAGTAGATGGAGAGGAGACTTTCTTCATCTAGACTGAGCTCCATGGTTTCTTCTAACTCTTTCTCCTTTCATTTTGTATTTTACTTTGTTATGAGTAGCTAGGCCCCTTGGTTGGGCTGTTTGGGGTGTAAAATGTTACTTTGATACCATGTTGGTAGAAAATGACATGTAAACTTTGTAATTCCATTTGCTAATTATTATGCTCTATTTATATCTCATTCTCCATGAATTGCTTGTTGGTTTGTGAGTGAAATCACCTAGGAATTTAGGGGAATTGCTTATATATGTGAATTTTGGGACTTGCCTCTAGGTCTAATTTTTGGATCCCTAGCCTGCCTCCCATCTTCCTACATCCTAATCAATCTCCCTAAGCCTAAGTGAGAGATATAAGTAGCTAGTTTAGGTGATTCTAGTGCAATTGGCATGGAGCCTTCTCAAGGCCATAATGTGGGGGAATTGGGGTCCAAAGCCCTAATTTCACCTTCCCATTACTACCCTCGACCCCTAATTTCCCTAGGAGTGTCTAATATAGATACCTAGACTTGATTAGACTCTAATTGAATTAAACTTAATCCCTAACCCAATTGAGCCTTGCAAGGGTAGTAGGGGTGTTAGAAACTAGTTCCCCTATACACAACCTAGCATATCTATGGCCAATTAGTAGCTTAGGTTAATTCATTACACTCTAACATGTTGTTTGGTTTGGATAATCTAAATGGAATCATAATGTTCATATGTCACCCCCAACTTAAGTGATAAGTGCATCCCTTAAACAACCCACACCTTCATTAATTTCTTTAAAACCCTAGTTTTCATCTTGCTTAGCTAGTATTAGCTTAGTTAGCTCTTTTCCTGCTTATTTAGCTTCTTGCCCTATTTTTGCCTTATTCTTACTAGTTTTGCTCTTTACTCACTCTTGTGTTTTTCTTTTGTCTGTCTTAGTATAAATTGCCTTTTCATACCTA
Source organism: Alisma plantago-aquatica (assembly GCA_963693085.1). Classification (NCBI taxonomy): domain Eukaryota; kingdom Viridiplantae; phylum Streptophyta; class Magnoliopsida; order Alismatales; family Alismataceae; genus Alisma; species Alisma plantago-aquatica. The sequence continues at coordinate 417,701,784 of OY856413.1, forward strand.
GCTTAGTCTTTTCTTGCATACTTAGTCTTAATCTAGTCTAGGTTAACTTAGATTTCATTAGTGCCTTTAATTGCTTTCTTGCTCACCTAGTTTAACAATAAAATCTCCTTTAAACCCTTCATCCTAGTCTCCGCAGTAGGAACCTAGCTCTAGTTCCCCCTTTTCTCCCTGATGATCGACCACTATGCTTGTCCTTCACCTATACTATAATTGTACCCCGTGTGCTTGTGGGTGACCTATTTGGTATTGTGATCGACTGTGTTAGGGTTAATATAAATTTTGAGAGATATCATGTGTTTGAGTCCTATGGAGTGCATCTAGTCACCCCTTGTTGGCTAGTGTGTACACCTCTGGCTTGACGCCCCAGTAAGTCCTTGGTAAGGTTGAAGACTCTTTGTGTTTGGATGGGTAAGTCCTTTGGTGGTCTTATGTTGTAACTCTTATTGGTGAATATATAGAGAAAAGCACTTGCAAAGTCCTACAGGAGGACCTCTCTAGGTAGTGGGTTGACTCCTAGTTTGGAGAGTGGAACCACTCTACATGACCTTGTCAGGTTCTTGCTATCAATTCCTCTCATCCTTGCTATGCTTATTCGTTAGGACTTCAAATTGCACTTAAGCTATTGGTTTTAATTTGATATAATTTGAAGGCCTAATCTATCTTGTGAGAATTTTTGAAGCTCTATTCACCCCCCTCTAGAGCCCTAGATCCAAAAAGTGGTATCAGAGCTAAGGATCTTCTCAAATAATCTCCCATGAGATTAGAAGATTGGACACAACCTACTTGGTTCTCTCAACCTAGAGGGAGGCTTCTCCATGCATCCTCCATTTTTTGATGGCACCAACTTCCACTATTGGAAGAGGCATATGAAATTCTACATTCAAGGCATGAATTTTGATATGTGAAGGTGATAGTAACACCTTACAAGGAGCCAACTGGAGTTGTTGTAACATGGAGTGAAGCTGCACTCAAAGAAGCCCAACTCAATGCCAAAGCCATAAGCATCCTCTATGCAGCCCTTACCCCAATGGAGTTCAACCAGATCTCATCTTGGGACACCGCCTATGAGATTTGGGACAAATTATGCATCACCTATGAAGGCACAAAGCAAGTCAAGGTGGTCAGGATCTACATGTTGAACAACCTTCTACAAAACTTCAAGATGGGCAAGAAAGAAGGGATTGTAGGGATGTACTCAAGACTTAATGTCATCATCAATGGGTTGGCTGCATTAGGCAACACTTTGGATAGAGGTGTAATCAACTCCAAGATCTTGAGGACTTTACCAAAGAGATGGGAGTCAAAGGTCACCTCCATTGAAGAAGTGAGGAGCCTTGGTGACATCCCAACCAAAGAAATCATTAGCAACCTCCAAGGCCATGAGCGAAGGCTTGACAAACAAGAAGAAGAATCCAAGCAAGAAGAGAAGGAAGCCAAGAAGATCAAAGATAGTGCTTTCAAAGCACAAGTGGAGGCGGTCATCCTTCAACAACAACTTATCTTCCGGACTTCTCCTTCTTCATATAGTGAATATGATGGCCCAAGTGAGCATGAAGCCAACAACATCAAGGGAAAACACTTCAAGGGAAAGCAAGTCTCCTCCTCCTCAACTCCTAGATGCTACAAATGTGGTCAAAAGGGACACTACAAGAGTGAATGTCCCAAGTCAAGAAAGTCACACCACAAGGGGATCTCAAAGAAGGAATAAGAGTACAAGAAGGAGAGAAAGTACAAGAGGAAGGATAAGAAGGAGAAAATACACAAGAATGCAGCTCATGCAGCTTGGGAAGCTTCATCTTCAAGTAGCTCAAGCTCTGAAAAAGATGGAAAGTTCCAGCTTGCACTCATGACCTCTACTAGTGAAGAAATTAGTGAGGTAAGTGAGGTAAGTTTGTATGAGTTATCTAAGAAATCTATTATTGACATGCTTATCTCTACCACTGTTCATCTTTTGGTAAATGTAAATCTAAAAGAAAATAGTTCAGAAAAAGCATTGATGATCTATATGCTAAACTTGAAATCCTAGAGTTAAATGAGAAAACCAATATTGAGAGTATTGATAATTTGCAAGGTCAATACCTTGATATTGAGCTCCAATACAATGGATTTGAAGTTGATAATGGTATCTACCTTAAGAACATTGAAAATCTTAAGGAAGAAAACCAAAATTGCCTAAAAGAGCTTAAAATGATTAAAACTGAAAATGTTGAATTTAAGCTTCTTATTGATGCTTGTAGAGATGAAAGAGATGTCTATCTTAAAGAAATCCAAATGCTTAAATCTGAAATTCTAGGTTGGTTGGTCAAGTAAATGATTTATCTTCTAGACCTAGTGCTAATGTTTCTTCCATTTCCCTTGAGAAGGATTCATATTTAACTAAAGCCTTATGTCTTGAAGCTGATCTTGTTCATGCTAGGGATGACATAGCTAGCTTATCCTCTACCATTATTTATCTAAATGATGATAACCATAGATTGAGAACATACCTATAGAAATTTCTCAAAGGGAAGAACTCCATAAATGAAAGCCTTGACCATTCTACCAAACAAAGTGTTACTAGTGGTTTGGGATTTTTAGGGGGAGCACCAAAGGGTAACAGCAAAGCCAAATGTAAGAAAAAGAGCAAGGAGACCTCTTTCTTTGTAGGATAGTCTTATAGCACTAAGAATCCTATGGTTTGTTCTTATTGAAAATGTGATGATCATTACTCTACTTATTTTCCTTACAAGACAAAGGGGACCGACCCAAAGATGGGTCCCCAAGATAACTCTGGATCCCAAAGTTTGAGTTGGAAATTGACATTCTCATTTCTTGCAGGAAAAAGGAACATGGATTGTTGATAGTGGCTGCACTAAGCACATGACAGGTGACATAAGCCATTTCAACAACTTCACCAAAAAGAAAGGAGGTTCGATCACCTTTGGGGACAACAAGAAAGGTAAAATCAAAGGTGAGGGTGATGTAGGTGAATCCTTGTATATCAAGAATGTTCTCTTTTCGGATGGCCTACATCACAATTTAATTAGTGTTAGTCAATTATGTGACAATGGTTACCGTGTGTTATTTACTTCCTTTGAATGCTTGATTCTAGATTCACTCACCTACCAAGTTATATATAAGGGAACTAGAAGTGGTAATCTTTATGTTATTGTTCTTGACTCTATTAAGTATGTTATTGGTAGATGCCTGGTAGTCAACTCAAATGATATTTCTCTTTGGCACTGTCGGCTTGGTCATGTAAATATGCATCAATTGAATAAGTTGATAAAAAAGGACTTGGTTAAGGGACTTCCAAATTGGATTTTGAAAAGGATGAGGAATGCCAACATTGTATCCAAAGAAATAAAACCATGTCCTCCTTCAAATCTAAAGGAGTCCTTAGTACCAAGAGAGATCTTGAGCTTCTTCACATTGATCTGTTTCGACCAATGAGAACTCAATCTCTTCGTGGTTCCAAGTATTACCTTGTTATAGTCGATGATTTCTCTAGATATACTTGGACCTTCTTTCTCATTTCTAAGAGTGATACACTTGATGTTTTCTCGAGCTTTTGTAAATAAGTTGAGAATGAAGCTTCTTACCTCAACATTTCCATCAGTAGTGATCATGGGGGAGAATTTGAAAATGAGATTTTTAAACCTTTTTGTCAAGAATCTGATTATGCACACAACTTCTCTTCACCTCGAACACCTCAACAAAATGGGGTTGTAGAGAGGAAGAATACATCTTTACAGGAGATGGCTAGGACCATGCTTCTAGAGTATGATACTCCAAAGAAGTTTTGGGTTGAAGTTGTTAGTACCTCATGTTTTATGCAAAGTCAGGTTTTCACTCATCTCTCTTTGAAGAAAACCCCCTATGAGCTATGGCGTGGTACAAAGCCTTCTATTGAGTACTTTCATGTCTTCAGATGTCCTTGTTTTGTGTTGAACATGAAAGATTCTCTTAACAAATTTGATCTAAAATCTTGCAAGGCTTTCTTTCTTGGCTATAGCATTACTAGAAAGGCTTATAGAGTATTTAATGTTAATGTTGCTAAAGTAGAAGAATCCATAAATGTTAAGTTTATTGAGACTAACCCCTCTATTCCCAAATATATTGGTCCAAATGATGATATTGCAGGTGAAGTAATTCCTATTCTAAAAGAGCCCAACATCAACCAAAAGGGAAAAGAGGTGGCCACTCAAGAAGAAGAGAAAGATGAAGAGAAGAAGGATCCAACCCCCAGGTTTGCAAAGAATCATCCAAACTAGCTTATTTTAGGTGATCCTTTTAAAAGAGTGAAGACGCGGGCTGCATTCAACAAAGAACAAGCCAACACCGCCTTCATCTCACAACTTGAGCCAAAGTATCAAGGAAGCTCTTGGGGATGATGAGTGGATCCTAGCTATGCAAGAAGAGTTGGAGCAATTTAAAAAGAACAAAGTTTGGACCCTAGTACCAAGACTAAGTGATAGAAAGATCATTGACACCAAATGGGTCTACCACAAAAAGCTTGATGAAAGCAACAAAGTGGTAAGGAACAAAGCAAGGCTAGTGGATCAAGGCTACAATTAACAAGAAGGTATAGATTTTGATGAAACATATGCACCTGTAGCTAGACTTTAGTCCATTCATATGTTGCTTGCTTTTTCTAGTTATAAAAACTTTCTTTTGTATCAAATGGATGTTAAAAGTGTATTTTTGAATGGTATAATTGAGGAGGAAGTGTATGTTGCACAACCCCAGGCTTTGAACATGATAGTTTACCTAACCATATTTATTTGTTACAAAAAGCTCTCTATGGACTCAAACAAGCACCTAGAGCTTGGTATGAGAAATCAAAGAACTTTTTGTTAGATCATGGGTATATCATGGGAAAAGTGGATTCTATTTTATTTCTAAAGCATACTTCTAACAATTTTCTTATCATACAAATATATGTTGATGATATCATTTTTTTAGGAACAAACCTTGATCTTTGCAAACAATTTAGTGATCTTATGCATAGTGAATTCGAGATGAGTATGATGGGTGAGCTCACGTTCTTCCTCAGCTTTCAAATCAAGAAAACAAAAATGGGAACTTCATCAACCAAGGCAAGTATACAAGTGAACTACTCAAACACTTTGGGATGGAGAATACCAAGCTAATGGACACACCCATGTCAATCACTGCTAAACTTGAAAAAGATGAAGAAGGTGAGAAGGTGGATGAGAAGCTCTATAGAGGTATGATTGGAAGTTTACTTTACTTAATTGCCTCTAGACCTGATATAATGTTTAGTGTTGCCTTGTGTGCTCGCTTTCAATTAAATCCTAAGAAATCACATCTTATAGCTATTAAGAGGATTTTCTAGAAGATAACGTAGAAGTTTTCATGGACGATTTTTCAGTCTATGGAAAGGACTTCGATACCTGTCTGAAAAATCTGTCCTTGGTTCTGCAAAGGTGCGAGGAGAACAGCCTGGTTCTAAACTGGGAAAAGTGCCATTTTATGATATGGGAGGGCATCGTTCTGGGGCATAAGATCTCAAGACGTGGGATCGAGGTGGATGCAAGCAAAGTTGAAGAAATATCTAATCTTCCTCCACCAAATTCCGTGATGGGAGTGAGAAGCTTCCTCGGGAATGCCGGATACTACCGAAGATTCATAAAGGACTTCTCAAAGATTTCAAAACCATTGTCCAATCTTCTGGTAAAGGATGCTGAATTTGTTTTCTCTAATGATTGTCTCAATGCTTTTTAGGCTTTGAAAAATGCTTTAGTATCACCACCTATCCTCCAAGCACCAAATTGGGATTTACCCTTTAAGCTTATGTGCGGCGCTAGCGACTATGCGGTACGAGCAGTCCTGGGGCAGAAGAAAGATAAAAGGCACCATGTGATCTACTACGCTAGTCGCACGTTGGACGAAGCTCAGGTAAATTACACAACCACAGAAAAGGAGATGCTCGCGATCGTCTTCGCATTCGATAAGTTCAGGTGGTACCTCATTGGAGAAAAGGTCAAGGTATATACAGATCATGGGGCCATAAAATATCTAATGCAAAAGAAGGACACAAAGCCTAGACTGTTGAGGTGGGCCTTACTGCTTCAAGAGTTCGACCATGAAATTATCGACAAGAAGGGCGTAGAAAATATGGTCGCCGACCACCTATCAAGGATCGTAGCTGAAGGACAAGGGGGATCAACGACGACTATTCCGATGAGGCTCTTATGTTGGCAGATGCTAAAGAAGAAGACTTACCATGGTTTGCAGATATCTGCAACTACCATGCTTGTGGAGAGCTGCCTCCTGACATTACTTACAATCAGAAAAAAACTATTCGCTGAAGATAAATATTACTATTGGGATGATCCTCTCCTCTTCAGAAGATGCGCTGACAACTTATACAGGAGGTGCATCCCAGAAGAAGAAACCGCGAACATCCTGAAAGAATGTCATGCCTCCCCCTACGGTAGACACCTGGGAAGTGAAAGAACAGCTGCAAAAGTGCTACAGGCAGGTTTCTACTGGCCCTCCTTATTTAAAGATGTTGCACAATTTGTAAAAGTTTGCAAAGAGTGCCAGTCTACAGGGAATATAGGGCGGAGGAATGAAATGTCAATGGCGAGTTGGATAGAAGTAAAATTTTTGATGTGTGGGGGATTGATTACATGGGGCCGTTTCCTCCATCCCGGGGGTATCAATACATACTAGTGGCAGTAGACTATGTATCGAAGTGGGTAGAAGTCATAGCAACCCAAACATGCGACGCCAAGTCTGTAATCAAGCTATTCGAGAAGACAATCTTTCCTCGTTTTGGTGTCCCACGCACTGTAATAAGCGACGGCGGGTCACACTTTGGAGAGAGACAATTCGAAGCACTCCTACGTAAGTATGGAGTGAAGCACAAGATCGCTACACCCTACCACCCACAGACCTCAGGACAAGTAGAGGTTTCAAACAGACAAATCAAGCAGATCCTTGAGAAAACTGTCAGTTGAACTAGGAAAGACTGGTCTATGAAGATTGACGACGCGCTTTGAGCCTACCGGACTGCCTACAAAACACCCATTGGACCCACCCCCTACAAACTTATCTACGGAAAATTCCGCCATCTGCCTCTGGAATTGGAACACAAGGCCCTTTGGGCAATCAAGTTCATAAACATGGACCTCGAAAAAGCAGGAGAAAAGAGATTTTTGCAGCTTCAAGAGCTTGAAGAGTTGAGAATGAACGCCTATGAAAATGCAAAAATCTACAAGCAGAGGACAAAAGTGTGGCATGATGCCCACCTAAGGAGAAAAGATGTAAGTGAAGGGGATAAAGTCTTATTATTCAAGTCCTCTATTCGTCTTTTTCCTGGGAAGCTGCAAACGAGATGGTCAGGACCATTCACCGTGTCAAAGATATACCCATCAGGAATGATGGAGCTCTATGACAAAGACGATCCAACCAAAGTCTTTCAAGTAAATGGGCACAGAGTAAAAAGGTTCTATGAGGATGAGGCTTTTGTCATGAGAGAAGAAATCAACCTGCAGGATATGGGTACAGTCGAAGGCTGAACGTGATGATCCTACACCGGTCGAGCTGGCGACGCAAACTTCAGCGCTCCTCGGGAGGCAGCCCGAGTTTTTCTTTCTTTCCTAGAGTAGGATGATTTTTCTTCTTATTACTTGTAAAAACAAACACTATGGACTGTAATAAGGCCCGAGTCCACGCACACGCCGAGCGTACTGACTCCTCTGTTTTATGGGCCACCACTGCATTTTACAAGGCATTGAGGAGTAATTCTGTCTGAGGTCGGGGACTCAACCCTAAACCGATGATGTTTTGCCCGTCAATTGCTTTTTTCTGCCTTGCTTTAGTTTTTGGCCACCTGTATCTCCTTCTGTATCGGGTAGCAGCGCAGCTGGCGCGCAAAACCGCTTGAATCGGACAGTAGTCCTCGGGCATCGCAAGGGCCGTGGCGGATCACATTCATGGGTGGCGTGCACTCGTATCGTACATGGGAATAATTGACCTTAATTAGACTGACGGGACCGTCATCTCAGGAACGACATATCTCAACGGCCGATGCGCACCCCAGGACTTCCCGATTTACCCCCAGCTGAGTTTGCTATATATAGTAAGGTGGGTTCACCATGTCGGGGTACCACCCTTGCTCTTTTTGCCACTCAAATCACGCAGTAATCCACTTTTTGCTCACGTGTCGGCCAACATGCTCTCGTCTGCGTATCAGGCGAGGGCCTCAAAGAGCAAAGGTATAGCCCTATAGTCTGTTTGCCCGACACAGGTTTTATATCGCACACTGCTTATCGGAGTTGACGAGATTAGTCGATTTATCTTGTATCGCCCGTCACATGTGAAGCACGACACGTCGGCCGATCGCGGTTTCCCGATATGCCATATCGGGCGACACGTTTTCCGTCGTGACGTCCTATCGGGCAATTGTTTCATGCGACCTTATCGCCCGATGTACCCGTGTCGGGCAACGCATCGTGCCACGCTGATACCCTATATCACCCAATTTCGTATCGCCTCCAATTTTTCTTTTGATAAACGATACACCGGGCTTTACATCGCGACAAGTTTTATTGAGATTTCAATTTTTCCCGACCTAACATTTAAGTGATCAATGGACTTGATAACAGGTATGGCTCACATGGAGCAAACCTCCAGTCGAGCTGACAAACAAGGCACAAGAAGCGGAATCGCAACCGTAGCTGAAGCAACAACTGTCGGACAGAAACGTCAGAATCCCAAGGCAGCGGGGCCACCAACCGCCAAAAAGAGAGAAAGGGCAAATTTTCTTTATTTGGTAGCCCCAAAAGAGGTTCATTTCCTTATCATAGTATGGCTTCTGTGGTGGTTTAGGACCATCTGCGGAGACAGCACAAGTCTTGTCCCGGTGGCCTCCGGATTGAATGTGGGCATTCCAGTTCCACCTTCGCAAAAGGGGAAGTATCAACAAGTGTTTTCAAGAGCTCTCTATCTACCATAGGCCGGTTATCTTTGTCATAATCTACACGGGCCTTGCGCTTCCTTCTTGAGAGCTTTGCACCTGTTCCGGATGCATCCAGTTGGGAAAGAAAATGGAGATTGTAAGGAGAACATATTGCAGCTTCTCCAAGGCACAAGCGTAAATAAGGAGAAGGTATTGCACCATCTCCAAGGCACAAGCGCAACCACCAGCTAACCTTCACTGGGCTAACATGACCTCACCCTGTCCTCTTCACTACTCTGGGACAGAGAGTGTAGTAAGTTTGGCGGGGTACCCATGTACCAATGAGGGAGGTATAAAAAATTTCTTCTTCATCTCTTCCCTTTCTATCATTTAGTCCTTCTCCTATATCATGTGTATGTACCCATGCTCGTATAAAATGCCATGATCATATAAAATTTTTGAAAAGTTTTGCTTATTTTTCCCATACATATGTACAAAGTCGCTATATTAGTAAAAACCTGATGCGCCTTCTTGCCAAGTTTGTTTTCTTTATGCTTAACGAGATGCAAGTTTTGTTATATCTTTCTGATAATGCTGCCTTGAACAACAAAAGACTAAAAATTTCCACGCCAAAAATTTTGAAAAAATGAATAATCTCGCAACAGCTAAGAGACGAGTATGGAGAAGGAAAAAGCTACCCAAACAGCAAAAATCCCTTTTGTTTCCCCTTGCCCAACAAAAATCCCAAAAAGAGAAAGCAGCCTTATGAGGGTGAATAAAAGCATGAGAGTTGTGCCCAATAAAAGAAAAAGAAAAAATATATATACACACTTGTTTTCCAAAAGTACCCATCTTTAGGCATGGTCGATCCGGGGCAGTGGTACGTAGGAGGTGAAATCACTGCTCTAAAGCCAACTGGCTTGGACTGCATGGACCACTTGCCCGCTAATGGAACCTTACTTGGATGGACTAATGGGAAACAAGAAGAAAAACCCAAAAAGCCTTAGCCTACCCAACACACAACTTTCTGCCCCAAAAATAAAGTTGTTTGGTGTGGAAGCTAACTTCAGAATCATACACCAAAGTCTCGCTGAAGCTGTAGAGAAAGAAATTTTTTACTGAAATAATAAGGCTGGAAATGCAAGGTTTTTTGTTTGTAGTGGGGCAGCATTATCTCTAAAGGCATCGCGATTCTTGTTTTACCTCTTAAACTGAAAAGTACACCGAGCAAGAAGAAGCATCACAAAATAAAGTTTAAATATTGATTGAGGACAATCAAAATGCTAAGTTTGGGGGAGTTGATAACACCAATTTTTGTGAAGTTTTAGACTATTATTTCGTTATCAAAACTGCCCTTTTTAACTATTTTCCTCTCTTTTATAAGTACTTTCGCAATAATTGGCCAAACGACACTCTTAATTCAATATTTCCATCTTTTGCAGAGTTTTCCTCCTATTTTGACCCATTTGTCATCAATAAGGCCGTCTCGGCCCACAAATAAGTTTGACCTGCATCGGCCTTCCAGATGGCTGATATGATCACTGCCCGACAGGGTAAGCGCAACACAACGAGGCATGACATAGGGATGCCGCGCAAGAAGGAACTGACGGGCGATACGTCTTTTACCCGACAGGGAGCCCAAGCTCGTCTGACAGCTAAAGCTTGTCGCCCGACACGGACCACCCACTGGCAGGCGCCGCTCGTCACGTGACCGATAGCTGACACCCTTGTGCCGGGCGATACCGATATCGGCCGTCACTGACTCCACGATGATAAAGGGGGACACGTGGCGCCCCGTGCACCATAACTTCCCCCAACCGCTGCCTATAAATAGCAGCTACAGCAAGTTGAAAAAATAGGTCGGAATGGCTCGGAACCTTGTGCAATCTTCTGAGGAAAGCTGTGAGAGCGAGTGTATCGTGCCTCAATGTTGTGTCGGGCGATCCTAGGTGAGCTCTTCCCCATCCTGAGAGGGAGGTGAATGGTTCACCTAGTATCGCCCCGGGCGACGCTATAGGCCGATATCAGCCGACACGGATCTCTGACTTATGTGACCGACACTAGATACAACAGCTAGCCCGGCACGATACCGAACCCGATACGCTTCACCCGTCACGGCGTGTCACCCGAGAGGGTGCCGCCCTACATGAGCGTATCGGGCCAGGGTTCTTGCACGATGCAATCCGCCCGTCATGGTGTGTCGCTCGAGAGGGTATCCCGCCCGACACGGTTGTATCGGGCTAGGCTCCTGACCGGTATCGGGTTGGATGGCCCACTGTAGTCTATCGTCCTTCTATATCAAGAAGGCGATATCTATCTTTATTTCTGTCATTTAATTCTCTTACTACTGCATTGTAATCAACACTTTTATATGTTAATAGAAATAGAAGAGTTTAATTATATGTTGCCTTATGCTTGGTACCCTTGTTAGATGATTGCTATGTTTAATATCTGAACTCTAGCTTGCACGTTGGATCGCGTTTTGATTAGCTACCGAATCGTGCTTTCCCGTCACAACAGCCTCGAGAGAGGTGTTGCGGCTCTAGTGTTTGGTCCAATTCTGGAGTACGAGAGTGCCCGGAATCGGAGCGGTTGTAGTAACCTTTCCACTCTAACCTGAGTCCAGCAACCTCGAGAGTGGTGTTGATGCTTAGTTAGAGGTACCCGCTCTGAGAGGAGGGGTACAGGATGTTCCTGTTGCCGCTTGTTTCACCGAAGTTTTCTCCTTCGTACTTGGTTTTAGCTTTCGTGTTATCTCTCTATTCATGTTGCATGAAAAAATCCCTAAAAACTACTAAATGCTTAAAATCTAATTTTTTCTCGTAACTCCAGTTGGAGATAGGGTTTTCTTTTGTTTTTTTTATCCTGTTCTACAGTTCCCTTTTGGGAATTTTATCATCTCTTATCCTTTCTGGAGTGTAGCGTGTCGATTCTGCGTTCTCAACACTACCACCCTTGTCCCTTTATTCGACCTCGTATATCTACTTCGACCCCGTAAACAAAGTTGCGGGGGCCTAGAAGGATTCGGGTTATAAATGTAAAATCTTGACTACCTCAAATCTGCCTCCAATTTTAGGACGCACGATTTAGGTCTAAGACCGTTTAGACCTCCAAACGGTCTAGGTCTTGTGGTTTGAAACCGTTTGGTAAAGTAAAAGTTTGAAACTGTTTGCCAAAGTAGAAGTTTGAAACCGTTTGGGTCTCAACCGGTTGGGATCATTTGGTCCCAAACGGTCTTGAGACCGTTTGGTCCCAAATGGTCTTAAGACTGTTTGGTCCAAACCTCCTCAAAACTGATAGGACCAAAAAGGGTCTCAACCTCTCTAATCGATTTAGGGTTTACAAGGTTAACTCCTTCATCAATTGAACCTAAGCACCATGCTTCAAATGAGCTTAATGAATCATCCTTCAATTGATTCAATCTTCAATTGATCACCAATTAGGGTTTGAATCCAATTGGGTTAGGGTTTGAAATCGATGAACCTTCAATGTTAGTCATTGTGAAACTAATTTCTTTGAAATCATTGGACCACCAATCAAATTGGGTATGACCTGACCTCAAACGTTCTTGAGGTCATTTGGATAACCTCCAAATGGTCTTGAGACCATTTTCCCCAATTATCATCAAAATTGGTGAAGTTCAATTAGGGTTTGGATCATTAGATTGATCAACAAACTAGCTATTACTTGTATTATCATTTGATATCTTTGGGTCTTCAACAACTCAATCCTACTCAACCCTAGACCTCCAAACGGTCTTGGTTGACCTCCAAATGGTCTTGAGACCGTTTGGGTGATCTCCAAATGCTCTTGAGACCATTTGGGTTAATCAACCCAAAGAATTAAATTAAACAATTGCAAAATCAGCACTTAACCCGATCAGGGTTTCAAGTTAGATGATTGTCCACATATTAATTCAATTAATTGGAGTTATTACATCCTCATCCAACAAGAACTAGGTTTGTGACCTCACATGGTCAACCCATCCAAATGGTCAACCATCTTAAACGGTTTGGGGGTTCAAGGCTCTAAATGGTTTGCAAACTGTTTAGTCTCCAAACGGTTTGGTGAAACCGTTTGGATGAAAACTTCACAACTGTTTGCAAGGGAAAGTTGTTGGATTGCGTGCCCAAGATGATGTTATCATCATCTACCTTCATTCTTTCAAAGATCACTTCTGTTTTCATGGTATTTACATCAATGGATAAAAGGAATTGCAAAATAGAACAAAACGTTCAACAAATCATGGAGATTTCAAAGCAATAACAATATTTAAGTGTTTGAGTTATATAACCCACCTCCAATTGAGCTTCAACGCTTGGAGCTTCAAGTCAACAATGGTGGAGGAAGATTTTGCAACTGCCCAAGGTCCGTTCTCAAGCTTTTTGGATGAAAGGATTGGCTAGGATTGAAGATGGAGTGAAATAGAGAAGAAATCATGCATTGTTTTATGATTTTCACCATGAAATCGAGGTGAAATAAGACCAAGAACTTACCAACAGGTTGGGGGGTCGTCCTCCAGCTGCTCCTAGCTCCTTTGGTTGGTTTGCAAGCAAAGATAAGAAGTGGGTTCGGAAAAAGCCTTTCAATTGAGTTGGAAAGGGTGCTTTTATAAGAAAATCAATGAGAGAGAAAATGGCTTATTAAATTCTTTTAATTCAAAAATTAGTGCCGCATCTTCCCCTTAATTCCTTGGTCACGATCCATTTGCAAAACCTCTTCATTATCCAAGAAATATAAGAAAAGGAATTAAGCACCTTAAACATATTATATTAATATCCCCTTTTTAGTGGAATTACTTTTTCCTTTAATAATGGGAGTGGGTTATCCATTCCCTTGCATATTTTCATTGCCTTTACAAGGAAAAAATAACGTCCAACCATTTCCAAATTCATCCCTCAACTTTTGGTTGAAGGGATCTTCAATTAATATATATATATTTCTTTTTGCATTAAATTAGAGTAAAGTTCCTTTTATTCTTAAATCTTGATTATTTTAATATCAAGATTCTCTCTCCTCCAAAATAATTCAAATGAGGCGCCCCTCCCATTTTATTTTATCTACTTTATGCCAAGAAACATGGGGGACCCTCTAGAAGTGGTATTTTGCATTTTGAACCCTAGTTTTTGGGTTATTTGCACATTACACCAAAACTAGGTTTTAATGCACAAACATTGTTCAACAAGCTCTATCTTGGTGCTCAGGCTTGTGGAAACCATACCACTGCTTCATTCTTATTATTATGATGCCTGAACATATGAGGGACATATTATCTTGTACAATTTGCAAGTTAACCCCTCAACTTGGGTAATTTGCACCTTAGTCCAAAACAAACAAAACAATGTTTCAACATTATATAAAAAGGACTAAAATTGAAATATAAGTTCCTCTTGAGCTTTAATTACTTTCCAAGAAATATGAACAAGCATCTAATCAACATTATTAAGTAAAACATCTAGGGTTAGAGCATAACCCAGGTCAGGGATGTTACATGGTTACCCTAGATTTGATCTACCTTGATGAAAGGTTGACTTAGAACTCAATAATTTCACATTAAAATATTGATGAATAAAACTCTAATATGCTCATAATTAAAATATGCTTAACTTAATGTTGTTTATGCTTGCCTTTAGGAAACTATTAGGGCATGAAGTTGAAGCTAGGGTGTCTAGAAAGGATCAGGGTTTCGGGGGCTGGCAATATTTTCCTCTGTGCCACTAGCTGGGTTTACGAGGACTCTCGTGCCCATATGATACCGGCCTGGCCTAAGCTAATATGAATTGTCCAAAATAGTTTGCTTTTAGGCAATAGTGACCTTAGACTTCTATGTTGTATATCTTTGGGAACCCTAAGTTTCATGTGTATGATGACTTGTTTGAGGATGGATACCAAGATAGTTTCCTTATGTCCCTTAGGACCACATGCTTAGATAAGTTTATCCTTAGAACCTAGACCTTAGAGTTTGGGAGTTTTGGAAGAGATCAGAGTGCACAGTGGAAGTGTGATTTATCTTGTACATGGTGTAGTAGACTCATCTTTTAACCCTAGTTAGTTTGTCTTGATAGGTCGATCCCTTTAAGGGGTGGAGTATAGTTGGTTTGATGATGTTTGAGTGGTTATATTTCGAGGACAAAATCCTCTTTAGGGGGATGGAACCCTATAACATCTTGAAGTCTATCTAATCTATCTTTAGAAACCCTAACTCCATGCTTAGGAGGTTGTTGTGCCCCAAACAAGTAATAATGGTAACCCTAACATGCTTGTTTACATATTAATGAACATATAATTATCATCTAAGGAATAATGCATGTGCTTGAACCCTAATGTACATCCAATGCACATAATATGAATATCAATGCTAATTGTCAATAAGTAAGATGTTAATAATGTCATGAACCAATAAACCCTAATGATATGATGAGTAAGGTTATAATCCGTAATTAATGCATTCTAAGGATGAATAAGTGAAAGAAAATGGTCATGCCGACCTAAACCTTAAGTTGCAATAATCTAACCCTAATCTATACATCTTTAATGCCTTTCATGATACATTAATGATATTAAGAGCCATAATCAGTGAACATACTTTGATACACATAAATGATATATATAATCAGCTAATCACATATTAATCAAGTCATCAATATAAAATGCAAGTTACCTTGTTATCTAATACACATGTGATTAGTCACTTAATGTGAATCAATTCATTGATAAGCAATATGTCTCACATTGATCTTTAAAATACATGTAATGGCTTCCATATGAATATGAAATGATTGAATTCACATAAATGTGCAAAATCAATAATATAAATGAATGAATATGAATAATGATTAATGATGACATTAATGTGGGTAATAAATATAATGTGACAATGTTTAATATGAATATAAGTAACTAATGTGACATTAATTGAAATAATTATATGCTTAAAAACGAATTGAATAGAATGTCTTATTTCATGTAAAATAATTTGTTATAATTAATAAAGTGGTAATAAGAGGATAATGAAGTGTAAATCCGAATTATTAAGGACAATGATCAAATATAATAATGAATGTGGTGATAATTGAGTAACCTCTAATTGTGCGTAATAATGAAATATAACCCCTTTTGGAAATAAAGTGTATATGGTATGACGTAATTAATATAATGATGATAATGTGATATCATAAAGAGTATCATCTTAATGAGCCAAAATGTAAATAATGATTAATCTCCTAAAAAGAATGTCTTAATAATGGACCCTAGGTGATCCATGAGAACCCGACCTATGATTAGTTGATGTATGTGAAGTTTTGAACCCTTAGGTGTAGTTGAAGTATGAGTTGTTTGGTGGAAGTTATGGTTGGAGAAACAACCTGAAATTTGGTGATGTGAGGTTGCACACTCACCCTTCCCTAATTGCTAGTGATTTCGGGGACGAAATCCTCTTTAAGGGGTGGAGTGTTGTAACATACTGAATTTTAGACTTTTTGCATTTTTGGTCATCTTTTTTATCTTTTCCTTTCATTTCTATCATCTTTGGTCATTCTATTTAATTTGTGGATAATATAAATGCCTAATGAGCATTTGTTCACCTTTTCCCTCAATATTTGGGTTTAATGCACAAATACCTCGGTGAAACCTTAGTAATGGGTCTGATATGTAAAATGTCCACCCAAGTGATAAAAAGAATAAATAAATTTGTCCTAGAACTTTCTAGTGCTTTTTAGAATATGAAAAAGAAAGGAAATCCCGAAATATACATAAAGGAGATGATAAATGTAATTATTGGAGCTAATATGGGATATAATGGATAAAAGGAGATAATGAGGAATATATTGTCTCAAAAATCATAAGTGGAAACCAATGAAGATAATTTGGATATCAATCTCGTTTTCTTGTTTTAAAAGAAACTTAAAGGCCAAGTATCACCTAATTTGGAAGATAAAAGCATATATTAAAGTCTTTATTAAAAGAAAATAGGAGATAAGCCAATAAGGTGAAATAAAATATCTAATGTTCTCAAATTGGAAAACTAACTCCAAATTCTTAATCTAAGCATGGAAATAAGATTTTTGGCAAATTTGCATCTAATTTGGACAATGTTTAATATTTTATTATATTTAGGAGAGAGAAAATGACTTAAAGAGAAAAAATATTAAATATTTGTTGAAAAAATTAATTAAAGACAAAATCATGTTCCACACGTGTATTATTACTTATAGGCCAAGTTTTACATTTTTAGAAAGTTTCTAGATACCTCTAATAAATTAAAATGATAAATAAGTGGTAAAATTTAAATGTATTAAATAAAATAATAAAAGTCTTCAAAAAATAAAATAATGCCAAATTTGTGTTCTACATGTTAAAATATATTTGTGGATGGATTTTGACTAAAATTGGAAAATATTTGGTTAGAACGTGAATTTCGGAGAGAGAACGTGTGTAAAATATTCAAATCATTAATTAAAATAACAAACAAATGAAGTTAATGACAAATTCATGTTCCATATATTTTCTTTTTCTTGAGAGTGAAGTTTCACATTAATTGATAATTATATAAGTCTCTAATATATTAAGAAAGAGAAAATATGAATTACTTTAAAGGAATTAAATAAAATACTTAGAATTCCCAAAAATGAAAACTAATGTTACAATTGGGATCAACATGTATTAAATAGTATATGGTTCAAATTTTATATTAAACTGGATAATGCTTGCTTTCCCAATTGAATTGGTATTTAAAATCCTAATTACCATAAGCTTTAATAGTGGTATTTGATTAAACAAATTAATGTTTTCCTAAACCAAACGTAACGCAACACTGCATTACTTCATCTCCCTCCAATGTGACCTCACGTTTCCCCCCTTCCAAAACAGGCAAAACCCAATGCAACAGGCGTCGCCGCCCTTCCTCTATGTATCCTATTTATCTTCCCCCCTTTCTTTCTTTTCTCCCCAAACACACGAAGCCATAGCCGCCCAACCTACCCTCACCTTGCGTCCAACCATGCCGAGCAATGCCAGACAGAGTTGAGGATCGTTGGGCAGCATCGCCTCCTCCTCTTCTTCTTCCTCTGCCAGAACAACGCCTGAAACTCAACGCCCAGCAACCCTCGACATTGTGTCAGTGTCGTTAACACCTTCTCATCTGACCCTCGATGCCCAACAGCCCCCGACGCTGTGTCGGTGTCACTAACACCTACCCAACCGACACCTCAACGCTGCGTTAGCGTCACTAACACCTGCCCTTCTGACGCTACGACACCCTGACGTTGCGACGCCTCGACGCCCACAATACCACTTCCAGAGCAACCCTAACTCCATCAAACACTGACAGTAGGGCATCGTAGCCACCAAGAGAAACGTTGTCGACCTTGACAGCTATGTTGTCATTCGCAACCACTAGATCTGCAACACCATGACATTTGCAAACACCTCCATTCAACCTGACGATGGTGGCTCATTACATGCTGCTTCTTCCTGGGTCACATGATCATAGAGAACGTGATGATGTGTTTTGATCCCCATCTTGTTGTGAATCAACCAGACATGCAACCCCCATGGTAACTCTAAACATGTAAGTCTTCATTTCACTTTCAATAGTTTTGTTTTAGAAAATAGATTATAAAGATGGGATAAGTATGGAGTAAGGATAATCTAGTTATTTAAAACCATAACATGAACTAGTCAATTATCTTACCTATCAACTTTGTTGTATACAAATGTAAATATTAGATTGCATGAAATCAAAACTGTAATGATACATTAAAGTGGAGACTTGATATTAAATAGAAGATATTGTATAAGACCCAGGTGGATTGATATCCAAAAAGATTAATGAATCACCCTAATTGCTTATTGTATACTTACCAAACTCTAAGAATCATTAGTGGGTGTATCCTTGTGTTAATGTTTCCTTTACATTACAAATCATATATATATATAGGTGCATTACATGATAATTAGAAATACATATGGATCTAGGGAACACTCTCATCTAAATTAATCCAAGGGAACTTGAGATTTGTATAAGAATTCATCTAATGATATTGTCTTCTTAGGAATTAAATAGTAAAAAAAAGAGATAATAATGTGTAAAGGAATATACTTTTATCAACATATATCTAGATGACATGTTAGTTGGATCAAAGCATGTGTATATTAGTGAACCTAATAAATATTCATATGGAATATACTTACACCAATAAACATGGTAAGCATGATGTTAGGAATAATATGGACTCACATCATTAAACATATATTGGAAGCATATATATTATCATCCATATATATATATGAGTTACATAAACTTATGTGACTAAATATTGGTAACTAGAACTAAGATAGATATGTAAAGCATCACATATTATATCAACAAAGATTAAAATCATAAACCCTAACATGACATTACATGGTCAGGAATTGGGCAATAATAATATAAAAATATAATAGGAATGAATATGTTCACTTTGACTTGGCTAATATACATAATGTGTTTCTAGGATGAAAAGTTGACTTTATGGACCAAAGTATACTATTCAAGTTAACATTTATGTGTGAAAATAGGTATGTGTATCTACACCTTTAGTTGGTAAATTATTTATAACATTACCTATGTTCCCTAATGAGGATTAACCTGACTTAATCCATTATTCTTGAAACCTAATTTATTCATGCCTCAAAATCAGTTGTAGTATTATCTTGTTTGGGTTTTTATAACCCACTTCCATGTTGTATAAATCCTTTGATTAATCTTTCCATAACTCTTTTTCTAGCATGTATTTATATGTTCTATTTAATTGTAAAGTAGTGGTACTTATGTACAACCACCCATAGAGGGCATGTATATAATCGCCCTAGGGGAATGTTTATAATTCTCCCCATAATATTATAGGTGACTGGGAATGTCTTATTCTCCCCTCACCTAAGGTTAGAGGTATGGTAGGTGCTTCAACCCTAGTTAGTTAAGTAGACATATTAATTTACATGCAAATCCTTTATTTACTTTTGTTATTGTCAAGTTTCCTTAATTAAAGCCTCATTCTCTTGTTGTCTCATCTTTTGATGAATCCCTAGCCTAATTTACTTGTTATATTTATCTTGTCACCTTTAGTATAGTTTAGTGACACATACTTTTATTTTCCTTCCCTCTTGCTGGGTGCTTTCCCAACCACCCAGATGTGGACTAAGGTGATGGATAAGGCATGCAGATCTTAGCATTGACATGGACTAGCTGATGGATATGTTGCTTGGACACAAAAGTGGAGTAGTCTAGACTTTCCTCTATCTAGATCCTAATTGTGTATGATGATGTAACTCTAAAAGGGAGAATTTGATGTATTTTTTGTACAATCTTTTATGAAATTGAATATAGTCAGAAAAATTTTATTCCGCTACTTTCCAATGAGTTTTGATTATCATATTTTAGTAGAGGGTGGTTTATCCTACTCTTTACAACATGGTATCAGAGCCCATGGTAGTCGAAATCTGGCTATTTCAATTTTATCTCCCTATTTAGAATCCATGTCTTACATAGTTCCTTTCGGTGACATGGTTACCCTAGATTTGATCTAGCTTGATGAAAGGTTGACTTAGAACTCAATAATTGCACATTAAAATATTGATGAATAAAACTCTAATATGATCATAATTAAAATATGCTTAACTTAATGTTGTTTATGCTTGCCTTTAGGAAACTATTAGGGCATGAAGTTGAAGCAAGGGTGTCTAGAAAGGATCAGGGTTTTGGGGGCTGGCAATATTTTCCTCCGCGCCACTAGCTTGGTTTACGAGGACTCTCGTGCCCATATGATATCGGCCTGGCCTGAGCTAATATGAATTGTCCAAAATAATTTGCTTTTAGGCAATAGTGACCTTAGACTTCTATGTTGTATATCTTTGGGAACCCTAAGTTTCATGTGTATGATGACTTGTTTGAGGATGGATACCAAGATAGTTTCCTTATGTCCCTTAGGACCACATGCTTGGATAAGTTTATCCTTAGAACCTAGACCTTAGAGTTTGGGCATTTTGGAAGAGATCAGAGTGCGCAATGGAAGTGTGATGGATCTTGTACATGGTGCAGTAGACTCATCTTTTAACCCTAGTTAGTTTGGCTTGATAGGTCGAACCCTTTAAGGGGTGGAGTATAGTTGGTTTGATGATGTTTGAGTGGTTAGATTTCGAGGACAAAATCCTCTTTAGGGGGATGGAACCCTATAACATCTTGAAGTCTATCTAATCTATCTTTAGAAAACCTAACTCCATGCTTAGGAGGTTGTTGTGCTCCAAACAAGTAATAATGGTAACCCTAACATGCTTGTTTACATATTAATGAACATATAATTATCATCTAAGGAATAATGCATGTGCTTGAACCCTAATGTACATCCAATGAACATAATATGAGTATCAATGCTAATTGTCAATAAGTAAGATGTTAATAATGTCATGAACCAATAAACCCTAATGATATGATGAGTAAGGTTATAATCTGTAATTAATGCATTCTAAGGATGAATAAGTGAAATAAAATGGTCATGTCGACCTAAACCCTAAGTTGCAATAATCTAACCCTATTCTATACATATTTAATGCCTTTCATGATACATTAATGATATTAAGAGCCATAATCAGTGAACATACTTTGATACACATAAATGATATATATATATATAATCATCTAATCACATATTAATCAAGTCATCTATTTAAAATGGAAGTTACCTTGTTATCTAATACACATGAGATTAGTCACTTAATGTGAATCAATTCATTGATAAGAAATATGTCTCACCTTGATCATTAAAATACATGTAATGGCTTCCAATTGAATATGAAATGATTGAATTCACATAAATGTGCAAAATCAATAATATATATGAATGAATATGAATAATGATTAATGATGACATTAATGTGGGCAATAAATATAATGTGACAATGTTTAATATCAATATAAGTAACAAATGTGACATTAATTGAAATAATTATATGTTTAACCATAAATTGTATAGAATGTCTTATTTCATGTAAAATAATTTGTTATAATTAATAAAGTGGTAATATGAGGATAATGAAGCAAAAATCCGAATTATTAAGGACAATGGTCAAATATAATAATGAATGTGGAGATAATTGACTAACCTCTAATTGTGTGTAATAATGAAATATAACCCCTTTTGGCAATAAAGTGTATATGGCATGACGTAATTAATATAATGAGTATTATGTGATATCATAAAGAGTATAATGTTAATGATCCAAAAATGTAAATAATGATTAATCTCCTAAAAAGAATGTCTTAATAATGGACCCTAGGTGATCCATGAGAACCTGACCTATGATTAGTTGATGTATGTGAAGTTTCTGAACCCTTAGGTGTAGTTGAAGTATGAGTTGTTTGGTGGAAGTTATGGTTGGAGAAACAACCTGAGATTTGGTGATGTGAGGTTGCACACTCACCCTTCCCTAATTGCTAGTGATTTTGGGGATGAAATCCTCTTTAAGGGGTGGAGTGTTGTAACATACCGAATTTTAGACTTTTTGCCTTTTTGGTCATATGTTTCATCTTTTCCTTTCATTTCTATCCTATTTTATTGTTCTATTTAATTTATGGATAATATAAATGCCTAATGAGCATTTGTTCACCTTTTCCCTCAATATTTGGGTTTTATGCACAAATACCTCGGTGAAAGCTTAGTAATGGGTCTAATATGTAAAATGTCCACCCAAATGATAAAAAGAATAAATAAATTCGTCCTAGAACTTTCTAGTGCTTTTTAGAATATGAAAAAGAAAGGAAATCCCGAAATATACATAAAGGAGATGATAAATGTAATTATTGGAGATAATATGGGATATAATGGATAAAAGGAGATAATGAGGAATATATTGTCTCAAAATCATGTGTGGAAACCAATGAAGATAATTTGGATATCAATCTCGTTTTCTTGTTTTAAAAGAAACTTAAAGGCCAAGTATCACCTAATTTGGAAGATAAAAGCATATATTAAAGTCTTTATTAAAAGAAAATAGGAGATAAGCCAATAAGGTGAAATAAAATATCTAATGTTCTCAAATTGGAAAACTAACTCCAAATTCATAATCTACGCATGGAAACAAGATTTTGGGCAAATTTGCATCTAATTTGGCCAATGTTTAATATTTATTATATTCAGGAGAGAGAAAATGACTTAAAGAGCAAAAATATTAAATATTTGTTAAAAAATTAATTAAAGCCAAAATCGTGTTCCACACATTTATTATTGCTTATAGGTCAAGTTTTACATTTTAGAAAGTTTCTAGATACCTTTAATAAATTAAAAGGATAAATAAGTGGTAAAATTCAAATGTATTAAATAAAATAATAAAAGTCTTCAAAAAATAAAATAATGCCAAATTCCTGTTCTACATGTTAAAATATATATGTGGATGGATTTTGACACAAATAGGAAAATATTTGGTTAGAACGTGAATTTAGGAGAGAGAACTTGTGTAATATATTCAAATCATTAATTAAAATATTAAACAAATGAAGTTAATAACAAATTCATGTTCCATATATTTTGTTTTTATTGAGGGTGAAGTTTCACATTAATTGATAATTATATAAGTCTCTAATATATTAAGAAAGAGAAAATAGGAATTACTTTAAAGGAATTAAATAAAATACTTAGAATTCCCAAAAATCAAAACTAATGTTACAATTGGGATCTACATGTATTAAATAGTATATGGTTCATATTTTATATTTAACTGGATAATGCTTGCTTTCCCAATTGAATTGGTATTTAAAATCTTAATTACCATATTCTTTAATAGTGGTATTCTATTAAACAAATTAATGTTTTCCTAAACCAAATGTAACACAATGTTGCGTTACTTCCTCTCCCTCCAACGCGACCTCACGTTTCCCCCCTTCCAAAACGGGCAACGCCCAACGCAACAGGCGTCGCCCCCTTCCTCTCTGTATCCTATTCATCTTCCCCCCTTTCTTCCTTTTCTCCTCAAACACACGAAGCCATACCCGCCCAACCTACCCTCACCTTGCGTCCAACCGTGGCGAGCAATGCCAGACAGAGTTGAGGATTGTTGAGCAGCATCGCCTCCTCCTCTTCTTCTTCCTCTCCCAGAACGACACCTGACACTCGACGCCCAGCAACCCCGAACGCTGCGTCGGCGTCGTTAACACCTTCTCATCTGACCCTCGACGCCCAACAGCCCTCGATGTTGTGTCGGCGTCACTAACACCTACCCAACCGACACCTCGACACTATGTTAGCGTCACTAACACCTGCCCTTCTGACGTTGCGACGCCCCGATGCCCTAACGATGTGATGCCCCGACGCCCACAACACCACTTCCAGAGCAACCCTGACGCCATCACACACTGACAGTAGGGCATCGTAGCCACCAAGTGCAACATCGTCAACCTTGACATCTACGTCGTCATTCACAACCACTAGAACTACAACACCATGATGTTTGCAAACACTTCCATTCAACCTGATGATGGTGACTCATTACATGATGCTTCTTCCTGGGTCACATGATCACAGAGAACGTGATGATGTGTTTGGGTCCCCATCTTGTTGTGAATCAACCAGACATGCAACCCCCATGGTAACTCTAGACATGTAAGTCTTCATTTCACTTTCAATAGTTTTTTTTTAGAAAATAGATTATAAAGATGGGATAAGTATGGAGTAAGGATAGTCTAGTTATTTAAAACCATAACACGAACTAGTCAATTATCTTACCTGTCAACTTTGTTGTATACAAATGTAAATATTAGATTGCATGAAATCAAAACTGTAATGATACGTTAAAGTGGAGACTTGATATTAAATAGAAGATATTGTATAAGACCCAGGTGGATTGATATCCAAAATGATTAATGAATCATCCTAATTGCTTATTGTATACTTACCAAACTCTAAGAATCATTAGTGGGTGTATCCTTGTGTTAATGTATCCTTTACATTAGAAATCATATATATAGGTGCATTACATGATAATTAGAAATACATATGGATCTAGGGAACACTCTCATATAAATTAATTGAAGGGAACTTGAGATATGTATAAGAATTCATCTAATGATATTGTCTTCTTAGGAATTAAATAGTAAAAAAAGAGATAATAATGTATACAGGAATATACTTTTATAAATATATATCTAGATGACATGTTAGATGGATCAAAGCATGTGTATATTAGTGAACCTAATAAATATTCATATGGAATATACTTACACCAATAAACATGGTAAGCATGATGTTAGAAATAATATGGACTCACATCATTAAACCTATATTGGAAGTATATATATTATCATCCATATATATATATATATGAGTTACATAAACTTATGTGACTAAATATTGATAACTAGAACTAAGATAGATATGTAAAGCATCACATATTATCTCAACAAAGATTAAAATCATAAACCCTAACATGACATTACATGGTCGGGAATTGGGCAATAATAATATAAAAATATAATAGGAACGAATATGTTCACTTTGACTTGTCTAATATACATAATATGTTTCTAGGATGAAAAGTTGACTTTATGGACCAAAGTATACTATTCAAGTTAGCATTTATGTGTGAAAAGAGGTATGTGCATCTACACCTTCAGTTGGGAAATTATTTATACCATTACCTATGTTCCCTAATGAGGCTTAACCTAACTTAATCCATTATTCTTGAAACCTAGTTTATTCATGCCTCAAAATTAGTTGTAGTATTATCTTGTTTGGGTTTTTATACCCCACTTCCATGTTGTATAAATCCTTTGATTAATCTTGCCATAACTCTTTTTCTAGCATGTAGTTATATGTTCTATATAATTGTAAAGTAGTGGTACTTATGTACAACCACCCACAGAGGGCATGTATATAATCGCCCTAGGGGAATATTTATAATTCTCCCCATAATATTATAGGTGACTGGGAATGTCTTATTCTCCCCTCACCTAAGGTTAGAGGTCCGGTAGGTGCCTCAACCCTAGTTAGTCAAGTAGACATATTAATTTACATGCAAATCCTTTATTTACTTTTGTTATTGGCAAGTTTCCTTAATTAAAGCCTCATTCTCTTGATGTCTCATCTTTTGATGAATCCCTAGCCTGATTTACTTGTTATATTTGTCTTGTCACCATTAGTATAGTTTAGTGACACATACTTTTATTTTCCTTCCCTCTTGTTGGGTGCTTTCCCAACCACCCAGATGTGGAGCAAGGTGATGGATAAGGCATGCAGATCTTAGCATTGACATGGACTAGCTGATGGATATGTTGCTTGGAGACAAAAGTGGAGTATTCTAGACTTCCCTCTCTCTAGATCCTAGTTGTGTATGATGATGTAACCCTAAAAGGGAGAATTTGATGTGTTTTTGTACAATCTTTTATGAAATTGAATATAGTCCAAAAAATTTTATTCCGCTGCTTTCCAATGAGTTTTGATTATTATATTTTAGTAGAGGGTGGTTTATTCCACTCTTTACACAGGGCATGCAAGTAAGGTAGCTATGGGGCCTGTAGGGAGAGGTAGCACTTCAAGGGTAGGTCCACCATCAGTAGAGGGTGTAGCAACAGAAGCAGTAGGTGGAGGGGCTGAGTAGATGTGATTATATGCATAGGAAGCATAATCACCACCCAGTTATGGCTGGTACGTAGGGTAAGTATGGGCACAAGATAGGTTCATGGTTGACATGATTTGGAAAAGATCCTAATGTAGGTGCTCCTGAACCTGTAGGTTGTATGCCTACTAATGCACCATGTAACCCATGAGGGCTTCACTAGATACATGAAATGAGGCACTGGTAGGTCCTGATGGAGGTGGAGGTGGAGGTTCCTGGGTGGAGGTAGAGGCTCCAGGTGTGGTGGAAGAATATGTAGGAAAAAAGGTTTTCCTGATAGTGGTCTCACTGATACAGACTCCTTTTCTAGAAGGTTTGTAATGAAAATCATGAAAAAGAGACTTCTCATTCACAAAGGTGAAGGGACCACTGATCAAAGCAGGGTAGGGTGGGTGGGTGCCTTGGGCATTCTTCCTGAAGTCAAAGCATGTCATATGGTAAAGAATATATCTAGACCACTTCACTCCTATGTTCTTCAAAAGAAAAAACATAATTATTGTGGTATTCTCTGCAATCTTAGTTTGATTCTTCTTGAAGTGAATATTGCAGTTGACTACCAGAGCAAGTACATGATTTTTAAGACCCAAGGAAGAGGATGGGATGGTGGATTTCTTCCTATAGGGTGTATGAGGCTTCTTCAACAATTTATGAATATCAGGGAGAGTAATATCATATTGCTTGTAGAAGGCTTCAGGGTCAAGCATGTAAAAATACTCAGGATAATCTTTCATCCATGTGCTAGTTACCTCAATACCATTGAGAAAGATATTTAATGTGTCTTATGAGATAATGAATTCCTTACTTATAATCATGGAGGTGATAATCACTTGAGTATTAGGAGGGGGTACAAGAGTGTCATAATTCCATGATAGATTTGCGTAGAATTCATGAACCGCCTTAGTCCTTGTAATGGAATTGTGGAAGCACCAATGTTCAACACTCAACGACATTCAACACTCAGGGTTGTAAGGTGATGGTAAAAAAGCAACTCATCAACCTCATCTATGACCTCTTGTTTGCATGGACGAGGCTCAAATAAGGCACATAAAGGGAAGGGTTCCTAGGAAGGAGCTCATTGTACCTTCTCTCTTCCCCTTGACCAGACTTTGATTAGAGATTCATTAGAAACAAAGAAGATGTCATCAAATGAAATGAGGAGAGACTTGGAGGAAAATGATGGTAATATAGAAGGGGAGGATGTCTTTCTTCTATTGGAGAACAAGGAGGCAAAAAGGAGAATATTAACAGATCAAACACGATAGAAACACCACCAAGGATCATCTAACCACCTAGGGCAGAGGGGAAAGGGTGCTAGGTAGGTCAAATGAGGGATGACTAGGGCTAGGAGAGGGAAGGTTGGGGTTAGGGTTGAGATATTTAGAGAGCTAGAGTGAGGATTGGTGGACTTTTCTCTAGTAGAGAGGGAGAAAAATCTATTGAAACCTACTTAAGAGTTGTTCCAGACTGGCCATCAGTCGAAATCTGTGAGAAAGAAAATAGACTGAATGAATTTTTGCAAAATACCTCAGCCACCAATCGGTCGAGTTGGCAACTCGACCAATAGAAGGTCTCTCCCAATTTTAGAAATTATAATTTCCAGTCATTTGAGTGTTAATTAAATTTATTCTTCTAGCCATTTTGCATTTTAACACACTTAGGCACATTTTACTCATCAATGAGTACTATTTTGACGATAATATCGTTGTTTGCAAAAATACCTAAAACAATAAAAAAAGGCATAAGCACATCAAAATTTTAGCACTTTAGCAAGCGACGATGATCAAAACATGAGCAAATCATATAGGATAGAAAACAACCAACTAGAGGCACATCAGATTCATCCAAAGCAGTTGTGAGCAATTTAGATCTAATAAAATTAAATTACTCTGTAGCAAGAGGTTTAATAAAAAATGTCCTCCAATTGATTTTCTGTGTCCACATGCATGATATAAATTTCCTTTTTGGCTATGTGATCATGAAGAAAATGATGACAAACATCTATATGCTTGGCTCTACTACTAAATATAGGATTATAAGATAAATTGATTGCACTAGAATTGTCACAAAAGATAGGACAATCATCAAAATAAATGTTAAAGTATTGGAGCATTTTCTTCATCCATAGAACTTGGGCACAACAACTCCCGACTATAATATATTCAGCCTTGGTAGTTAATAGAGCCACTGTTCTCAGTTTCTTGGAAAACCAAGACACCAAGCATGGTCCTAGGAGGAAGCAAGTTCCACATGTGCACTTTCTATCAATTAAACATCCTATGTAATCAACATCACTATAAGAAGTAAGAGTAAAGTCCCTCGACTTAGGATACCATAGTCCAAAATTTTTGTTTGACTAAGTACCTCAAAATCCTCCTAATATCTATAAGATGTGATTTCTTATGACTTGATTGAATGTGAGCACACAAGCCAACACTAAACATTATGTTAAGTCTAGAGGTAGTAAAATAAAGTAAACTTCCAATCATACCAACTAGAGCTTATCATCCACCTTCTCACCTTCTTCATCTCTATAAAGTTTGGCAGTGTTTGGCATGAGGGCGTCCATTGGCTTGGTGTTCTCCATCCAAAAGTGCTTGAGTAGATAACTTGTATACTTTCCTTGGTTGATGAATTTCCCATCTTTAGTTTTCTTGATCTGAAAGTTGAGGAAGAAAGTAAGCTCACCCATCATGCTCATCTCGAACTCACTCTATATAATATCACTAAACTCCTTGAAAAGATCAAGATTAGTTTTTCCAAAAATGATATCATCAACATAAATTTGAATGATAAGAAAATTGTTAGAAGTGTGTTTTAGAAACAAGGTAGAATCTACTTTGCCCATGATATATCCATGATCTAACAAATAGTTCTTTAGTTTATCATACCAAGCTTGATGTGCTTGTTTAAGACTGTAGAGAGCTTTTTGTAATAGATAAACATGGTTTGGCAAACTATCATGTTCAAAGCCTGAAGGTTGTGAAACATACAGTTCCTCATCAATTGTACCATTCAAAAATGTAGTTGTAACATCCATTTGATATAGAAGGAAATTCTTGTAACTAGCAAAAGAAAGCAACATTCTATTGGATTCAATTCTAGCTACATGTGCATATGTTTCACCAATATTTATACCTTCTTGTTGATTGTAGCCTTGAGCCACTAACCTTGCTTTGTATCTTACCACCTTGCCGATTTCATCTTGCTTTTTGTGGTAGACCCACTTGATGCCAATGATCTTTCTATCACATGGTCTTGACACTAGAGTCTACACTTTGTTCTTCTCGAATTGCTCCAGTTCTTCCTGCATGGCTAGGATTTATTCATCATCCTCAAGAGCTTCTTTGACATTCTTTGGTTTGAGTTGTGAGATGAAGGCATTGTTGGCTTTTCTTTGTTGTACATAACCCATGTCTTCACTCTTTCAAAGGGGTCACATATGATTATCTATTTAGGATGATTATTCGCAAAGCGGGGGGTTGTATCCTTCTTTTCTTCATTTATCTCTTATTCCTGAGAGGCCACCTTTTTACCTTTTTGGGTGATGTTGAGTTCATTCAATATAGGAATTACCTCATCTGCAACATCATCATTGGGGAGTTGGATCCTTCTTTTCTTCATCTATCTCTTCTTCTTGAGAGGCCACCTTTTTTTTCCTTTTTGGGCGATGTTGAGTTCTTTCAACATAGGAATTACTTAATCAACAACATCACCATTAACAATATCCTTAGAAATAGAGGGGTTAGTCTCAATAAATTTTACATTAAAAGATTCTTCTACTTTTGATAGATCAACATTATACACTTTATAAGCCTTGCTAGTAGTGTTATAGCCAAGAAAGAAAGTCTTGTACGATTTTAGATTAAACTTGTCAATATACTCTTTCTTGTTCAAAACAAAACAACAACACCTGAAATATTGAAAATACTTGATAGAAGGCTTCCTACCATGCCATAGTTCATAGGGGGTTTTGTTCACAGAGGGATGTGTGAAAACCCATTTTTGCATCAAACATGAAGTACTAATGGCTTCAGCCCAAAACTTTTTTGGAGTGTCATACTCTAGAAGCATGGTTCTAGCCATTTCCTGTAGTGATCTATTCTTCCTTTCTAAAAGCCCATTTTGTTGAGGTGTTAGGGTGAAGAAAAGTTATGAGCATATCCAGACTCCTCACAAAAATGTTCAAAAAGATAATTTTCAAATTCTCTCCCATGATCACTACGGATGCAAACAATGTGGCAAGAAGGTTCATTTTCAACTCGTTTGTAAAATCTAGAGAAAACATCAAGTGTATCTCTCTTAGAAATGAGAAAAAAAGTCCAAGTAAATAGAGAGAAATCATCAAAAATAACTAGACAATACTTGGAACCATGAAGCGATTGAGTTCTCATATGTCCAAATAGATTAATAGGGAGAAGTTTATGAGCTCTCTTGGTGCTAAGGATTCCTTTGGATTTGAAGCAGTACTTAGTTTTCTTTCCTCAGGAAAAAGGATGGCATTCCTCATTCTTTTCAAAATCCAATTTAGGGAGTCCCTTGACCAAGTCCTTCTTTCTCAACTTCTTCAATTGATGCATATTTACATGACCTAGCCGATGATGCCAAAGAGAAATATCATTCAAATTGACTACAATGCATATACCAACAATAGGATTAATAGAGTCAAGAACAATTACATAAAGATTACCATTCCTAGTTCCCTTATATATGCCATTATAAGTGAGGGAATCTAGGAGCAAGCATTCAAAAGAAGTAAATAGCACAAGGTAACCATTATCACATATTGACTAGCGCTTATTGAATTGTGATATAGGACATACACAAAGAGAACATTCTTGAAACACAAGGATTCACCTACATCACTCTCACCTCTTACTTTACCTTTCTTGTTGTCTCTGAAAGTAATCGATCCTTCTTTCTTCTTTGTGAAATTGTTGGAATAGATTATATCATATGTCACATGCTTTGTGCAACCACTATCAACAATCCATTTTTCTTTTTCCTGCAAGAAAGGAGAATGTTAGTTCCAAACTCAAACTTTGGGATCCAGTGTCAGCTTGGGGACCCATGTCATCTTTGGGTTGGTCCCCTTAGGCTTGTACGGACAATAAGCAAAAAAATTATCATCATCTCTTGCAATGAGAACAAATCATAGAATTCTTTGAAATAGAAGACTCTTCATGGAAGAAAAGAGGTTCCTTAGTCTTCTTCTTACCTTTGGCCTTACTCTTTCCCTTAGGAGCTCCCCATACAAATCCCAAACCACTAGTACCACTTATTTTTCTAGAATGGTCAAGGATTTCATATAGGGAGTTCTTCACTTTGAGGAAATTCTATAGAGAGGCTCTAAGTCTATGATTGTCGTCACTAAGAGAGATAAGAGTAGAGGACAAACTAGCAAGATCATCTCTATCCTGAACAAGTTCATCCTCTAAAAAGAGGGCTTTAGTCAAATAAGAATCCTTTTCAAGAGTAATAGAAGTAGCATCATTACTAGGAAAAATAGGTCTATAAGATAGATCATTAAATTGAGAAATAAGCCTAGCATTTTTAGATTTAAGCAATTGAATTTCTTTGAGATAAACATTAGTCTCATCTCTATGAGCATCACTAATAGGCTTAAGTTCAACATTTCAGTTTTAAGTAACTAAATCTCATTAAGGAACTTTTCGTTATCTTCCTTAAGAGATGTAATATTCTTAAGATAGACACCATTATCTACTTCAACTCTATTGTATTGGAGCTCAAGATCAAGAAATTTGCCTTGAAAGGAATCAATGCTCTCAAGATGAATTTTCTCATTTTTCTCAAGAATATCAAGTTTAGCATACAAGTCATCAAAGATTTTACCCAACCTCTTCTTTTTTATTTACATTCAGAATAAGAAGAACGGTTAGAATTTAGCATGTCAATAAGAGTTTGTTTAACTAACTCATGCAAACTTACCTCACTTACCTCACCAATATCTTCACTTGTGGAGGCCATGAGTGCAAGGTGGCATTCTCCATCTTCATTAGAGCATCCGATCTTGATCCACTACATGATGATCCTTCCCATGCTGCATAAATTGCGTCTTTGTGCCTCCTCTTTCTTGTCCTTCCTATTTTATTTTCTATCTTTCTTATACTCTTCCTCCTTCTTGTATTTGCTATTGTGGTGTGACTTTCTAGCCTTAGGACATTCACTCTTGTAGTGTCCTTTTTTACCACACTTGTAACACCTTGGAGTAGATGAAGAAGATTGCTTTCCTTTGAAGTGCTTTCCCTTGGAGAAGTTGGCTTCATGCTCACTACGACCATCATCTTCACTAATTGAGGAGGGAAAGGTCCGACAAGAAAGTTGTTGTTGAAGGATGAGAGCCTCCACTTGAGCTTTGAAGGCACATCTTTGGTCTTCCTTGATTCTTTTTCTTCTTTCTTTGCTTCCTCTTCTTTCTTGTCAATTCTTGGCTCATGAGCTTATAGATTGCCAATAAGCTCCTCAGTTGTAAGATCATTGAGACTTATTAATTCTTCAAGTGGAGGTCACATTTGAATCTCATCTCTTTGGAAGAGACCTTAGGATCTTTGAGTTTATTTCTCCTCTATCCAAAGTATGTCCCAAAGAAACTAGGTTGTTGATGATGATGTTGAGTCTTGAATACATCTCGCAACTCCTTCTTTCTTCCCCATATTGAAGTTCTCTAGGTGGTTATTCAACATGTAGATCTTTGCCTCCTTCACTTATTTTTTTCCTTCATAAGTGATGCACAACTTGTCCCATATCACATAGGTTGTGTCCCTTGAGGAGATGCAGTTGAACTCAAAAGGAGTGAGGTCTGCATAGAGGATGCTAATTTCTTTGGCATTGATTTGTGCACTCTTTAGAGATGCATCATCCCAAGTAGATACAGCTCTAGTTGGCTCCTTGTAGGGTGAAATCATCACTTTCCACATATCAAAGTTCATTCCGTGAATGTAAAATTACATCCACCACTTCTAATAGAATAAGTTGGTGTCGTCAAAGACCGGGGGAGGGGGTACATGGAGAAGCTTCCCTCTAGGTTGAGGGAACCAAGTAGGTTCTCACTCATCTTCTTGTTTCGTAGGAGATTTGTTGGATATGATCCTTGATGTGATACCACTTATTGGATCTAGGGCTCGAGAGGGGGGTGAATAGAGCTTCAAAACTTGCACAAGAATAGTTAGACCTTCAAATTATATCAATTAAAAACAAATTCTAAAAGTGAATTTGAGGTCCTATCTAAACAAGCATTGCAGGGAAGAGAGAGATTATAATAAACACTTGGAGAAGGTGCTTAGAGTGGTTCCAATCTCCAAACTAGGAGACTGTCAGTCCACTACCTAGAGAGGTCAACCTCTTGGACTTTGCAACCCATGTATATGTATATTCCATTATAATACATACAAGAAGACCACCTTAGATCCAAGGGATTACCTATCCAAGAGATACTCTTCTACCTCACAATAGGTCCTCTTTCAAGCAGCTTGATTCCTTCTCCTAGGACATCTCCTCCTTGCAATAAGTCTTCAGCCTTGACGATTTACCCACCATGCTCCTTGAATATTTCTCCTTGTACTTCTCCTTCACTTGGAGAAGATCTTTACACCTTCTTCATCCTTGAAGAAGAAGAAGAACTCCTCATTCACTCGGAGAATATCACTTTAGCCTTTTCTCTTTGAGAAAGGGGATTGGGAACATGGAAAGATGGAGAGATTTATAAGGTAACAATGAGGTAGTTCTCTTACAACATGCCTCACTCACTCATAATCATGAAATGATTTGTAAATGAGAGAGAGAAAGGGGATCAAAGGGGTTTATCACACTCAACTATAGCAAGGATCAAGGATAGCATGAATGAGCAACCTTGGAATGAACTCTAAGAGGTCCAATTTATAGATGGGGGTGTTCCTTTGAGTGTGAAATCACTGAAGAACAAAAAATAGCATTTTACAACTTACAACTAATCTATTTTCATTTTTAACAACTCTCCAATAGTTGGAATCACTTTTTCTGTGTTTTCTGTACAGTGCATTTGGTTGATTTTCAATAAAGGTAACTCGACCGATCCACTATCTGATAAAGCCAATTTTCAAACTATAGGTCGAGATGTCCTGGGGTAACTCGACAGATCATCTAAAATCAACTTTGTTCAGAGAGTCGGTCGGTCGAGTTCTGTGAGTGTACAACTCGACGAATCCAATCATTTCCTAAAATCCATCACTGATCGGTCGAAATTCAAACTCGACCGATTAAGTTGCTATGATAAATTTTCCAAAATGATTTTTAAGTGATCAAACGACGGAATTAAGTATGCCTGATTTTTTCACATCTTAGTTATGTCATATAATAAATACAAATGGTTATAAAAATATTCTAAGGTTCTTTGAAGAGTTTTCCAAAATTACACATTTGCATTACTTTTGACTTGAAGTTGAACAAGCTAGGGCTTAATGAATTTGATCCTTTTCATGTCCCTAATGCTTGAAATCAATCTCAAACAAACATATTAGATACACATGAATGGAATGGTTAAGTCATTATCAAAATATGGATAATGTATAACTCTCAAGTCAACAGAGAGAAAATTGTCAAGTTGTCACACAATCATTGTAGTGACATGTAGGATGAACTAAATGTCAATCTTCTAGAGGAAGAGGAAGATTGTAAACAAAAGATGCATATCAACTGGCTAAAAATGAAGAACCTAACTCAAATTTTTATCACATGATTGTCAGTCAAAGAAGGAGATAATCCAGAATCGTGTATCTCATCAACAAGGGATCCAGTGGATTTCATAGGTGTCCGAGCTGAGGAATACAGTGGTTGAATATCTTGTCAAGCTTCTTATTGCTCCCAAGAGAGAGGAATAGATGTCATTAATCATTAAATTTCTTAGACACATTGATCAGTTGTTCTTGGGTCAGATGTAAGCCATCGTATCCACACCCGCCCTTGAGGTGGTCTAGGCTAGATGAACACAGGCAAAGCACTCAACCCTGATGGAGTGTATACTTTGTTCCTGCACCATAATTGGAAAATGGTATGGAGGTCCATCATCAAGTTTTTCTGACATGTGATTGCATGGAAACCACTACCTGATAAGGTGTGTGACTCAGGAATGGTGTTAATAACTAAAGTCAAGAACCCAAAAAGATGTGTGGAACTTTGTCCTATATCCTTAAACAATATATATCTCAAATTTTGTTCTAAAGTGGTAGTTCAGAGGCTCAAAGAACACCTATTTAAGTGGATTTCCTTATCACAAAGCAATTTTATCCAGAGTAGAATGAGAATATATAATATTGTTATTTTATAGGAAAGTATCCTCAACATGAAGCAACAAAAGGGGGCTAAAACCGTGGATACCAAAGATGATCATTTGAAGTCATACGATCAATTGGATTGGGATTTTAGTGTAGATATGCTTCATAAGGTAGGTATACCCATGAACATAAAAAAATATTACACAATAGATCATAGGTGGTGAAACATTAATTATATAGAATGGTTAGAATGTTTGTTCTTTCAAAGACAACTGCATGCGGAGGCAAGGTGATCCTTTATCTCCCTATTTTTATTTGTTTTATGCATTGAAATTCTTTGTGATATGATCTATTAAAGAGTTCATGAGGCCAATTGGAAGCCAATTAAACTTACTAAAGTAGGGCCAAATATTTCCCATGTGTGTTTGATGAATGATCTCATCCCCTACATGCTATACAATAAGGTGTAGATGGATGAGATCCTTGTTTGTTTCTAAGAGTTCCAAGTTGTTTCAAGACAATCAATCTCTTTGAAAAAATAGGATATTCTACTCTCGATCAGTCACTAAAAAAGTGACACAAAGAATCTGTAACATCCTTGACCTGGGTTATGATTTAACCCTATGTGTTTTTCTTAATAAAGTTGATTAGATGCTTTCTCTTGTCTTTTGAAAAGTAATTAAGGCTCAAGAGGAACTTATATTTCAATTTTAGTCCTTTTTGAATGATGTTGAAACAATGTTTTGTTTGTTTTGGACTAAAGTGCAAATTACCCAAGTTGAGGGGTTAAATTGCAAATTGTGCTTGATAATATGTTCCTCATGTGTTGAAGCATCATGAGAATGAAGATGATGTAGAGGTATGGCTTGTGGTGGCCTGAGTACCAAGAAAGAGCTGATAAAGCAAAATTTGTGCATTAAAACATTGTTTTGGTGTAATGTGCAATTTACCCAAAACCTAGGGTTCAATATGCAAATAACACTTCTAGAGGGTCCCTCATGTTTCTTGGCATCTTGTAGAGAAAATAAAATGGGAGGGGCACCTCATTTGAATTACTTTGAAGGAAAGAGAATCTTGATATTAAAATAATCAAGATTTAAGCATAATTGGAACTTTATTTCAATTTAATGTAAAATAAATAAAATAATTGTAGGGCCTTCAACCAAAAACGAGATGGTTTAATTTGCCCAAGTTTGAACACCCATGTGCCTTTTCTAGTCCACGAAATATCTCAAAGCAATTGGATAACTCACTCACATAAAATAAAGAAAAGTAATATCCACTAACTTATGGATATTAATATTATAAGGGTTAAGGTACTTAATTTGCTTTTCTTTAATTTGTGGATAATTGAGAGGAATAAGAGTCAAGGAGGGTAGCCTCGTATCTAAGGAATATAAGGGGGAAAGTGGCAAGGATTTGGAGGAAAAATTCCTACTTTCTCTCTCTTAATTGAATTTTCAATAAAATTCACATATATGCTCCTTTATCCATAAAATGAAAGGGTAATTTGGAACCCACTTCTTCTATTTGCTTGCAAAACGACCAAGGAAGCTTTTTAGGATCAGGAGGACGACCCCCAACCTGTTGGTAAGCTTCTTGACCTTCGTTCACCTTGGTTTCATGGTGGAAATCACAAAACAATGCATGATTTCTTCTTATCTCGATCACATCTTCAATTCTAACCATTCTTTTTCACTCAAAGCTTGAGGACGAGCCTTGGAATAGTGAAAGGAGTTGCATCCACCATTTTTGACGTGATATTGAAGCTTTTAAGCTCAATTGGAGGTGGGTTATATAACTTGAACCCCTTTACATTGTTATTCAACTATAAATCTTGCAATTTCGTTGAGTCCTTCATCTTCTTGATTAATTGTGTAATTCCATGAAATCAGAAGTACTAAGATCTACAGGGACGAAGGTAGATGATGATGACATCATCTTGAACACATTTCCCAAAGAAATTGTATTTCATTCAGTTTCAACAAACTTGTTCATTCGGTTTCAACAAAACCATTTGAAAGCAAACGGTTTCATCAAACCATTTGAAGCTAAACGGTTTCAAACCATTTGGGAACGTTGACCAGGGTTTACTGTTTGGTAAATTTGATGCTAATTTTGATGTTTGATGACCTATCAAATTTGATTTATTAATTCCAAAGGGTTCATCAGTTGAAGGTTAATCAATTAGCAAACCCTAATCGGGTTAAGTGCTGAAATTCAATTTGATTGACTTAGATTTTTGGGTGTTTGAGCCCAAATGGTCTCAAGACCGTTTTTAGGTCACCCAAGACCGTTTGGAGGTCTAGGGTTAAGTATGGTTGAGTAATTGAAGGTCTAGAGATACCAAATTAAAATGCAATTAAGTGATGATTTGATGATCAATCCAATGATCTAAACCCTAATGGAACTTCACAAAATCCAATAATAGGATGGGGCAAACGGTCTCAAGACCGTTTGGAGGTCATCCAAACGACCTCAAGACCGTTTGGGGTTAGGTCATATCAAAAATTTGATGATGATTCATTGATTTCAATTGAATCAATTCCATAATGTTGATCATTGATGGTTCCTCAATTTCAAAGCCCTAATTGAAGGTTCTTGAGTAGAAACCCTAGATCAATTGAGTATAAAACCCTAATTGATGGTCTAATTGAAGGTTGATTCAATAGTTCAAGTGATGAAGAAATCAAGGATTCAATTGTTAATCGGTTCATCTATTGAGATCATGAATCATGTAAGTGTTGAAAGGACTTTTTGGTCCATTCGGTTTTGAGAGGGTTTGGAACAAACGGTCTTAAGACCGTTTGAGTACAAATGGTCTCAAGACTTTTTGGGTCCAAACGGTCTCAAGACCCTTTGGGTCCAAACAGTCTCAAACGGTTTGGAGACCCAAAGTGCAATCGGTTTCAACACCTATCTTACCCAATCGGTCTGAAGGGTAATTTTCCCAAATGGTTTTCAACCAATTGAATTATGAGAACTAAGACCGTTTAGGGTCTAAGTAATTAATCTTTTGAAGATCAACATGGTTAATCCATTTGGATATCTCATATAATTGAAATTCCAATATGGTTAATCTATTTGGATACCTAATGCAATTGAAGATTCAAATAGGTTAATCCAATTGATCATCTAATGGAATTGAAGGTTCAATTGGTCAATTCAATTGGAACCCTCATATAATTAAAGGTTCAATTGATCAAACCTTTTGGAGACTTGATGTACTTAGATGATTGATACCCTTAGTGGGATTAATTATTGATGCATAACGATGTAATAATTCAATACATCATGCTAACCATAAATGCATGTATTTGAATAAAGAGTAGGCTCAATCTGATCAAGAATTGAGTAGTGGACATCTTGGGTAGGATGAGAGAGAAAGATTCATACATGAATGATAATCATGTAGCAATTAAGTCTAAAATAATCAAAATGATGTGATATACAATTAGGGTATGATCCTTGATAAAGAGATCATAAAACCCTAATTGAGTTGATTAATGAATTCAAACCCTAATTTAGGGAAAGTTTGAATGAAACCCTAAACTAGGAGGATGATGTGATATGAATGTAGGGTAATGACATGAGTAACCCTAATTCAGGGTATCGTGATGATAAACCCTAATTAGGATGAATAGTAAACCCTAATTATGGGTAATGGAATATGAAACCCTAATTGGGATGAATAGTAAACCCTAATTGTGGGTTATTGAATATAAACCCTAATTTGGGGTGATGTGATGTGAATGGTAAACTCTAAACTCTAAATAGAGTGAAAATGTGTGAAACCCTAATTCTGGGTTATACTATATAACATGAAACCCTAATCTTGGACAATGCAATGATGAATCATTGGTCATAAATGAACAAAGGGGATGTGTAACCCTGATTGACATGAAATGGGAAACCCTAACCCTGGTAAGGGAATAGTGGTGTTACCCTTGAATAGTATGAAACTGAAATATGATTGATATATCTGTTATCATGTATGCTAACCATGCAAGTATCCTGAGATGATGAACATAGCCAGGTATGAGCTATGATGCTTGATTCATTAAAAATTATTCATTGGGCCTTGGGTGCCATAATATACCTTGTTGCTTAGTAAATGGTAACAAGAGAGTTAATGAGCCTCAAATGCCATAAGAGATGCTTGTGTAGCAAGTATCATGTTTACCTTGGTCAAATGACTTGAAGGTGATAATTACCTGAAAAAGTGGTAATAGTGCTCAGTGATGAGCTAAGGGTTTGAATACCCAGATCCATATAATTATGGTATTGAGATTGTGAAGGGATGATAATTCCCAGTATTGAAATAAGGGACTGAGATCCCATTGTGTTATAAAGACTGAGAAGTAACTGATGAAAATAGTACATGTTTCTTTGTAGCACTTGTCTTAATAAGTTATGTTTGAAAACTTGACTGATGCTAAAAGAATATGATAATGTACTTAACTAATCAAATGATACCATAGAATGTAGTTACCCTAACCACAGATCCATCAGCGTCAGAATTAGTTGAATGGTGAAACGAGCTTTACTCGGATAATGCATATTTTTGAATATGTGGAGGTAATTGGGAAAATATATCCTTATGACCCATAGGAATGGCTACGGGCTATGTCCTATGTACGAGATTGGTTTCGGACCATACCCCAATATGAGTATGTCTACAGGCCATGACTCCTCAACATATATATACCAGGTATTGGCTACGGGCCATAATCCTGAAGAGAGTATATGCTACGGGCTATAACTCTATAGCAAAGATGCCAATA
The DNA here is from genome assembly GCA_963693085.1 of Alisma plantago-aquatica. Lineage (NCBI taxonomy): Eukaryota > Viridiplantae > Streptophyta > Magnoliopsida > Alismatales > Alismataceae > Alisma > Alisma plantago-aquatica. The sequence goes on from OY856413.1 coordinate 417,742,385, forward strand.
TACCCTCGCAAGCTAATTGCAGTTTGACACATGATGTCTCTGCCAAAGTAGTCTCGTACTGACCGAGACAGTCGAGGTCATGGAATCCGGCTCTCCCATTGACCTTGTGTGGTACAGATGCTTTACGTAATCATGGTCGGTTGGAGTATGAGTGGTATATCTCATCTCCTCAGGGAATAAGCTTAAGAATGTTTGTAAAACGTAATCAGCCGTGTAGCGTATTTGCATAAGATTGAAATACAAGAATCACTGGTTGATGTTATTCTACTTAGCATGTTCTAGATACATAAATGTTATATATGTTCTTCAACTCCTTATTAAATAAGAGACATGCTGCTTTATCAAGTTTTAGCTCTAATGCTTGAATAGAAATGTTACTCTAATATGCATAGATATTGAACTATCTGTTGTTGAATATATGATTCCACTGTTCAGTTTATTTCTATTAAACTGCAATAACAATATTTTTGGCGGAGAGTTATATCTCTCGCTGGGGCAATTTTATAATTGTCTCACCCCCATGGGATTCAACATTTTTAGGTGGACGCGGACGAGGTAGAGACAGAAACCCCATAAAAAGGGAAGAGCAGCAGCAACTACAAGGACAACAGTAGATCCTAAGGTGGAGATACTGGTCAAGGCTTGTATATATGTAAATAGAGTCCTATGTGTCGTCTCTGTAATCTCAAGTCCTAGGAGTCAGTGACAGCATTTTTATAATCGATCTGAGATTTTGGCATGATGCCTTGAGGATTTTGTTACTTGAGCTTTTGATGAAGCAAATGATGTATATATATATATTCCTCGAGAAGAAATGGTACAGAGAATGTACTATGTGAACCAGGATGTGAATGTGATGTGATGGTACTTTTTGAAAGAGTTTTTCGAAGAATGGATCTCCTTGCAAAATGTTTTAATTTTTAGTGATTTTCAATAATTCTGCTGCTAACGATCGCTTCCGCATGTTTTATTATTGTTGATGACACTTGTTATCTTAATTGATGGTGTTTGTCGTCATAGAATCAATTAAGTGTGCATGTTCTAAGAAATTGAGAATTTTGGTAAGTATCTTAGAGTGCCTCTTTTTCACACTAGGTTGGATGCACATACACTTATTCATAGGTTTTTCACAAGGTGAATACAAGGATTAATGCTTGGTCTATGAGATGTCTCACCCTAGTTGAAAGAGTCTATCTAGAAAAAGGCCACTCTCAAATGCTATTCTCACTTCTGTGATACAAAGGGTAGTATTTCTCTTATTCTTTGTGATAGGATTGATGGAAATTTAACGAGGTTTATATGGGGAGGCAACCAAAAAGCTCATCCTTTCTCTCTTGTGGCATGGATAAGGCAACCTACTACAAGGATAATGTGGGTCTTTGTATGAAACCACTGGGTGAATTGAACATGGCTCTGATAATGAAGAATGTGTGGGAGTTAAGTATTCAGAGGAACACATGTTGGTGAAAATTCTGGATAAATAATTCCATAATAACAAGGATGGAAAAAGTATTCAAGCTTCAAGATTTGGGAGGACGGATACTACACGGAAAAAGTTCATTATGGACCAATCCATGATGATTCCTTAAGTGATAACAACATTAACATATGGGAGGAAAGTTGGATGAAGGAGGGAGCAATGTTGAAGGAGGTCGTTATTAGACTCATACCTTATTAGCTTATTGACTTGAAGGTTAGTAGTATGGTTAACTTAAATGGAGAGTGGGACAAGGAGCTCCTCATAGATTGAAATCATGGAAGTTAATGTTCCCATCAAAGATGGTCTGCAGGACATCAGAGTTTGGGACTTATCAAAAGATGGGAATTACACCACCAAGTTGCATACAAGCAACTGAGATACTACAAGGGGATTGTTGTTGAAGGAAAATGGGGCACAATGTGGAACACATACATAGATGTGATGGTAGAAATGCTCATATGGACAGTTCTACATGGTGACATTTTCATGAGTCATACAAGAATGGTGAGACATCTTAATAATGACAACAAATGCAGTAGATGCACACAACATGTAGAGATTATATTACATGACCTAAAAGAACGTCAACATGTGAAAAGTTTTTCATAAGAGATTTTTGAAGTGTTGGAGATTCATATTTTCTTTTCTATCAACGACATTAAAGAAGGGTTGAGAATCAATATTCAACAAGGTGAGACTTGTGTATCTATTTTATGATTGCATGTTGGTACCTTTAGCAATGGATAATTAGACATGTGTTTGATAACTTAAGTGCTACTGTCAAGCATCAAATACTTTACATTAGAAAGAAAGCCAGATTCACAATAAAAGCTTTGAAGAGCACTAAGACTGATGAAGCCAACAAAATGAGGCGGACTGGGATAAAGTAGAGTAGAGCACTATCAAAATCAATACAAACATAGCCATACGCAAGAAGGCAGCTGCAATTACAACAATTTCTAGGGACATTTAAGGTTGATGGTTAGGTGTTTTGGGAGATATGATGCATGTAGTGACTCAACAACGGAAAAATTGTTTGGGATTTCCTCTTAAACTGAAGTTTGCAGGCCTAAAGAACCTTATAATGTTGATATTGAGATAAATTGCTTGACAGCAACAAACATGACCGGGGCGCACTGTGCGACTGGCGGAGAACACGGCGATTGGGGGAGAAGCTCCCCACCCAGCAGGGGGCAAGGGGGGACATCGATCAGAGGGGCAAGAGGCGGGGATGGTGAACCGGAGGCCGACGATAGCAGCGAACTGCAGGAAAGACGAGATAACAGAGGGGTACATGTCAGTGTTGACGAACTAGGACTACCGCTAGTCTACAAGGGCATGAAAGGACTATCGATGGGGGAGGAGCAGACGACAGCGGTTACCATGGACTTGGAGACCTTAGATCCTGGATCAGACGCGGTGGGCACTGCAATGCTTGCAGCGCCGGTAACAAGGAATAATCCTGGATCTTTCCGCAATGTGGTGACAGGCAACCAGCACAACCACACGAGGGATTCCTTCATAGACGATAGTTGAGTGGAAGGCCTGCACCCCAGAGACGTGGAAATCGTGATGAAGAATGGGTATCCTGAAATACACATCGCCGAAGATGCGGAAGAAGGTCTAAAGAAGCAGTGGCGATTCTCGGTGGTCATAAAATTAATTGGCAAAGAAATTGGTTATCTCACCAAGTCAGAGAGAATCCGACTCTTATGGAAACCGACCAGAAGGATGCGTATGTACGAGCTTGACAAGTACTTCTACGTAGTGCAATTCTCCTACGGATCAGATTATGAGAATGCTCTTAAGGTGACTCCTGAGCCCTCTTCGGCTCATGCCTCATGGTATGGAAATGGGACCCCTTGTTCCAACCTACTGATAAGCTACCAGGAAACATTATCACATGGATACGGATTCTAAACTTGCCTCTCCACCTTTACGACCCGGTCTTCTTTGAAACTGTTGGTTTATTAAGGTGGATACCTACACAGAGAATCGAAGCAGGAGCAAATTCGCTCGCCTTGCTGTGGAAATTAATACATCGTTTCTCATCCAGCCTGCAATAATAGTTAATGGTTGTGTTTACAAATTGTAGCGTGAAGTGCTTCCAACACTGTCTAACTTGCGGGCACCTTGGACATGCATCCAAAGACTGCAGAAAGGGGGCTCAACAAATTCCAATACCTGATACAAAACAAGATGAAGATGATGCTGGTATCCGCTGGGATGAGGAAGAAGGTAAGTGGCAAACTTATTATGGCAAAAATATTCATACCAAGAGGCGACAACCCAACAAAGAGTACACGGACAATGTCAATAGCAAATAGAAGAAAGGAAACCGTTACAAGGTTCTAGTAGAAGCTGAGGAAAACTCTGCCAAGCCAACAAAAGAGGCCGAAGCAAAAATTTACAAACAAGGAAGCTCAACTCCAACTAAAACGTGGAAAAAGAAGAAAATATCCCAAACTGATGATAACACAAGAAAGTTGTTGGAAGACATTATAGGTAAGACATATGAAGAACCCCTACGGACGGCCAACAAGGATAACACTGTTAATGGTGGCAAAAGGAAGGTTAATGAAAGAGGCATTGGAGGAATTCAATCTGTAGTTCATCCTGAAGGAGATGAGATCATCATTGGAAGCTGCAGTGTGGGCGAAAACAACCAGTCAACAGAGTCCAATATCCAACAGCAAATGGAGGTCCAGATTGAACCAGCTGCAACCCAGACCACCAGGATAAGATCATATTCCAAAAATGAAAACTCACGTTTAACCTGCGGAGCAGATCCAAGCAGAGTAACGAAGATACAACAACCCTTCCTATTGCTAGGACAGATGAGGAACAACATTAGATGTAAGACACCTCTTTATATTGTCTTGTTTATGGATACTATCTGTTGGAACACAAGAGGTATTGGCAACGTGGGCATGTGTAATGTGCTAAAGGATTTCATTAGACAAAAACGAGCTAGAATCGTGGGTATTCTTGAACCACGTATTAGTGGAGAAGCTGCAGACAGAACCATCAAAAGCTTGGGATTTAATAGCTTCCATAGAGTTGAGGCACGAGGATTCTCAGGCGGAATTTGGGTGCTATGAAATTTCTTTTGAGTCATCGGTTGATATTCTCCTGAGTCATCGTCAGTTCGTGCACATTCGAGTGAATAATTCCATCTGGATGACCTTTGTTTACGCCAGTCCTAATATTAACACCAGGAAGCTTCTTTGGACCCACCTTAAACAGCTTAGCACAGTCATAAGCACCCCTTGGGTGGTTCTTGGAGATTTCAATACAATGGTAAGCCCTGATGAGAAATGTGGTAGTCCTCTGTTCAACCATAATGACGCTACTTTGTTTGCCAACACTTTGCTGGATTCGGGCCTGCATGACTTGAGTTTCGAAGGAACCAAATTCACTTATAAGAGGGGCGTACTCCATGAGCGTCTGAACAGAGCTGTTGCCAACATGCATTTCTTTAACAACCACAATAACATGTCCGTAAAGCACTTACCAATAATCAAATCAGACCACTGTCCCCTGCTGTTAAAAACGTGCTATAAAGATAAGGCAAACAGTCAGTTCAAAACGAAGGCATCGTGGCACCTCGACAGTCAATTCAAGACGTGATTAGGAAGCTCTGGAATAATGACAATGATTTTTGCTCAGCTCTTAAAGGGGCAACACCTGGTCTTACCAGATGGGATAAATCAAGGATGAAGGACAAGCACAAGGAAAAGGAAATTCTGCTCGGCAAGATCAGTAAACGCCAAGCAAACCTCACTGTAACTTAAGATGCTCAAAAGGATTACCAGTGTCTTAGGCTGCAATTGGAGTTTGAAAACATCCAGTGTCAAGAGGAGGAGGATTGGAAACAAAGGAGCCATGTTAATTCTCTTAGAAACGGGGACAACAATACAAAGTTTTATCAAGCCTATGTTAAACAAAGATGGAGATAGAACTATATCACTATGCATAAGGATGACACAGAACACTGGATCAAAGATGCTTCCGAGCTTCAAAAATTGGTACAGGACTTCTTCAAGAAACAGTTCACGTCAAGCAGGAGGATCAACTATAACCACATTAGTAAAATACCTGGACAGTTTAAGCCTCTATCTCCTGCTCAACTAGAAGTCATTCGTCGAGTACCCATCACCAATGAAATCTTCAGTACTCTTATGATGATGAACCCGTATAAGGCTGCAGGGCCGGATGGTGTAGACACCTTATTCCTACTAAGGCATTGGGATTGTGTTGGGCACTCTGTAACTGTATCCATTACTAAAGCTTTGGCAGGGGAGGATCTTCCTGCCGAGCTATGCAAATCTGCTATTGTTTTAATACCAAAAGTTGTCATTTGCGCCCCATCACCTTGAATAATACATGCCTAAAAATAGCCTCCAAGATCATCGTTGAATGGTTAAAGAAGCACATGGGAGGCTGGATTTCACCCACACAAAGTAGCTTTGTGCCTGGAAGGCGTATTATGGATAATATTATTCTTGTTCAGGAAATCATCCATAACATGAGGAGGAAATTCGCTGCTAAAACCATGGCCATCAAAATTGACCTTTCCAAAGCTTATGATCACATGGAGTGGTGTTTCTTCAAAGACACCATTACTAAAGCCGGTTGGCCAACCAATATCATCCAATACACCATGAACTCCATCTCGGGAGGTGAAACTAATATAATTTGGAACAGAAAGCCCTTGGAATCCTTTAAGGCTAGTAGGGTTCTGCGACTAGGGGACCCCTTCTCCCCATATCTTTTCGTGCTCTGCATTGAATGCCTCAGTCAGATGATTGAGGAGGAGGTGAACAATGGCAGATGGACACCTACCAAAGTTGCTTGAATAGGGCCTAATATCTGTCATATTAGTTTTGCTGACTATATCATTTTGTTTGCTCGTGCCACAACTTCACACATGCAGGTTATCTTGAAGTGTGTGCAAAAATTTGGAAAAGCCTCTGGACAGGAAATATCCGAGGAAAAGTCAAAAAAATTTCTTTGCAAAAAGTGTACCGTCACAACTTCAGCATGCTATATGCAAGTTGAGCAGCATTGACATGACAGAGGATCTAAGAAAGTACCTGGGAGTCCCGGTAATTCATGGCAGATTCATTAAAAGCACATTCAGTTACATTCTAGAAAAGGTTGATAGCAAAATAAATGGTTGGACATCACACTTCCTTTACAGGTCGTCTTTGTCTTTCCCGATCGGTTCTTACATCCATCCCTACCTATGTGATGCAAACAGCTGCCTTACCCTTGAGCCTTTGCGATAGGGTGGATGGAGCAATAAGAAAGTTTATTTGGGGAGCGGGTCACCAGCCCAACCCGATATCTCTTGTAGCTTGGGACACAATGATGAATGGCAAACAGTATGGAAGCTTGGGCATCAAAACGATGCAGGATTGGAACCGAGTCCTCCTAAGCAAAAATGCTTGGGAGCTGAAGACAAACATGAATGTTCTATGGTGCCATGCTCTAAAGAATAAATATGCTCCTTTCAACAACAACCATAAAGTTGTCTGTTACGTCTTTTTGGAAGACCACCAATGAATGAGAGCATATTGACAGCAACAGTAGGAGAGTTCTCCTCAGTGGTAATAATAGAAACTTGTGAAGTGATTCATGGGTACCCAACCATCCCAAATTAGCTGACATATGCTCTCGACCCATTCCTGACAACTTGAAAGACATGATGGTCAGCTGTCTTATCAAGAATAATGGTGATTCGGATGTGGATTTTCTTAAGAAATATTTTCCTCTGGAGGAAATCAAGGTTATCCAAGAGATCCCTACCCCACAAGAAAAAAATGGAGAAGACATATGGGCTTGGAACTGCACTACTGATGGCAATTTCACTACCAAGACAGCCTACGACCTGATACAAGCACCCAAAGTGAAATGCCATGAAGGATGTTGGATCCTTCTTTGGAGTGCACGAATTCCTGAAAAGTTGAAGACTTTCTTCTGGCTAGTTTGCTATGATGCCTTGCTGACTAACTACAGGAGAGTCATTGGACACATTGCAACTAACAGAAACTGCCCCAGATGTTGCTATGAACAAGAGACAACCCTCCACACTTTGAGAGATTGTCCATATGCGAAACAGGTTAGGACTAAATTGAATATGCAGCTCCACATTCCAGAATTTTATGATGGCAATACTCAAAAGTGGTCCAACACATGTCTGAAAGCAACATAGTAAGTAAGGACAATGGCTCTAGTTGGTGCTCGGTTTATATGGCAATGTCGAAACCGGCACGTGTTTGAAAACATTATAAGGCCGGTTGAACACCAGGTTTGTTTTATTCAAAGAAGGGCTTCGCATATAGAGAATGCTAGGAAGTCAGACTCTCCTTCTATACGTCCTAACACGTCAAAGTGGACAACCCCGATGGAAGGCTGGACTAAAGCCAACGTTGATGCTGCATAAAGAAGGGTTCTATGACACTTGCTGTTGTTCTACGAAATGCGGAAGGTCAATGGATCAGAGGGGAGGGACAAAAGTTGAGGGGGAATTCAGTGGTTGCTGCAGAACTTGAAGCTATAAACCTTGCCTTAGAAGTTGCAAATAGAAGAGGGTTAAACAAACTGATTGTGGAGTCAGATTGTAAAGGTGTTGTGGAGCTGATTAACAGGAACATCATTGAAGAACCATACCTTGTAAAAGTGTTGTCTAACATCCATAGAATGCTTCAAAAGGAATGGCATGTGGTCATAGCTTTTTTCAAGAGGGAGGCCAACCAGGCAGCCGACGACCTAGCTAAGTTCCATCTAAAACACTACCTTGGAACTCACACTTATGTGATACCCCCAAATAGTATCTCTAATATCTTAACTAGTGATGCTTACTTTCTTAGTAGGGCTTCAATTTGTAATGGTAATAGTAATACCATATTTACTAATGTTAACACTACTAGCGATTGTAAATTTTTGACTTTGCCTGCACGAGGAGGGCGGGATGAATAGATATCCTTCTGACTTTATCAAAAAAGAAATAAAGACTTAGACTACCCCAAGTATGCTTACTGGATTGTTAGGATCCAAAAATGCCTTTATGAAAACAAGACTATTTCATTCATCAAAAGGGAGCGCAATTTAGCTGCTTATAATCTGGATAAGCTCCATCTAAAGAATCATAGTCGTATCATGTCTACATAAGCCCCCATAGTTAGATTAGAGATATCTTAGATATAGAAACATGTAGTGGTAATAGTAATATTTTGTTTACTTTTGAAAATTATATTAGTGGGTGTTATATGTATTTAAGTTTTCTTGCAAAAGGAGGACAAGATGAACAAGAATACCTCATGACTTAAAAAAATTAAATATCCATATTATCAAATAAACGTTTATTACGAACTGTCCAAATGTTCCAAAAATACTACACACTTAGAGTTCATGGTGCTGAATGTTAGGGATCATGGATTTTAAATTCAACCTTTTTGATATATATGTGTACGTGTCTTGAGGTGAATCTTAGAATGAGAAGAAATTGGTCCAAATTTGCTAAGTTTGGGAACAAGTAATGAATAAATGGGTAGCATGCTCACACAGTAAAGGAGGCGTATGGTGGGGCCATGGAAACCATGTTTTTTTCCAGTTGTTTCCCATCAAATGTTTCTTCTGATTAATCATCCATAAAGGATTCAAATCATTGGAGGACACTTAATTTTTCTGCAATTTTTATTCAATTATCACACAATCATAATAATCATGTACATGCCAAATTAAAAAAAATCCTTTGTAGAGGAACGAGCTACAAATTAGGCTGCCAATCTTTTTTTATGTCAAAGCCCAATGATCTAAAGAAAAAATCTGAAGAAATAGGTGAGGGCATCATCATATTCCTATTTATGATATGTTGTATGCATCGTAGAGGGAAATTGAGTCATCGGTAAGAACATCAAAGACATCAAAGGCAAAGCGAAGGAATTGATGATGATTTGCTTCACATGCAGCCCCATGTTTATGAACTTTATGTGTAGCCACATCAAAAGCTTCCTGACCAGCCTTAAAGTTATTTGAAATATTCCTAATCAATTGAGAGATACTAGTGAGATTAACACAAGTGTGCTTTCTATCGTTCCAATCAAATAATAAAATATCAGTTGGTCTCTAGTCATGAAGACTATCATGACGTGTCCCTAGAAAGGTGAGTGGAGCTTCTTTCAAATCTTTTATCCCAGCATCAGAAATAACGTCAAAGAGTAATTCTCGAATGGCATCGTGGAAGAACTTTATTAAATTTCTCTATTAGAATAATAAGATTTATTATTATTTTATTCTATTCTTTTGTATATATGGGATTAGTCCCACGTTGTGTAAATGGGTTATTGGACGCCGCCCAAGTCCATATATATAGGTGTGCTCTATGAATACAAAACAACACAAGTTGCTCTACCTCATTCTATAGTTGTCTACATGGTATCAAAGTAGGTGTTGCCCTAATTCCCAAGAGAGAATTCGCCAACAGCTATCACCCTCAAGGAGTCATCCTCACACCCATCACCATCTTCTCTTTGTTTCTATAGTGGAAGTCATCTCCATTGTCATCACATCTTCTTCATAGTGGAAGTCATCTCCACCATCTTCGTCCTCCTTATAGTGATAGAAATCATCTCCACAATTCAGATCACCCATATCTGGGTCGTCATCCTATCGTGGTAGAAATCATCCCCATCATCTAAATTAGATCTAGATCATCATCTCTTTTGTGGTGGAAGTAATCTCCATAGATAGGATCATTATCTTTCTTATCTGGATCATCTTCCCCCTCTCCTCCTATGGATATATATCAAGGATATATATTTCAAGAAAAGAGGGATCATTCTTAGAGTCACTTTAAACATTTCTAGACGTTTCTCCCAAAGCTAGTCTGTTGTGTAAATATTCTATTGACATCATGTCTAAATAAGGCATGAAAGTATAATGTCCCCTCTCCTCATTTGTATCACTACTCAAAAACTCAATGACAAGAACTTCACTAAGGTTGTCACTCAGTCAAGATTTGTTTCATAGGATAAGGGAAGTATAAACATCTGAAGGAGGGTCCTCCGGAGGATGATTCTTTAGATCAATGGTTGCAAACATATGTACATCTTCTATCTATTTTGTGGAATTCCATTGAGGTGCATATTGTCGATCTCAGTAGCCACTTTGAGAGATGTAAGGATGTCTATTATCATCTCAATCTCATGTGTGAATCAAATATCTCACATATGTATGAGATGACGATGAACAAGTATAATCTTCAACGGGATGATAAGTCTCTAACCCAATACTTTGAGGAAGTAGCTAGAATCAAGGATGATCTTCGTTCTTTATTTCCATTGACTTTGGATCTCAATGAACTCTACAAATAGAGAGATCAGATGACAATAATCAAATTCCTAGTTGATCTCCAACATGAATATGAAGGAGTGCACAATCAAATCCTTGTTGAATCTGAACTTCCAGAATTAGATGAAGCCTATTAGTGACTCCCCCATACCTTTATAGATCATGTTACACACACCTCCTTGGATAAATACGCCATGGTTGCTGCCAATATTGGTTTCTCTAGTCATGGGAGAGGATGAGGAGGATGAGAAGGATGAGGAGGTTGTGGAGGAAAACCTCCTAGAGAACAAGGCTTCCCAGAATGTACCTATTGTGGAAAGATGGGTCACTAAAAAGAAACATGATATGTGATCCTTGGATATCCTCCAAGAACACCATCTTCCAATGTTCCATCCATTGAAAATACTCTAGAAGATACCACCCGACAAATTCATGTGACTGATGATGAGTAAAACCAGTTCTGCTAGTTCAAGGCTTCCCAAAAAGCTTCATCATCAGTTGGAGATATGGCATCCTTTGCCCAACATTCTGGTGCTCAAGGTGATTACACTGCATGCATATCTCAAGCTTCTTATATAGGTCCATATTTTTGGGTTCTAGATTCGGGTGAAACACATCACATTACATGTATACGAAACCTCATTTCTAACCTATCTACTAGAAAATCATCTCTTCAACCAAACAATGTTGACAATGGTTCAAAAGTGTGCGTAGTAGGCACAAGAACCATGCAACCCTTACCTACCATCACACTACCTTCAGCCTTATTTGTTCACGAATTTCCCTTTAATTTACTTTCCATAAGAAAACAAACGCGTTCTCTTCAAGCCTAAGTTACATATAACCCTAATGATTGTGTCATACAGAACCTCCATATGTCGTAGGTGACTGGTAGAGGGTATGAATTTGTAGGTGTCTACTGTCTTGATAAGACTGAAAACTACTAGAGGGGGGGGGGTGAATAGAGTTTTATAAAGATTTTAAAACAATTATTGAACTTAAACAACCACAAAGAAACTATTGGACAAGGAGACACAAGGGTTTAGAGTGGTTCCTAGCCTTAGCAAATACTAAGGTAGTCAGTCCACTACCCGGTTGCTTACCCAACCGGGATTTGAAAAGAAATCTATTTTATTACCTCGCAAGGACTTTACATAAAATACAATTTCTTTTCCCAAACCCTTCAAGCAGCCTTCACCTAGAAGTAATCGCCCAACCTTGAAGCAGCCTTCCCTTGAAGTAGATGCACCAACACCCGTTGCACCAGCCTTCTGAAGTAGCTTCCCGTGCGATAGCCTTCTTGAAGTAGCTTGAAGTCCCCTTCTCCACCTGAGAAGTCAACCCTCTCCAATCCGCAGCCTCCAACCCTAGGAGTAGCAAGGAGAGTACAAAAGATACAAAGGAACAAGAAAGAAAAACAGAAATTACAACTTATCCTTTAAGCCCAAGGCTTGATTTGCCTATATCAAGCGTGTAGATCTCCTAACCAAAGTGTATTACAATGTGATTGTAGTGGATAGGAGATACTAGCCTATAGGACACGAAATGGGAGCAATAGGAATGAATGGCAAGTGTAGAATTTGCTCTATTGCTCTAAAACAGGTTGCACGTGAGTATACAAGCTCAAGTATAGCACAAGTATATCTTGGGTGTCCTTTGGTGACCTAAGGCATGTCCTATTTATAGGAATGACCTATGTATGCTTAAGGACGTTCTAGACAACTTCTAGGGGGTTCCTAGTGCTTAACTAGCCGTTAGGAATAAGTTAGGCGCATTAGCAACGGCTAGTTAATTAATTCTGCAGTTGCTGTCAGAGACCATCTCGGTCGAGGACTTGTCGACCGAGATGCCCAGTCGGTCGAGGATTCGTCGACCGACAGGCTCTCTGGATTAACGTTTATTTGCAACTGTCAACTGCTGTGTCTAACGGCTACTTTTGGTCAATCTCGGTCGAGAAGTTTGTCGACCGAGAGTGTCTCGGTCGAGGAGTGTGGTCGACCGAGATTGACTCTGTTTCAATCTTTTAATTAAACCACTAAGTGTGTTTATGAGTGTGCATAATGTGATCCTTTTGGAAGGGATGACTTGTCTAACTATGGTGTGTAGCTAGGGAAGATCTAACGCTTGATTTACATGCAATCTAAGTACTTGTACATTGTACAAGTTTTTACAATAGTGATTACATTGCATGAAAGTAAATATGTAAGCTCGTGATTTCCCTAGTTGCTTTGTCATCCACCATAATCCTGCATACTCAAGTAGCTCGTTAGAATAATAAGAATGAAATGTTTGTCATCATCGAAACAAAGGGATTTATCATAATGTCCAATTTATCCAACAATCTCCCCCTTTTTGAAGATGACAAACATTTCCTAAAATATGAAATAAGGAAATATAAAGCATGTGAGTTTCATACCTGAAGATTACCTTTTGTAGCCATTCTTGTTTTACAAGTGTGAGTGCTGGCAATCAGGATGAAACTCATATATATTTATATTTTTGATTTTATATTCTTTTATTTATATTTTTTATTTTATATTCTTTCTCCCCCTTTGTCATTTCAAAAAGATATCCAATTTGACTATTTTATTTTCTTTTCTCCTTTAATTTTATATTTTGCTCCCCCTTAAATAGATATCCTTTTAGAAACATGGATTTATGTCTAATTTATCCACTATTTGTTTCTCAATCATTTGCAAAGGATATTAAGCCTTGAAATGATATGAGATTCCCTTAAGCTTATGATGAATGTATATTTATCTCTCATCTATCAAGGGATGTTAAGCTCTAAATTAAATGAGAATGTTTTAATATTAGAGTACATTAAAATGTCTCCAACCAAATGCAAGGGATGTTAAGCCCTGATTTGTCTAGAGATTTCCTTTAAGAGCAAAATATATTATTTTGATGAAATTCTTTTTCATACAAGTTATTTTTAAGAATACGAAGGTCATAGCAAACTTCAAAATGTTTATGTAAACTTCAAATAAACAAATTTGATTTTATAAGCTCCCCCTTAATCTTACAATTTAAGCAATTTTAAGGCTTTTAAGGTCACACATGATTTTTGATTTTGACCTTCATCAAAAGTATACTAAGATCAAGTACAATAGAATAATATCCAAATAAGCATTTTGTCAAAGCTTATTTTAGGTCGCCCTTGACTACGACCATAGCGCCCCTGGGCTAAGTTTTGTTTTAACCAAGAGGCTAGAATTGCAGATTTCCAATTAAGCATTCGTATGTGAAGTATAATTTCTACAGATAGCTATAAATATCAATTTGAAGCACATTGAGATATACCTATTAGTATGAGCATCATAGTGAAGTCTTTGACCTTGATTTTTCTAGAATGCATGTTTTACATAATGTTTCATATGCTTTGCGATGGGTACATAAGTATCAAACCCCATTCCTTATTATACCCATATCATAAGATTCTTTTAGAAACATATATTTTGAGAGCAAGATTAATATCTTAAAGTCAAGCTTTTTGCTTTTAATTTCTTAGAACAAGCAAATAGATAAAAACATTAATATTTTGTTATTTTGTTCTAAGAGGTACCGTTTTGGCTTGTCATAGAACCATCATCATCACAAGATGTGTACACAATTATTTTCTATTATGTTAAGATGCTTTTATGACATATACAATTATGATGATCATTCAAGATTTGTATATATGAATCAAAGCATAATAAAGCATGGTAAGTTAATCTTCTTAACAATGAAGGCATGATTAATATCTTAATTTCTTATAGATACCTATTGAGAGATTCTTCATTTTATTTCAAACCTTAAAGTTCTATGCCTAAGCAATAAATCATTAATAAAACATTTGCTTGCTATAAATCATCAAGAAGTCATGTATACAATAATCATTTTCCATTTGTTCTATGTAGCATAGCATCATTTTTATGAGTTGAATGATAAAATAGTGAAAGCATACCCATGATGCAATGATAGAACCATAATTATTTCATGAGATACAATAATTGTAATCATTTAAACTAAATGTCATAACACATGATTTCTATATAGATAGACCAGGAAATACTTTCGAAAATCATGTGAAATAGTTAATTCTAATCATGATGATATCAAAAAGATCTTCAACTAGTTTTGCATGTAAAATAGTTATTGACAACAAATAGATGGCACATAGATCCGTCAAAACAATTTTACTGTAATTTAATCTTGATCAAACATTTATAACAAATTGATAGCAACACAAAAAGCAGAACTTGAAAACAGTAATCTGCTCGGTCGACTATTGCTCGACCGAACGTGTTCTCGGTCGAACAGTTTCTCGACCGAGAAAGTTTCTGTATTGTTTCTGAAATGTGTTTCAGTAATAGTTTTCAAGTAAAATTTATATTATTTTAATTCAATTATTCAATCTGAAAGTTTTGTGTAATTTAGATCAAGATAACCTTTAAACCAAATCTTTTAAGTTTCGATTTATTATCCCTACATGTTAAGTTGAGATAGACATAAAGATATGCAAATTAAAGGCTTTGGTCATATCTCAACTTAGTCTAATCGAATCAATTTGGGGATTTTGGAACCCATACCAACTCAACATCCTTTTTCTTGTATGGGCAGGAGAAGGAGTAATGTCCAAGACGTAAACAATAGTGGCAACATATAGAATCAACCTCATATCTCTTTCTATGATTTTGGTCTAGGTTGTTCTTTTGGACAAATGTATATTTGCCTCTATGTACATTCATTGATTGACTCGCTTGTGTCCTTCTCCAACTAGGTTCTTGATGAGATTTACCTTTAGGCTTATAACCTAGTCCACTCCTTCCAATTTGTCGATAAGGATTATCTAGAATTTTATCAAGAATGCCATTGTTATTTAAACTACGAACTTGTTGTTGTAACTTGGCAATCTCATCTATTCTCTTCTTGATATCTAGTTTTGCTTGGTCTAGATGAGATGATAAAGAATTTCTTTCTTTAACTATATTGTCATAGTCTACATGGGTGCACAATATAGGTTGTTTTTGAAGATCATTTACTTGAGTCTGCAAATTAGTCTTTTCAAGGGAAATAAGATTGCAGTTTGCTTCTACTGATTTCAATTTAAGATCACGTTCTTCAATTGCCCTTTTTAGATCTTCATTTTCAGATTCAAGAGAAAGAAGTTTAGTATTTAAATCATCATTTACTTTATTTGATTTCTTCAATTTCTTCTTGCACTCAATGTATTTTTCATGCATTTCTTCTAGACTAGCAATTAGATATTCTTTTGATAAATCTAAGAGACTTACCTCTTCTTCTTCTTCATTGATTGTAGCAATGAGACACTCTTTATGTGCATCTTCTTTCTTTGACCTCCATGGACATCTAGACGTAGAGTGCTTTGTTCCTAAGCACCAATTGCAACTTGACGAACATTGGTCCATGCTCCTTTTCTTGTGGTTGTAGTCACCTCTTCCCTTCATCTCTTCAAGACCTTGTTAGGGCTCCTTGAAGCCTGCTCTGATACCAATTGAAAACTACTAGAGGGGGGGGTGAATAGAGTTTTATAAAGATTTTAAAACAATTATTGAACTTAAACAACCACAAAGAAACTATTGGACAAGGAGACACAAGGGTTTAGAGTGGTTCCTAGCCTTAGCAAATACTAAGGTAGTCAGTCCACTACCCGGTTGCTTACCCAACCGGGATTTGAAAAGAAATCTATTTTATTACCTCGCAAGGACTTTACATAAAATACAATTTCTTTTCCCAAACCCTTCAAGCAGCCTTCACCTAGAAGTAATCGCCCAACCTTGAAGCAGCCTTCCCTTGAAGTAGATGCACCAACACCCGTTGCACCAGCCTTCTGAAGTAGCTTCCCGTGCGATAGCCTTCTTGAAGTAGCTTGAAGTCCCCTTCTCCACCTGAGAAGTCAACCCTCTCCAATCCGCAGCCTCCAACCCTAGGAGTAGCAAGGAGAGTACAAAAGATACAAAGGAACAAGAAAGAAAAACAGAAATTACAACTTATCCTTTAAGCCCAAGGCTTGATTTGCCTATATCAAGCGTGTAGATCTCCTAACCAAAGTGTATTACAATGTGATTGTAGTGGATAGGAGATACTAGCCTATAGGACACGAAATGGGAGCAATAGGAATGAATGGCAAGTGTAGAATTTGCTCTATTGCTCTAAAACAGGTTGCACGTGAGTATACAAGCTCAAGTATAGCACAAGTATATCTTGGGTGTCCTTTGGTGACCTAAGGCATGTCCTATTTATAGGAATGACCTATGTATGCTTAAGGACGTTCTAGACAACTTCTAGGGGGTTCCTAG
Source organism: Alisma plantago-aquatica (assembly GCA_963693085.1). NCBI lineage: Eukaryota > Viridiplantae > Streptophyta > Magnoliopsida > Alismatales > Alismataceae > Alisma > Alisma plantago-aquatica. The sequence goes on from OY856413.1 coordinate 417,759,527, forward strand.
TGCTTAACTAGCCGTTAGGAATAAGTTAGGCGCATTAGCAACGGCTAGTTAATTAATTCTGCAGTTGCTGTCAGAGACCATCTCGGTCGAGGACTTGTCGACCGAGATGCCCAGTCGGTCGAGGATTCGTCGACCGACAGGCTCTCTGGATTAACGTTTATTTGCAACTGTCAACTGCTGTGTCTAACGGCTACTTTTGGTCAATCTCGGTCGAGAAGTTTGTCGACCGAGAGTGTCTCGGTCGAGGAGTGTGGTCGACCGAGATTGACTCTGTTTCAATCTTTTAATTAAACCACTAAGTGTGTTTATGAGTGTGCATAATGTGATCCTTTTGGAAGGGATGACTTGTCTAACTATGGTGTGTAGCTAGGGAAGATCTAACGCTTGATTTACATGCAATCTAAGTACTTGTACATTGTACAAGTTTTTACAATAGTGATTACATTGCATGAAAGTAAATATGTAAGCTCGTGATTTCCCTAGTTGCTTTGTCATCCACCATAATCCTGCATACTCAAGTAGCTCGTTAGAATAATAAGAATGAAATGTTTGTCATCATCGAAACAAAGGGATTTATCATAATGTCCAATTTATCCAACAAAGACTTCCAAAGTGTGTGTAGCAGCTACTCCTCTTCATATTCATATTCATCTTGGACACATGTCTCTGGATAAACTCAAGATTCTTAATATTCAACTATCTAGTTTTAGTAGATTAGAATGTGAGTCATGTCAGTTAGGAAAGAACCATCGATCTAACTGTAGGGCTAAGGATCAGAGAGTTCTAAGAGACAATTTGAGATTATTCATTTAGAAGTTTGCATACTGTGTCAGGTTCCTTTAAAATTTGTCTATAATAATTTTGTTTCTTTTACTGATGACTTTTTCAGAGTTACAAGGTTATACTCAATGAGAGATTGTTTGAATATTTTATCTATAATTGAAACTTTTTACAATGAAATTGAAACACAATTGTCCATTATATTCATATTCTTCAAATCAATAATGCAAAAGATTATTATAGTCATGCTCTTAATAATTTTTGTCTTCAATAGGGATTATCCATCAATCTTCTTGACCACACACACCTCGACAAAATGGGGTGGCCGAACAAAAGAACCATCATATTATTGAAACAACTCACACTCTTCTTGTACACATGAAAGTCCCAAAAGAGTTTAGGGGTGATGTTGTTCTTACTGCTACATATCTCACTAACTGCATGCCATCCTCTAACTTAAAAAAATCACATACCATTACAAATCCTTTGCCCAAACCATCCCATATATAGTGTTTCACACAAAACTTTTGAATGTCTTTATTTTGTTCACAATGTTGAACCTAGTAGGGAAAAACTTAGTTCAAAATCATCCAAATGTGTGTTACTTGGTTATTATGAAACTCAAAAGGGATACAGATGTTACAACCCAATTGAAAATAAATTTATTGTGTCTGCTGAAGTCATATTCTTTGTAGAAACTCCATTTTCGGAGAGTCTCAATCTTTCAGGGAACCTGAGGAAGCTCTCCCGCTTCCCACATTTATTGAAACCTTGTCATCTGATCCCCCTATCCAAAATGAATCACATGTGGTGGAAAAAAATCTGGCACTAGTATTATACAACGCATATGCAAACCCTCCTTCTATCATCACTCAGTTTGGAGATCTTTTCAGCAGTAATAGCTCTCTTGATCAACCTATTGCACTTTGTAAAGGAAAATAGTCACATACTCTTAACCATATTTTTTATTTTGTTTCCTATGATTGGTCATCTCTTTCATACAATACCTTTATCTCATCCATATGTGATATAGTTGTACCTATCTCTTTATCTATTGCTATGGGTCACCCAGGCTGGCGTCTTGCTATGGAAGATGAGATGAATGCTCTCTGACAAAATCACACATGGAGTCTTGTCCCTACTCCAAATGACAAGGTTATTGTTCATTGTAGATGGGTCTTCTCAATGAAAGTAGGGCCTAAGGGTGTTGTTGATCATATCAAGGATCGACTAGTAGCCAAGGGATATACTCAAGTATATGGAGAAGACTAGTTGAAGACCTTTTCTCTCATATAAAAATGTCATATGTTAGACCTTTTATCTCTCTAGATGCTCATTTCTCTTGGCCTCTACATTATCTAAATATTAAGAACACCTTTCTCTATGGTGATTAGTCAAAGGAAATCTATATGGAGCAACCTCCTAGGTTCATTTGTTAGGAGGAGCCTCATCTTGTTTGTTGGTTTCATAAGTCACTCTATGGGATCAAACTATCTCCATTAGCATGGTTTGGCAAGTTCAGCAATGCAGTTCTAGAGTTTGGCCTCCTATGATCCGATCTTGATCATTCAATATTCTACCAATGATGGTCATCAGGTGTTTTCCTCATTATTGTACATGTTGATTATATTTTTATCATTGGATATAATCAACATGGTATACAACTCAAGCAGTTTCTTCAAAATAAATTTCATACTAAAGATATAGGACACCTATAATACTTTTTGGATATTAAAGTGGCTAGATTCCCAAATGTTATTATTATATCAAAAATAAAATAAACTTTGATCTACTTGAAGAAATGGGTTTTCATGAAGCAAAACCTATGGATACTCTAATGGATCCCTGAGTCAAGTTATATAAGGAGCAGGGGGAGGCACTTGAAGATGCTTGGAGGTAAATAAGACTTCTAAAAAACTTAATCATCTTACCATATATTACTCATACATATATATCCTTTGATACTAGTGTCGTTATTTATGGATAAGCCACATACTAGTCATATGGAGATAGTCATCCTGATTCTTTGATATCTTAACAAGAGTCTAGGAAAAGGAATATGATACTCAAATATTGGACATCTCAAAGCAAGGATTTTATGTTGTTGATTGGGTGGGATGTGTTAATGATCACAAGTCTATTTTAGGACATTGTGTATTCATGGGAGGCGTTGTAGTATCTTGGAAAAGCAAAAAGCAAAAAGCAAAAAGCAAATTGTCATTGCATGATCTAGTGTTGAACCTAAATAGCAAGCCATGGATCATGTGACTAATGATCTCTTATGGACTAAAAAAAATCTCACAGAATTTGAATACATCTAGTTTGAGGCAATGGAGCTCCATTATGATAACCAAGTTGTTGCCCACATTGATCTGAATCCAATTTTTCATGAAAGAACTAAATAGATTGAGGTTGATTGTCATGGCATTTGAGAAAAGATACAAGATCAACAAATCATGCTTGTCCTAGTCTATTATGAATATCAAGTAGCATATCTATTTACTAAATCTCTTAATGGTTTTAGGGGTCAAATTCTTATGTATCAAGCTTGGTGCCTACAATATATATGCACCAGCTTGAGGGGGAGTGTTAGAATAATAAGCATTTATTGTTTATTATTCTTTTATTCTTTTCTTTTGTATGTATGGGATTAGTTTCATATTGTGTAATTGGGTTACTGGCCACTGTACAAAGTCCATATATATATATATATATATATATATATATATATATATATATATATATATATATATATATATATATATATATATATATATATATATATAGGTGTGCCCTGTGAATACAAAACAACACAAGTTTCTCTGCCTCATTCTATTTCAGTTTATAGTCTCTTTAGAGACATCGGCATCCAATAAAAAATAATAACTTGTATAGTTTCTTCTTGAGGATCTACGTTTGCTTACATGGAAAGTTAAGGAAAGAGAGTACCATCTCAGACTTCCAAGAAGTGCAGGAATATTTTCAAGGAATATACTCAACAAATACATAGAACAACACATAGATCTTCCTTTGAAAGTCTCACTTATTGAGGTTGCAAAACTCTATCATGCATTTAGTTGTGGGGATAAATTAAACTAAAGGTTGAAGTCCATCCCTTTCATTCTTTAAAATGGTACTTATATGAAGAAGGCATATGCTTACTGTGTAGAATTTATTCCATCACCAAGGAAAAAAGAAATAAAACATTATAGACATAAAAGGTGGAGAAGCATTTGTTGTCTTTATTTTTGTAAGCATCTATTTTTAAATAAATTATGGTGGTTATACACATATAATTGTCTTTGAAAGGCCACTCTATTTTATAGAGTTTTCTGAATACTCCTATAGTATAAGAAATTTAATGGATGCAAGTGTCATACTTACTGAATAGGAGTAATGTTATTTAACATTTGGTTGTCCTTTCTTTCTTAATGATTTCTTTTTTTTTAGTTTAACTGTTTGTATGTTGATTTTTGTCTTCTCTTACATGGGGTGTCAAAAAGACTCATTTGTTGTTGCATCCTATCAAGACAAATATATAGACAACAATCTGAGCATATTTCTCTATGTATTCAAACAAAAATGTAATAACCCTTATATTATTTAATTAAAAATTATGTTGTTGTTATATATTATTGATATGTATATTTAACCATGTTTTAAATTATTATTAAAGTTCCATATGTACTAATTTCCATTCTTGTCAAAATTTTGGTTCATTAAATAAGTCAATCAAGAACATGTTTTGAAAAAAAATTCCAAAGCCATAATTTGTTTTTGGGTCAACCTTGGTCAGCTAAATGAGTTCAAGAAGAATTTTGAGAACTCCAATGCCTCATATTAATCATATGAATGGGTTAGATCATGTTTTCATTAATATAAACCATGAATAAGTTTCTTATTGATTTTAGCTGGAACTAGTTTGAAATGTGAAGGTATTGAGAGATATTACCTAACAGGCCCAATTGAAATCTTATATGCACCATTTAAACCCAGATATAACTCAATTTAAACATATTTTTAAATGAATACCCAAATTGATATGGGAACACATGATTCTTAAAAAGTAATCACCCAATCAGATGGTCGAGTGGGTGGTATTTTTTCAAGGACAATATTGTTTGGGGGTTTGAATCCATATTGGTTTGCGATGGATTTAGGTCTAGGTTTAAAGGATGTATGAATGTTTGGTTCAGATCTAGTGGGTAATTCATTGTCAAGGTTTGGTATAATTGAAGTAAAGTCAATAAGAAACCATATGTTGCCTTGGATTCTAGTGTAACCCACTTATAGAATGACTATTGGTAGGAAATAGAGATTTCAAAGTTATCCCATAACTACAAAATTGGCCCAAACTATCTAGAAACAAATATTTTTTGTTGGATTTTGTATATACAAATTAGCTCAAGTTTTAGAGGGTGATCTTTAAAGTGAAAACAAGTTAGTTTTGAGTTTCATTATGTCAATTAGAACCATTTTTGAGTTGACAAATTCTTACAATAATGTTTCTAATAGGGACATAAATCAATACAAATCCTAAATTATTAATACTCTAAAAGCTGATATTATCATATCATCAAAAATAAATATTTATTAATTTGTATAGTATGTATTGAATAAACTAAGAACATATAGGTTTCAAATCTAATGATTAGTTAGACATTACCAAAGTGGATCAATTTTGAGTTTATCAATTTGAAAATAAAAATTGTTCCAAATTGGTCAATTTTGCATCAACCCATACACTTCTCCCCTATTATTTTAGTATTAGAAATATATACAATTTATTAAGAAAACAAAAATGAGATCATTTAAGAAGAAGGTACAATGGAGTGTGAAAAGGAGTAGTTGGTATTCATGGTCTAGTTATGAAAAAGGGGATCCATAGAACTTCATATACTACATGGTTTCTCAAATTTTAATAAACATTTGAGATTTTTTGTAGTAAAGTCTTTATAAACTATTTTAATGGATAAATAACACATACTAGAAGTCAAATTGTGAGAATTTGTCAACCCAAAACCTATCCAAATTTAGAAAATGTGAACTATGACATTGACCCAATTTCAATATTAGTATCATCTTTCAAAACTAACCTATCGAAATTGATGACATTTTACTCAAGAACTAGTTACTTTTTGGATCAAACGGACTGGATTAATAAGTTTTGTAGGAACTTTGAAAATACTATTTACTGTTCATACTTGTAGTACAAAAAGGTTAGGTTGGGGTTCAAACCCAAATGTACTTTATTTGTTATTTTAGATGAAACACAAACCTACCTTACATGTTTCAAAAGAGATCACCAACTCAATCTGCTCAATATTAACCTAAATGTGGTTAACCTAGACATTAATCAATCCCTTGTGAATTTGTCTTTTGAAGACCAACATGGTTCCGGTTGGGTTGGGATAAAGGCTGCATGAAATAGGGTTGGATCACTAGATAATTAGGCTGAACGAGCTTCAAGAAATGTAATGGGGACTCCAAAATAAACCTCAAGAATAGACTATACTCTCAACTTGATCAATTGAATGTGTGTAGCATGAGTCATATTGCTAACTATTTGGCCTAAACCATTCACACTATGATCATAAGTCTATAATGGGCTTCTCACGTGTTCTTCATGAACCTCTAAACCTGAATAATTAGACTAAAAAATAGTTTTGGGTTTGGTTCTTTTGATCCCATATGATCCTTCATTAATGAATTTTGGAAACCTAGTTAATGATAAGGGTGCAATTTAAAATATATAATATGTTACTAATATTTTGAAAAATTATGCTACTATGTCAAGAAGCTAGCCAATGGTTGATAACATTGCTCATACATAGATTGGTGTCTTGAATGAGCCAAGGTGATTTACTAATGAAATTTATTGCAAAGGCACTCCTCAACACATGTGTAGAAATAACATCAACAACTAGATTTTATGTGCAAGAAATATAGGTTAAATTATTCTTGCAAATGTTGTACTTGATGTTGTTGAGAAGTCTTTGATGGGCCTCAAATTTTGGTAGGATGTTTGAGGTGGTTGTGCAGATTGAGAGCTACTTATTTTGAGTCAAAAAGGATGAGGAAGGTGTTAAAATTCATGTCAAAGCATGTCTAAGAAGTATTTATAATAGCTAGAATTTATTCTTCTGGGGTAATGATTGCAAAACCTTGAAGTCCCAAGCCTCATATGCATTATCCATTGTTGCCTACAATGTGAATGCCTGAGGCACTTGTCCCTGAGTTGTGGTTGATAACAACGTCAAAAATAAATAAATAGAGGAATGCCAAGAAAGGGATTTGCAGTAGGATGTATACATGTATGTACTTGGGAAGGGTTATAATACGTGTCATGAAGAGAGAAAATATATTTGGATCTTTTCCTTGATGAATCGAATAGAATTGAAGGTGTTTGCTTTGTTATCTGAGTGTGTAACCTTATTGCATCTAGTCCGTAAATGCCACCATGCCACTACCTATTCATGTGTTGGAGTCTACCATGTCTATGATAGTGTGTATCCAGTCATTTTCATTCAGAAGAAAACTAAGAAGGGTAGTTACGGTCTTCCCAAACTTGGTTGCTTCTCTCAATCTCTAAGGTAGTGCAACAACATTTTTTTGGTGTTGTTGCATTATGGACAAGTACCTGAAACATCCAGGTGTCTTCATCTTTTCTCTATGTTGGTGAGGATGGATTTGTGGGACATTAGCCAAAGGAAGTTTTTAACCTCTCGAGTATTTTTATCCTTCAGAGGACCTTCCATTTTCTAATGGTATGTAGTTCCTTTTCTTTATAAATCTATTTGTATGTTGACCTTGTATTCAGATTGTCATTTAACTAATGTTTCCAAGCCAAAAGGTCATTACTTGATTTTGGGTATGGTGGTGGGATTCTACTCATTCTTTACCAAGTATAAGCCTAGAAGTAGGGATGGGAAAAAATCCAAAATAACTGCAATAAGTCCATTTAAACCAAATCAAATCGCTAATTATTGGTCAATCATTTCATACTGGATGACTTGACTCAGTTATGATCATATATGATACAATTTATTGAGTTAAGTAACCATCTTCCATTCTAGGAAATCCCCCTCTCCCTCTCTCAATCAAGATGCAAAGACACAAACCCTCCTCATCATGTTCTTTGCTTCGACTTCAAATTTATCAATTCCATGCCTTTTTCGATGGATCTAGTTGAGAAACAACTAGAATCTAACTCCAATAAGGATATCTACAACCCCACAACTCATCAACACCACCATCCTTGCATGATATATCCAGGAGTTCACTCCTTTCTTTTGTCAATGGATTGGCATCCTTACACATCTAGTCACTAACCTTCAATGTAGTACATGGAGGCAGTGGGATACGTAGACTAGAATCCCTTCACCAACCACCACTACAAACCAAACAAGCTCATCACCTTTAAGCTCGAGATCACCTCGAATAGGCCTCGGTTCCTCTACTACATAGAAAATCCCCCTTGTCCTCCTCCCTCCATGCTCTCCTTCATCTCCTCAAGTTCAACTAACCATCACAATGTCGTGTCTCTGAAAACATGAGTAGCAAAAAGTGAGTGCCCTTCTTCTGTGCCTATTGTCCTCATCGAGTTGGAAAAATGAGGAGAAGCAACGAGAAGTGGCAAGGAAGTTCCCCCAAATGCACCACATCCAATTAGAATTGATACATTGCCACAAATTCAATTCACCAACACCCACAACAAGAGTGTCAGTTGCCCCTTCCTTCCTTCACCCACATACACCTCCTTGATATTTGAACATGCCAGTTCTAGAGTTGATCAGTTAACAAGGGAGGACAATGCCAAATGATATCACAATTTGTAAGATAAGAGAGGTGATCAAATGAAAAACCAACTACTTTTAGGGGCAATCATGAGAATCAAGCAAGGAAAGGAAACTGTGGGTAGTATCCATCTATATTTTCCAAGTGAGAGTGAGATATGATTGCTTGATGTCCATTTCAATACATGGGAGATGGGGGTGACTTCTACTGGTAGGAGTAATGGCACAATGCCCATACCTTTTTACCTTTAATTCTGGTTTATATAGCCTCTCCAGTCTCCCAAAACCACCATAGTTCCATCTAGGCAGCCACAACAAGCATTGATATCTTGTGTAGCAAGGGGATTTTTGGATACAAATCACGACTATTATGCAAGGTACATGTCTTGTTCCAAGTATGATATGCGGATCTACCAATTATTTATACATTTAGAAACTAAATATATTGCATTATTTATGTTTCTGGGTTATCCATGCGTTTTTAGTGATCATTATGCATTTGGACCTTCTCTGATTATTCACATTTATGCATGTTTACATTTCTCTTGATGTCACATGTAATTAGTCTGTACTAGGTGGTTGGATTAACATATATATATTAAAAACCATGATCTTCTTTTATTTATAATATAAATAATGCCGAGTTATGAATCTAATAATTGAAATGGTCTTACTTAGGTCATTTTCTTGATAGACATCTACTAAAAACTCAAAATTTCTTTTATTTTATTTATTAATGGCAAGATATGGATACTCAATCTGAAGAATCTAGGTAACTATATACCCGTTCAAACCCAATTGAATTAGAATCCATACAAGATGAAAACATTGCTCTCTCTTAAACATCTAGGAATGGATGTGGGTGTAGGAGTGATGCATTGGACCATTTTGTGAAAGTGAAGGTTGATGGGAAATGGAAAGTCAAGTGTATGCATTGACATAGAGTATTAAGAGAAATCCAAAGAATGGGACATCAAGTGTACATGAAAATATAAGTAAAAGATGTTTGGCGTTGAATGTTGGTAGTACTAGAAGAGAAACTTCCTCTAAAATAGCATTGGAAGTTACATTCGGATAAGAAGATGAAACAAAGGTAGTTGTTGATATGATAATTCTACATGAATATCCCTTAAATATGGTAGAACATGTTGGCTTTAGGAAATTGCTTAATGTAGTCCAACCAAACTTTAAGATGCATAACTAAAAGTACCATAAAGAAAGATATTTTGCAGATATATGGTGATTAGAAGAGAAAGATGATGATTTCTTTGCAAACTTGTGATTTTAGGATTGTAGTTAGAATGGATACATGAACTGTAGGTAACCAAATGAGGGGTTACATGTCTATTATTTCACACTTTGTTGATTCCTCTTGATAATTTAAAAGTCATATTTTGAGGTTTGTTTATGTTCCTTCTCCACATACTGGTGAAGTCCTTTGTGAAGTCTTGATGATTTCATTAATATAGTGTAACATTGACAACAAATTTTCATGTATTACTATTGATAATTTCTCAACAAATGCATTCATGATTGGCTTGATCAAGGACAAGATTCCCTCAAACTTTACAACCCCATCTAGTAAATTTCTTCACATGAGATGTATTGCTCACACACTCAACCTTGTTGTAAAAGATGGGTTGGACATGATTAAGTATGTGATTGAAAAGATTCGAGACAATGTGTCACTAGACTGTAACTACAAAATGAGTGGAGAGGTTTGAGTAAACTACAAAGAAGATGATGATACCTAAACATAAGAAATTATCTCTTGGTTGTCAAACTAGATGGAATTCCAACTATTTAATGCTTTGAACTGCTTCTATTTATAAAGATGTTTTCTATGTATTACTCTAGTGAGACAAAAAGTACAAGATGTTATCAAGTAAATCTGATTAGCAGTTTTATGGTGAAGTATGTATAAGTTGAAGATTTTCTATAGAGGGAATGATTTGTTTTTTGGGGGAAATATCCAAGTTACAGTATAAGTTTAGATAACATATGCAAAACTAGCATTGTTATGAGTAAATGGATGAAATCTCCAAATCCAATCATTGCAAAAATAGCTGATAATATGACAAAAAAGTTTTGAAGTATTAGGATGCCATCTATGTTGTGTGGGGGGTAGAAATTGTGTTTCATTCGAGGTATAAAATGAAGGTGGTTGAATTTTATTTCAAGATATTATATGGAAATGATTTTGCAGTTTAAATAAAAGAGATTTGTGATATTTCTTTAGAGTTGCTTAATGAATACAAGTCTTGGGCACAAACACATGTCAATTTCAATGAGGAATCAGATTTGTTGACTAGCCCATTGCTTTCTTTTCAAGAAGGATTTAATGAAGATGATGATGATGAAAACAAGATGTTTCATGGATATATAAAGAGAGCAAATTATCACAAAACTAAACTAGATGAAAACTTAAAGGTATATACACTTCCACGTAGTCTTGATCTAGATGTCATACTATGATGGAAGTTGAACGACAATTCTTATCACTACAAGAAAACTTATCAATACCGACACCCTATTCCAGTACAATGTTTTATGAGTTGGTATAAACTATTTTTACCGGCACATGTCATAAATGCTGGTATTGACACCTCGGATCTCTTAGAGGCCTAATATGGATCATATAAAATATACCCTTACGCAACAATAGATAGATAATGCTACCTGAATTTCGTTCTTCTTTTACGTAATTTTCAATTTTATTTGAATGGGTTCCTCCGATACCACACTCATGCAAAACATGTTTATTTCCCGCTTTAAACCCCACCAACCAGTTCACGATTCCGCTATATTTCTATTTGTTTTTATAATATTCAGTTTTTCTCCTAGCGCCCCATCTTGCGCAGCCGGCCCTAATCCTTTGTGTACCCTTCTGCTCACCTAGTGCACCTCTTCTCTTGATCCTTCCGGCGTCCTCTCTGATTTACATCTCCGTCTAACACCAACCCACCTAGGAAGATCCTATAAGATTTCTTCCATCTCATCAATTGTTTGCATGGAGCAACTCAGGCTGCGATGGCAACTACGGTGACGTCACGCCCAACAGTTGGGACTTTCTTGTTTGATTAGATCGAGGTGTTGGCTTGGATTAATGTTGAAATCGTATTATCTTTTGAGACATATACCATGTCAAGTATCGTATCAACGACCAGGACATGCCCCGCCGGAAGATCAAACTCGTCCTCTCTTTTACCTATGTTGAGATGTGTGGCCATGACAAATCCTCGTTTAATATCCATGTCATTATGATCACTCATGATCCATGGTTGTGAAGCGCATCGAGTAACTTTCCGTGACTCTATTCCTTATTCGTCAATGCATGAAAATGATCTCTACAAAGACAACTATTATTTGATCGCACACAGAAAAAACCATACTGGGTAGTGGTAGTTTTGCACCTCACAATTTTAGACATAGTTAGTTTGGAAAACTCTATGGCTAAGGTTATGTGATTGTTGCTATCTTAGTTACTTCGATCCTACTTTCTTAACTGATTCTCTATACTAATATTGCACATGCCATTTTTGACCAAGGAACATCAAATTTGTAACGTGGTGCACCAGTGGAGCAATCTACTACCGTAGAAGTTGATAATATTATGTTCTAGAACATAATTATGTTTATAAGAATTTTTTGTCAGCCTGGCTATAGGTAAGAAAAATATCAAGAAACTATCAATGTGACTTTTTCCATCATATGTTTTGTTTATTTTTATTAATATTTCTTTTTCCATCATATTGCCTCTAATGCATATTACTTAACTTACTCTTGTCATCTCATGCTTGTATTGCGTAGGTATCAACCATCTTTTTTTACAATACTAGTGCCTAGTGAACATTGGTAGCTAACCTATGTTTGACTTGGATATAAGGACAATACCAGCTATTGCAAGATATGAGGTTGGATGTTTTCTCTTAGTTTTTTTTATGAAAATTGCAAATATTTGTCCTCTCTTTGGCTTAGTTTGGCCTATTATATTTTATAATTACTAAAGTTGAGGATATTATGACACATGTTGATACTTTCTTTATCCATGCTAATTGTATTTGGTCACATTGATTGGGTGTAGAATATCATGTAGGTGTAGTTGGTTCCGTGCTACTTGAACAAGTATGCCAGTCTCATGCTTATAGAAAACCACCAAAAATTGAGGCTCCTAGGTTAGAGGAAAACATGATGGCATAAAGGGCAAGATTAGTCATGGAAGTAAGGTTGCCAACATTAATGAACGCGGACCATTTGGTACTAAAATTGGTATTCTATTTCATATATATATATATATATATATATATGTATGACGTTCATTGTTTTTCATACAAATTTTTAGCTCAACAATATACATGAGGTCATAGTTAATCATTTCAAAATTGGAAAAGAACAAAAACAAATCCAATAAGAGATATGCTACTATTTTATCATAGGAAAAAGAAATGGATGGGCTTGATCCTAGCCTCTAATTGAAAAAAATTACAGATAACGACCTATATGACATCATTTCATGAAAACTTTTCAGGAAACATGATAGACTTGTTAATGGATTTTGGTGCCACAAGAGCTTTCACTTAGGGAAATGAGTAAAAAAATCAAGAATTGGTAGTTGAAACACATTTATAGGAGGATGTAATTGAAAACAAGAGAATTTATATGCCTCGGTTCAAGAATCTCAAAAGAATGTTACAACTTGATGACAAACAATCATGACTCGAAGTAATGCATTACTAATAATTTCAACAAGATATATGTAGTTACATTTTCATTGGTTCTCTATAGACCAAAATTACATTATGTGCATAATTTAAAGTATAAAATATTATCACATTATCATTTTATCACTTAATTATGTTTCCATTATTCAATAGGTGATGAAAAATGCACTCTACATATTACATGATTATTATTTCACTTACAAGACACCCCATTGTAGTAATAAAAGTTGGACTTTTTTATATCTACATGAATATTGTGTATATAATTTTGTGCAAATATTCTCACTTGAATCCAATTTCATATGTTGTTTGATTTTAAAACTATTAATGGTTATAATTCATTGTTTTCATTATGTAGGCAAAAATATCAATGATGAAGAAACCTGAAGCAAGAAGATATCATTCAAAGTTCCAACGATTCAATTTACTTTTTCCTATTTGGTTGAAGAATATTGGAAAAAAATTCTCATTTGTGTGTTACTAGAAATGTGTTTATGTGTCATCAAATAACTTAGCGGATGTCCTTGTATATTTTAAACCATTTAAATATTAAATGTATGATATATTTTTCCTTTCATAAATCACATTAGTGATCTTTGGTGGTACAATAAGTGCTTTGTGAATTCTTTAAGGATAAATAGTTTAGTGTTCATATTCAACTTGTGAAATATCTCGAATTTGATCATTTGTGCATCATGGATTGGTTTTTAAATTTGGGTATCAAATTACAAATAAAATGAGTTCAAATCTTTATGTCCTATCTAAAATGAAAACCTTAAATTATCAAATACATATCCTTATTAGGTGCTAAACAACTATGCATCCTAATCTACTAATATATGCTTCCTGCCATATCACCAGACAACTTCATACTTGTAGTTATATTATCTACACCAATGCTTTCTATATTTTGGTGTACTTCTCACATGTTGGTTACCCCCAATGGTATCTATTCCAACATCGGTGAATTTTTTACCAGCACATCATAAGTGATAACTTTGATGACACATTGGTTTATGGGTCTAATCCGACACATCTATACCAATGGCCATAAGTGTTGGAATAACCTTAAAAATGCCGACATAGACCTATGACATCATCAGTTTAGCCAAAATTTGTGGCCCTATACCAGCATTTTTCGGCCTATGCCAACACTTTACTGGCCGCTGGTATAGGACTATATTTTTGTAGATCCTGCACTAAAAGTAATCGGTTAACATTTCCTCGATATTCATGTTTCTACAGTGGCTTCAAATTTAGCATTATATACATTTGAGGATCATTGATCAACATAGTAGTAGACTTCATCCTATTATGGTAGAGGCATTAATGTGTACCCAAAGCTGGTCAAGTCTAATAAGAAACAAGTCATTTAAATTCATTGACTTGTATTTTTTCTTATTATTTGGATTTCTACAAAGTAACAAATATATCACACTATAGATGAAGCATATGAATCAAGCAACTATCTTACTTTACTTGGAGATGAAGTTCCCGAGTTGAACGTAATAAAAATATGGAATATTGCATTCATTCTTTCAAGTGCCACTTCAACTTATTGATAATGATATAATTTCCACAGACTTTGTCCTCATGTCAGACAAGATGAAGCTATCCTCTTTTTGTAGAAAGTTATTATCTCTTGTTTCATGATTATTTTCTCACAACAATTTATATGGTCTTCTATACCTTTGTTATATAGCTTGGATTCATTCACCACAACACCTTAATGAAGGTATATATTTGGTTCACATCCAACCAAATCTTTGCTAGCTGGGTTCTTCCCTGTTTCATGAAATTATAGGAATGGAAACATCCTTGCCTACAACACATATGGTTGAATTCCTTTATCTAAAATGTCAAATTTTGGGAGAAAATCCAAACAACAAGAATATGATTTATTGGAGATTTTTTTGGCTGATAATTGATTTGTGGTTGCTACCCTTTTTCGTCATCTAATGGTGGTTTTGGCTTTGTATTCTGCTAGATGGACATATGCTTTAGATGATGTTTCTACTTCTTGTGGCATTCCAACAATGGCAATTGATGCAAATGAATTAGAATGTTGACTTCCATATTATTGTTTTGTATTGATAGTTGAAGGATTGTTGTGATTTTGAAGAGAGATACGGTATTTGGATATTGTTGGCATTATTTTCTTTGTGAGATACTTGTATATATAACTGAAAATATATCTAACTTGTGGTATATAAGTGAGGATGAATCCAAATTTGAAATTGTATCCCTTTCAATAATGTAAGGGATTCCAATATTGTCATTTTGATGTAGATGGACATGGTTTTCACTTTTGTTTTACGATTTTGTTAGTTACAGTATTCGGCCATCGATGGCATCTTTTTTGTATCCTCACAATTATATAAATGAAACAATAAATTTTTGGTATTTGATAAAAATATTGTGTGATAGAGTATTTCATAATATGCAGCTAGCATGAAGTTATCGAGAGACTAAATATCAAATTATGATAAAAAGATGTATGCGATTGTTATAAAATGTACAAGTTATCAAAAGTGTACGATATCTTGCATTGAGTATCTATCAATCCCAAATAATAATTTATGCAAAAACAACTATGAGGTTTCCTAGAAGATACAAGTGAAATTGCTGATTTAAAAACTACAGATGTGTTTGTCACTCATAATATCCATGGAGCATCACTTCTAAAAAATCCATTTCAATTGTACATTTGGTAATGGAGTCCATGTGTCCATTTAAAAACTTGATAAATGTGTTATGTATTCTAGATATGGATAACTGCATTTTGCAAGCCATATCTAAAGGTAATGGTGTATGAAGACCCAATACGATATTCTATTGTGAACAACCATCGAGGTTGACCTTAGGTCCTCAAGACCAGTGGGATCTCAAGTCTAGGGTTCTTTTGGGTGATGCTAAGATGTGTAGACCAATTATCATGCCAAAGGTTCATGTTGTGGCCATTATTAATGATATGTGTGTTGCTTTCCCTAGTGTTTGAATATGATTTTGGTTGAAATCTCAGGCTGAAGAGCACAAACCTAAAGTGAACTTTCCATTCCTAAAATACTTCATGTGCATGACTTTGACCCATTGCTTCTTAGGCAAGTTGAATATATCCCATACATTCTTAAGCATCAAAGCACAGTTGTTGTCGCGTGTGTCTTTGATTCCAAGACCACCAATGTGTTTATTTGAGGATACTTTTTTCCAGGATACTAGGAATAACTTCTTCTAGTCTCTATCTCCATACCAAATAAAATTCCATTCATGATGATTGATCTCATCACATAGAGATGGAATATAAGGAGTACATTATCTAGGAGGGAATTGGTTGTAATGTGTCCTTAGCTAGAGATGTTCTTCCTACCAAGGAGAGGTGACACACAACCCACCTCTTTATCTTGGACTTAAATTTTTCAAGAACGTAGGAGTTTGTAGTCATGCTAATCCTATAATTGATGATAAGCAAACCTAGTTACGTCCAAGATCTTCAGTAATTGGAATCCCAATCTTCCTAAAAAATCTCCTCTTTTTAGGTCTTCTCATATTAGAACATAAGAATCATCTTGATTTGTTGGTGGATATTATTTGACCTTAGATTGTAGAAAAATCATGCTCAACTTTTGTGATAGTCTCTTCCTGAGTCATCAAAGAATCAACAAGGAGAAGAAGATCATCTACAAAGAAGACATGAGATAGGAGAGGTCCATTTTTGAATTAGGTGATGCGTTTCCATTTCCCCTTAGAGACAACCTTGTTGATTGATTGGTAGAGTCCTCCACGCATCTGAAAATATATAGGGGCTTAAGGGATCCTTGGGGTACTTCATGGAAATATTTAAGAGTTTATAAAGGGACACTTCCCATAAGGATGGATGAAGTGCCAAAACATGTTATTTCTATTATTAGATTTACCATTTTAACTAGAAGTTTGACCCATTTCAAAGTATCTATATTAAATGTCAATCCATTCTGTAAAAAGTCTTGGATAAGACAATTATAACAACCATCAAAGTTTTCCTTCCTTTCTTGAAATGCATGTAGTGGATCACTTCTTGGACTACTAGAATTTGATCAATAATTTTGCAGCCTAGGATGAATCTAGATTGGGTTGGTAAAATTCATTCATATAGGTAGGGATTGATTCTTTCAACAAGAATCTTGGAGATGATTTTTAAGTAGTCATTGGTGAGGGAGATACATTTGAGATTAGTGCATGACTCAACAAGGGTTGATTTGGGGACCAAAACAACATGGGAGTATTAATTGTTCTGGAAGAGAAGGTTGATGTGAGATTCATCATCACCAAGCCTTTGCCATGCTCACAATTCTTTTTAGGAATTCACTATGAACTCCATCAAGTCATGTAGCTTTAGGTGGATCCATTCTTAAGAGGGCATGCTTCACTTCTTCTAAAGTGGGGTTTGCTGCCAAGGATCGATGTGTCTAGTGATGAATGTCGACAATATACATAGATATAAGCATGTGGTCTCTCCTTCTTGGAGATGATTTTCAAGTAGTTATTGGTGAGGGAGATAGGTTTGATGTCACTTCATGAATCAACAAGGGTTGATTTTGGGACCACAAATATGGGAGAATTAATTATTACAGAAGACAAGGTTGATGTGAGAGTCATCATCACCAAGACTTTACCATGCTTACAAATCTTTTGTAGGAATTCACTGTGAGCTCCATCAGGTCTTGGATCTTTAGATGGACCTTGTAGCATCCAACTCACAAAAACATGATTAACTAAATGTGGAAGCGTTCACTAAGCAGCGGATTACCAAAAATCACTAAAACTTAAAACCTTTTTACCAAGAGGTCCATCAAAGGAAAACTTTATCACATAAAACCAAAGTAACACATTTATGTTTTGGATTAAAGGTACATGTTTTGTATCATCTCTTTCTGAAAATTACAAGCATCAACTGCTCTTGTTAAACTAAACACAAGCATAATAAAATTTCGAGGCACTGAGCCAAAATCTCGAAAGCACTAACTACTACTCCGAGGACCTGAGAGTACAGAGACAACACATAGGACTCTATATACATCTAAACAAGGCATAACAACCAGTGTCTCCACCTGAGACTTCACTGCTGTCCCCGTTGCTGCGGCTGCTATCCTTCACCTATAGAAGGATTCCTGCCTCCTCGTCTGCGTCCACCTAAAAATGTGGTTCCCACGGGGGTGAGACAATTGTAAATTTCCCCAGCGAGAGTTATAACTCTCTGCCAGAAACATTATAATTGCAGTTTAATAAGATTAAACTGAACAGAGGAATCATAATTGTTTGACAGCAGTTGCTTCATTGTCCAACAGATTAGAACATTATTCTAACCTAAAGCATTGCAGCTATAACTTGATAAAGCATCATGTTACTTATCCATTTAAGGAATATAAAGAACATGTATAATATTTGATCATTGTAGAGTTATAACTGCATCATATACTCTCTTTAGGCTTAGATCACATAGCTAATGCCTGTCATTGTCTTTGTGGAGTTATGGCTTGTGGCCATACTCTTTTCACAAAGTATTGGGATCTTAATCCCTCAGCTCATCAAGTACAATTCCATTTCTTCCCAAGTTCATCATCATGATTATAGAATATGGGTATTTGAACTCTTAACTCATCATAGAGTACTTGTTACCACTTATTAGGTAACTTAATACCTTCAAGTCATCTGACCAAGGACATTATGATTCGTTCTACACAAAACATTGCACATAGTTCACAAAGCTCATATCACCTCTTATTACCCCCTAATAGGTAATAAGGCATATTATGGCTTATAAAGCCCATAAACATTTTCAATATACAGAGCATTATAGTCCATACCTGGCTATGCTCATCATCTCAATATTCCTACATGATCAATACTCATGATAACAATCATATATCAGTACCATGCAATACAAGGGTTTTTCTTATTAGATTTATAACTCATCAATATGTATTTGAACTTCACATAGGATTACTCTGTGTTAATACTTCACATAGCATCATCCTGTATTAGGGTTTCACATAGCATTACCCTGTATTAGGGTTTCACATAGCATTACCCTATATTAGGGTTTCACATAGCATTACCCTGTATTAGGGTTTCACATAGCATTACCCTATGTTAGGGTTTCACATAAATAACCATATAGGTTTTCAAGATCATTTTATTAATGATCAAGTCCTATTTCATTACTTCACATAGCTTGGAATCAATATGGATAACATAAGTATTCATTCATACTCATTTATTCTCATCATTCATCATTAAATGAATTATCAACACACAATATGAGTTTCTCTCTCATCTTTACCAGAATATGATTACATCATAGTTTATAGGTTTGGATTAACCTTTTCATAAGGCATGTTATCTTACATTCAGCAAGGTGCATTACATCTCAATGTAACAATTGACATGACACATCTCATGTGTCACTCATCCAATTATATTGGACTTAAAACACATCAAGGTATATCACTATTGGGGTGTTGGATGTGATATCTATCATATCTTGGTGTATCACCTCCCTTAACACCTTCATCTTACTTGAGTTCATCCACTTAGCTTATATTAGGATATTCCCCATCCTAATATTTTATGTACCAGTTCATCACATTCATCATGTAATGTATTGGTCATAATCCACCTGTTTAGAATATACAACCATTGCCAATGATATGGACTCATCCTTGAATTAGGAATTATTATTGTAAGGATATCCATTATCAACCCATCTAGGTATTACATTTGTCAATACATTAATCACTATTCCATTATTAGGAATAGGATTCTCCATATTTGTAATTTGAGGATTCACATAGCATTTTCCATATATCATATGGATTTCGCATAGTATTGCTCTTCATTAGAGATTCACATAATCATCCTTCTATACCAGGGTTTCACTAGGGGTGTAAACGGTGAGGGTACAGTGCGAGTTTGGCCATACCCATTCCCATACCCATCTAATTTAGCGGGTCTGGTTCCGGTTCTAGACCCGCATAATACAAAACCTGGACCCACACCATACCCGTACCCACAATAATAGAGGGTATGCGGTGCGGATATGCGGGTAAGCGGTTCTATAAAACATCATATTGTTTATGTAAGAAAAATAACTATGTTATATATATTTAACACAACAACATATTGTTATCATATAGTATATTAACATGTAATAGTTATATTAGATAATGATATATTCTATACAATAAAATTTATCGAGTAATTATTTACATATTTCTAGTCATGATCATAACATTTAATTTATGTAGAAAGTAATGTAGATTAGTAGACATTTTGATTTTAAGTTTACATTTGATGTTCGTTATTGTAACTAGAATAGTTAATTCTTAGTTATATGACTAGTCTCAACCTTAGAGTAGGATATAATCTCAATAATTATATTAATTAGACTAGTAAAGTATGATATATATAATATATTATTTTAGTAGTTACTTATGTATAGAGGGTACACGGGTCTAGCGGGTCTGGTTCCAAGCATACCCATTATTGGACCCGCTTATATGCAGGTCCAAGGGTATACGGGTCCAAGGGTATGCAGGTATAAAAAATTAGACCCGTGACAGGTTTTTTAAGGGTACGGATTTGCGGGTCCGCGGGTCTACCCATACCCATTTACAGCCCTAGGTTTCACCTAGTATTATGTGAAAGTAAGATTTCACAATACATCACCCAGTGATAGGGCATCACATAGCATTAGTAGCACCACCCTATATTAGGGTTTCATGCACCTTTATTGTGGCAACACATCCCGCTATCACACAGACAGCGAGGTGTTACGCGAAAACGTGCGGAAAACACCATAAACCACAAATTACCAAAAACACGGGTTAATTAAAACCGATTGCAGGAAGCTGATAAACTGAGAAACTATTACATTTAGGTCCTCATCCTGTAGGGAAACAGGTTATATAAACATTTACAAGATCTTGACACGTGTCCACATCTTAGGAGATTAGTTGTCCTATCATCACATGAGTTCATCACCTGTTATAACATACATAACGGCCCACATCCGGCCAGCAGCAGGGTATACAAAACATCAATAGCTATACATCGTGAAACAACGTCAAAACGCCTCCAAGGACCTGAGAGTACAGGGATGACTCTAAGACTCTACTACAAAATGACCAAAACAGCAGCATGTCCATCTCTTGCCTTCTACTGCTCGTCTTACTGCTCGGCCGTAACCCCACGACCACCACCACGTCTAGCTTGAACACCTAAAAAGGGTGTAAACCAGCGGGGTGAGACACACAGTCCCAGCGAGAAACATAACTCCCCGCCAAAACTACAAAACCTCAGAAAGATAAAGCAACAACATCAGATAACTGGTAAGAGGTGTAACAAGAGCAGTCTATATAACTAAGTTATTCATACCATCAAGCTTACCAGATGTACGGAAGGCATATCACCAAATATCTCTTTTATGGAATATGATTGACAAGATAAGATTTATAAGGTCTTACCACATAACATGAGGAACGTATAAGTAACTACAAGGTATAACAAGATTAACTACACAAGCAAGGCCTCAACCAATGTTCCATGTTTTGCCTTAAGCAGTAAATACTATACAACTGGATTACGTATTATTATGCCCTGAGGAAGTGAGCCATACTACTCAAATCCAACCTTCAGTTGCAAAACCCAAAGCCGGTGCCATACAAGGTCAATGGAAGAGTCGGACTCCACGACCTCTCCGCCTCGTGGTCAGTACACAAGAACCTAAGCAGGACCGTAGTCTCGTGCTTAAGTGGCCTTAGCCATAAGGTCATCTCCATAGGCTACCCTCTGCCTATCCCGCCTCGGTATAGGTCTCGACGCTAGAATATCTAAGCCACGGGCCACGTCACCGTGCTCCCTGAGCCATGAACGCATTCATGCTCCCATATCACATATCCTGAGCCGTGGGCCTGTTCACCATTCTCATATACATATCCCGAGTCTGCAACTACAGCTGCACTTGATTCCTCTCTATTTTAGGCTAGGAGAAACATCATATATTCAACAATATGCACTCCGGGTTAACCCGCAGGAGAACCCGTTTCACCATCACCAGCTCCTGACGATGATGGATCTATGCCTAGGGCAAACTACATGATATGTTTCACTGTGATTATTTAATTTATTTTAAGTGGGTTGTTGAGGCAACCAAGTTGTAACACATGCATAACATAAAACTACATTATTATTACCACCATCACAATATCCTAGGATCTTCATCCCTCATCACAGGAAACCACTACCTCTTAAGGCATTCTCATCACTTGGGATATCAATCCTAGATCATCATCAGAGGATAACACCTCAACTGGGCACTTTAGCCAAACTCAGGTCCTCAGACCAAAACACATATATCATCTCATCATCAAGAGTAACCATCAAACAATGTTACTCAAATACATATATATCTCATAGCCCTTATTCCTGGCTATGCAACTGTATGAGTCACCTGCATAGTTAGTATACACCATCATCATGGATTAATAGAAGATTCATATTGTCAACATAGGGCAACATTGATGATTATATACGTTATCATTTATGTCTCAACCTGTGACCACAGACATAGGTCATATCATCATGCAAGGCATCTTATATGTTTACCATTTCCTCAGCATTATACATATAATCAAGATGATCATAAACACAGGTACTATCATGTCAAGCTACATAGATGTGATACATTATATCAATTATCAAACATGTCAGGGATCACTGTCATCAACCAAACGTGAAAGCATGTACAAAAACTATCATAACGATTTTATAGAAAGAACAAGACCCTCACTAGAAGTGCCCACTACCCTCATCAAAGGTGTGACGGGTAGGGCGATCTCGCCAAAGGTAGGTATCGGGCAGGGTACTCTCCCATATCGTCCAACCATATCAACCATGCAATGATCCAGCAAACCAACCACCTATCGGCCAAGAAAACTAACAAGGGTGTCGGGCTACCACATGTATCGGGCAACAAGGAACCAAGCCATCTCGTGCACTCATGTGTAGCATGCAACACTGTGTCGTGCAACGCAGGGACAACGGCCATAAGGCCTGTCGGGCAGCTGAGCCTATGGGCGTGTCGTGCATCCAGTGTGACGTGTGACACGTTATTGTGCAACACCATGTCGTGCAACACTGGTATACCGTGCAACAAGATATTATAAGGCATATCATGCAACGACGCGTCGTACACAAGGTGTATCGAGCAGCACCACTAGACAAGGCATAACGCCCAAGGGTATAACTCAGTGAAAACAGCCTAGCCATGATCTATCGGCCAACACAAGGCAACAACGGAGGTGCGAAGCTCGACACAGGGCCACGCCCTCAACGTCCAAGGGGATAACAACACCAATCATCCAATAGAGCTAGGCATGTCAGGCAGGATACACAACCAGGTGTGACGCCCGACACACACACATAAGGGTAACGGCCAACGTTCTACTCATCTAGGTATAACGGCCAGGGCACAACCTCAAACGACAACAAGGAAAGCATGTCGTCCAGCTAGCTAACCACATCTATCGGCCGACACACAAAGATAGGACCAAGGGGTGACGCCCACCACAGAACCAGCTAACAAGCTTCCACAACATCAGGGTATAATGAAGTTACGTGTGTTGGGTAGGGTACTTATCATGGTGTGATGTCCGACACAACAAGGCAGGAGCCAAGTGTGTGATGCCTGACACAACACCACAACAGGTCGACCAAGGTTCTAGCCAAAGAAGGATATCAGGCAACATCAACCTCAAGACTATATCGGCCAAGATGCCACTCCACAAGGTCATCATCAACCTCAAGCACAAGAGCACCACAACCCTAGTGGATCAAGAAGATGCTCACCTCTCAACAACCAAGAGAGAGGGGTCTTGCACACTTCTTATCACCAATCAGGAAACACAAGGAACAACCACAACCAAGGTCCACAACCACCACATAGCTCACCTTTCAAGTCCATGGTGAGAGGAGGGTGTTGCTTAAGCCACTAGAACACAAGCTCACCTGTCAACTTAAGTGAGAGAGGAGTATTGCCCATATTACTAGAACTCAATCTCACTCCTATAGACCTAGGAGAGAAAGGGGTGTTGCTCACCAAGAAACCCTAGAACATGGTTCGGCCAACAAGAACAACTTAAGCAAGAAACTCAACTAACAACATACATAGCCGATATGATCACAAGAAAGCATACAAGAACATAGGAGA
This sequence comes from Alisma plantago-aquatica, assembly GCA_963693085.1. Taxonomy (NCBI): domain Eukaryota; kingdom Viridiplantae; phylum Streptophyta; class Magnoliopsida; order Alismatales; family Alismataceae; genus Alisma; species Alisma plantago-aquatica. Next base: position 417,784,069 of record OY856413.1, read on the forward strand.
GGTAGTATAGTTAGGGTTAGGAGTTATATAACCCGCCTTAAGCAAGCTCCAAGCTCCAAGCACCACCACAAGAAGAAGATCAAGATACTCTAGGGTTTGGCCACCACTAGAGGAAGAAGGAGACTCCAAGGCAAGGATTGGCCACCAAGCTTGCAAAGGAAAGGGGGATGTCGTGCACCAAAGGATAAGGAGACTAAGGAACTAAAGGGATCCTTAGCAAGGGAAAGGAAACCCATATATAGGAGGGGATCGAGGAGAAACCAAGGTAGAAAAAAGCACGGTGTCGCCCACCTAGGGACACTTGTCCATGAGCAAAGACACCACTCTAACATGCCCTAAACACATGTCCAAGGCCATTGCCACATGCAAGCATCAAGCACCAAGTGTCCACTAGTGGTGACACAAACGAGGTCAAAGAGAGTCAAAGGGTCCATGGGCGACACACCCACACCATGGCCGACACACACCCTGGGCAACACACCACAGGCCGACACACCTAGGCCGACACAGGGCACTCTTGCCCAACACAAGGTCCAAAGAAGCAAAGACAAGGCACCACAAAGCCCAACAAGCTCAAACAAGCCCAAAGGAACTCAAGCAACGAGCCCAAACCTTCCTCTCAACACCAGAGGAAGCAAGGAGAGGGAGGAACACCTCACAAGGTGGTAAACTTGCCCAAAAACCCTAGAATTGGGTTAATTGCAAGTAGCACCTCCATCTGTCAACAAAGCACCAACAAACCCTAATCACCACCAAAGGTGATTAGCAAGCAACTAAGAATTAGGGTTAAGCAAAGCAAACAGGATAAGCCCTAAACGGAGGTTAGGGTCCTTACAAGCTAACCCCCTACAAAGGGATTTCATCCCCAAAATCTGAAGAGAAAAGCGAGGGATACTTCCTCCTCATCTCTTCCTCAAGCTCCCACATGGCTTCCTCAACGCCATGATGATGCCAAAGAACCTTCACAAGAACCAGGTCCTTCCTCTTCAGCTTCTTAACTCTCCTATCAAGGATCATCACAGGACCTTCCTCGTAGGTCACATCTTCATCAAGCTCAACTTCGTCTGGCTATATCACTGTCTTTGTATCCAGATGACTTTTCTTCAGCATACTGACATGGAACACTGGATGTAACCTGTGCAACTTTGGCGGCAACTCTAACTCGTAAGCTACCTTGCCAATACGTGCTATGACCGGGTATGGCCCCATATACCTGGGTGCTAGCTTACCCTTCCGGCCAAACCTTAGCACACCTTTCCATGGCGAGACATTAACATACACTTTGTCTCCTACCTGGAACTCCAAAGGTCATCGGTGATTGTCTGCATAAGACTTCTGCCTGTCCTGTGCTGCTTTCAATTGTTGTTGTATCACCTTGATCTTTTTTGTCGTCTGATGTACTAATTCAGGACCCAAAAGCTGATATTCACCAAACTCATACCAACACAAAGGAGATCTGCACTTCCATCCATATAAGGACTCATAAGGAGCCATGTCAATGCTCCGCTGATAACTATTGTTGTAAGCAAACTCTATCAAACTGAGATGTATGTCCCAATTGCCTAGGAACTGCAAAACACAAGCTCGAAGGAGATCCTTCAGAATCTGAATAGTCCTCTCAAACTAATACTCTATCTGTGGGTGGAAGGCGGTACTGAACCTCAACTGTGTTCCCAACGCCTTGTGCAACTGTTCCCAAAAACGACTCGTGAACTGAGGACCTCTGTCAGAAACTATCGTCGCTGGCACACCGTGCAAATGTACTATCTCATCCACATATACTCGAGCGAGCTTCTCGGCTGTATACATTGTCTTTACTGGTATGAAATGGGTAGACTTCGTCAATTTGTCCACTATTACCCAAATGGAATCATGATTCCTAGTTTTCATGGGTAGACCAACTACGAAATCCATGGTTATATGATCCCATTTCCACTGCGGTACCGGCAGGGGTTGTAACGTACCTGCCGGCTTTTGATGCTCAGCCTTGACTTGCTGACAAACCGCACACCTAGCCACGAACTTGGCTACATCTTTCTTCAAGCCGGGCCACCAATACAAGTCCTTCAGACTATGATACATCTTGGTGACTCCTGGATGCATAGCATACATCGACGTGTGTGCTTCCTCGAGCACTAACTTCCTCAGATCATCAGCATCAGGGACCACCATCCCATCACGCTAGCAAACTAGTCCATCCTTGGACTCATAGAACCCATCACGCTTTTCGCTGTCGAACTCTGATCTGATCAACTGTACTGTATCATCTATTTGCTGTGCATCTTTGATCTATTGTCTCAGCGTAGGCTTGACTTGCACCTGTGCTAAAAGTCCAGCTAACAAGGAAACCTCCATCTGCACATTCATCTGCTACAAGGAAACAAGCATATCCCATCTATGGCATACCAGGGAACTCAACTATGCCTTCATTGAAGGAAAAGAAGAAGACTTTCGGCTAAGCGCATCAGCTACCACATTCACCTTACCAGGATGATACTCGATGGTGTAGTCATAATCATTGATTAACTCCATCCATCGACGTTGTCGCATGTTTAACTCATGCTGTGAAAAGATGTACTTCAGATTCTTATGATCCGTAAAGATCTGACACACTTCCCCGTAAAGATAGTGTCTCCAAATCTTTAACACATGAACCACGGCTGCCAACTCCAAATCATGAGTCGGATAGTTCTCCTCGTGTTTCTTAAGCTGTCGTGAAGCAAAAGAAACCACATGATCTTCCTGCATCAGCACACAACCTAAACCTTTCTTGGAAGCATCGCAGAAAACAACATAGCCCTTTCTAGGCTCTAGCAGCACTAACACTGGAGTACTAGTCAACTTTTCCTTCAAACTTTGGAAATCTTGCTGACAACGATCATCCCAGACAAAAGGTACATCCTTTCTGGTCAACTTTGTCATTGGCAACACAATCACACTGAAGTCCTTGATAAACCTCTTGTAGTATCCTACCAAACCCAGGAAACTACGAACTTCTGTCAGCGTCGTTGGTTGTTCCCATTCTGCAACAGACTCCACCTTCTTCGGGTCCACTTTGACTCCTTCCGCAGATATCACATGACCCAATAAAGTCACTTCTTCCAACTAGAATTCACACTTACAATACTTGGCATACAACCAATGTTGGCGAAGAAGAGTCAACGCTAGTCGAAGATGTCGCTCATGCTCTTGCTTGTCCTGGCTATAGATCAAGATGTCATCTATAAAGACTACAACAAACTGATCTAGGAATGGACGGAACACTCGGTTCATCAGATCCATGAAAGAAGTAGGTGCATTGGTTAGCCCAAACGGCATAACCACAAACTCAAAGTGACCATACCTCGTTCGAAAAGCTTACTGTGGTATGTCATCCATCTTAATCCTCAACTGATGATATATGGACCGTAGATCAATCTTTGAAAACACTGTAGCACCATGAAACTGATCGAACAGATAATCTATCCTCGGTAACGGGTACTTGTTCTTGATCGTTACCTTCTTCAACTGTCGGTAATCTATACATAGCCGCATCGACCCGTACTTATTCTTAACGAACAATACCGGGGCACCCCAAGGAGATGTACTTGGTCGGATGAAACCTTTGTCCAACAACTCTTGTAACTGCTTCTTAAGCTCTGTCGTCTCTATTGGAGCCATCCTATACAGTGTCTATGCAACTGGCTGCGTTCCTAGAACCAGATTGATCTCAAAATCAATCTCTCGGGGTGGAGGAACACCAGGGAACGCATCAGGAAACACATCTGCAAACTCTCGGACAACCGAAACCTCCTCAAGGCTAGGACCCTTCGCCTTGGTATCCACAATGGTATCCACTACGTGAGCTAAGAACGCCTCACATCCTTGCCGTAGAAACTTCTCTGCCACCATAGCTGATACCAGACACGTCGGAAGAATCTTCCTATCTCCTTGGAAGATCCACTTCTCTCCATCATCATCAAACACTGCCTGCTTGAAACCACAGTCCAAAACAACCTTATACTTCTCTAACGTATCCATTCCAAGGATCACATCAAACCCATGCATATCAAGTGGTATAAGATCCACTTGTATGCTGTGTCTCGAAAAAGATAAGACACAAGATGGACACTCTTCTCGAAGCATCGAGGAACCATCAAGAGGGGTTTCTAACAACAAGCTATCTTTCTTATAGCTAACAGGTAAATGACAGTTCTCAAGCATACTATATGCGATAAAAGAGTGTGTAGCACCCGGTTCAACCAGAACAGATATAAAGCAAGAAGAAGACATATCAGAATGAAATAACTCCATCTGACCTGCCACCACTCGCGGGTTGACTATCGCCTCTGGATGACTCATAGCATAGAATCAAGCCATTGCTTGTTATCCACGTCCTCTTCTTCCTTGAGCAAACGATCCCACTTGCGACACTTGACCACGTCCTCGCCCTCTGCTACTACTGGGCTGCTGTCTATCTGACCCTCATTGGTTCTGCCTCGGCTGCTGTGTCACTTCGACATCTCTACTTGGGCAATTTGACCTCCGATGCCCGATCTGACCACAACGATAGCATGCCTTATCTTCAAACTGTGGCCCAGATGGCCCTATCACTGCCACTGAAGTTGTACTATGTGCCTTTGATGGTGAAGAAACATAACCACTTCCTTTACTTGGAGACCACTGCGACGGTGCACTGGAACCTCTCATCACTGACGGTGCTGAAAACCTGGGATTCTTGAAGCCACCAAACCTCTATCCCTGGAACTGAGCAGGCCTCTTCTTAGACATGGATTCTCTTTTCTCCCTAACTGACCGTTCGATCCTCCAGACAGATTCCACAAATGTAGCAAACCGCTCTCGGTTCTCCAATGCAGAAGTAGGTGTTGTCAGTTCAGCACTCAGACCTTTCTCAAAACGTCTGATCCGCTCGTCATCTGTCATTGCCATGTGAGGACAAAACCTCAACAAGTCCATGAACTTGGCTTCGTACTCGGTGATTTTCATCGTTCCTTGGCACATACTCTCAAACTGATAGATCTTCTCATCCAGATACGTCTTCGGAAAGTATTTGCTGACGAACTCGCACTGGAAAACCTCCTAACCGATCACCTCACCAAGTCACTTCTCCTCCTCGATGGTCCACCAGTGACCATCACTACCCTTCAGAAGGTAGACACCGTGCTTTACTTTGTCTGCTTCAGGGATGTCGAGGATCCGGAAAGCCTTCTCAAGACTTGTCAGCCACAGATCTGCATCTGCTGGATCAGCTGTCCCAGCATAATCCGAAGCTCTGACTCGGCGAAGCCGCTCAAATGTCTTCCCAATACCCGATGTTTCACCATGGGGAGCCTGTGCTCTCAGCGGAGGCACTGGCAATCTTTCTACCATGAGATTCATCGTAGCCATCATCTGCCCCATAAGCCGTTGGTAGGTAAGGTTTTCGAGAATGGATGGATCAGGTTGGGGGACCTCAGACACCCGATCTTCATGTGCCTGCCCTATAGCTCCGTCAACTGATGCAACATCGCTGTTCTCAGTAGCATGTTCTTCATGATTTCCAGACATCTTGGCTTTTGTTCCGCTGAGGGCAGAAGATGATTGTAAGAAAATATGGAAAACTCACAAGAACAGACACAACCTAGTCCTAATTCCCTGTAGTCTCAGCGAACCTAGAGCTCTGATACCAAACTTGTGGCAACACATACCGCTATCACATAGACAGCTAGGTGTTACGCGAAAACGTGTGGAAAACACCATAAACCACAAATTACCAAAAACACGGGTTAATTAAAACTGATTACAGGAAGCCGATAAACTGAGAAATTATTACATTTAGGTCCTCATCCTGTAGGGAAACATGTTATATAAACATTTACAAGATATTGACACGTGTCCACAGCTTAGGAGATCAGTTGTCCTGTCATTACATGAGTTCATCACCTATTATAACATACATAACGGCCCACATCCGGCCAGTAGTAGGGTATACAAAACATCAACAACTATACATCGTGAAACAACGTCAAATCGCCTTCAAGGACCTGAGAGTATAGGGATGACTCGAAGACTCTACTACAAAATGAACAAAATAGCAGCATGCCCATCTCTTGCCTTCTACTGCTCGTCTTGCTGCTCGGACGCAACCCTACGACCACCACCACGTGTAGCTCGAACACCTAAAAAGGGTGTAAACCTGTGGGGTGAGACACATAGTCCCATCGAGAAACATAACTCCCCGCCAAAACTATAAAACCTCATAAAGATAAAGCAACAACAACAGATAACTGGTAAGAGGTGTAACAAGAGCAGTCTATATAACTAAGCTATTCATACCATCAAGCTTACCAGATGTACGGAAGGCATATCACCAAATATCTCTGTTATGGAACATGATTGACAAGATAAGATTTATAAGGTCTTACCACATAACATGAGGAACGTATAAGTAACTGCAAGGTATAACACGATTTACTACACAAGCAAGGCCTCAACCAATGTTCCGTGTTTTGCCTTAAGCAGTAAATATTGTATGACTGGATTACGTATTATTATGCCCTGAGGAAGTGAGTTGTACCGCTCAAATCCAACCTTCGGTCGCGAAACCCAAAGTTGGTGCCATACAAGGTCAATGGAACAGTCGGACTCCATGACCTCTCCACCTCATGGTCAGTACACGAGAACCAAAGCAGGACCGTAGTCTCATGCTTAAGTGGCCTTAGCCACAGGGTTAGCTCCATAGGCTACCCTCTACCTAGCCCACCTCGGTACAGGTCTCGACGCTAGAATATTTGAGCCATGGGCCAGTTCAGTGTGCTCCCTGAGCCATGAACGCATTCATGCTCCCATATCACATATCCTGAGCCGTGGGCCTGTTCACCATGCTCATATACATATCCTGAGTCTGCAACCGCAGCTGCACTCGATTCCTCTCTATTTTAGGCTAGGAGAAACCTCGCACATTCAACAATATGCGCTCTGGGTTAACCCGCAGGAGAACCCGTTTCACCATCACCAGCTCCTGATGATGATGGATCTATGGCCAGGGCAAACTACATGATATGTTTCACTGTGATTATTTAATGTATTTTAAGTGGGTTGTTGAGGAAACCAAGTTGTAACACATGCATAACATAAAACTACATTATTATTACCACCATCACAATATCCTAGGATCTTCATCCCTCATCACATGAAACCACTGCCTTTTAAGGCATTCTCATCACTTGGGATATCAATCCCAGATCATCATCAGAGGATAACACCTCAACTGGGCACTTTAGCCAAACTCAGATCCTCAGACCAAAACACATATATCATCTCATCATCAAGAGTAACCATCAAGAAGTGTTACTCAAATACATATATATCTCATAGCCCTTATTCCTGGCTATACAACTGTATGAGTCACCTACATGGTTAGTATACACCATCATCATGGATTAACATAAGATTCATATTGTCAACATAGGGCAACATTGATGATTATATACGTTATCATTTATGTCTAAACCTGTGACCACAGACATAGGTCATATCATCATGCAAGGCATATTATATGCTTACCATTTCCTCAAAATTATACATATAATCAAGATGATCATAAACACAGGTACTATCATGTCACACTACATAGATGTGATCCATTATATCAATTATCAAACTTGTCAGGGATCACTGTCATCAACCAAATGGGAAAGCATGTACAAAAACTATCATAACGGTTTTCTAGAAGGAACAAGACCCTCACTAGAAGCGCCCACTACCCTCATCAAAGGTGTGACGGGTAGGGAAATCTCGCCAAAGGTAGGTATTGGGTAGGGTTCTCTCCCATGTCATCCAACCATATCAACCATGCAACGATCCAGCAAACCAGCCACCTATCGGCCAAGCAAACCAGCAAGGGTGTCGGGCTACCACATGTATCGGGCAACAAGGAACCAAGCCATCTCGTGCACTCATGTGTAGCGTGCAACGTAGTGACAACGACCACAAGGCCTGATGGGCAGCCGAAACCTATGGGCGTGTCATGCATCTAGTGTGACGTGCAATGCGTTATCGTGAAACACCATGTCATGCAACACTAGTATACAATGTAGAAAGATCTTATAAGGCATATCGTGCAACGGCACGTCGTACACAAGGTGTATCAGGCAACACCACTAGACAAGGCATAATGCCCAAGGGTATAACTCAGCGAACAACCTAGCCATGATCTATCAGCCAACACAAGGCAACAATGGAGGTGCGATACCCGACACAAGGCCACACCCTCAACATCCAAGGGGATAACAACACCAAGCATCCAACAGAGCTAGGTGTGTCGGGCAGGATACACAATCAGGTGTGACGCCCGACACACACACACAAGGGTAACAACCAATGTTCTACTCATCTAGGTATAACGGCCAGGGCACAACCTCAAAGGAAAGCATGTCGTCCTGCTAGCTAACCACATCTATCGACTGACACTCAAAGATAGGGCCAAGGGGTGACACCCGCCACAAAACCAGCTAACAAGCTTCCACAACATCAGGGTATAACGAGGTTAAGTGTTTCGGGCAGGGTACTTATCATGGTGTGATGTATGCCACAACAAGGCAGGAGCCAGGTGTGTGACGCTCGACACAACACCAAAACATGTCGACCAAGGTTCTAGCCAAAGAAGGATATCAGGCAGCATCAACCTCAAGACTATATCGGCTAAGATGCCACTCCACAAGGTCATCATCAACCTCAAGCACAAGGGCACCACAACCCTAGTGGATCAAGAAGATGCTCACCTCTCAACAACCAAGAGAGATGGGTCTTGCACACTTCTTATCACCAATCAGGAAACACAAGGAACAACCACAACCAAGGTCCACAACCACCACATAGCTCACCTTTCAAGTCCATGGTGAGAGGAGGGTGTTGCTCAAGCCACTAGAACACAAGCTCACCTCTCAACTTAAGCGAGAGAGGAGTATTGCCCATATTACTAGAACTCAAGCTCACTCCTCTAGACCTAGGAGAGAAAGGGGTGTTGCTCACCAAGAAACCCTAGAACATGGTTTGGCCAACATGAACAACTTAAGCAAGAAACTCAACTAACAACATACATAGCCGATATGATCACATGAAAGCATACAAGAACATAGGAGAGGTAGTATAGTTAGGGTTAGGAGTTATGTAACCCACCTTAAGCAAGTTCCAAGCTCCTAGATCCAATCTCCAAGCACCACCACAAGAAGAAGAGCAAGGCACTCTAGGGTTCGGCCACCACTAGAGGAAGAAGGGGACTCCAAGGCAAGGATTGACCACCAAGCTTGCAAAGGAAAGGGGGATGTCGTGCACCAAAGGAGAAGGAGACTAAGGAACTAAAGGGATCCTTAGCAAGGGAAAGGAAACACATATATAGGAGGGGATGGAGGAGAAACCAAGGTAGAACAAAGCAAGGTGTCGCCCACCTAGGGTCACTTGTCCATGAGTAAAGCCACCACTCTAACATGCCCTAAACACATGTCTAAGGCCATTGCCACATGCAAGCATCAAGCACCAAGTGTCCACTAGTGGTGACACAAATGAGGTCAAAGAGAGTCAAAGGGTCAATGGGCGACACACCCACACCATGGCCGATACACACCCTAGGCGACACACCACAAGCCGATACAAGCACAGGTCGACACACCTAGGCCGACACAGGGCACTCTTGCCCGACACAAGGTCCAAAGAAGCAAAGACAAGGCACCACAAAGCCCAACAAGCTCAACCAAGCCCAAAGGAACTCAATCAACGAGCCCAAACCTTCCTCTCAACACTAGAGGAAGCAAGGAGAGGGAGGAAAACCTCACAAGGTGGTAAACTTGCCCAAAAACCCTATACTTGGGTTAATTGCAAGTAGCACCTCCATCTTTCAACAAAGCACCAACAAACCCTAATCACCACCAAAGGTGATTAGCAAGCAACTAAGCATTAGGGTTAAGCAAAGAAAACAGGATAAGCCCTAAACGGAGGTCAGGGTCCTTACAAGCTAACCCCCTACAAAGGGATTTCGTCCCCAAAATCTGAAGAGAAAAGCGAGGGATACTTCCTCCTCATCTCTTCCTCAAGCTCCCACATGGCTTCCTCAATGCCATGATGATGCCAAAGAACCTTCACAAGAACCATGTCCTTCGTCTTCAGCTTCTTAACTCTCCTGTCAAGGATCATCACAGGACCTTCCTCGTAGGTCACATCTTCATCAAGCTCAACTTCATCTGGTTGTATCACTGTCCCTGTATCCAGATGACTTTTCTTCAGCATACTGACATGGAACACTTGATGTAACCTGTGCAACTCTGGCGGCAGCTCTAACTCGTAAGCTACCTTGCCAATACATGCTATGACCGGGTATGGCCCCATATACCTGGGTGCTAGCTTACCCTTCTGGCCAAACCTTAGCACACCTTTCCACGGTGAAACATTAAGATACACTTTGTCTCCTACCTGGAACTCCAAAGGTCGTCAGTGATTGTCTGCATAAGACTTCTACCTGTCCTGTGCTGCTTTCAACTGTTGTTGTATCACCATGATCTTTTCTGTCATCTTCTGTACAAACTCAGGACCCAAAAGCTGATATTCACCAAACTCATACCAACACAAAGGAGATATGCACTTCCTTCCATATAAGGCCTCATAAGGAGCCATGTCAATGCTCCGCTGATAACTATTGTTGTAAGCAAACTCTATCAAACAGAGATGTATGTCCCACTTGCCTAGGAACTGCAAAACACAAGCTCGAAGGAGATCCTCCAGAATCTGAATAGTCCTCACAGACTATCCATCTATCTGTGGGTGGAAGGCGGTACTGAACCTCAACTGTGTTCCCAACGCCTTGTGCAACTGTTCCCAGAAATGACTCGTGAACTGAGGACCTCTGTCAGAAACAATCATCACTGGCACACCGTGCAAATGTACTATCTCATCCACATATACTAGAGTGAGCTTCTCGGTTGTATACGTTGTCTTTACAAGTATGAAATGGGCAGACTTCGTCAATCTGTCCACTATTACCCAAATGGAATCATGATTCCTAGTTGTCCTGGGTAGACCAACTACGAAATCCATGATTATATGATCTCATTTCCTCTGCGGTACTGGCAGGGGTTGCAACGTACCTGCCATCTTTTGATGCTCAACCTTGACTTGCTGACAAACCGCACACCTAGCCACGAACTTGGCTACATCTTTCTTCAAGCCGAGCCACCAATACAAGTCCTTCAGACTATGATACATCTTGGTGACTCCTGGATGCATTATTACACTAAGTTAGGGTTACATCATCACCCTAGATTATGGTTTCACTCAACTTTGCCCCAAATTAGGGTTTCACATGGCCTTGCCCTAAATTATGGTCAAGTTACATCAATCTTTTCAATGAGGATTTCATGATATCATCATTATGGATCAAACACTGATTACATATTTATACATAATGAGAGAATTAGAGCTTATTATGCAAGCAATCATCTCTCTCATTCTCTCTCCCTCTCATCCTCTCTAGGATGTTAAATACTCCAAGATTGATCTGGGTCAACTCTTCAATTAAGTACACATAGTTAGGGTTAACCTTCATAATCATCATTGATCCACATCATTAATAATCAAGTATCTATTTAACCTTTGATCATATTAGGTGTCCAAATGGTTTAACCAATTTGAACCTCAAAAGGTCTTGGTTACTTACACCTCAAATGGTCTTGGTCACTTAGACCTCAAACGGTCTTGACCAAAAATAGTTCAAATGGTTTGAAACCGTTTGGCAAAGCTAGTGCTTGAAACTGTTGAGACCAAACATATTAAAACTGAATGACTTGGGTCTACAAACGGTTTGAGACCGTTTGGTCCAAACCCTCTCAAAACTGAATGGACCAAAAAGGGTCTTCAACACTTAAACAATTCAAGGTTCCAATCCATGGACCAACTATCAATTGGGCCACAAATTTATTCTTTAATTGAACAACTGAATCACCCTTCAATTGGACCTTCAATTAGGGTTTTCAACCTAATGGAACTAGGATTTAGAATCAAGAAACCAATACTTAGGGTTTTGAAACCGAGGATCCATCAATGGTTAACATTGTGGAGCTAATTCAATTGAAATCAGTGAACCATCATCATTACATGATATGACCTGACCTCAAACGGTCTTGAATCACCCCCAAATGGTCTTGAGGTCGTTTGGATGATCTCCAAATGGTCTTGAGACCGTTTGCCTCAAACCACCCTTGAAATCTATGACATTCACTTAGGGTTTGCATCATTGAATCAATCATCACTTGAGCTATTGATTGTAATTCAATTTGATATTTTTGGGTCTTAAAATACTCAACCATACTCAACCCTAGACCTCCAAACGGTCTTGGTTGACCTCCAAATGGTCTTGAGACCATTTGGGAAACCGTTTGGGTCAATCAACCCAAAACATCAACTTAATCAATTGCAAAATCAGCACTTAGCCGTTTAGGGTTTCTATTTGAAGGATTGTCCATATGTTGAATTAATCAATTGGAGCCATTGGATCATCATCCAACACATAATAGGGTTCAAACCTCAAATGGTCAACACCTCTAAACGGTTTGGAGTTCAAGTCTCCAAACGGTTTGGTGAAACTGTTTGGTCCATTTTGTTGAAACTGTTTGCAAGAGATATTTGGGGAGGTGTGTGCTTATGATGATGTCATCATCATCAAGCTCCAAACCCACGAAGTTTGTTGTGATTTCCATGGTGGTTGCATCAATCAACCAAATTAAATTCCAAAAATGAACGAAATATCAACAATTGATAATGAATTGAATGCAATGACAATATTAAGGGTTCAAGTTATAAAACCCACCTCCAATTGAGCTCCAAAGATTCAAGCTCACATCAACAATGGTGGATACAACTCCTTTCACTATTCCAAGGCTCTTCCTCAAGCTTTGAGTGAAAAGGAATGGTTAGAATTGAAGAGGGGATCAAGATATGAAGAATTCATGCATTGATTTTTGATTTTCACCATGGATTCAAGGTGAAAGGAGGTCAAGAAGATTACCAACAGGTTGGGGGTCATCCTCCTGATCCTCCAAAGCTCCTTTGGTCGTTTTCCAAGCAAGGGAAAGAAGTGGAAATGGAAAAGCCTTTGTTTTGGCTTGTAAAGGGTCTTTTTATAAGAAAATCAATGAGAGAGCAAATGCTTTATAAAAATCATTTAATTCCAAAATTAGTGCCGCCTCTTCCCCCTAAACTCCTTGGCCATGAAGCCATCTTCTTTTCCTTGCACAACTTCTTCATTATCCTAGAATTAAAGGAAAAGAAATTAAGCACCTTAAATCATTTTATAATAATATCCATAAGTGAGTGGATATTTCTTTTTCTTATAATAATGTGAGTGAGTTATCCACTTCCCTTGGATATTTTCGTGGCCTAGAAAAGGCACAAAGGTGTTCAAACTTGAACAAATTCAACAATCTGGTTTTTGGTTGAAGGCCCTTGAATTATTTTATTTATTTTTGCATTAAATGGAAGTAATGTTCCAATTATGCTTAAATCTTGATTATTTTAATATCAAGATTCTCTCTCCTTCAAAATGATTCTAATGAGGCGCCCCTCTCATTTTATTGCCTCAACATGATGCCAAGATACATTAGGGACCTTATTGAATTGGTAATTTGCATATTGAACCCTGGGTTTTGGGTAAATTGCACATTACACCAAAACTAGGTTTTAATGCACAAACATTGCTTTATCACCTTTTTCTTAATACTCAGGCTACCACAAGCCATAACTCTGCATCATATTCATTCTCATGATGCATCAACACATTAGGAACATCTCGTCATGTAACATTTGCAATTTAACGCCTCAACTTGGGTAATTTGCACTCTAGTCCAAATCAAGTAAAACATTATTTCAATATTATTCAACAAGGACTAAAATTGAAATATAAGTTCCTCTTGAGCCTTAATTACTTTCCACAAAATAAGATTAAGCATATAATTATCTTTCCTAATCAAAACACCTAGGGTTAAAGCATAACCCATGTCAGGGATGTTACAAGTTATAAACCCCTAACAAGGATTTCGTCCCCGAAATCCCAGGAAAAAGGAGGGACAAACTTATTCATTTATCATACCCTCAAGTCTCCACATGACTTCTTAATGTCATCGAGATACCATAGATCTGTAATCCACACAAAGTTCCTTTCACTAATTCAACCTTATCAATGTTTTATGTTTATGCAGAGCATAAACCCCTAACATATGATGCCCATATTATTTGAAAGGAAGAAGTATAAAAGAGCATGCTCCCATCATCACCCAAGAGTGTTTACCAAAAGAGAAACATATATATCTAATAGAGATAATCCACTCAACAATCCTTTATTTGTTTGGGAAAGTTCACTTAGAAAACCTTATGTGGTTGGAAAAATTCACTTAGTAATCCCTAAGTAATTGGGGAAACTCACTCAGCAGCTCCTATGTAATTGGGAAAGTTCACTGAGCAATTTAATTGGGAAGGTTCACTGAGCAATTCTTATTTAATTGGGAAAATTCACTGAGTAATTTTAATTGGGAAAATTCACTGAGCAATTTATTTGGGAAAGTTCACTAAGAAATTTATTTGGGAAAGTTCACTGAGAAATTTATTTGGGAAAGTTCACTGAGAAAGTTCACTAAGCAATTTATTTGGGAAAATTCACTGAGAAAGTTCACTAAGCAATTTATTTGGGAAAATTCACTGAGAAAGTTCACTGAGCAATTTATTTGGGAAAATTCACTGAGAAAGTTCACTGAGCAATTTATTTGGGAAAATTCACTGAGAAAGTTCACTGAGCAATTTATTTGGGAAAATTCACTGAGAAAGTTCACTGAGCAATTTATTTGGGAAAATTCACTGAGAAAGTTCACTGAGCAATTTATTTGGGAAAATTCACTGAGAAAGTTCACTAAGCAATTTATTTGGGAAAATTCACTGAGAAATTTCACTGAGTAATTTATTTGGGAAAATTCACTTAGAGAAATTTAATTAGGAAAGTTCACTAAGAAAGTTCCTATTTAATTGGGAAGGTTCATTTAGATCTTCCTATTTAATTTCATTATACTCTCTAGATTGTTTCAAAATGACTACTTGATCAGAGTAATCAGAAAGATAACAATCTAAGAGTTCCATACTTGCCTTATCTCGAATAATCATATACTTGGCCAGGGTATACAAGTATTGAGATTAGGTAGTATGCACTTCATTTACTACCATATTCCTCACTCTTCGTATCATTATACACACAATTTTTTTTCTTCTTTTCATTCCTGGACTTTTCTTCTGACATCACTTCTATGTCTCATCTTCCTTGTGTCCTTCTAGGACTAGTCAGAGGAAGCTCAAAACAACTACTGTCTTATTTTTAACACATAGAATCATGAAATGAAATATCAAAATGAAACTATTTCATCTGACCTATCTGGGACGTCTGTCCATGTCCTATATTATTACTCGAATATTGTCTCCTCTGTGAGCCTTGTTGACTCTGCCCCTGGGGTTGAGTCATCATCGAATTCTCGTCTGGACAATCCCTTGCCAGATGTCCCAGTTGTCTACATTGGTAACAGATCCTGGGCACAAAATGTATGTGAGATCCAGTCACTGATGTTGATGCTATGAAGGGGGCTCTACTTGAAGCATTACTATGATCCCTACCTCTACTTGACGTCCATTGCGTCTGGGTATGGAATCTCGAGGGTGCTACCGATGCAGAAAATCTCGGCTTCTTAAAACTTTCAAATCTTTGTCCTTGAGAGTGAGTGTACACCTTATTTCCATTGGTCTATTGTTTCTCAATTTCAGACCTCTCTATACTTCTTACCGACTCCACAAAGGTAGCAAACCTCTCCCTATTCTCTAAAGAAGACACAGGGGTGGTTAGCTCAGCGTTCAACCCCTTCTCAAAATGTTGAATTCTTTCCTCATCACTGGCTGCCATTTGCGGACAAAACCACAATAGTTCCATGAACTTAGCTTCATATTCGCTAACATTCATTTATCCTTGTTTGATCCTCTCAAATTGAGAGATATTCTCGTCTACATATGTTTTAGGGAAGTATCTACTGATGAACGCTCGTCGGAATACCTCCCATCCAATTTCTTCACCTGGTCTCTTATCTTCTTCTATCATCCACCAATGCCCAGCACTCCCTTTTAGGAGGTACACAACATGTCTTACCTTTTCAACTTTAGGAATATCTAGGATCCTGGAAGCCTTTTCGAGCTCTGTCATCCACCAATGACCAACACTCCCTTTTAGGAGGTACACAACATGTCTTACCTTTTCAGCTTCAGGAATATCAAGGATCATGAAATCCTTTTCCAGCTATGTCAGCCACAAATCAGCATCTACTGGATCAGATGTACCAGCATAATCTATGGCTCCAACCCGGCGAAGTCTCTCGAAAGTCTTGCCGGATCCATAACCCTCATGATGGGCTGGTGCCCTATGTGCAGGTGATGGCATCCTATCTGCCATGTGTGTCATGGTTGTCAGGAATTTATCAAATAGAGCATAGAGGGATGGGTTTTCTATCACAGCTGGGTTAATCTGGGGCTGTTTAGGTACATGCCCTTCCCTATTCTGGTCTCTTGCACCTTCTCCTGGTGCAGCAGCACTCCTCTTAGCAGCATGTTCTTCATGTGGTCCAGACATCTTCAAGTTCTTCTTCTCCTATGTGAGCAGAAGATACTATCAGATAAACTGGAAGACACTTAGAACAAACTCAACATCCTTAGTCCTATGTCTCTGTAGACTCAGAAAACCTAGAGCTCTGATACCACTAAATTTGTAGCATCCAACTCAAAAAAACATGATTAACTAAATGCGGAAGCGTTCACTAAGTAGTTGATTACTAAAAATCACTAAAAATTAAAACCTTTTTACCAAGAGGTCCATCAAAGGAAAACTTTCTCACATAGAACCAAAGTAACACATTTATGTTTTGGTTTAAAGGTACATGTTCTGTATCATCTCTTTCTAAAAATTACAAGCATCAACTGCTCTTGTTAAACTAAACACAATCATTATAAAATTTTGAGGCACTGAGCCAAAATCTCAAAAGCACTAACTACTACTCCGAGGACCTGAGAGTACAAAGATGACACATAGGACTCTATATACATATAAACAAGGCATAACAGCCAATGTCTCCACATGAGACTTCACTGCTGTCCCCGCTGATGTTGCTACTGTCCTTCATCTACTGAAGGATTCCTGCCTCCTCGTCTACGTCGACCTAAAAATGTGGTTCCCACGGGGGTGAGACAATTGTAAATTGCCCCAGTGAGAATTATAACTCTCCGCCAGAAACATTATAATTGTAGTTTAATTAGAATAAACTGAACAGAGAAATCATAATTGTTTGATGATGCGATGATTCTGAGTCACATTTATAGACCTGTTTGATATGTGTTTTATGCTTTTATTAGTCATTTTTATGGTTAATATTGCATAATTCATCCATTTTGGTCTTTGCCATCATTTTATGTCAAATCCCCTTAGTTTTATCATTTTGAGCATTAATTATCACATTATTATTATTTGTGTGGATTTATTTGATCTTGTCTTTGAATTTCAGGAAAAACAAGTATTTGCTTCCGTCGATACCATCGACGGAAGTCAATACCATCGACAAGGTCGCAGGTTTCCAGCCGAAAGGAGCAGCAAAGAGTCGATACCATCGACACTGATGTCGATGGTATCGAGACACCTTCAGGTTGCTGGTGAAGAAGCAGTCGATAGTATCGACACCAAGTCGATACCATCGACGCACGGAGGCTACAACGTCGCAAAATGACAAAACCGAGGCCAAAAGGAAGTCGATACCATCGACCCGAGTCGATGGTATCGAGTTGATGTCGGGCGCGACAAAGGAAGGGTTTGCAGCCAGCCGTTACTGTAGCGGGTCGATACCATCGACTCGCGTCGATGGTATCGACGCCGTGGGATATGAGTTTGCTTTCTAATGATCTCAATCGGATGGCTGGAGTTAATTAGCGGCCTAATTAGGGACTTATACCTAATGACGGCCGCTCAGGCGAAGGGGGGATCGGATCAGCCATTGCACAAGTGTCGAGGAGCGAGAGAAAAGAGAACGGAGGCCAGAAGTTCATACCAGTCGATCCGGACGCTGCCGAAGACAGATTTCACCACCGAGAGGCGGGAAAGCACGTGTTCTACGCAAAGGATCAATCGGTTCTTCTCCGTTCAGGGGTTTTCCCTTTCTATTCACGTTTTTCATATGATTTCCCCTATTTCTAGGATGTACTTGTGTGAGATGAATATGCGGGGCTAATCCCCTCCATCTTTAGGACTGGGAATAGCCCGGGAATTCATTGTATGACAATTTTATAATAGTAATTCATATTTTCTCTCTTAAATTTGTGGTATAGCTTCGTTTTCTCCATATATTGTTATGCTTGATCACCATAATAATAACCTAACGCCCTCTATCACTTCGACAGAAGGATTAACGGCTAAAAAGAGATGAAACCTACATTAATCGATAAATCCCTTGAACAAGGTGGTGTAAAATTAATGGTGGATACTGAGAGATCGTTCGTAATGCACTTAGTTTAGGGGATAGGTTACTACGACGGTGGAACCGACCTAAACCTAAGTAGTGAATTGTACCACGACAGTGGGCAATTCTGTTTTCAGGCCACTACCCAGATAGAGAGAGAAGATTGAGGCATTATATAAAATCTAATACAATGAAAACCCACGGTGAAACCGCAATCCTAAAGATTCCTTTTTGAATTGATTAAATTAACCTTTAATCAATTGTTTGCTTTGTTTTATTTTTATTTTCTTTTAATTTTGACAACAAACCCCAATTTGTTATTCGGCTTAGCTGATCGCAAATAGTTAGTAGGAGTCTCTGACAATTCCGAGTATCCCTGTGTTCGACTCGGGCCTCACAAGGCCTGTACTACTCGACGCGTACACTTGCGTTTTTAGCGCGTAGTAAAATACACGTCAAGTTTTTGGCGCCGTTGCCGGGGATACGGCGAATTGTTGGCACTTCGAGTGCTACGCGCGGCCACTCTAGGCCACATTTTTTTTATTTTTCATTCAATTTCAAATATTTTTACATTGTGCTTTAATTGTTTATACTCGTCTAAGCTTAGTACTGAACTCGAATTTTCTTATTTCAGGTACTGTGTATGGTGCAGACGCGTAGTACTGACTACACGGACCGCGCACCCGAGGTTCCGTTTTTGGGACCTGAGGACGAGGAGCATTCCGAGCAAGAATACCAAGAAGAGGTAGATTCTGAATCTGAACCAGAAGAGATGGTCGAGCCACATACCATATGGGAGAAGATCAAAGCTTCTTCCTCATTAGCTTCAAAGGGGCCTATAAAGAAGCAGGCGATCAACATACCGACATATAAGATCGATCCAGCATTGATTAATTTGGTGAAATCAAATGCATTTCATGGGCTGAAGAATGAGGATCCTGTTGCACACATCAGCCAATTCGTTGAAAACTGCGACATGGTAAAAATAGACAGGTTTCCACAAGATGCATTGTATCTCAAGCTTTTCCCAAGTTCCTTAGCGGGAGCAGCAAGAGAGTGGCTACATAATCTAGACGATGAGTTTGTGGAGTCTTGGGACCATATGGTGGAGGACTTCTTTGAGAGGTTCTTCCCTCCTGAGAAGACTAACGACATGATCCGGAACATTCATAATTTCACCCAACAAGCTGGTGAAACATATTCTGAGACCTGGGAGCGATTTCAGGTTATGTTGAGGAGGTGTCCGCATCACGGGCTGGACAAGGAAACGCAGGTGAAAATCTTCTATTTTGCTCTCTCCGAGCATGATAGGAGTAATCTGGATTCAGCCGGGTCGGGATTTTTTCTAAACAACACAGACACCAGATGCTGGGAAATACTCAAGAACATGGCTAGAAAGCAGTCCTGGGGTGAAAGAGAAAGAGGCCCGGTAGAGCAAGCATGAGTCGCCAGTGAATCAAAGGCAATGAGAGAGCTGAATGAGAAGATGGATCTTCTCGCAAAGAAGCTACTGCAAAAGGAGGATAATGAGTCCGAGGATGAGGCTCAAGTCAAATACATGAGACAACAACAAGGGTATAGGAATAATGATTACTCATGGAGAAAGGACAAGAAGTTCTCGTGGAAGGATCCGAACAATTTTCTGCAGGATCCGGAGGCCAAGCCCGCGCCAGTTGCAGAAGACAAGAGCACAGAGTTGCTCAATCAGGTCATCAAGCAAAATCAAGAGTTAATGAACACATTCGGGCAGCAAATCAAGCAGCAAGGAGAATACATGAATCAATTCGGGAAGACATTGCAAAGCCATGGGGCTCAAATGAGGACTATTGAGACATCCATGGCACAGATGGCAGCGGAGATAGCTAGTTTGAAGAAACCGGCACATCCGGGTTTTCCGGGGAATACCAATGTTCTCGGGGGAAACCAGCAAGCTAAGGATATTCTGCTGAGAAGCGGCAAGAAAGTGTTGAATCCAAGAACGGATGAAACAAGCACACCGCAAGATAAAGTTGAAGGTGAAACCAATACAGAGCAGCCCACACCAGTCACAGGGCAAGCTGAAGACATAGCCGTTAATGGTACTGAAGAACAAGTTGAAGAGGAGGAACTACAGAAAAAGACACCTTATGTGCCACCCCATCAAAGGGCATAAGCTGTTCCGGTCCCTTATCCAAATAGTGTGAAGGCAAGGAAGGTAGATGCACAGTTCAAGAAGTTCCTGGACAGTTTTAGGAAGCTTTCAGTCAATATCCCGTTACTGGAAGCCATTGAGAAAATCCCTTCATACGAGAAGTTTCTAAAAGATGTCATTACCAAGCAGAGGAAAATACCAGATACTGAGGTCGTTGTGCTAAAGGAGCAAGTGAGTGCCTTCATTATGGGCACTTTGCCGCCAAAGAGACAGGATCCAGGGTGTTTCAACATTTCTTGCTATATCGAGAAGTGTAAATTTGGAGAAGCATTGTGTGATTCAGGGGCAAGCATCAACTTGATGCCCCTTTCGACATTTAAAAAGTTGGGACTGAAGGAGTCACGGCCGAGCAATATGACTATTCAATTGGCCGACAACTCTGTGGTGAAGCCTTATGGAATCTGTGAAGATGTCTTAGTAAAGGTGGATCGATTTGTCTTTCCGGCTGATTTTGTGGTTATGGAGATGCAGGATGAGCACGGCAATGAGCTGTTACTTGGACGTCCCTTCCAAGCTACAGCCGACATGATCTTAGAGATGGGGAGAGGTCGCTTGACCTTGGGCATAGCAGATGACCGCTTTGAGATGGTCATGCCTTCTAGCACTGCGTCATCTAAAGCAAAAGAACAATGTAATATGGTGAAACATATGGATCGCAATATCTCACTCTGCCTTGGAAAACCATTTCTGGACATGGCTCATGTGATGAGCAAGGTGGATAATGGAACCTTAGCTAGTGGATATCATGGAGCAGACTAAGGTTGTTTCTTTGTGTAAAGCTGTGGGATTTCCAAATGATGAGAATGAGGACATTCCGCCTTCTTGGGAGGATGATGCGATTGCTATTTCTGTTGTTGGTGCATATCCGGAATTACCGCTGGAGGCTTGTTTGTTGAATATTACATATGATTGGATGCGGAGTAAATCTCTCAAGGAGTGCGCTAAAATGCTTCAGATGCTTCCATGCTTCTATGCGAGGCACTATGAAGATTTAGGTGCACTTCCCCCACCGCTGCAATCATCTCTTATCAGCCCGCCGGATTTGGAATTAAAGCCGCTGCCCCCGCATCTCAAGTATGTCTTTCTAGCTGAGAAAGACAAGTTACCGATGATCGTTTTTGCTTATTTGAGTGCGGAAGAGGAGGAGCAACTGTTGATAGTGCTGAAAAAACACCGAGGAGCTTTTGGGTGGTCCGTTGCAGACATCAAGGGGATTTCCCCTACTCTATGTCAGCACAAGATTCGGCTCGAGGAGGGAGCCAAGCCAGTGATTCAGCCTCAGAGACGTCTAAATCCGAGCATGATGGAGGTTGTGAAGAAAGAGGTCATTAAACTTCTTGCTACAGGGATTATCTATGCCATATCAGACTCGACATGGGTGAGTCCCACACAGGTAGTCCCTAAGAAGGGGGGAATTACTGTCACTAAAAATTTATTGGATCAACCTGTCACCACCCGATTGGTAACCGGGTGGCGAGTTTGTATTGACTACCGTCGTTTGAATGCTGCCACTCTTAAGGATCACTTTCCTTTACCGTTCATTGATCAAATTCTAGAGCGTCTTGCCGGGCGATCGCACTTTTGTTTTCTAGACGGGTACTCGGGGTACAACCAGATCTCAATTGATCCTTTGGATCAAGAGAAATCTACGTTCACTTGTCCCTATGGGACTTTTGCTTACCGTCGAATGCCGTTTGGGTTATGCAATGCACCGGCGACGTTTCAACGCTGTATGCTCGCCATATTTTCTGACATGGTAGAGCGCTGTCTTGAGGTTTTTATGGATGACTTCTCGATTTATGGTGCATCGTTTGATGAATGTCTCTATAACCTAGACAAAGTGTTGCAACGTTGTGAGGACACACACTTGGTCCTTAACTGGGAGAAATGTCACATGATGGTGACAGAGGGAATAGTGCTAGGACACAAGGTGTCTAGCAAAGGTCTTGAGGTGGACCCGGTGAAAATTGAGGTTATTTCCAAGTTGCCCCCACCTAATTCTGTAAAAGGGGTGAGAAGTTTTCTGGGACACGCCGGTTTCTATCGGTGATTCATAAAGAATTTTTCTAAAATTACAAAACCTTTATCTGAGCTTTTGGAGAAAGATGCGGTTTTTGATTTCAATGATAAGTGTCTCCATGTATTCGATGTTTTGAAAGAAAAATTGATTTCTGCCCCGGTTGTTCAAACGCCGGATTGGACAAAACCTTTTGAATTGATGTGTGACGCTTCGGATTTTGCGGTAGGAGCCGTATTGGTGCAGCGGGTAGACAATAAGCCCGCCGTGATTTTCTATGCTTCAAAAACTCTGAATGATGCCCAATTGAATTATACAATTACTGAAAAAGAATTACTTGTCGTTGTGTTTGCTTTCGAAAAATTGTGGTAGTATTTAGTTGGATCTAAAGTAGTTGTATGGACTGACCATGCTGTAATAAAATACTTGATGGAGAAAAAAGACGCAAAGCCTAGACTCATTAGGTGGATTTTGCTCTTACATGAATTTGACATTGAAATCAAGGATAAGTCTGGAATTGAGAATGTAGTGGCTGATCATTTGTCTAGGTTAGATAGGGTGGATGAAAAAGATTTGCATATACCCATAACCGAGACGTTTCCGAATGAACAGCTCTTGAAAACTAACTCTAAAGAACCTTGGTTCGCTGAAATTGTAAATTATTTAGCTTGCGGGATCATCCCGGAAGATTGGTCATATCAGGAGAAGAAGAGATTTTTTCATTCTTTGAGATACTATTTTTGGGATAATCCAATTCTTCTTAAGCAATGCAGGGATGGTATTTTACGCAGGTGTGTGCCTGAAGTGGAGTACGAGAGTGTTCTCCATCATTGCCATGCATCCCCTATGGGAGGACACCATGCCAGCTCGTGAACGGCAGCTAAGGTTTTGGAAAGCGGCATTTATTGGCCAACTTTATTTCGGGATGCCTACGATTTTGTGAGGCAATGTGATCCTTGTCAGCGAGCAGGTAATATCTCAAAGCGACAGGAGATGCCCCTGAATGTATTTCAGGAAGTTGAGGTATTTGATTTGTGGGGCATAGATTTCATGGGACCCTTTGTGTCCTCGAACTCCAATTTATATATCTTGTTAGCAGTTGATTATGTGTCGAAGTGGGTGGAAGCAATCCCCACAAGGACTAATGATTCCACTGTAGTGTGCAGGTTCGTGAAGGAGAATATTTTCTGCAGGTTTGGGATACCCCGAATGATAATCAGTGATGGGGGTACACATTTTAGGAATCAGAAGTTCTCAACATTATTGAAGAAATATGGGGTCAAGCGCAACATTGGCACCCCATATCATCCGCAGACTCAAGGCCAAGTGGAGGTCTCAAACCGTGAAATCAAGAAGATTCTAGAGCGAACAGTGGCATCCACGAGGAAGAACTGGAGTGCCCTACTACCGGATGCACTGTGGGCGTACAGAACGGCCTACAAAACACCTATAGGCACCACGCCTTTTAGGTTGGCGTATGGCCGGGCTTGTCACCTACCGGTGGAGTTGGAGCACAAGGCCCATTGGGCGCTTAGAAGGCTAAATCTAAGTTATGATGAAGCTGGGAGAAAGAGAATGTTCGAATTGAATGAGCTGGATGAGTTACGGATGACGGCATATGAGAATGCCCGGATTTACAAGGAGCGCACAAAACTGATCCACGATCGCCACATCGAGTTGCGCACGTTCAAGAAAGGAGATAGTGTTTTTTTTGTTCAACTCTCGACTCAAGTTGCATCCCGGGAAGCTCAAATCCCGGTGGAGTGGACCGTTCGTGGTGGAAGAGGTCAAACCACACGGCGCGATTTTAGTGCGTGATGGTGATACCACGTTTTTGGTGAATGGACAAAGGCTGAAGCTCTATTTTGGGGAGAGTTACAAGAGGAAGGTGAATGAGGTTAAACTCATTGCACTTTCGGATGAATGAGATGCCCGGAAGTCGTCTAGCCTAAGACGTTAAATAAGGGCGCTTGTTGGGAGGCAATCCAACCATCGGTCCATTAGGATAGAGTAATCATAGGTTGCTTTATTTTCGTTTAATTTTTAGTGTAAAAAAGATACCTTGATCCGTTTGTTCATTGTGCAGGCTGAGGCAGAGTCGATACCATCGACACCCTCATCGATGGTATCGACAAGGGTACAGGTTGACGACTACAAATTTCGTTCTGAGTCGATACCATCGACGCGTCGATACTATCGACGTTTCCTTCTCAACCACCTGTAGGTATGCCGATACCATCGACGGCCTCGTCGATGGTATCGAAATACCTACAGGTGGTCGAGAAGGAAACATCGATAGTATCGACACAGGCGTCGATATCATCGAGATCTCTGGAGAAGTTTAGACCGATTTGTCTCAGTCAACTCGATACCATCGACGGCCTCGTCGATGGTATCGACATGGTTACAGGTTGAAATGCAAAGTGGCGGTGTCGCAATGAAGCCAAGTCGATGCTATCGACACCTGTCGATGGTATCGACCATCCATGTCACTGATCCGAGCAAAGAAATCGACGGTGATCGCGCTTCCACATCATCGATCTGGGTGCAGAGTCGATACCATCGACCCATGTCGATGGTATCGACACGTCAGCGATCCGTGTTTCAATATCCAGCAATCGACGACCGTCGATACCAGTGAGGGGCGGATAGCATCGACCCAAGTCGATACCATCGACTAGCGTCGATAGTATCGACGAGCCAACAGTAGCGCCGGCCAAGTCTATTTAAGGAGAACCAATACGTCATTTGACGTCACACCTTCAGAGTGATCTCCTCCCTTTGCGCCGAGCACTCCCCCGAGCCATCCAAGAGCGAAGAGCAGCGTCACCGAGCGACGATCTTCCCCGAGCGTAGATTCATATCTCTATTCTGCACTGAGCTCTCTTTCTAATCCCTTTCTCGTCGCCAACATGGTTCACGTCACTGGAGCATCTTCTTCACGTGCGGACCCGGAGGAGATTCAGGAGTTTGTGCCACCTCCTCTCGGGTCGGTTGCACGACCGCGCATGATGCATCCTTCCACAGAGGTGAAGAAGATCTATGAGGAGATCTTAAAAAGGAAGATCGAACCCACCCGGTATGTGGACCGGGAAATGATCCGAGACCTCGGATTCGAGGCCAATTTGGCCTATGTTCTGCAGGGGCAGGCGAAACGTACAAGCAGGAGGCCCGATGAGTTACAGTACCATGCAGATGGCCATCCATTTTTCGGTGAGTGGCCAACCTACAAAGAGTTGGTGGCGGAGTTCATGGCATCACTTGACGTCTGCGTCGTGCCCAACGACATCGTCGCCACCGACCGTGAATGGATAAAGGGCCGGGTGTCTTTCCGGCTGTACAACCGTGACTATACCCTCACGCTTCACCAATTCAACATGATCTTCAATTGGAATCATTCTCCGTACGACCACCGGCGGCCGGATAACCGCACCAACTACGACGCTCTCTTCTCCGAGTTGGTGGCGGTGCCACAAGGGAGGTCGGTGAGCTACCACAACGCTGCGATAGCCGACTTCGAGCACCCGTTTGTTCGGGTATTGCACTGGATGTTGAGTTCCACCATCTTTGCTCGAAGTGATCTGGCGCTAAGCAAATTTCAGGAGACGGATCTTTTCTTCTTATATCAGCTCCTGAAGTGCCAAGAATGCAACTGGGGTGCATTCTTTCTACAACGAGTTTTGGCGGTGAAGAGGAGCACGAGAAAAGCCCCGATTCATTTTGGGGGGCTTGTCACCAAGGTAGCCCTTTACTTGGGCTTGAATCTCGATCAACTGACTCCTCTTTCTACGAGAAGCAAGGTCAACTTGCAACATCTACACCGAGCCATTCTCGTTCTTCTCCGAGCTGGCGTGGCTTTTGCGCATTGCCACGTAAATCAAGCGTACCATGAGTGCGCGCTGCCGGATCCTGTCTTCAACATCGAGGGCGCACAACACTTCAGATGGACGATCATAGCCATCGACTCCGATGATGAAGAAGGCGGCAATGACGGCGGCGACGACGGACAGGACGACGAGGCAGAGGAGGCAGAAGAGGCATTCACACCTCTTCGAGCACGAGTAGCATCCCGTAAGCATCCTCGGATGCATCCGGGTGCGTCTTCATCATCACAGCCTATGCCGCCATCACCGCAGCCCTCGCAGCCTAGCGAGGATGCCTATTCCATGCAAGGCATGTACAACATGCTCCAAGATATTCAGCAGACGCAGCACAGCCACACCGCTGCATACGCCGGTATTCAAGATACCACCAACTGGCTTTTTGTCAACCAGCAGGCGATCTTCGAGAATGAACGCCTTCTTTTCGCAAATCAAGAGAACATCCATGATCAGCTGCATAGGATGGAGCAGTAGCAGCAGCCGTTTTACGATCATTACTGGAGCCATAATTATTTTGGGGGGTATCCACAGCCTCCTCCGATGCCCCAGTATGATCCGACCTTTCAAGGGCAATACCCGTCTTGGGACCCCACGGCGCCGCAATACCTGCCTCCACCACCACAAGAGTGATCTAGTATCCCTGTTCCAATCTTTAAGTTTGTTTTTGACTATGAGGCCATAGTCAAATTCAAGCTTAGGGGGTTAGTTGGAACAGCTCTATCTTTTATTGTTTTCAGTTTTTAGCGTTATTGCTTTTGTTCTCTTGTTATTTGTTTCTTGCAATTTTAGTTTTGTAGGATCCACGTGCTATCTAGTGTAATTGTGGACGTCATAAAAGTGTGTCATCTTGCTGTTAGTGCATGGGAAATTCAAGGGAAATTTGAAAATTTTTGTGCGTTTGGATAGCTTGATTTGTTTGACCTTGGGGCACACATCCTACGAAAATGATTGATTATGTCAACTTTAAAACAACATTTCACACCTGTACTCCTAATGATTCATGAAAGTGGACGGAAATGGTTGTTTGAGCCTAACCTAACCAAATGGTAATGAGACTTTAATTGGATGTAAGAGAGAGAACCCTCTAAACTACTACACAGGTCAGTAAGGAGGGACACATAATATCTTTCTAAGGTTCAGTCATCTAGTCTTGTGATCGTTCCACTTCATTTCATCTTTCTCTCATAATCCACCTAAGAATTGGAAGTAAAGTGCAGTTTTAATTCCTTTTTGTGTGCATAGCATTTAGATAGGGCTTGCATTGGTATTTTCCATATGTTTGCATAAAAAGAAAAAAAAAATAGTGATGCATGCACATTACCTTTAGGTGCATGTCATGTAGTTGCATTCATGATTTTCATGCATAAAGTATATCATATATCTCAATTTTTCCCCAATGGTGAATTAATTGTGCCATACCTTCTAAATAGTGCAAAAATTTCTGAGTATGAAGAAAATAGCCCAATAAACTTATCTTTAAGCAATTATGGATATGTGGGCTGAAAAAAAAATCTGAAAATCTTCAATTGAAAAAAAAAGAGAAAGTGAAATAAGAAGGAGAAAGGAACGTAATATCACTTGCATTTCAGGATAATTGAGTACATGATGTAGCTGGACTAGATATCCATCTTGTTTTGAGGTGGATGGTTAGTGCATGCATCATTCCACCCAATTTTAGGCATTAGGGTATTTCTAATGTGCATTTGCATCATATAGGACATTCTTGTATATGCATGTTGAAACTGTACAATACTCCCACTTTCTTCCATGAGCTACCCATTTTCATCCACCCGTTGCTCAGATTGGTAGGCCACCGTGAATTTCTCCTCACTAATGTATATCAGGAGAACGGCTTCCATTTAGATGGTAGTTATTGCGAGCAACGTAGTTTAGGCGATCACAAGATGCACCAAGGCTGAACCGGCGAGTTTTATTATGTTAACTGCCTTATGTGATAGTGTTCATCGGTTTGGAGGTCAATTTCTTTTATTGATGATTACTGTCGCCTTTAGGGTAATTACCATTCTGTGGTTAGAGAAGGCCGATTTGTGAATGTTCAGTGGGAGTCATATGGGATGTTGGGTTGGTGTGTTGTTTTTCAGTTGACATTTGCAATCCTATTCTAAGGATGAGTTGCTCGAGGGCGAGCAATATTCAAGCTTAGGGGAGTTTGATGCGATGATTCTGAGTCGCATTTATAGACCTGTTTGATATGTGTTTTGTGCTTTTATTAGTCATTTTTATGGTTAATATTGCATAATTCATCCATTTTGGTCTTTGCCATCATTTTATGTCAAATCCCCTTAGTTTTATCATTTTGAGCATTAATTATCACATTATTATTATTTGTGTGGATTTATTTGATCTTGTCTTTGAATTTCAGGAAAAACAAGTATTTGCTTCCGTCGATACCATCGACGGAAGTCGATACCATCGACAAGGCCGCAGATTGCCAGCCGAAAGGAGCAGCAAAGAGTCGATACCATCGACACTGATGTCGATGGTATCGAGACACCTTCAGGTTGTTGGCGAAGAAGCAATCGATAGTATCGACACCAAGTCGATACCATCAACGCACGGAGGCTACAGCATCGCAAAATGACAAAACCGACGCCAAAAGGAAGTCGATACCATCGACCCGAGTCGATGGTATTGAGATGATGTCGGGCGCGACAAAGGAAGGGTTTGCAGCCAGCCGTTACTGTAGCGGGCGTCGATGGTATCGACGCCGTGGGATATGAGTTTGCTTTCTAATGATCTCAATCGGATGGCTGGAGTTAATTAGCGACCTAATTAGGGACTTATACCTAATGACGGCCGCTCAGGCGAAGGGGGGATCGGATCAGCCATTGCATAAGTGCCGAGGAGTGAGAGAAAGGAGAACGGAGGCCAGAAGTTCATACCAGTCGATCCGGACACTGCCGAAGATGGATTTCACCACCGAGAGGCGGGAAAGCACGTGTTCTACGCAAAGGATCAATCGGTTCTTCTCCGTTCAGGGGTTTTCCCTTTCTATTCACATTTTTCATATGATTTCCCCTATTTCTACGATGTACTTGTGTGAGATGAACATGCGGGGCTAATCCCCTCCATCTTTAGGACCGGGAGTAGCCCGAGAATTCATTGTATGACAGTTTTATAATAGTAATTCATATTTTCTCTCTTAAATCTGTGGTATAGCTTTGTTTTCTCCATATATTGTTATGCTTGATCACCATAATAATAACCTAACGCCCTCAATCACTTCGACAGAAGGATAAACGGCTAAAAAGAGACGAAACCTACATTAATCGATAAATCCCTTGAACAAGGTGGTGTAAAATTAATGGTGGATACTGAGAGATCGTTCGTAATGCACTTAGTTTAGGGGATAGGTTACTACGACGGTGGAACCGACCTAAACCTAAGTAGTGAATTGTACCACGAAAGTGGGCAATTATGTTTTCAGGCCACTACCCGGATAGAGAGAGAAGATTGAGGCATTATATAAAATCTAATACAATGAAAACCCATGGTGAAACCGCAATCCTAAAGATTCCTTTTTGAATTGATTAAATTAACCTTTAATCGATTGTTTGCTTTGTTTTATTTTTATTTTCTTTTAATTTTGACAACAAACCCCAATTTGTTATTCGGCTTAGCTGATCGCAAATAGTTAGTAGGAGTCTCCGACAATTCCGAGTATCCCTGTGTTCGACTCGGGCCTCACAAGGCCTGTACTACTCGACGCGTACACTTGCGTTTTTAGCGCGTAGTAAAATACACGTCATTTGACATCAGTTGCTTCATTGTCCAACAGATTAGAACATTATTCTTATCTAAAGCATTGCATCTATAACTTGATAAAGCATCATGTTACTTATCCATTTAAGGAATATAAAGAACATGTATAATATTTGATTATTGTAGAGTTATAACTGCATCATATACTCTCTTTAGGCTTAAATCACATAGCTAATGCCTGGCATTGTCTTTGTAGAGTTATGGCTTGTATCCATACTGTTTTCACAAAGTATTGGGATCTTAATCCCTCAGCTCATCAAGTATAATTCCATTTCATCACAAGTTCATCATCATGATTATAGAATATGGGTATTTGAACTCTTAACTCATCATAGAGTACTTGTTACCACTTATTAGGTAACTTAATACCTTCAAGTCATCTGACCAAGGACATTATGATTCTTGCTACACAAAACATTGCACATAGTTCACAAATCTCATATCACCTCTTATTACCCCCTAATAGGTAATAAGGCATATTATGTCTTATAAAGCCCATAAACAGTTTCAATATACAGAGCATTATAGTCCATACCTGGCTATGCTCATCATCTCAATATTCCTGCATGATCAATACTCATGATAACAATCATATATCAGTACCGTGCAATATAAGGGTTTTTCTTATTAGATTTATAACTCATCAATATGTATTTGAACTTCACATAGGATTACTATGTGTTAAGACTTCACATAGAATCATCTTGTATTAGGGTTTCACATAGCATTACCATGTATTAGGGTTTCACATAGCATTACCCTATATTAGGGTTTCACATAACATTACCCTGTATTAGGGTTTCACATAGCATTACCATGTATTAGGGTTTCACATAAATAACCATATAAGTTTTCAAGATCATTTTATTAATGATCAAGTCCTATTTCATTGCTTCACATAGCTAGGAATCAATATGGATAACATAAGTATTCATTCATACTTATTTATTCTCATCATTCATCATTAAATGAATTATCAACACACAATATGAGTTTCTCTCTCATATTTACCAGAATATGATTACATCATAGTTTATAGGTTTGGATTAACCTTTTTATAAGGCATGTTATCTTACATTCAACAAGGTGCATTACATCTCAATGTAACAATTTACATAACACATCTCATGTGTCACTCATCCAATTATATTGGACTTAAAACACATCAAGGTATATCAGTATTGGGGTGTTGGATGTGATATCTATCATATCTTGATGTATCACTTCCCTTAACACCTTCATATTACTTGAGTTCATCCACTTAGCTTATATTAGTATATTCCCCATCCTAATATTTTATGTACCAGTTCATCACATTCATCATGTAATGTATTGGTCATAATCCACCTGTTTAGAATATACAACCATTGTCAATGATATGGACTCATCCTTGAATTAGGAATTATTATTGTAAGGATATCCATTATCAACTCATCTAGGTATTACATTTGTCAATACATTAATCACTATTCCATTATTAGGAATAGGATTCTCCATATTCATAATTTGAGGATTCACATAGCATTTTCCATATATCATATGGATTTCACATAGTATTTCTCTTCATTAGAGATTCACATAATCATCTTTCTATACTAGGGTTTCACCTAGTATTATGTGAAATTAAGATTTCACAATACATCACCCAGTGATAGGGCTTCACCTAGCATTAGTAGAACCACCCTATATTAGGGTTTCATGCACCTTTACCCCATTTTAGGGATTATGGTTTACCATTAACATCCAAGTAGGGTTTCACATACCTCATTACCCAAATTAGGGTTTCTTGCATTATTACACTAAGTTAGGGTTACATCATCACCCTAGATTATGGTTTCACTCAGCTTTGCCCCAAATTAGGGTTTCACATGGCCTTGCCCTAAATTAAGGTCAAGGTACATCAATCTTTTCAATGAGGATTTCATGATCTCATCATTATGGATCAAACCCTGATTACATATTTATACATAATGAGAGAATTATAGCTTATTATGTAAGCAATCATCTCTCTCACTCTCTCTCCCTCTCATCCTCTCTAGGATGTTAAATAATCCAA
This sequence comes from Alisma plantago-aquatica, assembly GCA_963693085.1. NCBI lineage: Eukaryota > Viridiplantae > Streptophyta > Magnoliopsida > Alismatales > Alismataceae > Alisma > Alisma plantago-aquatica. Next base: position 417,816,542 of record OY856413.1, read on the forward strand.
GATTGATCTAGGTCAACTCTTCAATTAAGTACACATAGTTAGGGTTAACCTTCATAATCATCATTGATCCACATCATTAATAATCAAGTAGATATTTAACCTTTGATCATATTAGGTGTCCAAATGGTTTAACCAATTTGAACCTCAAAAGGTCTTGGTTACTTAGACCTCAAACGGTCTTGGTCACTTAGACCTCAAATGGTCTTGACCAAAAATAGTTCAAATGGTTTGAAACCGTTTGGCAAAGCTAGTGCTTGAAACCGTTTAGGCCAAACATATTGAAACCGAATGACTTGGGTCTCCAAACGGTTTGAGACCATTTGGAATCAAACGGTCTTGAGACCATTGGGACTCAAACGGTCTTGAGACCATTTGGACTCAAATAGTCTTGAGACCATTTGGTCCAAACCCTCTCAAAATTGAATGGACCAAAAAGGGTCTTCAACACTTAAACAATTCAAGGTTCCAATCCATGGACCAACTATCAATTGGGCCACCAATTTATTCTTCAATTGAACCAATGAATCACCCTTCAATTGGACCTTCAATTAGGGTTTTGAACCTAATTGAACTAGGGTTGATAATCAAGAAACCATCACTTAGGGTTTTGATACCGAGGATCCATCAATGGTTAACATTGTGGAGCTAATTCAATTGAAATCAGTGAACCATCATCATTACATGATATGACCTGACCTAATACGGTCTTGAATGACCCCCAAATGGTCTTGAGTTCATTTGGATGATCTCCAAAGGGTCGAGACCGTTTTCCGCAAACCACCATTGAAATCTATGACATTCACTTATGGTTTGCATCATTGAATCAATCATCACTTGAGCTATTGATTGTAATTCAATTTGATATCTTTGGGTCTTCAAATACTCTAACATACTCAACCCTAGACCTCCAAACGGTCTTGGTTGACCTACAAATGGTCTTGAGACCGTTTGGGTGATTCCCAAATGATTTTGAAACCATTTGGGTCAATCAACCCAAAACATCAACTTAATCAATTGCAAAATCAACACTTAGCCGTTTAGGGTTTCTATTTGAAGGATTGTCCATATGTTGAATTAATCAATGGAGACATTGGATCATCATCCAACACATACTAGGGTTCATACCTCAAATGGTCAACCCATCCAAATGGTCAACTCCTCTAAACGGTTTGGAGTTCAAGTCTCCAAACGGTTTGGAAACCATTTGGTCTCCAAACGGTTTGGAAACCATTTGGTCTCCAAATGGTTTGGTGAAACCATTTGGTCCATTTTGTTGAAACCGTTTGCAAGAGATATTTGGAGAGATGTGTGCTTATGATGATGTCATCATCATCAAGCTCCAAACCCACGAAGTTTTCTGTGATTTCCATGGTGGTTTCATCAATCAACCAAATTAAATTCTGAAAATGAAGGAAACATCAACAATTGATAAGGAATTCAATGCAATAACGATATTAAGGGTTCAAGTTATAAAACCCGCCTCCAATTGAGCTCCAAAGCTTCACTATCACGTCAAAAATGGTGGATACAACTCCTTTCACTATTCCAAGGCTCGTCCACAAGCTTTGAGTGAAAAGGAATGGTTAGAATTGAAGAGGGGATCAAGATATGAAGAATTCATGCATTGATTTTCGATTTTCACCATAGATTCAAGGTGAAAGGAGGTCAATAAGCTTACCAACAGGTTGGGGGTCGTCCTCCTGATCCTCCAAAGATCCTTTGGTCGTTTTTCAAGCAAGGGAAAGAAGTGGAAATGGAAAAGCCTTTGTTTTGGCTTGTAAAGGGTCTTTTTATAAGAAAATCAATGAGAGAGAAAATGATTTATAAAATCATTTAATTCCAAAATTAGTGCCGCATCTTCCCCCTCAAATCCTTGGCCACGAAGCCATCTTATTTTCCTTGCAAAACTTCTTCATTATCCAAGAATTACAGGAAAAGAAATTAAGCACCTTAAATTATTTTATAATAATATCCATAAGTGAGTGGATATTTCTTTTTCTTATAATAATGTGAGTGAGTTATCCACTTCCCTTAGATATTTTCGTGGCCTAGCAAAGGCACAAAGGTGTTCACACTTGAAAAAATTCAACCATATGGTTTTTGGTTGAAGGCCCTTCAATTATTTTATTTATTTTTGTATTAAATGGAAGTAAAGTTCCAATTACATGCTTAATCTTGATTATTTTAATATCAAGATTCTCTCTCCTTCAAAATGATTCTAATGAGGCTCACCTCTCATTTTATTGCCTCAACATGATGCTAAGATACATTAGGGACCTTATTGAATTGGTAATTTTCATATTGAACCCTGGGTTTTGGGTAAATTGCACATTACACCAAAACTAGGTTTTAATGCACAAACATTGCTTTATCAGCTCTTTCTTGGTACTCAGGCTACCACAAGCCATACCTCTGCATCATATTCATTATAATGATGCTTCAACACATGAGGAAAATCTCATCATGTAACATTTGCAATTTAGCCCCTCAACTTAGGTAATTTGCACTTTAGTCCAAATCAAGTAAAACATTATTTCAATATTATTCAACAGGGACTAAAATTGAAATATAAGTTCCTCTTGAGCCTTAATTACTTTCCACAAAATAAGATTAAGCATATAATTATCTTTCTTAATCAAAACACCTAGGGTTAAAGCATAACCCAGGTCAGGGATGTTACAGACCCATTCTTAAGAGGGCATGCTTCACTTATTCTAAAGTGGGGTCTGCTGCCAAAGATCGATGTTGTTGGAGGTTGAGTCCATGGAACGTGTTTGCATAGAACAGAGTGGCATTGAAGTCATAGTGTTGTTAGCTTATCAATAAGTTATTTAAGAAACTTCACACATGTTGTTTGAGCAAGGAAGCATCAATGATCCAATTACCTCCAGGATCCTTTAAGGTTAAAACATTGATTCTATATCTCCTCCTTTAAGCAAAAAAGTGGAAAACAATAGTATTTATATTGTATAGTTTCATCCACCTCAGATGTGTTTTCTACTTCCAATCTACTGGAGGATGTGTTGCAGTATCTCCTGGAGCTCATACATTTTAGGTCATTAGAATAATTTAGGTTTAAGAGGGAGATACTTGAATATTTTTAATATCCTTTGTGATTGTGGATTTAATCTTGTATTTCTCCTCCAAGGAGGATGCCTTCCATTTCATGATTGCTGGTTTGAAAGATTTGAGAGCCTCGTTGAATGGAACAACATTGTTCCAATGATTGAGAAGTTGTTGATGAAAGTCAGGCTTCAGATTCCAACTTGATTTTGTCCTGATGGGGAAGAGATTTGGCCCAGAGGAGTGTTCAAGAGTGACTAGGATGGATTTATGATCTAAATATACATGGTGAAGCACTGATGCATTAGTTGAAGAGCTAGTTTTGATCCATTTTTCATTAGCGATAAGACAATATAGTCTTTCAAATAGTCTACAATGCTTAAACATGAACCATTGTTATCCAATTTTATATCATCCATGATAGTTTGAAGGAGTATGTCATTAAATTTGGTACTTGCACAATGGTCAAAGTGCTTTCTACCTTCTTTCTCAGTCAGAGATAGCATCATATTAAAATTTCCAATGAATGCCCATTCACCATTGATGGTAGATGATATACCCATAAATACCCATAAATTAATTCCAGAGAAAGGTCCTTTGAGTGGGATTTGGAGTCCCATACACATAGGTGATGTGTGCATGTTTATTAATCTTGAAATGTATTAGTTGTCTATAGTTGAGGATGATTTCCACTAAACAATGTTGGTCCCAAAGGAACCAAATGTCTCCTGAGAATTGAAAGGCTTCAACACAATGGGATGTGTTAAAACCCATCCTTTTATTGAATGTTCCCTATTACCACTACATTGAGGTTCTAGGACATGACGAGTTACATTTTATGAGTTCTTTTCAAGTGACAGACATAGTCAATCTTGTCATTTAGGTAGGCACCCTGAATATTTCAACTGATATCATTCATGAAGAAAGCAAAGAGAAGGAAGATCACTCTAGGTGATCTTTGGTTGTTCCCAACCACAATATCAATTTGTTCCTCCTTCATTTCCTCTATTACATTTGCATCTGAATTGAAAATCGTTCTGGCTTCACTGACTTTGTTGTTGTCAGGTGTGGACTTTTTATTCCTTTCTTCCTAATGAAGTATGGACTTACATTACATAGATTCATAAATGGCATTTCTATTTGTGAGGATAAATCATCCTCTCCTATTGAGTCCAAAAACTTGGGATCGATATTCATAAGAGAACTTGAACTTAGGGTTGGTTTCAAAAATGCTTTCTCGACCTTCAGCAGTTTCATCACCTACCAGATTGATGAGAGTGTTGTTGGAGTTATTTGTAGTGGTGTTAGAGTTGTGTGTTTGGTTCTAGTCTACTAGATTCAATTATAAAACTATGTAACATTAATTTATGCTAAATGTATAATTATTAGATTTGAATTGATAATATATTTAATTAAATTATTATTTGAATTATTATTGAATCTAGTTTTCAAATGACAAAGTAGAAATCAAAATCAGATTAGGTGACTACTTCGTAAAAAAGATTCAAGTAGGTTCAAGTTTGGAAGCTTTCATTGACCCAGATACTTGTAGAAGTGAGGACGTTTGAAAAATAGTGTTTTTGACACCCCTAGTAAGTTAAGTAAAAATATATAATTGATATGATAAATGAATTATATCATTTAAAAGAAAGAAAAAATGTAAGCTCGAAAAAAGACCGAATAGTTTTTTTTCTGAGGGAAAAAGATTGAATAGCTATTGGCATGTGACAACATGGTTTTTTTTTTCAGATTTCTTATATTGTAGGTGGTTTTTAGGAATTTTAGTAAAACAAAGGGACATTTTGGATATTAGAAACAATACATGAATATAAATAAAAACTACGGATAACTTGATAGTAATGCAATGGTGTGACAGGTCATATATAGGCTATGATAGTTAGAAATTTGCTCAGATGAGATGTGCTCATGCAACTCGGTCATAAATTTACAAAGTATTATGAGATAATGACTAAGAAAATGATGGATGTCACCCTCGTGTAAACTCATAATGTGTATCCATAGTGCATTATGAGGATGGCTAATTGAGTAAGTGCTTATATAGGACATTAGTTAAGTAGATATAATTAGTGCATTGCACGATAGTTAAGGAGAGAAATAATCGGGGAGATATCAATGATACATTAGAGAACTTGTTGAAGAGATGAAATCGAACCAAGGTCTATCTTTTTGATCAGAGGTTGAATCGATCATCAGAAGAAGAATTAGGCCAAAAATTAGGATACATTCCGGGAAAATGAAACTTCCATTGAAGAGAAGCAAATGAAACACTTTCATAAAAATTCTCATAGAATCGAGAATGAAGTTTTCATTCTGTACATGCCAGATCATGAATTAGTAAATGCATCCAATCTCCGAAAAAGTCCCAATTTTTTTATTTTTGGAATGGAATATATACAGAATCCCCATGAATAGGAATGAATAGGATCAAACCTTATTCCATGATATTTAGGAGAGTTGGAGAGAGAAACTGAATGGACAAGAGAGAGAAAAAATGTGTTGTTGCAAGATACTTCCTTTTTAAATTCAATCTTCATTTTCCATAGAAAGATGTGTATTGCAACATGATACCATTTCTTAAAATTTAGTTGTTATTTTTCATTTACACAATACTATTTTTAAAATTGTATTATTTTTTTTATCATAGACCATATTTTACGTGTGTACTCCTTGTGTTGCATAAGATACTATGTTTAATATTAGGTACCTATATTTGATATGCATAACTTTAGTTTTCATTTACTATAGTGTACCCTTAGTACAAACATAATCATAGTATGTAGAATATCATTTTTCGAAAGGAAATAATCATTTTCATGAATGCATAATTATAATACTTAATTTCTTATGTGTTCTACAGTATACTGATTTTTATATACACAACACTGATTATTTTAAATGTTGTAGTCATTTTTTTAAAGTTTTGTCCTAAGTTTTTGCATGTAAAGTTGATTTGTGTAGCATATTGGACCCAAAAAAACATATGTATGTTTCTGGGAACGTATGAATACGACATTGTGTTGCATACCTACCAAAATAGAAAATTGGAAATCCTTGTTCTATGCATGCACATGAAATTGGTTGACTAGATTTCATAGATCTCAATGAGAATGTATCAAAATAGTATAACTGAAGTGATGTGCATCACTTTCCCTCAGGTTGACCCGACTCTGATGATCCGCTGCTAGTTTTCAAACGACAAGAGGCAATTAAATGCTAAATTACCATTTAGGTTGTGTTTGTTACATGGTGAATCATGGGGAGGGAAATGATGGTGTAACAAAAAATGTTGTTTGTTTACCATGGTTAATCCATTATGAATTCATGGTGAAATTTGGTTTTGTCCCCATGAAAAAACATAGTGAATCATGGTGAAAAAAGTTTCTTTCAAGACTCCACTACCTCTTTAGACACTTATGCAAGATTTTTCTTCCCAAAAACCCCTCCTTTTTTTTAGAATTTCATAAATTCACCACCCTTTTATCATATCATATTTAGCCCCCTCTTTGTTTAACAAAATTTCGAGAACCCCTCCCAACTCTTTTCTATCAGCTCCCATTTCCAAACCCTTACGGCTGCTCTTTCTTCTTATTAAACTATCTTGACTTCAATTTAGTAATATTTTAATATATTTTGTTACACAAATGACATATATTTTTTAAATTATGATCCAATATTTATAAAAAATCACATTTCAAGGTTTGGGTCTACTCTATACCCAGATTTGGATCAATTTGTTGGACTTTTGTTCAGCTTGGGTTTAGGTACAGGTTAAACATATCCGATCGATTGTGTCAATTTTGATATAAAATATTATATTTAATATTTAACATGGTAAAGAGTTGGGAAAACCCACCCAACTCCATCGCTTACTGGTGTCAAACTTTCAAACCTTGATTTCACCCTGAAATATTCAAACTGAACGAGATATTTAATTGGAATATGTTTAACCCATTTATGAATCCAAGTTGAACAAGAATGGTAAGAAGTGGGATTGGGACTAATGAAAACATATCTCGACTTGAATCGAACATGGCCAACCTGATTCAACATTGCAAACATATTTATTATGAACATGTAATACTTGTTTGAAAATAGTAGTTGTCGTAGCTCTGTAAGACAAATATTAATTAGATATTGCAAGCAGTTAACCACCAAAATGCAGTAGTAATATTAACTGTAAATCAGATTCAGAGAAAACGACGAATGAGTTTAGAAATTAAACACCAGCGCTTGAAGATGAAGGTGTGTGAAACACTGTCTTCAAGACAGATTCTTCCGCTCCTAGAAAGAGCATCTCCGGAGGTCTATCTCCAAGATCCAGCCACCCCAACTCTGGTACAACCGCTCGGTGCAAGCGAGAGTGCTGTGTTGAACTCATTCCTTAGCCCTTGGTCGCAAACAGCAAAACGGACGTCACGAAGTAGTCGCCGGCGCAAGACAACAGAAAGGCGTGGTGGTGTTTGGAAGAATAGGTTTGTTGTGGTGGAGAAAGGAACAAAGGAGCATGAAGGTAACCTCAGTACAATAGGAAAGGAACTAGTGTATAGCAGTGAAGGAACTAGTGTACAATAGTAAAGTAACCGCAGGTTTGTACTAGAGGAAAGGAACCACAGTACAGTACTAAAGTAACCACGGTACAACAACAAAGGAACCGCGATACACCAATAAAGGAACCGATGTATATCAGGAAAGGAACTGTTGTAGATCTCTCTCTATCTCTAGGTGTGTTTTGTATATATCTCTCAAATGGGATCAGACACCTCCTTATATGGAGCACGTCTCAACCGTCGTGGTAACTGCCTGTACCTGTTGGTCTCTCCAACGTGTGACATTAACATCGTTTTAATGGTCGGCTTTAATGGGTAGTCAAGAGAGGTTTATTGATGTGTCTTAAATGCTATCAAACGAACTCCAAATGACGCAACACAGAAAACAAAATGTTGTTTCGGGAAACAAAACAAAATAAAATATTTCGTAAAAAGATAAATCCACCCACGCGCCGAACCAAACTGAACCGAGCCGAGTTGGGTCGGGCGGGTGAGTGAACGAACGAACGTGTGTGTGTGTGTGTGTTTATTTCATTTAAGAGAAATATACAAGACAATCCAAACATCCTTAAATTCCCATGCCCTTGAGAGGTCCTGACCTCTAGGGGACCACTAGCACATATAAGGAGCTGTGTGGTTTCTGCTGTAGGCAGTATGGGATAAAAGGTTGGCTGTAGAAAACTGAATTCTGGAACAGGAATACAAGATTCCCCCACATGTTCAATAATTCTTTTCAAAAATTCAATAAATAATAGAAGTTTAAAATTTGTGACATTACTATGTTTTTCAACATTGGTAGCTTGTGGCTTTGAACCATTGCCTAGAATGACTCACTTCAATCTGGAGAGACGTGGTGAACTACGTCTTGAACCAGACTCCTTGATTAGAACCTTAGTAAATCAAACAACCATAGTGCGGGCACTAGAACGAGTTCGTATCGGTGTTGCGCATAAACGACCTTCACAAGGTCTTGTTTCTTGAGCGCTCTAGTGAGTATGCCCAACTCACATAAACCCTGACTCTCGGGTTACACTCAAATAGTAGGGATCTCGAAGGGTATCATGTCCAGTACATACCCTGTCAATAAATGGCCTTGAACCCATTCAGAGCAAAGCTCTTCCTATACTCAGACAGAGTCAAAGCACTAGCGCCATAGGGAGGGTCATGGAGTAAAACTCCAAAGTGTGCTTTCGCATAACACAACAGCTTAGTTGTCCCTTTGAACAATTCCTCATGGGATCTCCAGTTTTGGAAAGGTAGGGTTACTACTGTAATGTTTATTCTATGGATAGAAGACCCATCCCCCTTGACGAACTGAGTACTAGCTTTCTAGCTAGACCCTTAGTAAGTGGATCAACAATGTTACTAGAAGATTTCACATACTCTATAGATATGACCCCTCGGGTGATGTGATCTCTCATATCTTCATACCTCAACCTCATAAAGTGCTTTCCCGGGTTGCCTTTAGATTGCTTAGCTTTGTCTATGGCTTCTTTATTATCACATAATAAGAAAATAGGAGGAAATGGTTTAGAAATAATAGGTAGATCAATAAGTAAATTTCTAAGCCATTCAGCCTGACAACAAGCTAAATCTAAAGCAATAAACTCAGCCTCCATTGTGGATCTAGCTCTCACAGTTTGCTTGGATGATTTCCAAGAAATTACACCTCCTCCAAGGCAAAATACATACCCACTGGTAGATTTGGTTTCATCTGAATCTGCAATCCAGTTAGCATCGGTATATCCTTCTAATATAGGTGGAAAACCAGTATAATGAAGGTTGTACGCAGTTGTACCTTTAAGGTACTTAAACACTCTTACCAAAGCTTTCTAGTGGTCCTCATTAGGATAGCTAGTGTACTTGCTCAACATGCTTATAGCATAAGAAATATCGGGCCTAGTGCAATTAGCAAGGTTCATAACACTTCCTATAACTTGAGCATATCTATGTTGATCCATAGGAGTGCCCTTATGTACAACAAGATGTAAACTAGCATCATAAGGTGTATTAATAGGAGTACAATCAAACATATCAAATTTGTGCAAGATTTTATCAACATAAGGAGTTTGATTAAGTACATAACTAGAAGTAGATCTACTCAATTTAATACCAAGTATAACATCAACAAGTCCTAAATCTTTCATATCAAAATTTCTAGCAAGAAAAGATTTAGTTTCAGGTATAATTTCAAAATTAGATCCTATCAGCAATATATCATCTACATATAAACACATTATTATGTAGGAATCATTAACAATTTTAGAATAAATACAACGATCAGATTCATTTGCAATAAATCCAGAAGATATAATAATTTTATCGAACTTATCATTCCACTGTTTAGGTGCTTATTTCAGTCCATACAAGGACTTGACAAGTCTATAGACTTTGTGTTCTTGTCCAAGTGCTAGAAAGCCTTCAGGCTGATCCATATAGATCTCTTCTTCAGGATCTCCATTCAAGAAGGTTGTCTTGACATCCATTTGATGGATTTCAAGCTTATGGATCATAGTTAAAGCAACGAGGACACGAATGGAAGAGATTTTGGTTACGGGTGCATATTTATCAAAGTAATCAAATCCTTCCTTTTGACTAAAGCCTTTGGCTACTAGTCTGGCCTTAAACTTATCAATGGAACCATCTGCCCTCATGTTCTTTCTAAACACCCATTTACATCCAATAGTCTTGCAGCCTGGAGGAAGCTTAGTTAGAATCTAAGTATGATTACTCATAATTGATTCTATTTCATTATCAACAACTTCCTTTCAAAAGCTAGAGTCTATGGATTTCATGGCATCCTCATAGGTACGTGGGTCTTCTTCTACTATGAAGGTGTAGAAGTCGGGACCATAATTCTTATAAATTTTAGTCCTTTTACCCCTACCTTGATCACTCGGAGGTTCATTTATTGGGAGTTCATATTCTACTTCATAAGAAGGTGGAACTACAAGAGGTTTATCAGGAGAAGAAGAAGAGGGATTTTCACTAACTTGCCTAGGAACCTTTTCCTTAAGAGGAAAGATAGTTTCATAATAGACAACATCTACATGTCTAGTCTCAAGTATAGAGTTAACTCTAATGTCTGAGATTTCAAATTTTATTACCAGGAATCTTTTGGCATTACTATTTTTAACATATCCTATAAAGACAGTGTCAACAGTCTTAGGTCCTAGTTTTCTCTTCTAATTCTCAGGGATCTTAACCTTGGCCAAACACCCCCACACATTGAGGTATTTCAAACAGGGTTTCTTGTTAAGCCAAAGTTCATAGGGTGTTTTGTCAAGGTGCTTAATAGGGATGCAGTTAAGAAGGTAGTTGGTTGTATGAAGGGCTTCCCCCCACAGTCTGTGACTAAGTCCAGACTCGGCTAGCATTGAGTTGACCATGTCAATCAATGTTCTATTCTACCTCTCAGCAACTCCATTAGATTGATGATTATATGGGGCAGTGGTTTCATGAATAAGGCCATGGTCCTCACAGAACTTGTTAAGTTTATTAGAAGTGTACTCACCACCTCTATCAGACCTCACTCTCTTAATGTTGTTCTCTAGTTGTTTCTCTACTTGGGTTTTATAGATTCTAAATTTTTCTAATTGTTCATCCTTAGTTTTTAGCAAGAAAATAGAACAATATTTTGAAAAATCATCTATAAAGGTAACAAAGTATCACATACCATCACGAGTAAGAACATGATTTAAATCACAAACATCAGTATGAATTCACTCAAGCAAGGATGTACTACGATCTACGACTGATTTAAATGGCTTCTTAGGAAGCTTAGCTTGCACACAAACTTGGCATCTATCAGAAATATCAATATGTGTCTTAGGAATCAGATCTAAATGAATCATGCATTTCATCATATTTTTATTCACATGACCAAGACATACATGCCAAACATCACTAGTTTTAGAAACTAAAATAGTAGAAGATATTTCATTACTAGAAGAAGCATTACATGAAATAGAAGATAGTTTAATCAAACCACTACAAGTGTATGCAAGACCAATGTAAGAACCATTCTTAAAAATTACAACTCTATTGCATTGACATAACAAGGTATAACCAGAATGTTGTAAAACAACTTGACTAATCAGATTTCTACGAAAAGAAGGTATATGTTGGACATCATGTAATCTAAGGACATTCCCAGAATTAAGCTTTATGTCAACACGTCCAAAGCCAGCAATCGGGATGGTGGATGAATGATCTCCCCATTTGATCACTCTACCAGATTCGGCCTGGTAGGTGGAAAAGAGGGATTGGTCAAAGCAAATATGGCAGGTAGCACCGGAGTCCAAGTACCAATCTGAGGATAAGTCAGCAAAAAGAATAAAAAGATTTTCTAACCTTTCTGTAGAAGAGGAAGGGACTGCCCCCACAGTGATCATATTTACTTCAGGATTTTTAGGAGCATGGACATTCTACTTTCTCTGACCATTGTGAAATCTGCACACATTCGCTAAGTGGCCAGGTTTATCACACACAAAGCAGACACATTTTTCTCCTTGATCATTATTATTATTACTCTAATTTTAGTGGTGCTTGCGACCCTTAAAGGAAGGTTTAGATTTCTTATGGAGATGGGATTGGTTGGGTTTTTTGTTAGTCTTATCACCTATAACCATATTGACAAACGAGTTAGACTTCCTGTCTTGTTCCCTATGTCTATCCTCAGTTTGTAGGGATTTAACTAAGTTTGCCATGGACATGTTCCCTTATTTATGCCTAAGGATCCTGGCGAAATCTTTCCATGAAGGAGGGAGTTTGTAACATCCTAGGATTTGAAGCCTCGGATAAAATGATCTTAAAAGGAATGATTGGACTACCCATATCACCAAGGTGCACCTCCTTTTCTGGGAGCCCATCACTAAAGAACTCCATAGTTAAGCGTGCTCAGCTTGGAGTAGTACTAGGATGGGTGACCAGTCAGGAAGTTGATCCTGGCTTGCGCGTCAGTGTAGACAAAGTGCGCAGTTAAGGCTAGTGGTGGTTTGTGGGGCCAGTCGTCATTCTTGAAACTCTACTAGAGCCTTGGGCAGTGGGCCCGGGCATTACAAATGGTATCAGATCCATAACCCCTCCAGTAGGTGGGGCCCACATGGGCGTGGCATGCCAGTCTTGAGCCGTGCGGTCCAGGCATGTAGGAAGGGATGTCCATGGTTGACGTAGCCACCCTTGCGCTGGTATTCCGTGATCGGGAGCTGGGTGTCCATGGGCCATTGTGGGTCTGCACTGAAATGGGGTCATATTATGAGGCCTTATAGTTGAGCCTTGACGAGGACGTAAAGAGTCTAAGTGGGGGAGATTGCAACATCCCATGATTTGAAGCCTCAGATAAAATGATCTTAAAAGGAATGATTGGACTACCCATATCACCAAGGTACACCTCGTTTTCTGGGAGCCCATCACTAAAGAACTCCATAGTTAAGTGTGCTCAGCTTGGAGTAGTACTAGGATGGGTGACCAGTCGGAAAGTTGATCCTGGCTTGCGCGTCAGTGTGGACAAAGTGCGCAGTTAAGGCTAGTGGTGGTTTGTGGGGCCAGTCGTCATTCCTGAAACTCTACTAGAGCCTTGGGCAGTGGGCCCGGGCATTACAGAGTTTCTCTATGAGGGGTGCTACTTGAACATTCTCATCAAGGTTGTAACCTTTAGCCATGGATTTAGACACTAAGTTTTGGTATTCTAGGACTTGAGCCGAAACAGGTTTATCATCAACCATATTATATGTTAGCCATTCAACAAAGGCGTAACACTCAAGACCAATGTCTTCTAGACCAAATTTAGAGTCTAAGACAGTCCATAGTTCAAGAGAAGTTGGGATCCTATGGTAGATGTCATACAGTTCATCAGATAAGGCTAATATGATCCTACCATGACAAAGGTAATCAGTTTCCTTAGAAATAGGAGTGGGGACAACCGGTTCGGGAACAATGAGTTTAGGTTGATCTTTTCCAAGAAGGAGGTTTTCTGGTTGTGATGTAGGCACCACAGGTGTAGACTCATTAGGAGGTAAGATGGCGGACATAAGTTCAAGGGATGTGAGCCAAAATTGCATTTTCTATTGCCAATGATGGAAGTGCAAACCAGAAAAGCGTTCTGGATGAAGGGAGGCTACATCGTCAAGTGATAGCATAGTTTTCAAATCCATATTACTCAAACAGACAGTTTGATGTATATCTAATTAAAAACTATTTAGGAACAAACTGGTCTGTCTATGTAATTGTTTATACAATCTAAAACAGAGCAGTAAATGGATTAATCTGTCTTGAAAAATGTTGGAAAATAGTAGTTGATGTAGCTCTGTAAGACAAATGTTAGTTAGATATTGCAAGCAGTTAACCACCAAAACGTAGCAGTAATATTAACTGTAAATCGGATTTGGAGAAAACGGCGAATGAGTTTAGAAATCAAACACCAGAGCTTGAAGATGAAGGTGTGTGAAATACTGTCTTCAAGACAGATTCCACCGCTCCTAGCACGAGCGACTCCGACGGCCTATCTCTAAGATTCAGCCACCCCAACTCTGGTACAGCCGCTCGGTGCAAGCGAGAGTGTTGTGTTGAACTCGTTCCTTAACCCTTGGTCGCAAATAGTAAAACAGATGTCGCGAAGTAGTCACCGGCGCAAGACAGTAGCAAGGTGTGGTGGTGTTTGGGAGAATAGGCTTGTTGTGGTGGAGAAAGGAATAAAGGAGCACGAAGGTAACCTCAGTACAGCAGGAAAGGAACTAGTGTATAGCAGTGAAGGAACCAGTGTACAACAGTAAAGTAATCACAATTTTGTACTGGAGGAAAGGAACCACAATACAACACTAAAGTAACCGCGACACAACAACAAAGGAACCGCGATACACCAGTAAAGGAACCAATGTATATCAGGAAAGGAACTGTTGTAGATCTCTCTCTATCTCGAGGTGTGTTTTGTATATATCTCTCAAATGAGATCGGACGTCTCCTTATATGGAGCGCGTCTCAGCCGCCGCGATAGCTACCCGCACCTGGTGGTCTCTCCAACGTGTGTCATTAACATTGTTTTAATGGTCGACTTTAACGAATAGTCAAGAGAGGTTTATTGCTGTGTCTTAAACGCCGTCAACCGAACTCCAAACGACGCAACACAGAAAACAAAATATTGTTTCAAGAAATAAAATAAAATAAAATATTTCATAAAAAGATAAATCCACGCACCGAACCGAGCTGAGCTGAGCCGAGCCGAGCGGGCGAGTGAACGAACGAACACGTGTGTGTGTGTTTATTTCATTTGAGAGAAATACACAAGACAAGCCAAACAACCTTAAATTCCCATGCCCTTGAGAGGTCCTGACCACTAGGGGACCACTAGCACATATAAGGAGCTGTGTGGTTTCTGCTGTAGGCAGTATGAGATAAAAGATTAGCTGTAGAAAACTGAATTCTGGAACATGAATACAACAATACTAAAATGAAGGATAAATAGCAATTTGAGAAATTTTTACAAATCTGATTTGTGATAAAATTATTTTACAA
Organism: Alisma plantago-aquatica; assembly: GCA_963693085.1. Taxonomy (NCBI): domain Eukaryota; kingdom Viridiplantae; phylum Streptophyta; class Magnoliopsida; order Alismatales; family Alismataceae; genus Alisma; species Alisma plantago-aquatica. The sequence continues at coordinate 417,831,685 of OY856413.1, forward strand.
TGTTGGGACAGGTTGTGTCGGATTTGAGTAGGTTCCATACAGGTTTAGATCAGTTCAAGTTAGACTTTTTACATATTGAACATGTCTCCATAGACTATTTGATTCTGTTTGAACATTTAGGGTCTAGTCGGATTCAACAAAGTAGTACCGGATTTGGCAAAACCCAACTCATCCCATGCTGAATATTAAACATAATAAATATTTTAAACTGAAACTAACCACATCGACCGGACATATTTAACATGTACCTGAAGCCAAGATGAAAAAACAATCGACCCAAACTGATTTAAATCTAAGTATAGACCCGACATGTTCTTGAACCGTAATTTTTTTTATGAATATCAGTAATAATTTATTAATGTAATAACTTTAAAAAAATTATAAGTTAACAGTGTAACAAAATATATAAAAATATTATTGAATTGAAGGCAAAAAAGTGAATTAAGAAGAAGAAAGAACAGCCGGCTGGGAAACAGAATGAATTGGAAAGGGGTTATTTAGAATTTGGTTAATTACAATGGCGGCGGCGCGGGGGGGGGGGGGGGGGGTGTTAGTTAGGATTTGGTATAAGGGAGGAGATTTTCTGGAATTTCAGGAAAAGGGAGGGATTTCGGAAAAAAATTATTTTTAATCTGCCAAGGTGCTACCTAAGCGAATTGGTAGTGTATATGCAAATGGAGCCGAAACCACAGTCATAAGGCCGACATCACATTAGTTATGTTTTCATAATTGATTACGCGAAGTAAAGAACACAAAGGATAATGCTTATGTACTGCTCTGTTGACCACGTTCAAAGCAATTTAGGATTCCAATACTGAAAATTTTTGGCACGGATTTCTTATCTCCGGCCTGCAGGAGGCAGCAACGCGGCAACATCTGGAGTTAAACCATAAGAGAGCGATGCTTATTCTTCAAAAAATATCCTGTACAACAAAACATCATCTCCTGCTTGTCTTTAGAACAAGAGTGCAGTATATCCACTAGGTACAAATATATATGAAATGCGGATCCTGCCTTTATGATAAAATCTCACAGCTGAAGTCTGGAGAGTACATCAGTTACATCTATCAGAGAGGTCTACATCTATTTAAGGAAGGCCGTGCTAAACTACCACTATTTAACGAACATAGTTTTGATTTGGTTAATATACCTCGGTGCTCTACCTAGCTACAGAAACTGGCGATGCATATTCATGGAATGAAAACCGCGCTCAGAGATAAGGATCGTAGCAAATTTGTTTTTTTGTTCTTTGTACCAGTAGATCATGTTCAACGCAATATAAGATCCCCATAATGAGAATTTCAGGAGGGGATTTGTTATCTCCTCCAGCCTGCGGGAAGAAACAACAACAGCTCAAGAGAAATCAGCACAAGAACCTTTTTTCCGTTGAAAAATGTCACGTGTAGTTCTTCGAGTACCATATGATGAAATCTGAGAGCAGCATTTTATTCGATATACATATATGACGGCCTGACGGTAGACCTGTCAAACGGGTGGGTGGGTTGGGTTTGGGTTGGATCGTTGCGGGTTTGGGTCTCGCGGGTGCGGGTCAAAAAGACATAGTTCTAAACGGGTGGAAAAAAGATAAATCCAAACCCGACCCAGCGGGTTGCGGGTTGCCCGTGGGTGCCCATATAAAATTAAAAAAAATTACCATACTAATGTTTGTTTACATAAGATATGACACAAAACAATCACATTGACATGTAAACCTTTTTCATTTGTCCAAAATTTTTCTATAAGAAGAGCATCAAACAACAATACACCCATGGGCAAAGATGCTACATGCTAGTAAAGAAAAACCTCCGACTGGCTGAATTAATTACCAGTATTGTATAGATACTAGAACAACAAATATAATACAGATTTTAGAAGCTTAACTCAAAAGCATACATCTTTTAAATAGCGAGGACCACCTATACCAAACAACTAAACATTAATTGAACAACATATATTATGAAGGAGACATCCAAATGAGATGGGGTATAAATCGGAGAACTGAAAAAAAGACTAAAACTTTAGCATGTTCCAAACAACAACTCCACATTCTTTTATTATGCAGTATGAAGATGACAACCAATAACTCGACGCCCTTTTTAATTTTCAATATGAAGATGATACAACCAATAACTCCACACCCTTTTAATTTGTAGTATGACGATGAAACAACCTTATGTATGCCTCCCATTCTAACAAAATAATACAAAAGAATAAATTTACAAACTATTTAATGAGTAAAAAATATTATAAACCAATCTATGTGTTTTGTTAACTTGGTTGTGGTTTAAAATTTGAGATAAGAGTACAAGACATATTTAATATTACCTATTACTAGACTTCAAAAAAAAATATATTACCTATTACTACCAAGTGGTAGTGGCTTGGACGCAAACGCACGCAAGCGGCAAGTTTCATATATGCAACATGTGTATATTTTTTTTACTGATAACTAAATCTTATACAATTATTTTTATTAATAAAATCAGTGTAATAAAGCGGGTCACCTGCGGGTGCCCGCGGATTGCCCATGAAACTCGCTAGTTAAACGGATGGGTATGGGTCTGGGTATTTTCTAGCGGGTGGTAAATTTTAGGACTCAAACCCAACTTAAACGGGTCGACTCATGGGCACCCGCGGATTTTGACCCAGTTTGACAGGTCTACCTGACCGGGAGTCCACGTCTAAATGATGAGGTGGGGCAGCGGGACAACGAGCATCGACACCCACTCATATTATCGCTGCGATGGAGTAAGACGGTGTCGGGATTTTCAAGACTGAGTCGGAAACATGCCGACGTGGCTCTGCCAGCAGTCTGAATTAAAAGCATGCCAACGTGCTTGGGAACAAACTCGGTGTGTCGTGACTCGTGATTGCTCTCCGAGCTGTTGCATTAAATCGCTGCCTAACAAACCTCCAATTAATTTGTTTAAAAGTGAGTCTTTGTGGTAGATGTAAAATTAGAATGAAATATAATAATAACAGCAAGTTGCAACAGCAGACTTGTACGCAACGTGCTTCAGTCAACAAAAAACGTTTTGCCACCAGTCGTCACCACTACACGGCAAGATTAGGTGTGCATAGAAGGGGTCGAGATATTGCATGAGTATCTAAATAAGTTTACCAAACCACAGAATTCTACCGATGATTGCAAGACATGTATCAAATACCAAACAGCTTCAGAAAATAAGGATATCTGCAACTTTGGAGCGTGAAAATTAATTGTCATTCAGAAAAACATTGTCGAACTATATGGGTAATACAATTACAACGAAACAGAAGGGCAGACTGACAACAAGCTGCACCGCCAACTTCTTTTAGATGACAAGAAATTATAACATTACTATGCATGACTTCTTAAATCCTTTTCAGAAACTCCACTGCTTCTGTTGCTAAGAATCCTAAAGTATTAACCCGAAAGATATAAATACATATTGATCTTTGATGCACGCTTTCTCATGCTTAACTACTTTGGCTGTAATAGCTTTTAGGACAACATATCTCACAATAAAATCTCCATCTTTCAAGCCAACTAATAGGGAGGCTCCTGTTAGATCGACACAAATATATTTTTCTCCGGATCAACCAAACATCAGGGCATCCGCTAGTCTAAATGTCAATCTTTCATCTCGTGGATCAATCAAAAAATTTGTAGGTGTCTCTTTTTTAGCAACATCTCCAACATGTCTAAGTACATCATAGAGAACATCTATAATAAGATTATGTCAATATTTAAAACTTAGGAGCTCCCTGCAATGAACCACATACTCCCTAAATGTGTCTAAACACTCCTTGTGACAAACATGACATTTTTTTATTATTTTTATTATTATTTTTATTTTTTTATTTTTTTTGTGACAAACATGACATACATCATCAACAGAAAAAAGAAGGATCATAAGGTGATACTTGACGATAGTGCGATACTTTGTTGGCGACATGTGAAGTCCATGTCTGTCAATATGAATAGCCAGATGAAAATCTTGAGCGTGTTGAGCTTGCAAACACCTGAAAACTGATATTTTCTATTTTTTTTGTCAAACTTAACGTCTATGTCCTTAATTTTTTTTCTCTAAAAAGGTTACTCGTCAAAGCATTTTGGACTGTAGTGGGGACGTTGTAACGACCCCCTCCCTTAGTTATCCCCAATTAGGGTGGACCGAGAGGGCAAGGTCCATTATGATATATACATGATCAAGGTTTAGCAATTAACCAATATTAATTAAAATTTTATTAAATGGAGAAGAGTTTGATAACAATATGAAGATAGAATCTTCACTAAAGAGTTACATGAAATGGAAATCTAATGTTTGTAACAGAAAATAAAACTATCTATCTAAATCTTCTGCTATTACTTTAGATCTTTTCTTTTGGTGTCTTCTTCTCTGGATATCCATCTTTCATCAGTAATTATAGTTTAACCTAAAATGATGTGAAACAGAAACATGGTCAACATATAGAAATATACTGAGTACGTAGGGGAAACAAAATATTTGCATCTTAGTGTAACACCATAAATAACAATAGCAGCAAATATTGTTACGTAATCGAACTCACAATTTTATAATATAACTTCTCAACCCACACTTATTCAATCTCTATATATACTCACACTCTAGGGTATTCATACTCTCATACTTACTCGCTTGGAGTATTATAATGATGAACCCATTCATTGGGGGTAATATCTATCCATACCCAGTAATTGGGGGTGTTCAACACATCATACTCACTCATTTAGAGTATTTGCTTGGCCAACCCACTCTCTGGAGATAATTTCTATATCTTCCATGCATGCATTTATTTAGAGATATATCTTGGGCTTTAATAAGTTATGGTTATGTAAAGTGATACTCATATGGGCATTATAGATTGTAGAAATTAAACAAATAACTAACATTTTAATTGCAACTCAATTAGAAAACTCTGCAAAACCACAAAAGTTGATAACTCGAGTAGTCATAGGTGTTCCCACGTACCAATCTCAGAGATGACTTAAAGTTCAAGTAATCAAAAGTAGTTGTAATCAATCAAACAATCACCCTAAAATTAATACATAACACCCAAATATTACTATTTTGTCCATAAACTATCATTAAGACTGACTTGGGTTCCAATTTAGGTTTTTATTAAGGTTAGGCTTACCAAACCCTAATTATCACATTTTCATGCTTTAAACTTGCAAACCCTAATTTTTGTTACATGTGAGTTCTTTATATTAGATTATATTAGATTAGAATGTACCTTTTTATCCAAAAACATTAGACCATCCATTAAAACCATTTAGACAGTTTTGGTCATTAAAACTAATAAATTAGGATTTTCATGCATTTAATACATTAAAGGTCACATCTTTATGCACTTTTGGACTTTTGGATAAAACTAGGTCTTGAAACCAATTTCATTGGATTCCTTGTATTTTTCTGATCAAAATACACTACTTATTTTCTATATTTGGATATTCCTATGATTTTCTATAATTTTTACAGTATAAAGTCCTCTCGACCAATCACAGCTCGCAACATTGGTGGCTGACTAATCAAGGACATGTTAGAGCTGGAAATGGCCAAGACAATTAGCTTTTTCCATGTTGGCACCTGAGTTTTCTCGCTCAGACAAGAAAGAAAGGTAGAAAAGACAAGAGTGACTTTCACCTCACAACGACCAGTCAGGGGCAGAGTTGTAAACTCCCCCTTGAGTTGTCTTCTTCCTTTGCTCATTTGTGAGCAAGTTCTAGCGAGTGAATAAGAACATTGAATATTCTCTCCCGGTCTTCTAGGCTACAGGAAAGGGTGCTGACACCTTCGTCTCGAGTTGCCAAATTCATTGAGGGCTTCATTTGCTTCGGAGGTGGTTTGGACTGAGAGAACAATGAAGTGGATCTTCGACAAAGTTCAAGGAGAAGGCAAGGAGTTAAGAATGGGACTAGCAATAGAATTAAAGTCAGAGAAGGGATCATGGAGTTGAGTAGAGTCTCGTGGAGCACTTTGTAGTCCCATAGAGAGTTGCTACCCCTTCTTTTATAGTCATGGTTTCAAGGGTTGAGCAACGTTCATGGCGACAATTAGAGAAACCCTAAATTGCCTTCCAAAGTAGTCACTACCTAGGTTAGGTCGGTGTGAAAACTCGTCGTAAATCTGTTGGAGAGATTTCTAGATTTTCACATGAAACAATGTGAGAAGAAATAAAATAGGAAAGCCATTAATGATGTTTCTTGATTTCCTTTTCTAGTTCAAGGTAGTCGACGATCTGAGCGTCATTAAATCTCGATCTAACTGCTATCATGCCACATGAATTATCAAACGGGGTGGGTTATATTTCCTTTTCTATTAAATTGTGTCATTTACATGTATCAATGCAATAATGCTTCCACTACAGGAGTTATAGATTAATTCATATCTCTTTGTCTCCGCATAACTAATTAATCCCAAATTTCAATGGAAAGTCTTAACATAAATCTCAGTGTGAGCAAGACTTGAGACCAAAATATGCAAGTTAAACATTCTTTTCTTATCCCTTAAGGAAAGGATTTAGTCAATTTATTTAAAGCATCAAATAAATTATTTTCTCTTTCAAACTTGGCAAGGTTTCTTATTTTGATATTATTCTCATTAAGTATTATATTGAACTGGACCCAGTTCATCTGTTTCCTTTAGCATCTCCTTTCTAGAAAACTCCACACAATTCCATGTTTAGAATACCAATCATCCATTATGTTTAGTAATTCTTTCATTATTGGATTTTCCTTTCTTTATTTATCCAATATTCACTAATTTGTTATCAAAAACTAGTAAAACCATGAAATCCAATGCAATTGAGAAACTACATTTAAAACCATATTTTAAAACAAGGCATACCAAATTTTCTAATACATCCTTAACAATTCAATATTTGTATTCAAATATGTATAAAAATATGTGAAAAACAAGGGTATTATATTATTCCCCTCTTATAAAAATTTTGTCCTCAAAATTCAACTCGTCATATAAAAAGATTGGGTTGAGACTTTTTCATGACATTCTTTAGCTCCCATGTGGCTTTATCCTCACTGTGGTGCTTCCAAAGAACCTTTACCATCACAATCTTTTAATTTCATATCTCTTTCACCTTGGAATCAAAGATCCTTACAGGCCAATCAGGGTATGACAACCTTCCTTGCAGATCTATATGTTTAGTGTTCAACACATGAGCAAGATCCTTCACATAGGGCTTCAGATTGGACACATCGACCGCATCATGCATCATACTATATTGTGGCAGTAAAGCCAGATTATAAGTACCTTTGTCAATCTGTTCTAGAACCTTGAATGGACCCACATATCAGGGACTCAGTTTTCATATATTTTTAGCTATAACTCATAGGGGTCAGATTTTTAGAAACACTTGATCACCCACAATAAAATGTAGATTTTTCTACTTTACATTAGAATATGACTTTTGTCAATCATGGGCTCTTTCTAGCCTCTACTTGATTAAAGCAACCTTGTGAGCATATAATTGTAGTTCTTTTGATCTAAGCAAGGTCCTCTCACTGACATCGTCCCCGTGAAGTAGTGACCCACATGACCTCCCATAAAGAGCTTGATACAGAGGCATCCTGACATTGCCTTGGTAATTTGTTGTTATAGGAAAAATTAACTGAGGGTAGGTAATTCTCCCATCAGCCACCCCAATCCATCCCACATTCTCTCAAAAGATCTTCTAGGTAGTGGATCATTCTTTCTGACTATCAATCAGTCTGGGGTGATAAGTTGTGCTGAATTTCAGCCTCCTACCGAGTTTCTCTTGACTTGATTCCACAAATTGGAGGCAAAGGTCGAATATGATCAAACTCAAAACACCATGAAAAAATACTATCTATCTAATGTAATTCTCAATTAAGTCTAGCACCTTGTTAGTGGTCTTTAGGGAAAGGAAGAATGGTGACTAGGTTAGGTTGTCCATCACAACCCGTATTGCATCATGGCTTTCTTTTTTCTTGGGAAGACCCACCACAAAATCCATGGTGATATGGTCCCATTTCCACCCAGGATGTTGATCGATTGCATTATCCCACCCAGTCACTGGTGCTCGTCCTTCACCATCTAGCACATAAGACAACTAGTCACATACGAGGCTATGTCTCTCTTCAATTCTGACCACCAAAAGTACCACTACAGGTCTTTGAACATCTTAGTGGTGCTGAGGTGTACAACATACTTTGATTTATTAGCCTTTAGCAGGGTACAAGTCTTCAAAGGTGAATTTTCAGGAACCCAAATATGACTTATATATCAGATCCCACCATCCACACCCACTAAGAGGTGTGTTTGATGCTTTGCCATCAAACCCTTCATATTTTCTAACTATGGGGTGGCTAACTAGGATGCTACAAGCTCGATCAATAGGTCAAGTTTGATCTGGATATTAGCAAGATGAATCCTATCTGCCATAGGTTGTGGAATCCATTGAGCAAAGCCCTCTACTCCCTTCCATTGGATAACCAAATCAGCTGCACAACTGAGAAATTTTTTACTGTGGGCATCTGCTACCACATTAGCCTTACCAAGATGGTAGGCTAAGGTGAAATCAAAATCCTTAAGATATTCCTTCCAAAATCTTTGTTGCAATTTTAAGTACTTTTGATTCAATATGTACTTCAGGATCTTATGATTGGTGAAGATGTCGAAGATATCTCCATACAGATAATGTCACCAAATCTTCAAGGCATAGACAATTGCTTCAAGTTCTAGATCATAGGTAAGGTAATTCAACTCATTGGGCTTGAGTTGTCTGGCATGCTTGTTTTTCTCTAACACACATACTAATCTTATCTTTGATGCATTGGTGAAGATGACAAAACCACCATTATCATAGGGTATGGTCAAGATAGGGGCTAAGGTGAGCCTTTCCTTCAATTACTAGAATCATGGTTCTCATAGATTTGATCAAACAAACTTCTCAACCTTGTGAATGAGCATGGTCATGGGCAAAGTAGTCTTTGAGAAATCCTTGATGAATCATGGATAATAGTCAGCCAATTCTAAGAAACTATGAATATCAAATGCGTTCTTCAGTGTTGGCATTCTCAAACAACTTCACTTTAGTAGGGTTCGTCGATATGGTTCCTCCAAATATAATATGTCCATTTAACATAACTCGGTATATCCAAAACTCACACTTTAAAAATTTCCCATAGAACTTCTACTTTCTCAAGATATCAAGGACCTTAGATAGGTTCTCAAGGTGTTGTTCTAGGTCTCCAGAGTGATAAGGATGTCATCTATGAACACTATGACAAAGGTTCCAAGGAAGGTCTGGAACACACTATTCATGAGGTTCATGAACACACTTGGAGAATTGGACAACCCAAAAGGCATAACGTAAAACTCAAAGTGTCCATAGCGGGTTTGGGAAGCTGTTTTTGGGATATCTTCACTCTTAATTTGCAACTGGTGGTATCCAGATCTTAGGTCAATCTTCGAGAAAACTCGAACAGTTTTGAACTGGGAAACAAGTCATCTATGCGGGGGTAGATGATACTTATTCTTAGTGGTAGCCTGATTTATCATTATGTAGTCTATGCACATGTGAAGCGATCCATCCTTCTTCTTTATAAAGAGGATCAATGCTCCCCATGGGGATATACTAGGTCAGATGAAACCCTTGTCTAGCAATTCATGCAATTGTTTCTTTAATTCAACAATTCAGAGGGAGTCATCCTATAAGGTGCTCTAACAATTGGGTTTGTCTCAAGAGGTATCTCTATTGAGAAGTCCACTTCTTTCTTTAGTGGTGTTCCTGGAAGATCGTCTGGGAATACATCATCATTGTCCCTGACTACCTCTATTTCCTCTATGGGCCACACCTTCTGCTCTTTCTCAGTCACTACAGTTAGGAATGGTCAACAACCTTTAGCTACCATCTGTTCAGCTTTCACGATTGACACATACATGTTGGTAGTGGCATCTTTCCTATCTCTAATGGTAAAGGGTGTATGACATAGCTTCTCTATCCTTGATTTCTTATCTCCACAATTTATTTTTGCATTATAGTTATAAAACCAATCTATTCATATAATGACATCAAAATCGTTCATATCAAGAAGGATAAAGTTGGTAGGGAATTCATTACTACTACAGAAATAGCTTATAACTTCAAATTTAGAGGCATCAGTTGTATCCAAAAAAACTGATGCCTAAACCCTACAACATCGGCTGAAAACACAAACCAACATCTATATGTGAAGACCGACCAAACACGGGTATTGCGTCAGTTGCTCAATAAGAAACTGACGCCTAAAATCACCCACCAAATCCAATTTTTCTAGTGCAAAAAAATTACCTCCAAAATTTCACATACGGTGTCAGTTGTTTACCAAATAACCGACGACTAAAGATTATTCACGAGACAGAAATTGGCCCCATTTTTGTCTTCAGTTTGCTTACAATAACTGACGTCGATGTGTATTCACGCGCTATCCCCGTGAAATTTTTTACCCCCCAAATTTCCCAATTGGCGTCGGTTTTAGATGGCAACCGACGACTATGGTTGTAATTCAAGAACATTTTTTTGTCAGCATATGAAGATAGACATCCATTTTTTTAGTTGTAACCGATGACTAAGACAGAACATATGTGTCAGTTTTTTGTGGTGACCGACGCTTGTGGAATATATGTGTCATTTTTTATTAATAACCGGCGTCGATACTTTACTTAATAGCACCTGCGCGGCCACACGAGCTAGACTCTCTATTTCATTGCACCGTCGACTGTTAGAGTACCTAGGCCCTTGGCGATTCCCACCGTCGACACTCACCCCGCCATCAGAGGAGCTTTTCTCACTGCCAGAGAAGTGCACCATGCCACCGGAGCCCACCGCCGACAGCCGATCGTAGATACTCCCATCGCCGGAGAAGCGAGCCTACCGCCAGCGAAGGAACTTCCGCCGGAGCTGCTAGAAGAGGTGTGAAGGAGGCTACTGGAGCTCTTCGCAGGCTTCTGTGGAGGTCGTCGCAGACGGCTAAAGCTCAAAGGCTGCCATGGAGGCTACTGCTTGAGCTCAAAGGCTACTTCTCGAAGGCTGGCCTAGCTGAGCTCTCTATTGGAACCTGAAGGAGCTCGCCAAAGCTACAAGTAGGTTAATTTTTAATGCCATAACATAGTGCATAAATACAATGATGAAATTTATGCATAAATACAATGATTTTGATGCCTAGAAACACTCTATGTTGTCTTTTAATTGAATTTAATGTCAAAACAAAGCACATATAACTTGATTATCATTGTTAAGAGATAAAATTCCTTAGTTGCAGTTAAGTATTCATCAATTTGATTAATTTCATGACTTTTATACATATTGCTCCTCAGAAATTGTTAGTTATGCATGGTTCTGTACATCTTGCTAGTATAAACCAATTTATGTCTTAATAACACAATGCATAAATACAATGATGTAAAACCCTATTTTGTAAAAGGTATTGCATATAAACTAAAAATTTGTTACCTCAGATCATATAAAACTATAATTTCTAAACCTAGAAACACGTCCAAGATTTACTCATTAGGAGGAAACCTTGGATGGTCCCCAATCTGGGACTATTTTTGAACTCTTCATCTCACTTAGGATGTAAGTGTATAATTTGAACTCTGTGCTGTGTTACTACCTCAGATTTGAGGAATGTGATGAGAGGATCGTTATGCTAGTTGCCTATTTGACCCCTAATTGGATATTGGGTACATGTTTCTGCAATGCTGTTAATTCTTCCTGCTCCTCTAAAATTGATGTATATTGAACCCTAATTAATACATTATTACAGAATTGAATCGTGCATTTGTGTTGTTGCATGTGCTTAATTGAGTTGATGTGCTTGTGCTCTTGGGGCTGAATTGAGTTGTTGTGTCATCCATTTGTGTTGTTGACTTGCATATATTTCTTCTTCAACCTTCAAGTGAGGTATAATATTCTCACTCTCCCAATATGCCATTAGGCTTCATTTTGATTCAAATATTTGATATATGGAATAATATATAGTTTATTTACTGTTTAGTATGTACTGACAAGCATGATTAAATGATGTTACACAAAACTTAGGATATGAATGATGAAACTAGGATTGTAGGTATAAGAATGACAACATACATGTATTTGTTGGCCTAGAAACCCGTCCAAGATTTACTCATTAGGAGTAAATCTTGGATAGTCCCCGGTTTGGGACTGTTCTTGAATACTTAATCTCACTTAGGATGTTAGTGTATAATGTGTATTGGGTTTTCAAGAAAATTTCGGTAGCATTTCCCCACTATTCTCTAAGTACATATACACTTACTAGTGAGCTTAGGTGTTCAAGAATGGGATAGGTGGTAAACATTTATTATATATAAGACCTTAAAGCCTAATATTTTAACCATAAACCCTAATCTTTTAACCCTAAACCCTAATATATACTTGTTTTCTCTTTGATCATAGAATGAATAGATCATGGATGTCCATTCCAAATCACTGCACCCCAGAGTTTATTTCTGGTCTTGATCAATTTATTAGATTTGTCGAGGAACATAGGAAACAACCTGGAGATAGGTTCTACTGTCCATGTAGGCATTGCGATAACAACTTGAAAGTCAGCACTGGTGACAAAATCAAAAGTCATGTCATGTACAATGGGATTGTACAAGGCTATATAGAATGGCACTGGCATGGAGAGATTTCAAACCTGAAATTAGTGGATGTCGATAGAAGTGCTTGTGTGGAAGAAGAAATTGCCTCTGATGACGTAGATGTGAACGAACCAGTTCCAGTAGACATCGTTGATGCGATGCTGGATAGTTGTGGGCTAGAGCACATTGATCCACCTCCCATGTTTACAAACATTGTGCATGATGCTGAGATACCGTTATACATAGGTTGTACTAAGTTTACAAAGCTTAGCACTATGTTGAGATTGTATAAGCTGAAAGCTAACAATAGATGGAGCGACAAAAGCTTCACGTCATTGTTGTCTTTGTTGAAAGAAATTCTTCCTGAAGGAAACGAGCTGCCAATCTCAACATACCAGTTAAAGAAATTGTTGTGCCCAATGGGAATGGAGGCCAAGAAGATACACGCATGCCTGAATGATTGTGTATTATTTCAAAAGGACTATGTGGATTTGAAAGATTGTCCAAAATGTGGTGCGTCAAGGTATAAATTACGACTTCGGGGGAGTCCAAAAGTGGTTCTCCTGCCAAGGTGATGTGGTATCTACCTATAATATCATAGTTTTTGTTACAACCCCAAAATTTGGGTTCTTTTGCTGAGAAATGCAATTTCTCCTAATAAAGATAAATGAGCAAATAATGGTGTGATTTGATTTGAATCAATTAATTTTGTTTATAATAGCCTTGATGATTGCTTTATTGGCTATTAGGCCCAATAACAAGGAAAAGAAAAAGGAAATTCAATTAGTAAATGAATAATTAAGAAATAGAGAAAAGAAAGACGTAGAAACCTCTAGAAGGTAAAAGAATATTCCTCAAAGGTGGATTTTGTGCCTTTTGGATTCCTTGGGTTCCAAGGAGTCCAAGTTGCAAGGATAATGCAATAAGAGAGAGAAAAGGTCAATTAAATATTTCTTTATTAAAGGAAATATGAGGTAATAATAATATTACAAGAAATATGTGGATATTTGTATAATGGATCCATCTTGGATAATATTTCGTGTCCACATAGTCTCTAATGGAAAAAAAGGAATCAAAATCAAAAGAAAAACTAGAGATAAACAATTAATCAAGAATATTTGAAATAAAGGAGATAATGCAAGAAATAAAGAGAGAAGTGAGGGTTTGGTCATGATGAGTGATAATTCGAACCCCACTCACTTTCTTGGATTACAAGGAATAGAAATAATGGGAAATAAGAAAATAAGAAAGAGAAAAGATGGGAGAAATAAGCCTAATTGAGTAATATCTTGCACCTAAAGAAAAGGCACGTTTTCTTTTCGATAATGAAACCAAATTTGGCAGAAAGGTAGATTAAATCATTATTAAGTTTCCCTTAAAATTTGGGACCAATTGGATAAGTGGTTTGCGAGTTATGATATTTTTACAAAATTCCTTTAAAGAAAGAAGGATAAATTAAATATAACAATTCGATTTGAATTCATGTTCTTTTACGGGGTCTGACAGCCATTGGATTTGGATCCAACAGTGGCTGCACTTCACCTAAAATATGGAAAGGAGGAGCAAACTCATGGGATTTCAGGACTCTTTTCCTTGCTAATCGATGACCAAGCACTAATGGGATCTCTCCCATTGTGTTTAGAACACCTTCCCGAGTTAATAGATCCCGAGTTTGGATGGGTTTCAAATACGATGTCATATTTCTTCAATCTACATGGATGTTCTTTCTAGGCTTGATGTCTAGGCTATAAAAGGGGGACTAAGGTCTTGCTATGAGGGGATAGGATTGACCACCAGATGTCACAGGGTCCATTTTAGTTTCCCCACGTGCCAATTCGTCGAGAAGCATGGGAATTCCTCTAAGGGTTCTCCCTCCCTGCTGACCATGGCGGCTCTGCAGGCTTGCTTACTTCACACCACTAGATGGACAGATGAAGCCACCGCTGACTTCGACTCAAGACAATGATGGTGGTGGCACCTTTGCTTTGGTTTCGAAATGCACAGAAACTCGGAGTCAACTGCTGTGTTGACTTGTCGCAGGCTCTGTCTCGCGAGCGGGAGGTGAGAGGGAGGTAGGAGAAGACATATATTCAAATGACCAATCTACCCCTGGGTGTGAAAGGTAGAAACCCACAAGGCGTGAGGGCAGATGGGGCTTTGCGGACCCGACTGTGAGGATCGATCGGGTGGAGCCAGTCGCCTACGTGGCGAGCCATGGTTCGCTGACCCCCACCCACATGGAAAAGGAAAGCAAGCCACTCTGCTGAGGTGGCGGCACTCCATTGGACCTAGAAGGTATTTTCTTTGCAAAATCATAATTAATTATCCGTAACTCCGATTATAGCAAGTCTTATATGAAAATTCATCAAGAGAACACAAGGAAGCCAATAAAAATAATATTAAGGCTGATTATGTTTATAAATCCAAAAGTGCCATAAGTTGATCATGATATGCTTTAAACTTAGGTTAGCAACCCTAATTGTGATTAAAGATCAAATCTATAATGCTTGATGGGTTAATTTGAGTACTAATAATCTGTTGGATGATAAAGGAAAGATTCAGATTTGATTTAGTTGAAAATTTTCTTTTTTTAGGGTTTTAAACCAAGAATCCATGATAATGCATGTAGAAACCCTAATTTAGGGTAAAGGAAGAGATTAATATGTTTAATTTGAATTACTTGGAAATATGCTATTTATTGTCGATCCTAAGCCTGTTAGGAGATATAGGACAATATAATTAGGGTTTATGAATAGTTTTACTATTTTAGGGTTTGTAGTAGCAAAAGTGATAACGAAACCCTAATTGCAAGTGAAACCCTAAAAGAAAGAAGAAAACCCCAGGAAGCAAGTTAGATTAGTTAGATATTGATTACAAGAATAGTGAAGGAAATTATATGGTTATTTTAGGATCCTTGTTTGTGTGAATTGCTTACTTGCCTGGAATACTTCTTGCTTGGATTATTGCTAGCTTGTTTTGACTGAACATGAATGTGGTTAATTATGGTTAATCACATTATTTTCCCAAAGAGTTTCCCAGATGATTCATCACATTGAATTCAACTTACCAGTTTGGATGTTCATACTTGCAAATCATAAAGTCACTATGATTATCACCATAATAATAGAAGTGTGTATTCTAACACCTACATGCCACCTTGATGGATGATGCAAAAAGGTCAAGCCCAGGAGGGAAGACCCATGGGCACCATGAAGGGTGACCCCAGGAACCAAGATCAGGATGGAGATGGTGGCCTATGATATTGCATGGCTAAAGGGCACCATGAAGGGTGACCCCAGGAACCAAGCTCGAGATTGAGAAGGTGGCCTTAAGTCAATGGAAAAAGAGAAATCCAAAAGGGGGTATTCTAGGGTTAGGGATAAAGTGGTGGAGAATGTCACACTGAAAGCGTAAATTGGCTTGTTAATTAACTTGCTTGTGATATTTAGATTGTTAGCCATATTTGTGAAATTTTAGTGGTCCCCACATATCGGTATATTTCGATATGGTGACCGACGTTTTGTTTGTCGCCATTTTAGGTACAGGTTTGAAAAGGACAAATAGTAAAGTGGCATATGTGGAATTAAATAAGAATCAAAGTACACAGGAGGATTAGTTAGAATAGACTCCAGATGTGGATAGAAGTAGATATCCAAGTTTTTGAAAAAGGTATGCAAAGTTTAATTTTATACCAATTTTTAGTTTAGTTTGGTAGAATTTGATAATTATTATTGATTAATTGTTGAACCTTTGATCCTGTTAATTGGGATAATGGCTCAAACCTTTTGGTCTCCCTTAATTGGGGGTTACCAGGAGGCGGGGTCATTACATTTGGTATCAGAGCATAGGTTCCTAATTTAATCTTTAATAATTATTAAATTTTACAAACTCTGTAGAACCCAAGGGAGTTATTAAAGGATTTTTTGAAAGACAGAGGTGTCTAGAAAAGGATCACGTCCGGGGGCTGGCAATATTTTCCTCCGCACCGCTAGTCAAAATATGAGGACTCCCGGATTAGTGTGACTGCCTGGCCAATGTCTCAGGATTTGACTCAAAATAAGATACCTATAGGAATCTCTCATCTTGTTCATCCCTTCTCAACTCAAATGCGGATAAGGATTTCAAGTATTAGGGTTTTCTCTCTCTTCCACACCCTCTTGAGGTATGGGTAAAGTTGATAAGGTTATGGAATCCTTGACCAAAATTAATAAAAAGCATGTAAGTAAGATGTCATGGACATAAGCTTAATAATTTAAACGTAAACTAAAGAATAGTTGCATGCTTAGGTCGTATGACATGAGTTGTCATTCCCTTAGGAGAGACCTGAGGCTAGACCTTCTTGTCAGGAGGATGAGTAGAGAGAGTTATTCTTGGAGGTAGGGACCTCCATTATAGGTAGAGACCAGGCACATCCTAACCCTACCCTAACCCTAAGTGGTGGTTAGAGAAAGAGATGACATGATGAGTTAGATGTCATGATAGACCAGGTGTGTGGACATGCTTTTGGATACCCATGATGTTATGAGCCATGTGAGGTTGGATGACCTAGAGCCTTTGGCGACCCAACCCTGGGAAGGGTCGTGCATGTTAGAGTAAAGGATAGCTCCTTCAATGATGAGGTTAGTGAAGAACCTATGGAAACCCTATGGGCTTATGCGAGTAGGGTATAATATGCATCCAGAGTACGTAAGTAGTGTTGATAGTAGGTTGAAACTCTGGCCAGGAGAGTATGTTGGATAGCTTATGAAATAAGCATAAAGATAATCATGAGCAAATATAAGTTTGAACATAGGCTTCACCCATGTCAGGGTATGCTTGTGAGCTTGATTTACCTCCACAGAGAAAGGACCTTTAGTAATAAGGTTGGTTGTAGAGTTAGCTCTAGAGAGAGAGAGAAGGACCCAAGAAAGAAGGTTGGAATCTTAGACTTAGAGATATGATGAACAGTGGGGAGTTGAGGATGATGCGACCTAAGTAGATGATAGTGGTTGCCTCATGCATGATCCCTAGAGGCTAATGATATCTTGGTCACATTTAGAGGAACCAAAACCTAGAGAGAATGTGAGGCTGCTGGTACCTATGAGCCTATGGTATAGATGTTCACCTTCTAGGGTTAGGAAGAAGAGTTCCTTAGACCCTGAAGAGGCTTAGTAACAGGTTGTGAGGCCTTATACCTTGTTGGTTGTCCTTGAGGAGGACTCCACTCTGAAGTGTTACTCGAGTAGAAGGATGACACGAAGTGCATGTCATACCTTGTACATGTTTGGTTTGTGGTTAAGAGGTTGAGTAGACAGTTGGACATCAGAAAAGTGAACCTAGGGTTCTTAGGCCTAAGAGGGGAAGTGGTGTACCTGATGCTCATGATGAGATTTGAGTTTTTATAGATTCAAGCATGGTACTCCTCATGTTTAGAGGAAAGGGAAACCCCTTAAGCTTAAGGTATATTTGATTAATCCCTCACAGCTAAGATGGTGACATGAGAAGGTTTGATCTTGGTCCAATGTTGAGGAATGAGAACAAGTATGACCTGGCATGGTTTAGTAGGTGGTCTACTTGTGCCTTAGTGGATTGCTAGGGTTAAGCATGCTCATGTGGATGTAAACCCTAGACATAAGGACGTTTGTGACCTTTGTTATCAAGGTGTAGTTTCCTCTCATCCTGGGAGAGGGACCCTTTTGTATGGTGTATCCCAGTTTTGTTGGTTTTGAGGTAACCTAAAGAGGTCTCATAGGATCTTGAGGAGCTAAGTGAAAAGTACATAGTAAGAGAATGAACCTGTAGACCCATAGATAACCATCTCTAAGTGCATGTGGATGTGTTACCATGGAGGTAATTGGTATGGGGCCTGACCAAGGTAGGCAGGTCACCATGACCCCTATGAAAGGATGAAAGTCATCCCATAAATGTAGAGAGAGATGATGAAGGCTTGGGAAAGGTTCTAAGTTGGACATGTACTATAATGGAATCCTAAGTCTATCCTAGGGTCAAGTAGGGATAAGGCCGATGGAAGTAGGAGTTGCCTAATTCCCTAGTTGCACATGACCATAGGGTCGGGAGGTAACAACTATCATTGTCTAAGGGCCATGGGTTAGGATATTGATCACCTTCATGAACTCATGGGACCTAAAGGGCAGATGAGTAGGGCACTCTCTGGATGCATAAGGGAAAAGGGATGACCCTAAAAAGTGTCAACACCCTACAAACCTAGAGGAGATGACCAAGGATTGTGTGGTGCCCCAAGTAGGTTTGAGACCAGTTTTCCATGGAAGTAACTTTGATGTCGAGATGTTCATGATGTAGAGACATGTGTTGCACATTTCAACTTAGATTTGAAGGTGTACAGGCAAGGTGGGATGTACCATATCTACTATTGGAATGGGAAGAACTCTATATTTGGACTACAGCTAAATGCTTATTTCCTCTTATTATGGGAGTGAGAGATAGGACAATATGTATGCCATACACCAAGGATAAAGATGATGTGAGTTGGAACGTTGCTATGAGGTATGAGGATAGAGATGATAACATACCCTTGTGGAGTAAATGATATGTGGATGGTTTACAAACATCAAGAGAAGTAAGGTAGTCATATTATGAGGATGCTTTTATCATGAGCTATGTAGAATTTGTGAGTTATACACGGTTGAGTTTAATAACCAAGAAGATGAGCTCAGAGTGTTCTTGATGAAGATAGACTTAGAGTTTGAAATGAGATGATAAGTGGAATACATGGAGGTTTATGTCTTCAACATTACCTAACACCTAAGAATGTGAAGTGATAATGGATGCTCTGGTTGAGATGCAACTACCTAGTTTACCTAGAGGCTAGAAGAGGCTGTTAGGTTAACCCTAAGATTGAAAAAGGAGATATGTTTGGCTAACACTCATATGTAATGAGATCTATTGATCAAGTTAGTTGTTGTTTGGTTAGCCAGCCTAGGCCTTGATGCAATAAAAGGATGGTTGTAGAACCTTAGATGCTCTTCTCTGGAGAAGAAGGTGATGAAACCCCGACTAGAGTGCTTTAGGGTTTTTGAAGAATCAATCTTGAGGAATCATGACATACAGGAGATCATGATTTTAAGTTCATCATACACCATGCTACTACGAAGATAGTAAACGACAATAGTACTTTGGATACCTAAGATGAAGTTGCATGTGGCTTGTCACCATGCAAGCCAGGAGGTGAAGGATGAATACCAGTAACCCAGTGTATTGATATAGAGGATAACGAGTCCCCGAGAGGGAATGGGAGTTCATAACTATGGATGTTGTGGTAAGTCTCCCCTAGATCAAGGAAGGTCAAGATGCAATATGGGTTATAGTAGATCTCCTTACCTAGATGACATGAGAAAGAATACTGTCAAGGGACGGATCCAGATGAACTACATATGAGAGAGAAATGGTTCAACTACACCATGATGTGAGTTCCAAAGTTCTTGAGTATAACCTAAAGATTCACTTCCATATGGTGGAAGTAGGTACATGAAGAACTTGATATTAGTATAGTTTATCACCCCTAACTAATGGTTAGTATGATCCAGACTAGAGGGTCTGATGAGAGCATGTGTGCTTGTTCAGGGTGATACATAGAGATAGTTCTTGTCCTCTGTAAGATGCGATGATAACCACCATAGCCAGTATCGGGATGTAAAGAAGCTTTGTAAGGGAGGTTGTGTCGGTCACCACTACATTAAGATGATGTGGGTGAAGGGACCTCACGAAGGTTAAGAAAGAACCATGGTGGGTGCATATGAAGTCACTTTTGAAAACTACTAGAGGGGGGGTGAATAGAGTTTTATAGATAATTTAACAATTATTGAACTCAAACAACCACAATGAAAATATTTGACAAGGAGACACAAGGTTTAGAGTGGTTCCAACTATAGCAAATACTATAGCCGTCAATCCACTACCCGGTTGCTTACCCAACCGGGATTTGAAAAGAAATTTATTTTATTACCTCTTCAAGGAATTTACATAAAATACAATCTCTTTTCCTAAACCCTTCAAGCAGCCTTCACCTAGAAGTAATCGCCAACCTTGAAGCAGCCTTCCCTTGAAGTAGATGCACCAACTCCCGTTGCACCAGCCTTCTGAAGTAGCTTCCCTTGCGATAGCCTTCTTGAAGTAGCTTGAAGTCCCCTTCTCCACCTGAGAAGTCAACCCTCTCCAATCCGCAGCCTCCAACCCTAGGAGTAGCAAGGAGAGTACAAAAGATAAACAGGAACAAGAAAGGAAAACGGAAATTACAACTTATCCTTTAAGCCCGAGGCTTGATATGCCTAGATCAAGCGTAAGATCTCCTAGCCAAGTATATGAACTTGTGATTGCTGTGGGTAGGAGAATCTAGCCTATAGGACACGAGATTGAGCTAAGGAGAATGTAGGCCAATAATCACAGTGCTCGAATTGCTTGTAATAGATTGCTCAAGTATGCTCAAGTGTACTCTCAAGTGTAACAAGTAAATTCTAGTGTCCTATGGCTTGTCCTATTTATAGGAATGGCCTAAGTATGCTTAAGGACGTTCTAGACAACTTCTAGGGGTTTCTAAGTGCTTAACTAGCCGTTAGGTACAAAGTTGTTGCTTTAACAACGGCTAATTAATTTATTCTGCAGTTGCTGTCAGAGACCATCTCGGTCGACAATTGGTCGACCGAGACACCTACTCGGTCGAAGTTTTGTCGACCGACAGGCTCTCTGGATCAACGTTCATTTGCAGCTGCCAACTACTTTGTCTGTTGTGTCTAACGGCTACTTGGGTCATTCTCGGTCGAGGAGTTTGTCGACCGAGAGTGTCTCGGTCGAGGAGTGTGGTCGACCGAGATTGACTCTGTTTTCAATCTTTTAATTAACCACTAAGCATGTGTATGAGTGTACATATGTGATCCTATTTGAAGGGGATGACCTATCTAAGTGTGATGATTAGCTAGGAAGATCCAACGCTTGATTTACATGCAATCTAAGTACTTGTACATTATATATTTGTACAAGTTTTTACAACAGTAATTACATTGCATGGAAATATAAATATGTAAGCTCTTTGGATTTTCCCTAGTTACTTTGTCATCCACCTTAATCCTGCACACTCAAGTAGCACGTTAGATCAACAAGAATGAAATGTTTGTCATCATCGAAACAAAGGGATTTATCATAATGTCCAATTTATCCAACAATCTCCCCCTTTTTGAAGATGACAAACATTTCCTAAATATGAAATGAGTAAATATAAAGCATGTGAGTTTCATACCAGAAAATTACCTTTTGTAGCCATCTATGTTTTGCAAGTGAGTGTTGGCCAAGATGTTATGAAACTCATTTATATGTTTGATTTTTATATTCTTTCTCCCCCTTTGTCATTTCAAAAAGATATCTATGTTGATTTTTCTTCTCCCCCTTAATATTATGCTCCCCCTCAAATAGATATCCTATTAGAAACATGGATGTTTGTCTAATTTATCCACAATTTGTTTCTCAATCATTTGCAAAGGATGTTAAGCCTTGAAATGATATGAGATTCCCTTAAGCGTATGATGAATGTATATTTATTTCTCATTTATCAAAGGATGGTAAGCCCTAAATTAAATGAGAATCCTCTTAATCTTAGAGTACATAAAAATGTCTCCATCCAAATGCAAGGGATGTTAAGCCCTGTTTTGGGTAGAGAGTTCCTTCAAGTACAAGATACTATTTTCAATAAATTCATAAATTTCTTGAAAATTTTCAGCTATTACAATGTTTTTGTAATCTTCTTCAATCAAATGGTCAAAGTTTTCATGATCTCCCCCTTAGTCTTATGCTTTGCTCCCCCTTAGATAGATATCTCAAATGAAAGTTTGAGTATTAAGCAAAAACTATAAAATGTTGTAGAGGATCAGTTTGAGTACCATGATTAACAAAGATGTATGCAATTTATGTCAGTCTGGAAAACAGAAACCCAGTCGGTCGACAATTGCTCGACCGACAGTGTTCTCGGTCGACTAGTTGCTCGACCGAGAATGTTTCTGGAGAACTGTTTTGTCATTTGTCAATTTAGCTACAATTTTAATAGTTGCCTGTTTTAATTATTACTCCCCTTATTTGTTATGCTCTACAATAATGAACTTATAATCCATATTTTTGAAGATGTCTCATATGCCAAAAAAAATATAACCATTTGAATTAAGCAAAGATGGCAAACTTCATTCAATAGCATGGAAAATATTACAATCATATAGAAATGACCAATTTATTACAATCATTGTCATAACAACTAGTACAACTTCAACACTTCACTGGAAAGATTTAAGAATTACATCGATGTCCGGATCTTTCCCAAGGAATGGCTCGGCTCCATAATATTTGACCAGAGTTTGCCAATCCAAAGCACCTGTCGTAGTTAACGCATATGCTTCCAGAAATGTGGGAACTCGGTCAAATCGGAAGTGAGCAGCTATATCTTGCAATTGTATGGAGGAAAATTGAGTATGTGCAAGATCCATTGATGGTGGAGGTGGAGGTTGATAGTAGTTGTATGACGGGTTAAATGGGTTGAGCATGCCAGGATTTAAGGAATGCGGATATTCATCGGTTTGGCTCGGAGAAAGATTTTGCATTCTTTGATTTAAGTATGTCATGGCATGGTGGGTATAGTTGAGTTGGTTACTAAGATGATATTGGGAGCCGACAAGTTAAGTGAGAGTATTTTGGATGGGATCAACAGAAAGACTAGTAGGAGGAGGGGGTGGTGGTATATCTTGATGTGATGATTCTCCTTCTACTCTTTCCCTTTTATGACCAAAGTCAATCCCCATCTTCTCTACGGTGTTCTTACTTATCTTTGGTGGTCTACGCTCCCATGTATACCCCATATCTTCAATTTGTAACTTAAGACAATGTTGAGTGATCTGGCATACAAAATCGGCATACGGTGGATTGCCAGAAAACTCAAGCATGTTTTTAAGTATTATGCGAATGAAGTTTATAGGAATTTCTTTTATGATAGCATAAATTAGACACATGCGGAAAATAGGGACCTCAGATTTATTGGCTCTAGGATGTATGTTAGTGGAAACAATGAGGTTTATTATCCTACATGCAGGTTTCAGGTTTATTGCATAATAGGTTCCCCTATCTTCATGACAAGTGGTATTGGTTTGAAATATGGCTCTTTTTATATCACTAAGGCTAGTGGAGTGGTCATCATGGGAAAATAAATTTAGTGGATTGCCGGTGGTAAGGTCAAGGAAATCTTGGTATTCATCTATATCAATTTCTAGCATATCAAGAATATCCCCTTCGGAAAATTTAAAACTACGCCCATTGACCATGGTGTAGAAGAATGTGGTTTCATTTTCGGTGTGGGATAAGAGATTGGCATAGAATTCGTTGACTACCTTAGTGGAATAGATAGGAAAAGAAGGATTGATGAAGTCCTTCAGCTTTTGCACTCCAAAGAGATTCTCCAGATCGACTATGTTGATGAAGTCCATAGCTTCGACCGGGCGTCGGGGAAGAGGAGCTTTAGAGGAAAGCCGTAGATATCGATCTCCAGCATCTCCGTCGACGAAGGCGATGTCGTTGATGATCGTCAGTGGCGGAGTGGCATCCCGATCTTCTCTTCTTTTTCTTCCGGCGACTTTCTTCTTCCCACGGACAGCTGAGGATGAGGCCATTTGTGTTTCTTGAGTGTGGAGAAGAAGCAAGGAAGATTGGAGGATAAGAATGCTGAAGGGTTGCACGAAAATGCACTAGAGATGGACTATGGAGGCAAGGAAATGCAAGTGTGAGTAAGTGACTCGTTTTTGCTCCTATTTATAGCATTCCAGCGACCTGGTCGGTCGACGATTCGTCGACCGAGCGTCCGCAACGGTCGAGTTGCAGACGCGCCACTTGGTTCCCCAACGGTCAAAAAAACAGTCATAACGGTCGGTTTACAACGGTCGTATCCAACAGCTATTTCTCGGTCGAGCACTTGTCGACCGACGTTGTCTCGGTCGAGCATTTGTCGACCGACAGTTCGTCCGATATTGAGTCTGTTTAGTATTTGTCGGTCGAGAGGGATGGGCTGACCGAGAGGTTCTCGGTCGACGAATTCGTCGACCGACAGATTTACTGAGTACTATTTTTAAAGTTGATTTTTAAATGCAAATGGTAGATCATTTTTGTAGAGCATATATATATTCTAAGGGAGTAATATTGGTATAATTTAAGGCTTAAATGACAGCAAATGTTTCAAAAAATTTATATTAAGATTAGGTCCAAAAGAGAGAATTTCCAAGATAAGCAATTTTTGTCGAAGCTTATTTTAGGTCGCCCTTGACTACGACCATGGCGCCCCTTAGTCAAGTTTTATTTTGACCAAGAGGCAAATTTTGCAGATTTTTCAGATTGAATATATTGAGTCTAATATCTGCATAAAAATTTAGATATCAAGTTGAAGCATACTACTTAATTGGAGACACAATTTAATTATTTCAAAGATACTGAGTTAGAGATTTTGTTGCAAGCAATAACATATGACTAATAAGTTATTTTGCTTGTTTGCATACAATTTTCTATGCGCATCCAATGATGAAAGCATGGTATAAAGCATACAATGATAATTCCATTTTAATTAGTATATGAATAGACCAGAAAATACTTTTACGATAAATCATATGAAAATAAGAATTTTCTTTTCATTTGACTTACACTTTAAATCATCTAGGGAACAAACTAAAATTAATTTCATTTATATTTGTAATTATGTAGAGTTGAGATAGACATAGAAATATGCAACTAATGTCTTTGGTCATATCTCAACTTGATTTTGTTCATTTAGTTTGGAGGTTTTGGAACCCAAACTAACTCTACATCTTTTCTCTTATAAGGACATGAAAATGAATAGTGACCAAGGCGCAAGCAGTAATGATAACAAATTGAGTCAACTTCATATCTTTTTCTATGGTTATGTCCTATGTTGTCATTTGATGAGGATGTCCTTTTAGGTACATATATAGATTGGGTATGTGACTTTCTCTGACGAGGTTGTTGATGAGTTTTTCCTTTAGGCTTGTAACCTAGTCCCCTTCTCCCAATTTGTTGATAGGGATTATCTAGAATTTGATCAAGAATGCCATGGTTATTCAAACTACGAACTTGTTGTTGTAGCTTGGCAATCTCATCCATTCTTTTCTTAATGTCTATTTTTGCTTGGTCTAGATTTGATGACAATAAATTTCTTTCTTTAACAATAGTGTCATAATCTATATGTTTGCACAATAATGGTTGTTTCTGAAGATCGTTTACTTGAGTCTGTAAGTTTGAATTTTCAACAGAAAGGAGCTTGCAATCGGCTTCCATAGATTTTAACTTAAGATCAGAAAATTTATTTCCCTCTTTAAGATTCTCATTTTCAGATGCAAGAGCAAGAAGTTTAACATTTAGATCATCATTTTCTTTATTTGATTTCTTTAATTTCCTTTTGCACTCAACATATTTATTATGTGTTTCTTCAATAATAGCAACTAGTTCTTCTTTAGATAAATAAAAAAGACTTACCTCTTCTTCTTCTTCTTCTTCACTAGTTGTAGCAATAAAGCATTCTTTGTGCTTATCCTCTTCCTTTGATCTCCATGGGCATCCGGTTGTTTTGTGGTTTGTTCCTAAACACCAATTGCAGCATGTAGTGGTTTCGTTCAAGCACTTTTCACCATTTCCCTCCATTCTTCAAGACCTAGTTAGGGTTCCTTGAAGCCTGCTCTGATACCAATTGAAAACTACTAGAGGGGGGGTGAATAGAGTTTTATAGATAATTTAACAATTATTGAACTCAAACAACCACAATGAAAATATTTGACAAGGAGACACAAGGTTTAGAGTGGTTCCAACTATAGCAAATACTATAGCTGTCAATCCACTACCCGGTTGCTTACCCAACCGGGATTTGAAAAGAAATTTATTTTATTACCTCTTCAAGGAATTTACATAAAATACAATCTCTTTTCCTAAACCCTTCAAGCAGCCTTCACCTAGAAGTAATCGCCAACCTTGAAGCAGCCTTCCCTTGAAGTAGATGCACCAACTCCCGTTGCACCAGCCTTCTGAAGTAGCTTCCCTTGCGATAGCCTTCTTGAAGTAGCTTGAAGTCCCCTTCTCCACCTGAGAAGTCAACCCTCTCCAATCCGCAGCCTCCAACCCTAGGAGTAGCAAGGAGAGTACAAAAGATAAACAGGAACAAGAAAGGAAAACGGAAATTACAACTTATCCTTTAAGCCCGAGGCTTGATATGCCTAGATCAAGCGTAAGATCTCCTAGCCAAGTATATGAACTTGTGATTGCTGTGGGTAGGAGAATCTAGCCTATAGGACACGAGATTGAGCTAAGGAGAATGTAGGCCAATAATCACAGTGCTCAAATTGCTTGTAATAGATTGCTCAAGTATGCTCAAGTGTACTCTCAAGTGTAACAAGTAAATTCTAGTCTCCTATGGCTTGTCCTATTTATAGGAATGGCCTAAGTATGCTTAAGGACGTTCTAGACAACTTCTAGGGGTTTCTAAGTGCTTAACTAGCCGTTAGGTACAAAGTTGTTGCTTTAACAACGGCTAATTAATTTATTCTGCAGTTGCTGTCAGAGACCATCTCGGTCGACAATTGGTCGACCGAGACACCTACTCGGTCAAAGTTTTGTCGACCGACAGGCTCTCTGGATCAACGTTCATTTGCAGCTGCCAACTACTTTGTCTGTTGTGTCTAACAGCTACTTGGGTCATTCTCGGTCGAGGAGTTTGTCGACCGAGAGTGTCTCAGTCGAGGAGTGTGGTCGACCGAGATTGACTCTGTTTTCAATCTTTTAATTAACCACTAAGCATGTGTATGAGTGTACATATGTGATCCTATTTGAAGGGGATGACCTATCTAAGTGTGGTGATTAGCTAGGAAGATCCAACGCTTGATTTACATGCAATCTAAGTACTTGTACATTATATATTTGTACAAGTTTTTACAACAATGATTACATTGCATGGAAATATAAATATGTAAGCTCTTTGGATTTTCCCTAGTTACTTTGTCATCCACCTTAATCCTGCACACTCAAGTAGCACGTTAGATCAACAAGAATGAAATGTTTGTCATCATCGAAACAAAGGGATTTATCATAATGTCCAATTTATCCAACAACTTTGATCATGCAATGGCTGAGAGAGAGCCCAGGGGTGACATGAGTCGTGAGTTGATGCAAAGCAGACTGACATGCATCTCACTGTGGGAGAGTATGTGATGTGAAATCTGACCCCTCTAAGTTATAGCTAAGAAGTTGAGTCCCAGCTGTATGGGTCCATTTGAGATGGATTAGTGGAGATGGTTATGTTTAGCCTTACCCCTCAGGATAACATGATGTATAATGTGTTTCACGAGTCCGATCTAGAGCTCTATGTGAGGTACCCAAGCCATGTGCTGAGCCATGAACCTATTCAGCTTTGTAAGAGGCTGAAATGTCCTGAGTCACCTATGTGGATACGACATACCAAGGTGAGAGAGAACTCATATGAAAGAATACAAGATGATGAAGGTTCTTGGGAAGCACCATGGAGACGGCAAAGCCACATGGGAACATGATGGACATGAGGAAGTCTTATCCTGATTGTTTGTTTGCTTGATGGAATTTTGGGGCAAAATTCCTATAAGAGGGGAAGGATCTTACAACCCCAAATTTTGGGTTCTTTTGATTAGAAATGTAATTTCTCTTAATAAAGATAAATGAGAAAATAATGGTGTGATTTGATTTGAATCAATTAATTTTATTTATAATATCCTTGATGATTGCTTTACTGGCTATTAGGCCCAATAACAAGGAAAAGAAAAAGGAAATTCAATTAGTAAATGAATAATTAAGAAATAGAGAAAAGAAAGATGTAGAAACCTCTAGAAGGAAAAAGAATATTCCTCAAAGGTGGATTTCGTGCCTTTTGGATTCCTTGGGTTCCAAGGAGTCCAAGTTGCAAGGATAATGCAACAAGAGCGAGAAAAGGTCAATTAAATATTGCTTTATTAAAGGAAATATGAGGTAATAATAATATTACAAGAAATATGTGGATATTTGGATAATGGATCCATCTTGGATAAGATTTCATGTCCACATAGTCTCTAATGGATAAAAGGAATCAAAATCAAAAGAAAAACCAAAGATAAAAAATTAATCAAGAATATTTGAAATAAAGGAGATAATGCAAGAAATAAAGAGAGAAGTGAGGGTTTGGTCATTATGAGTGATAATTCGAACCCCATTTGCTTTCTTGGATTACGAGGAATAGAAATAATGGGAAATAAGAAAATAATAAAGAGAAAAGATGGGAGAAATAAGCCTAATTGAGTAATATCTTTCACCTAAAGAAAAGTCATGTTTTCTTTTAGACAATGAGCCCAAATTTGGTAGAGAGGTAGATTAAATCGTTATTAAGTTTCCCTTAAAATTTGGGACCAATCGGGATAAGTGGTTTGCGAGTTATCATTTTTTTACAAAATTATTTTAAAGAAAGAAGGATACATTAAATATAACAATTCGATTTGAATTCATGTTCTTTTATGGGGTCTGACAGTCATTGGATTTGGATCCAACAGTGGCTGTACTTCACCTAAAATCTTAAAGGAGGAGCAGACTCATGGGATTTCAGGACTCGTTTCCTTGCTAATCGTTGACCAAGCACTAATGGGACCTCTCCCATTGCGTTTAGAATACCTTCCCGAGTTAATATATCCAGCGTTTGGATGGGTTTCGAACACGATGCCATATTTCCCCAATCCATAGGGATGTTCTTTCCAGGCTTGATGTCTAGGCTATAAAAGGGGGACCGAGGTCTTGCTATGAGGGGATAGGATCTACTGCCAGATGTCGTAGGGTCCATTTTAGTCTCCCCACGTGCCAATTCATCGAGAAGCATGGGAATTACTCTGAAGGTTCTCCCTCCTTGCCGGCCATGGCGGATCCGCATGCTTTCTCACTTCATGCCACTAGATGGACAAATGAAGCCACCGGTGACTTCGACTCAAGCCAACAATGGTGGTGGCACCTTTGGTTTGGTTTCCAATGCATAGAAACTCAGAGTCAACTACTGTGTTGACTCGTCGCGGGCTCTGTCTCGCTAACGGGAGGCGAGCGGGAGGTAGGAGAAGACATAGATTCAAATGACCAATCTACCCCTGGGCGTGAAAGGCCGAAACCCACAAGACGTGAGGACAGATGGGGCTTTGCAGACCCAACTGTGAGGCTCGATCAGGTGGAGTCAGTCGCCTGCGTGGCGAGCTATGATTCGCTGACCCCCACCCGCATGGAAAAGGAAAGCAAGCCACTCTACAGAGGTGGCAGCACTCCATTGGACTTAGAAGGTATTTTCTTTGCAAAATCATAATTAATTATCCACAACCCCGATTATAGCAAGTCTTATATGAAAATTCATCAAGAGAATGCAAGGAAGCCAATAAAAATGATATTAAAGCCTGAATATGTTTCTAAATCCAAAAGTGCCATAAGTTGATCATGATATTCTTTAAACTTAGGTTAAAAATCCTAATCGTGATTAAAGATCGAATCTATAATGCTTGATGGGTTAATTTGAGTACTAATAATCTGTTGGGTGATAAAAGAAAGATTGAGATTTGATTTAGTTGAAAAATTTGTTGTTTTAGGGTTTTAAACCAAGAATCCATGATAATGCATGTAGATACCCTAATTTAGGGTAAAGGAAGAGATTAATATGTTTAATTCGAATTACTTGGAAATATGCTATTTATTGTCGATCCTGAGCCTGTTAGGAGAGATAGGACAATATAATTAGGGTTTATGAATAGTTTTATTGTTTTAGGGTTTGTAGTAGCAAAAGTGATAATGAAACCCTAATTGCAAGTGAAACCCTAAAAGAAAGAAGAAAACCCCATGAAGCAAGTTAGATTAGTTAGATATTGATAACAAGAATAGTGAAGGAAATTATATGGTTATTTTAGGATCCTTGTTTTTGTGAATAGCTTGCTTGCCTGGAATACTTCTTGCTTGGATTATTGCTAGCTTGTTTTGACTGACCAGGTATGTGGTTAATTATGATTAATCACATTAATTTCCTGAAGAGTTTCTCGGATGATTCATCACATTGAATGTAACTTATTAGTTTAGATGTTCATACTTGCAAATCATAAAGTCACTATGATTATCACCATAATAATAGAAGTGTGTATTCTCACACCTACATGCCACCCTGATGGATGATGCAAAAAGGTCAAGCCTAGGAGGGAAGACCCATGGGCACCATGACCCAAGCACCAAGCTCAGGATGGAGAAGGTGTCCTATGATATTGCATGACTAAAGGGAACCATGAAGGGTGACCCCATGCACCTAGCTCAGGATTGAGAAGGTGGCCTTAAGTCAATGGCAAAAGAGAAACCCGAAAGGGGGTATTCCAGGGTTAGGGAAAAAGTGGTGGAGAATGTCACACTGAAAGCGTAAATTGGCTTGTTAATTAACTTGCTTGTGATATTTAGATTGTTAGCCATATTTGTGAAATTTTGGTTGTCCCCACATATCGGTATATTTTGATATGCTGACCGACGTTTTGTTAGTCGGCGTTTTAGGTACAAGTTTGAAAAGGACAAATAGTAAAGTGGCATATGTGGAATTAAATAAGAATTAAAGTACAAAGGAGGATTAGTTAGAATAGACTCCAGATGTGGATAGAAGTAGATATCCAAGTTTTTGAAAAAGGTATGCTAAGTTTTATTTTATACCAATTTTCAGTTTAGTTTGGTAGAATTTGATAACTATTATTGATTAATTTTTGAACCTTTGATCCTATTAATTGGGATAATGGCTCTGACCTTATGGTCTCCCTTAATTGGGGGTTATCGGGAGGTGGGGTTGTTACAATTTCAATGCTTGTTTGCCAATCCGATAGATGCAAAGAATTTGAGGTGGCATGTAGATGTTAAGAAAAATAATGATGGGATCCTACGACATGCATTTGATTCCCCAGAGTGGAAGAAGATTGATTTATTGTACCCTAAATTCGATGAAGAAGTCAAGAATCTTAGACTTGGGCTTTATATAGATGGGATGAATCCATATGGGACATTGAGCAGCCAACATAACACTTGGCTAGTTATGCTTGTTATATACAATCTTCCTCCATGGTTGTGTATGAAAAATAAGTACGTGCTGAGGTTGTTGATATCGGGCCCTAAACAACCTGGAAATGATATCGATGTTTATCTTGAACCTCTTATTGATAACTTAAAGAAACTCTAGGGTGAAGGTGTGATGACCTATGATGCTTCATGAAAAGAGACATTTCATTTGCACGCTATGTTATTTTGCAATGTTAATGACTTTCCAACATATGGGAATTTGTCTAGATATAGTGTCAAAAGATCTAAAGCGTGTCCTATTTGTGAAGAGAACACTGATTCAATATGACTAAAACATAGTGGAAAGACTGTATATCTTGGTCATCAAAGGTTTCTTCCAAAATTCCATCTGTATTGTAGGTTGTGCAAATCATTCAATGGACGAAATGAGGAACGAAGTGCACCTAAACCTATACCAGGAGAGGTTGTTTATGATCTATATTACCAAAGAATGTAAGGTTTACAATCACCAGACTTTATGTCTTTTTCAACAGTCTGTGCAGCAAAGTTATTGACCCTGATACTCTCGATAAATTGCAAACAGAAGTGGTTGTTAACCTATGTCAGCTTGAGATGTATTTTCCTCCTTCGTTCTTTGATATCATGGTACATCTTATTGTCCACTTGACTAGGGAAGTGAAAATGTTGGGACCAGTTTTCTTGCATTGGAAGTATCCATTTGAACGATACATGAGCATTTTTAAAGGTGATGTTCAAAACTGTTATCAACTTGAAGGGAGTATTATTGAGGGTTATGTGGCGAGAGAGGTTATGGATTTTTGCAATGACTTTCTGAGTGGTAATGACGCTCCTGTTAATGATAAGAATATTGAGGAGCATTTTAGCAAAGGAATTTTGGGATCATGGATGAAAGTAATCAGCCATGAGAAGTTGGAACAAGGTCACTTGTATATTTCACACAACATCAATGAAGTGAGTGTTTATATCGAAGAACATAACAATTTCATCAAGAGACAATATCCTCTAGCCAATTCAATGTGGCTTGCTAGAGAGCATAACAACACATTTATTAAGTGGTTTGAAGATAAAGTCTTACATCAACTATCTCAAACACCAGATAATCTTACTAGAACTATCAATTACCTCGCCTTTAAACCAAAATTGAATGTTATGTCTTATGAAGGATTTGACATAAATGGATTCTCATATTACACAAAGAGTCATGATGATAAGAGTATCATCCAAAACAGTGGGGTCACCCTTCAAGCGTCTTCATTATTTTTTGAAAGTGAAAAAGATAAGAGTCCACATGAAGCTAAAATGTCATATTACGGTGTTATTGAAGACATATGGGAGTTTGACTACGTAGATTTCAGAATTTCGCTCTTTAAATGTAATTGGGTTGATAACACCAAAGAAGTTATAGTGAATGAATTGGGTTTCACATTAGTGAACTTTGAAAAGATTGGCGAGAAGGGTGAACCATTCATATTGGCATCACATGCAAAACAAGTATTTTATATCGATGATCCTGCAAATGATAAATGATTGGTTGTTCTTCATGGTAAAAGATATTTCATTGAAGATCCTATAGATGAAGAAGAGTACTATGATAAGTATGATGACTCCAATCCATTCTCAGTTGGGTTTCCAACACCACCAAATATTGAAGCTAATGATGACTTGTATGTGCACGAAGATCACAATGAAGGATTGTTAATTGATAAAAGATCAAAATATTAGAGGCATGCATGTTTATATTTTTTTAAGTATTTTATTTTTCTGAATGTGAACTTTACAATGTTTTATTATCTTCTAGTTATGACAAATGCTAAATGTTTGATTTTTTAATGACACTTTCAGATGGCTGAGCATGAGCATGATGACCGTGATGATGATTACTATGAGGGTGAGGATATCAATGCACCGCCTCACAATGTAAGTTTTAAAAATATATCCTATATCTCTATCTATATGTCCATTTATAGTTATATCCTGTAAGTGTGTTTATTTTGTCAAATTTTAGGTTGATGATGGACCCCCTGAAGAACTTGGGGCACTTGATGAGTAACAAAAAACAATTGGGAAAGTGAGGGGCATCGCAATGATGAACAAGTTACTTAAGCAAAGGGGCAATGGACCCAAACTGGCTGTGGATTTTGATCCTATAGGAAATCCAGTTGGAATGAACCACAACTCATTTATTTCATATCTTGGGGTTCTTACTTGTAGCCATTGTAGTCCTAATTTTGAATCTTGGCATAAAGTTCCTAAGGGGAAGAAAGACTTAGTATGGAAGGAACTATGCGTGAGTTATTATTGTTTGCAATTCTATTTTTGTAGATTACTAATTTTTAGGATACTAGTTAATAGCAATTCTAATTTGCAGAGTATATTTGATCTGGATGAAAAGTTGCATCGTAAAAGCATGATGCAACACTGTGGGAGGCTCCTATGGAATTATAGGACAAATCACACCCGAGATTACATACGTGATGCTGAGAAGAGGTTCTTGATTGATTTCCAATTCTAGACATTGATCACTTTTTGACTAACTCTAAACTAATAATTTTTGTTTGTATTGTCTTTAAAAAATAAATTTAGGAAGAAGGCAGACACTAAGCAATGGAACTACCTGGACTCCAAAGACTAGGAGGAGTTTGTTACCCAAAGAAAAACGGACGAATTCAAGGTATTAAGCGTCACTCCCAATTTAATTAATATACATTCTTATGTATTCACCTATTCAAGATTAACCTTTAGTGTTACTAACCAAATCAATGTGCTTACTAACAAGGCTATCAGCGATGCTCAAAGAGCAAGGTGTGCACTAAATGTGCATGACCACACAATGGGTCCAAGAGGCTATGAAGGTGTTTGCCAAAGACTACATGTTGAGTCTACTACTCAGTCTGCTGCTACTCAGGAGACTACAGAGTCCTCTACTATTGGTCCCGCACCTCTGCCTTGCCATGCTATGTGGATAGTTGGGAGGAAAAACAAGAAAGGAGATATAACAAAGCTTGAAACTACTGAGGTGGATGCAATAATGGTAAAATTCAACTCTTAGAGAAATCAATATTGATTATTGTTATGTTTACTTATCAATTTCTATTGATGGCAATTAGCGGAAGCTTCACGAGTAGAGGAAGGAAGGCAAGTTCATCCCTAAGGGAACAAGGGATGAATTGACATTTGCTCTTGGTAACCCAGAGCATCCTGGACGTGTTAGGGGTGCAGGCACTAGTGTGGGCATAAAAGCATTCTTTGGGCCATCACAATGCAAATTTGTCCCAAAAGTGGGACTATCAAATGTTGAGGTAACATATTATTTTTTTAGAATGTTATTGCAAAAGGGAATTCAATAATTAAAAGCTAGTGTATCTTTTTTTGATGTATAGGTAGATGAGTTAATTAATAAGAAAATCCAAGAAGCAATGGTGAAGTGGCAGGCATCTCAGGCTACCACTCAGACAGTACCTATGGCGTGCCGCTCCTCTCCTACTGTAGAGGTTGGGAGTAATCCTATAGACCCACCTAGCACGTCTGCTGTAAGTATTTTTATGACATAGTATCTAGTCTTTTCAAGATGATATATTTATGTATATATGCATATAACATTCTTTAGGTAAATTTGTAGGGGTTGAAGTCATGCCGTCAAAAAAGTCAAGAATATATCATTGTAGAGGTACATGCTTACGCAGCCCTTCTAGGGGACATGTTTCATGGGACTCTAGTACCAACTGGTGTGGTTCGTGTGAGCCCAATACATGTACTCCCCGATTGGAGGGATCTTCCATTGCCATATGTCCACCCAGATTCTGAAACACTTGGTGAGACAGAAGGCAGAGTGGTAATGTGGCCCAAAGTGGATGTCGTCTATACTAATATTGTATGGTAAATTTACAT
The DNA here is from genome assembly GCA_963693085.1 of Alisma plantago-aquatica. Lineage (NCBI taxonomy): Eukaryota > Viridiplantae > Streptophyta > Magnoliopsida > Alismatales > Alismataceae > Alisma > Alisma plantago-aquatica. The sequence goes on from OY856413.1 coordinate 417,867,321, forward strand.
TACATTAATTTGTTAGTGTGTATATATGAGATGATTGATCTGAAATTATATATACAGGTCAAAAGGAAGACACCCGCTACATCTCGCCTCCACCTCCACCTCCTAAAGTATCAAGTTGGCTTCCAAGGGACCTACACGCCTCATTAGGTCCTAATTGTATGGGTATGGCAGTATGGATAGGCAGACATGATCCAAATTTCTCTATAAATGTTTCTATTCTGGAGGATGTTGTAGGTCAATCATACGATAACAAGCTTTTTATACAACATATTTTGGAGTTGTTTTGTTATGATTGGCTGAATACATTTATGATAGAGCTATGGATATGGTGAGATATTGTTTATACATCCATATACCTTTTTTTATATATGGTGATCTGGTTTCTTATATATTAATGCATACGTAATACATGTTTTGCAGCCATTTACACACGATATGTATATATTTTTCATTTTCCCATGTGGGATTTTTGGTTCCATCTTTGTTTAGTCTTGTAGATAAAGACCCTTCTTCAGCTACTTCATACTGCTGTGGTGCTTTTAAATATTTTGGCAAAAAAAAGAAGATGGTGATAATAGCTCCATTCAATGTCGAGTAAGTTTACTTTTCTTATAATTTAGACTTCAGAAAATTACATTTTTATTGTGGATTTTGAGCTATTAATTTTTAACTTTCTTACCCTTAGTGGTAGGCATACTAGTTATTATCCTCAAGATGGTCACTGTCTATTATCTAGATCCTATGGGGAATGAATTGAATACATTATATGGACACACAATGAAAAAACCATTATTCTCATGAGAAATATTTCATATTTTTATATCCGTTAACATATGTTATTACATTACTACTTAATTATGCAATTTAATGTGTTACATTAACATGTAGGGATTTACATGAGTTCAAAAGAGATGGAGGAAAGGTCCCCAAGAAAAAGAATCAACCATTAATTTGGGAGAATGTGAAAGTAATTTCTCGACTCCAATGTATATATTATTTATGTGAACTGTGCTTATTTGTATTTTTGAATATTTTGTATGTTTCAATTTATAGTATGCTACACAAGACAACGGCTGGGCATGTGCATACTATGTGATGCGATTTATGGACCTAATCATCAAACATGCAACAATGGAAATCGATACTATACATACTGTATTATATATAGTCTCATTAGATAATATGAAATATATCAATCTTATTATATATTATTAATTATATATATGTCATTCTCTCTGCAGGTGTTTAAAACTAACTTGACTACTGGTGGAAAGTTATTAGATGTACATACTCCCTATACGAGGGAAGAATTAGATGATGTAAGAGAACAATGGGCAAAAGCCATACAAGTAGTGAGAATTTTTAAATATGATTGGGATAGTGATGGTGATAATGACGATGATAAATAAAGAATGATATTTCTGAAATTTGTTCTCATAATTATTTTTGTGTGAATGTGAATGAATTTTTTTGAATTGTCATATGTGTGAATGTGAAGATGATCAATACAAGAATGTTTCTACATGTGTCTGAATGTAAAAAGAGATGAAATGAATGGAACTGCAGGTTGCTAAATGTGTGTGAAAATGGAGGAAATTTGAAATGGAACCACGGGTTTCTACATGTGTGTGATGAAAAATAATATGAATTAAATGTGCTTATACATGTTTGTGATCATAAATTGTTGTCCATCTTGTTAATGTTGTAAGTTTGTGGCCTGTTGTTGGCTGATATCAATGGATGATGTAAACCTATAGTTTAGAACTGATCTGTAGGTTCTGCATCCTGCTGACCAGCCATACAGAAGGCCTGCAAACTGATAAGAAAAAAAAATCATAAAATAGACATCGGTTATTAGTATAAAACTGACAACAAAGACTTACATCGTCGGTTATTAGCAAAAAACTGACATCTATGTGGCTATGGGTGTCAGTTATATATAAAAACTGACGCCGATGGTACCCTTGCTGGCATGTTTTATTGGTGTCGGGAAGGGTTATATAGTGTCAATTTTTGTGAAATGCCGATGTCTTTAACCTAGATATAGTTTCAGTTTTGTTAAATAATCGATGCCTATAGTGCCCTTGTCAGCACGTTTTTGGTGGCGGGAAGGGTTATGGCATCGATGTTAAAACTGACACTGAAGGTTTTGACTTTTAGCGGCACCCACTTGGGTATCACTTTGAAACTGATGCCAAAGGCTTTAAATAACCAACACTAAAGGTCGGCTCTGTACTAGTGTCATATATTTCACATGTATGGCCGGTGTTTTAAGAAGGGATGGGAAGATTTAACCACTAGGGGTAGTGACTTCCAAAACATATCCTAAGTCCTTGAAGTCCAAACAAAGCATAGTCACAATATTTCTCAAGAGGAAAGTATTTGTAGATCTAGAGTCAAATAAAGCTTTAACATTATGGCCCATTATATTATGCAATCCTACATCATAATCGTGGTGGTCAAAACCACTATGGACTTCATGGTAAAGAATAGAAAACGAAGTTCTATGGATGGTTACCTTCTATTATTGGGTTGATGTTGGCCTGGGTTTCCTCATTATCCATGGTGAAGACTTGGGCCTGTAGACACTCTCCTACGGGAGGGGCTTCTCTGTGGGGTGTTGGTGCCATTGGTTAGGCTGTTACTGGTTGTGGCCCTAGTGGGGCAGGGAGGGGACAATTAGCTATGAAGTTCCCCTCTTGTTGATTGAGAAAACACACTCTCTTCTCATGGAGACATTTCCTAGGGTGCCTCTTGCAAGTGTGACATTCAGGTTGGCAATTCTCCTGATGATGTTTTCTGCTTCCTCCGTTCCTACCTTTTCCATTGTTAAAACTTTGTCCCTTTTTATTGTCATTCATTGGGGCAGAGGAGCCTTCAGTGAAACCTAAATATCCCTTAGGCACGTACTAAGTAGGAATGATGGTCTTCTACATGTTTAAGGTGAAGTTGAGGGCCTCTATGAAGTTTGAGGGTTTACTAGACATCACATGGGGTTTTAGCAGAGGATGTAGGTGATTTACGAAGTGCTCCACTTGCCTTTCTTCTTTCAGCATATAGGTGAAGTACTCAAGGAAGAAAAATTTTCGAGCATAGTCCACCACTAACATGTTGCCTTGATAAAGGAGCATGAACTACCTTTAACTTCTTCTTCATGGTAGAGATGGGAATGAATTCCATGGAGAAGATGGTGCACAAATTCACCCATGCCATAGATTCCTCCGTCAGATCCTAGTCCAAATGTAATTGTCCCACCACAACTTTGTTGCTCCTTCTAGAAGGTGTGCAACAAAAAAGACCTTCTTGCTTGGTTGAACTCCCAATATGCGGAAGCCAATCTTCATAGCTAGGAGCAAGGCATCTGCCTTATCAACAACTTATGTCTTATCCTCAACCCATAACTTTTTTATGTTCAACTTGATGAAGTTCAGAATAGTGGCTCCAAGATAGGGGCACACATTTAGGGATTCACCATTCTCATTAGGGCAATGTCCTTGAAGGATAGGTCACTGATAGCCTTAGTGATCTTCTTCTATTACTCCTGCCAAAGCATGTCGGGAGTCTGAATCACCACCTACCCAACTGTAGGTCCAGAGCTAGTATCATGACTAGGATCAACCTTGGGCTCATCTTCCATCATAAGTTCATCTTCAGGGTTAGGACTATCTTTAGGGTTTGGGATGTCAAAAGGGATAGCCTCATGCTCGGGACTTCTCTCGATAGAGGCCTCATATGACCTCTTCCACTTCTTAGAGGACTCACCCTCCATGAACCTTCTCCTCTTCTCTGAGGATAATCTTTTTCTATGGGATGGCCTTCCCTCTACGTAGTACCTAGGTGTGTCATCTGAGATGGTGGTGGTCTTAGTGCGGAAAATGTTGTTTCACATAAATAAATTAATCTCAAATTTATGTTTAGAGAACTTAAAGCATCGTAAACTTATGTCCATGACATATTGATTACATGTATACTATGATTAGGTGGAGTATGCCTTAACCCTAATATTCATAACCTCAATTCTTAGAAGGATATAGGAAACAATTATCTGGTCACTAGGGTTTTGTGAGTGAAGCATGGGGTACAAAAGGGGTCAATTTTTTTTTGGAAACAAAAAACTACAGAAAACTACAGAAAGTTATGAAAGGTCTCAAGGTCTTTGAGGTACTCCACATTCAGGAAATCAGGACAGGAGTCCCATAGTTCCGTCAACTCTGGTGGCTTTAGATGCCTTTTTGCGAGCTGATCAACCAATTTGTTCTGGTCCCTTTTCTTGAAGCATATGTCCCGCGTGCCTTGGAGTAACAACCTTTTAATTGAGTGAACTAGGAGCAAAAACTTGGGAGGAAGTTGACGAAGTTCTTTGATCCACTGAACTGCATTACTCGAGTCCGTAAGGATGATGAGGTTCATGATCTGCTCTTTGCCAGCAAAGCAGAGCCCTTCCAGGATGGCTCGGAGCTCCCCGTCCATTGGGTCGACGCCCGGAAGCTTGTGTGCTTTGCCTTTGATCCAGTGTCCAGAGGGATCCCGAAGGATAAAGCTTAGAGCCTTGGTGTCCTTGCTGTTATCTATCGCCGTGTCCACATTAATGATTACAGGAGAGCTCGAAAGGGTAGCATAAGGAGCCAACTTAGAGCATTGTGGAGCAGACCGGCCCACATACTTCTTGAAGGCTAGAAGAGTGGTGGCAAGGCAAGCCTTGCAATTCACTATCAACACCTCCAGCGGCATCATCCTACCTTCAAAAATGGTGGAGTTTCTATCTTTCCAGAGCCACCAACAGGTAATAGAAAAAAGAAGCTTCCACTCTCCGTGATGATGTGAACCCTGGAGGTTGAGTTCTAGCCAAGCCTTGACTGTGTCGGAGTGAAAGAACGTGTTCATCTCGGTGGGTCGCAATCACAACCAGACCTCATACGCAGAAGGACAGTCTCGTAAAGCATGGAGAACCGATTCTTCCGAGTTATGACATCGATTGCATAGCGGAACATCTACCATTTTGCATCTGAAGCGAAGACTGTTCGTGGGCAGTCTGTTCTAGAAGATAAGCCACATCGTGGTCTTCATACGCTGTTGAATAGGGAGATTCCAAATTACAGAGAAACATCTAGGGTGAACACTATGTTGTGGCTGGGTGAGGCGAATATAAGCAGAATTGGACGAGTATTCTCCATCAGCAGAATGAAGCCATATCCTACGATCAACCCCTAGCTCAGGGGAGGGTGTGGGCATGCTAATGATATCTCAGATCGTGGTCGGGGAGAACCACGAATGCAAGAAGCCTACATCCCAGTCTCCATTGTCGAGAACAAGGCTAAACACCATTAGGTCAGTAATATCCTGAGGGATTGTGAGACCAGTACGCAAGGCCGAGGCCCGACCCTCGCCTACCCAATTCTCACCCCAGACGTTCGTTTGCATGCCTGAAAGGGGTGTGAGTCTGGAATTAGAGACCAGAAAAGGAATAGCAGATTTAATGCTACGCCAAACATGCAACCTAGAGATGTTGCTTTGTGAGATCGTAGGGTATTTCGCAGACATCAGATGCACCCATGGAACCTTTCTGTCCACTAGAAAATCCCATCCCAGCTTCATGGTAAGGGCTGTGTTAAAGATCCCTGCACGTTTGACCCCCAAACCTCCTTGAGAGAGCGGCTTGGTGACCTGCTTTCAAGCGACCAGGTTCATTCTTGAAGAGGCGGCGGAGCCAGACCAAATGAAATTTCGCACTAATTGATCTATCCTATCAGTGGTGGAGGCTGGCAATTGGATCATCTGCATGGTGTAACAGGCCTGCAAAAGAAGGACCGAATTGGCCAAGGTAACTCTGCCTGCAAGAGAGAGGAATCTATTCTGCCAGTTCGAGATTTGGTGATGAATCTTGTCCACCAGGTATTGGAAATGAGCTTTCCCCTTCCTTTTATGGATGATAGGATTACCCAGGTGATGCCCAAGGTTCTCAGTTTCAGATATTTTCAAGGTTCGATAGACTTGGTTTCTAATGGCGTTTGGCGTATGGCGGGAGAAAAAGACCGAAGATTTCTCGTGGGAAAGAAATTGGCCGGAAGCTTTTCTGAACTTACGAAGACAACGATTGATAATCCTAGCTTGGTGCAGCGATGCCTCACCAAATAAGATGATATCATCTGCAAAGCTAACATGTGAGAAGGGGATTTTTTGTCTAGTGAGATTGATCGGTCGCCATGAGCCTGTAGAAACTTCTTCACCGATAACCTGACAAAGTCTCTCTAGGCACAGGACAAAGATGTAGGGAGAAAGGGGATCTCCTTGTTTGACACCATAGGAGAGTTGAAAGGAACCAATCATCTCACCATTCCAAAGAATCAAAGTCGTGCCTGAATGGATGAGATTCATGATAACAGTAACAATGCTGCGAGGAATGGCTGTTCTGAGAAGAGTGTCTTCGATAAAGGGCCAACTCAGCTTGTCGAACGCCTTTACAAGGTCTAGTTTAATAGCCATGGAATGATTCTTGCTTTGCCTAGATTCCATGGAGTGGACAATCTCTTGGACTAGAACGATATTGTCACTGATCTTCCTGCCCGGGATGAAACTCGACTGGAAGGGGGAAATCCACTCATTCAGGAACGGCTTCAACCTGGTGGCGATGATCTTCGAGATGAGTTTGGAGCAGACATTGTTGAGGGAAATTGGGCGAAGATGGGAGCAAGAATCTGGAGCTGACACCTTAGGAATGAGAATGAGCGTCAAATCCGAGGTCCCCTGCAGAATGGGTAAGCCTAAGAAAATGTTAGTGATGAAGTCGCAGACCTAGTTCTTGAGTAGGCTCCAGTTTCGTTGGAAGAAAAAAGCATCCAAGCCGTCGGGTCCCGGGGCTTTGAGCAGCGCCATGGCATTAAGATTCATCTAGATCTCATCTGGAGAAGGCGGTTGTGCTAGCAGGTCGGTTGCAGGAGATGACAGCCTGGGAAAGTAACCGATGAAGATGTTGCTCACCTGGTGCCTCTCGTTCATATTCGAGTCTTTGTAGATGTTGGAGAAGAACGATAAGACAAGGTTCTTCAGATGCACCTCCTCTTCAACCCAAACACCCTCCGAGTTCTTCAGCCTTGTAATTCTGTTCATCCTCCTTCTGGTTTTGACAATAGATTGGAAGTATTTAGTGTTAGAGTCACCCAACTTAACCCAATCGCAGTGCTCTTTCTGCTTCCACTCCAATTCTTCGAGCCTCAGGATACTATCAAGCTTAGATTGAAGCGACACCGTCTCTTTAGCTAAATCGTGGTTGAGATCGAGCGCCAACTGGAGTTGGTTCCACTTAATCTTATTTCCAGGTTGTTCTTTCCTCAAGTGGCTTCTTTTCTGTATACGCCTATCCCACGCCGAGGCCTTCTCTAGGAAAGCACGGCCAGCTTGGTGTAGGGGGGCGTTGGCGTCCCAATTTTGCAGGATAAAAGATTTGAAATCGTCGATTTTTACCCACCGAGCCGACGTCCGTTGGATCCCCTTGTGCTTGTTCTTTGGGACTGTTTCAGAGATTAGCAGTGGAGCGTGGTCTGAGTTGTTACGTTCTAGGACCTGTGTCAGGTTGGCATTGCCTTGTTCAAGCCCAAGGTCATTACCAAATGCCCGGTCTAGGCGTTCATGCAGTAAGCCACGTCTGAAGGTAGTACGGGCTCCATTAGCTCTAAGGTCTACAAGACTGCAGTGTGCCATGGCCTCGATAAATTCTCGGCTATTCGACCTGTCAAAGGAGTTGCTCCCAAACTTTTCACTTTGATACATAACCACGTTAAAGTCTCCTACTACCACCCAGAGTTGGGTAATGGAGGAGGAAAGGGCGATCAGGTGCTGCCAGAGGAAGCGTCTGCTGTATTTAGTTGTGCCACCGTAGACAAAGGTACAGAAGAAACGATGATCGATCAAACAGTGGATGAATTGTTTATGTGAGGCAATAACTTCAACATGAGTGTTTGCTTTCCATAACACCCAGATACCACCTACAAACCCCACAACTTCAACATGGTGAGATTGTGCAAAGCCCAGCTTCTTAATCACAGAGGATGCTTTGGTGCCACTGCAATGGGTTTCGTACAGAGCAGCCCCAAAGGCTTTATATTTCCTGGCTAGTTCCTTGACTGTATTCTGGGTATCCTCGTCACAGATACCCTGGACATTCCAACTGAGGATATTCATTCAACACTCCTGTCTAGAGTGGATGAACCCATGGCCTGCGCTTCCTTCTCGAGATCCTGGAGTAGGGAGGTTTTACTTCGTTTCCTTGTAGAGGCCCTTATCGGGTCCCCAGCTTGGGCGACTTTACGGTTGAGAAGGTGGATGCCGTGTGAGCTTTTGGCTGGGCTTCTGTACGAGATGTAATTAGCTTTAGGAGGGCCCTGGGCGCCAACATTAAAAAGGGTTGGTAGGATGGGGCGATTATGTGTGATCCTTCCAGCAATGACTTCATTGCCTGACGGTGCTATGGTGGTATGGGAGCTTTCTTTCTGGACTTCCTGGTTAGGCAGCAATGAGGGTGCAGAAGATGACGTCGGGTCCATGGTTTGTGTAGCAGGGCCTTTGCTTCCTGAGGCGTTTAGCTCCTTACTTTGTTTCTTCTTCTGGCGCCATTCAAAACCAGTAACCCGTTCAGCGACCGCATCCACATCCAGCACTTCAGTGATCTCCTCATCTTCCTCCTGGTCCTGCAGGCCCTGGAAGCGATTTCTTGCTTGGGGCACTCTCTTTTGAGCATTACTAGTCGGGGGCTTCTTCTGCCTTCTTGGGATTGGTTGGGCGTGTATAGCTTCAGAAAAACCCTCCCGATGTTGGGGCACGTCAGGGATGATTCTACCTGCCTCCACACTCGCTCTCCTCAACTCATTTTCCGCCTCTATTTTCTTGCTGCATTCCTTTTCAAGATGTCCGGCCTTGCCGCAGTGCAGGCATATGAAAGGGATAATCTCATATTCGACTTTGTATTTGATTCCGTCCACCATTATGATCGGAACTAACGGGTGTTGCATGTCGAGTTCTACCGCGATCCGGGCAAACTGACCCCGTCGTTGCGACGACATGTTCATGTCGACCTTCATTGTCTTCCCTAGGCGATTGCCGATCTCTCTGAGCAAGACTTCCTAGTAGAGGTGTATAGGTAAGTTAGGGATACGGGCCCAAGCCACCAACTTGGGAGGTGCCGCAATGTCCGGATTGAAGCATGGAGACCACCGCTGGACCGTTAAGTATGAACCAAAGATAGGCCATGGCCCTCCCGCCAGGGCGTTGATATAGTCTTCCTCGGATTGAAGTTGAACTAGGAAGAAGTTGTTAGCGACATCGATGAGGTTGAAGCAACCTACATGTTTCCATAGTTTTGATATGCGGTCCCGAAGGGTGAGATATCCGATCTCTCAAGAGAGAAGCTTGACGATCACAGTGAATTTCCAGGGACGAAGCAGAACCTCCATGGCGTCGTTCCGCACGCGGAAGGCCGGAAAACCCTGTTCAGTTGTCTGTTCGATGTCAGAGGGTTGAAGATTGACATCGTTATTTTCCGCATCGATCTTTATGAAGTTATACGGGTTGTTCGGAGATCCTTTTCCGAGCGAGTCTTTATAGGATAACCCCGACGCTTGCTGCTACACTGGTACGTCCTGGTGTGCGACGTTCAACGACGGGAAGGAGTTAGAAGGTTCAACATTATCAACTTCCATATGAGTCTGCGTCTGTGAAGAAGGTGGGGCATCTTGTCTACTGCTTGCATATGTCAGGCTCAGTCCTGAGGGGCCGAGAGGAATGGATTTTTTTCGTCGGGGAGGGTCCCCATCCCCTTCGTCGTCGTGATCGCCTCCAGTCGCCCTAGGCGCAACCCTAGCCGCCTCCATCTAGTCTTAGGGGTCAATTTAGATGAGAACAAAACCTACATGTATTATATTTAGGAAAAAAACTTCTAACTTTGTCTAGGTAGGATGTACAGTGCCCTGGGAATCCTCATAAGCCATCTAGCAGTGTGGAGGAAAGTTTCTCCATCCCTCAGGGTCGTGGTTCCTTCTAGACACCATCTTCTTTAGATAATACCCTAACAATTCCCTTAGGATCTACAAAATTTTAAAATTTTCAATTATTAAAGGTTAAATGGTAAACATAGGCTCTGATGCCAAATGTAATGACCCCCTCCCACTATTATCCTCAAATAGGGTAGACCAAAAGGGCAAGGGTCACTATCATATATACAGGATCAAGGTTTAGCAATTAACTAACAATAATTAATATTTTCATTGAATGGAAAAGAGTTTGATAACTATATGAAGATATACTGTCCACTAAGAAATACATGAAATGTAAATCTAAACTTTGTAATAGGAAAGAAAACTATCTATCTGAATCCTCCAATACAACTTTATATCTTTTGTTTTGGTGTCTTCTTCTCTGGACATTCATCTTTCATCATTAATTGCAGTTTAACCTAAAACTACGTGAAATAGAAATGTGGTTATCATATAAAAATATATTGATTACATGGGGGAAACAAAATATTCAGATCTAGGTGTAACAACATAAAAAACCATAGAAGCTAATATTGTTACATAATTGAACTTATATTTCTGTAATATAACTTCTCAACCCGCACTTATTCAATCTCTATATCTACCCACTCTTTAGGGGTATTCATACTACCATACTCACTCGTTGGGGGTGTTATAATGATGTACCTGCTCGTGGGGGTATTCTCTATCCATATTCACTCAGTGGGGGTGTTCATCACATCATACTCACTGGGAGTATTTTATTGGCCAACCCACTCTTTGGAGGTAATGTCTATAGCTTACATGCATGCATTTATTATATCCTGTTCTTGAGCAAGTTATGATTATATAAAGTGATACTCATATGGGCATTATAGATTGTAGGAATTAAGTAACAAACCAAAAGTTTAATTGCAATCCTTTGATGAAACTCTAGAAAACCACAAAAGTTGATAAGTCGAGTAGCCACAGGTGTAACCATGTATGTTTCTCAGATATGACTTAAAGTCCAAGTAATCAAGAACAATTGTAATCAATCAAGCAATCACTATGAAATTAATGCATAACACCCAAGTATTATTATATGTCCATAAACTATCATTAAGACTGAGTTTGTGTTCCATGTTAGGATCTAGTGGTCAAGTTAGGGTTTTATTAGGGGTTGGCTTCCCAAACCCTAATTATCACATTTCATGCTTTTAAACTTTCAAACCCTAATTTTGGTTACATTTGAGTTCTTAATCTTACATTAGATCAGAGTGTAATTTTTATCCAAAAAGATTAGACTTCATCCATTAAAATCATTTAGACAAGTTTTGATCATGTACGAAAAGCATGGATGTCGACCAAAGCATGCTCTGGCAACCACATTGATGACAAGACTGGTTCATCAGAGTCTACCATGGGAGCTTCTTCATCTTCTTCCAGTGTTCTTGTCTGAGATATCCTCCTCTTGTCAGCACCAAGTTTTTGGAGAAAGTTGTTTAGAAAACCTGAGAATGATGTTACTGCATTAGAGAAAGTTGAGATTGAGGTTAAGCAGGATTATCCGCAGGAGGAAGCATATTTGAATTTGACTAGATTGAGTAATTGCCTTGTGTGGTATGTTATTGGATTCAAGGTACATTTTCCCATGTTAGAACGCTACTTGTCTTAGATCTAGAAACTTCATGGTTCTATATAAGTTCTCAGTCATGGCAAAGGTTTCTTTCTAATCAAATTATCAAGCCATGAATATCTTGAGTCTGTTGATGAGGGAGGGTTATGCTTTGTGAGAGGGAAGTGACTAGTCCTATTAAAGTGAAAACTAAGAGTAACATTATCAAGATTCAGATTGGAAGATATTCTAGTACAGATAAAAGTACATGAACTTGCAATGGAACTGTGGGATGCTAATATGTTTTCTAAGATTGGTTCTTATTTTAGCATTCCATTGAGAACTAATAGGTTTACTAATGATTTCTGGAGACTGGAATATGCTCACATTTAGGTGTTGATTCTAGCTTCTTCTTCTTTTCTTGAATCCTTAGAAGTGATAAGTCGCAATGGTATTAGATATACTGTACACCTTGAATACAAGTAGATCCCTAGTAGATGCCATGTCTCCAATCTATTTGTTCTCAACGATTGTGAGTAGAAGACTAAGGAGAAAATGGTTTGGGTCCCGAAGAAACCTTTAGTTGATTATATGGAGAAGGTTAAGGACACTAATGCAAATGCAACAGTCAAATTAAATTCTAATAATGTCACTAACATTAAGTCTCCTGATATCTTGGAAGCTTCAAATAGTAATGAGGATGTTACTATTACATTGCTTCCTGTGATTTAAAGTACACTAAAGGTAACTAAAGATATTCTTGTAAGTGCAGAAATGGAGAACGAAGAGTTTTAAGACTCCGTTGATGACACAACACTTATATCTTATGTGTCTTTTCTTCCTAGTGTAGGGGAAGTGATTAACCTTGACATTCCTCCAAACTCTATTGAGCATATAACTGTGGATACTTCATTTGATTTTCCAAAAGGTAACACGAAGAAAAAAGCTAGACGAAGAGGGAGGAAAGGGGTGTCTAAGGATACTAATTCTATGCTTTCTAACATGTTTGATAATCTAGCTTTTACCGATGACAAGTCACAAGCCAGTGAAGTAGTGGTTCCAACGAGTTCTAATGATTGATGATAACTCATGATGGGGCTCCAGATGCCGCACTGAGAAAAACCCTAAAATAATAATTTCTAGGTTTAACCAAAAATAGTGAACTAATTCCCCACTCCACTCGAGTGGAAGCCTTATTGTAGTATACTTAAGGATCGAACCAAAGGACAACCTTTTTAAGTAGTTGTATATATTTAGAAGTATTAAGAGTAATATTTATCATTGAGTAGTTGAAAGATTGGTTAAACTTAATTGTTGCCAAAAGCAATAGAGATTAAGGAAGTAAATAACAGATAATAAAGAACACCATGGTATGGGGTTTTGCTAATTGGGCCTACATCATTATAATAACAAGTTCTAACTCTGTAATAGTTGTTTCTAAATTAAGGCTTAGTTGTTGCACCCTCATAGCATACATGTCGTCACCTAGTATAAACTTCCTTGCAACTGACCATCCTCTGAACCCAAGTTACATGTCTATACCAAATGAACTCCCTTACTTAAGATTGGCCATCATCGACATGTATCAGATCGAACTTTAGTCACCTAACTATCCCTTGCTGACAGTTCAAGGGGACAACAAGATCATTCTAGTGTTCTAGTCATGCTCACAAAAATCTACAAATCCATGATTATAACATATATGTGAAACAAGTCATCAATTTGTAAAGGAAGGCATTGAACAAAATGATACTTATTTTATAAACTATATTATTGAGTTTAGATACAAGCTAAGATAAAATACATGCAATTAGGGCTAGTCCCCATGCCCCAACACAAGGCGTCTACTCGCTCATGGTGAAGGACAACAAAGAGATAGTAGGAACGATGCAGAATGCCATGACATCTGGTGTAGGAAAACAATCTCTCCGCTACCACCACTACCTCCTTGATCCTTGCCAGGTTTTGTGCTACACAATGTGGCTACTAATCACCAACCAAAGACCCCTTTTGATGGATGATAAGGGTTCCCTTTCATAGATGCATTTGTCACCTCTAAAACCCTAAAGCTCAATGCTTGTGGTCGATGTCATCCGATTGCATGGCCCGTACTCAGTCGAACATGTGACTCACATGGGTTACTCAATTTAGACCTAGCATCTAATTGTCTAGTGGACCAGCATGGGGTGAACTAAAATGGACTAGATGATGAGATTGTGCATATAGATGTAAGAATCTACAAGACTCTCAGTGTAGAGCAGCTCGAGTCGGGTGAATGGCAGAGCCGCTCACTAGACTAGGTGGTTGGAAGGTGATTAAAAGGAAAACTTTTGAGCCTTCCTTCCCTTGAGGTGTAGCATTGTAGGGCTCAACCATCCATCTAGGTATCGTTGTGCAACTTTGGCTGATTTTGTACAAAATATTATATGAAAATGCATTAAAGTTAGAGAAAGGGAAAATAATTTCATTAAAGCGAATATAAAGATAAAAATAGGAAATAAAAATGCAATGACCCCTAAAAAGCAAGTAAAAAAACATGTAAAAGTGGGTATGAATATACTCATCAAACTACCCTAGACTTAATTCTTTGCTCGTCCTGAGTAAAGAAAAATAAAAAGGAAATCAACACTATTACTAGGTTCCAAGCCTTTCTTTCCCAACTGAGAAAACCTCACGGTACCCTTTCCACCAATCACAATCAAACGGTCCTAATCCTTGGGGTTCACATAGTCACACTTGAATATCCCCCAACTGGGTATTATTCCTCTAATTTCTAGACCCCAAAACCTGTAACGAACTACTTTCATATCAATAATACTCCTGATCTGTCTGCGTAAATAGAAGTAAGCACAAGTGAGGGATATTTGGTTGTTTGGGGAAGAATTTTGATAAGTCCCCTATGTACAAAAATTGGATTAAAGGGGCATAAAGACATATCATGAACCCAACTCGAGACCTTTTTTGGGATTTAGTTATTTTTTTGTCTCTCCTCTATTCGACTTGAGATTTTTTGTTTATTTGTAGTTACATTGACCGCATGTTTTCTTTTGGACTCATTGGCCTCTTTTATTCATGATGTGCATATGGAAGAAAATAAAAAAGGAGTATTGACGGAAGTAATGCCACCCCAGACTTAGGGTTTGTCATATGGTGTGAATTTCATCTTTTTGCCTTTTTTTGGTGGATGGAGAAGAGGTAAGAAATGATGGAGGATGAGGGAGATCAAGTGGCTAACTTGTGCTTCTCCATTTTATTGTTGCACTGGAATTAGATCATCACATTATATAAGTTAGTTCAGCCAAGGTAGGGTCAAGAAGTAATCACGAATGTTGTTGCAAGTAATGTTGGAGGAACATGTGTCTTGACCTTTCAGATTCCATTTTCTTACCATCACTTCCAAGGGGAAGGCATGCTTAGTTGTTGTCATCATGGCCCAAAACTGTTCAAAACATGTTTGTTCCTTAAAACTTCCTTTTGTACGAGTTAGCTCGAGAAAAAGAAAAGAGAATAGTGCATTCATATATTTTCCATTTTTAACATACATCAATGTGACCGAGTAGGTAAAGGTCACAACTCACAAAAAAAATTGAAAAAGAAAATGCAAAACAAGACAAATGAAAAAAAAAGATGGAGAAGAAAAAGAAAGAGGCATTTGAGGATGAAAAGGGAAATGTTATAGTTGAGGTGGTAGAGATGATGTACCACCCACCCTTCACCCCCAACTTCAAAATTCTACCCATCCTGGGGAGAAAGAAGTTAGAGATGAAGGGGAATTGATATGGAGAGTAGGGGAGGTGGAGATGAAGGCAGTGATGCCTATCTAAGATCATACAATCAAACCCTAAGAGCGGGTTTATCTTCTATTGTTGACATTCTTATCTTGTTGTGGTTGTGCCCACCAGTTTCCATGATGTTGTTTTGGTGGAGGAGATGGTGCCTTGCGTAACCCGCCCCATTCTCTGCAACCTATGTCTAGCCAATGCCTTACTTCTAGGGTAATGGATTGTTGATCATATTGATAGTGGATCAACATATCTGGGTCTGGTGTTAGCATCCCACATCGATGTACGATGTGCACGAATATGAGATCCCATGATACATATGTGTCCTGGGAGTAATAGTGGAGTAGATCCTGGTCCGATGTGATCTCGTTAGGTGGTGGAGGGCCACTGCCTCCTCGTCGAAATCTATCATTGATGTTGGTGTTCGCTACCACCATTGGTGGTGTCAATGCCAGAGAGAGATGGAAACTTTGGTTGTGCTTGATTGTCAGAAAGTTATGGTGTTTCCAAGCCCTATGCTTCACCCATTATATAGCTGCATCAAAGAGGCTTTATGAATCCCCCAAAAGGAATCGACAGTTACACCATGCACATGTTATCCCTAGCGCATAGGGTCTTCATGCCAATCGTTTCTTTAAAAGTCCTAATCAAAATATGTTAGTGAATATTGATAACTGGAATGAGATAAAATGGCTACTATTTTTCAAGGAATAATATTTCTTGTAAAAGATAACAATAGGTTATTTGTGAGAAGGAAGTAAAATCATTTATGGGAAATCTATAGAGAAATCCCAATGAGGCTATGTATCCCACTCACCACATCACTTATCATTTCACAAGATCATGAACTCTCCTTCCGTCAGTCGAGCGACTGGCAGTAGGGGGATTATGGACAGATGAGAGAATGTCATCATGAGGTTTGTTCATAACCCCGACTTATCTATTTATTAGGATTTTCAAAGATGTGCTACTCTTCCTACTCCTCTCATAGATCTCTCTTTCTTTATTTTTTCAAAATAAGCTTGTTAAAGAGAAAATAAGAAATAAAAATAATGTAAGAAAAACAAAATAGAAAAGCAAAAAGAAGGTCTAGATTGCCTCCCAGCAAGCGTCCCAATTTAGCATCACGGACCCGACCGATAGTAGTTTTTTTCAAATCAACCCAACAGACAGGGTATCCAAATCCTTATCCTTCAAACCTATAGGCCCTAGATTATGGTTACATGATATGTATGGGTTGCCCGTGGGTAGGGCCCTGCTGTCTTGGTTGCCATCTTGTGGGCATGTTTTTTGAGATTCCAAGTTACCTTCTGCCTTAAAAGCTTCGATCGAATTGTCCACCCTCTTTGAGTCTTCATGAACTCCGTATTCAATATTCTTCTTCCCTAGTCAAAGAATGAGTTTGCCGGCCTCTACATCCACTAGAGATCATGCAGTAGCACGGAATGGTCTTCCCAAGATGAGCACAAATCGGTTGTCTTCTTTGATATGCATGACCATGAAATCATAAGGAACCTAGGTGCCATTAACTAGCTTCACTGAGATGTCTTCAATAATTCCTAGGGATTTAGTGATAGATGTGTCAGCTAACTGAAAGGTCATTGTCATGGGTAAGAGATTTGTGAACCCTAGGCAGTGGCATAGAGTGTAGGGCATAATGGATATGCTAGTGCCTAAGTCAAGGAGTCCCTTGCGGCATGTAGGATCTCCATAGAAATAGTCTATCTCGAAGGAGTTGGGGTCTTTATGCTTTTGGGGAATCTAATTTTGAACTATGTCAGAAGCTACCTATGCAAGTTTCAATAGGTCAAGGTCTTCAGTTGTATATTTTCTAGAAAGGAGAGTCTTAAGGTATTTACTCCAGGATGGGATTTCGGCTAGGGCATCGAGGATTGGGATGTCAACATGAATTTTCTTCATGGTTTCTTTACATTTTATGAACTGATCATTCAACTTAGTTTGCTTTAGGCATCCTACATTGGGTATTTGTGGTGTGTATAAAGGAATTGTAGGAGCTTCAGAGTTGACTATATAAGTCTCTTCTGTTGAATTCTCACTAGTACTGGAGTGTTCTAGCATCACAACTGGTTCTATTGTCTGATTCTCTAGATGGCTGATTGGGTAATTTGGAGCTTTGATTGGGGTACTCTGACCTTTGTTGGCAAGAATAGATGCATACGTTGTGGTATACACATTCCTTACTTTAGTTTCTACAAGTGCTTATGGTTTTTTTCTGGCTGGCCAACAATTGTTCCTACTGGAGGTTGCTGGCAAGCCGCCCATCGGGCAATTTGAGATTCCAACGCCTTTTGATTTGTCATGGAATTGGCAAGTTGAGTCTAGTATGATGTCATCATTTCTTGAAGCATCTTCATTGGGCAGGTGCAACTTTGATCTGTAGTGGTGGGGCTTGATTTGGATTATGAAATTGCTACCACTGCTGGTAATTCTAGTTGGGAAAATTGAACCTAAAATTTCCCTAGTTGCATGGGCATTATAGATTATTGGCGCTCTAGCCTGGGTGGGTTGCATCGAGGTATGATTTGGACCTTTAGCTCCCACATGGTTCCCATATTGGAAACTAGGATGACTTCAAGCTCGATTTGCATTGTAGTAGTGTTGCCCTGGAATATTGTGAATTGACTTCATGTCGTTGGTTTGAGTAACTATGTACTATATCCTAGCTTGATGCTCATAGAATGTAGCTTATAACTGTATTGTGATCCACCGCATGACAAAATTCGCAAGAGGGTGCAATCATTTGTACTTGGGGAGTCTAGATCTTTCTCTTATATGCACTGGAGGACTTTTTAAGGTTATTTTTCTAGAGGGAGAGAGCTTTCAATGCTTTTGAGAAAGATTTGACTTTTGATCGGTCTTCTACCATGGCCATTTTAAGAACACCCTTGCCTAAGGGTCTGGTCTAGTGGGTCCGATTCTCTACTACAAGGTTAATGATCTTAAGTGCATAGTCGAAACTTTATTGCATGAAATTTCCCTTGGAGGAGGAATCAAGGAACTTCTTTGTCTCATCGTCGACTCCTTGATAGAAGAATTCAATGATCTAATTTTCACAGATGTCGTGGTGAGGGAACTTGTGTAGGCATTCATTGAATTTCTCCCATTATTCATACTGGGATTCCTTAGGAACTTGATTGAATCTTGTAATATGTCCCCAGATTGAGTATGTCATCGAAGGAGGATAAACATTTTCTAGGAATTTGTTCTCTAGGGCTTCCCATGTGTTGATCCAATCCCATCAAAGCATGTTGTACCATTTTCTGTAAGAGAGTATTTAAAGAGATGTAGTCGCATGGAATCATTAGTGGTGCTTGATGGCTTCATCGTGAGAAAAGGTCGATGAATTTGAGAAGATGTTCTTGACATTCATCTATGATCCTTCCTATAAAGGTAGAACTTTGTAGTAGGAAGATCCATTGGGCTATAATCTTGCTCAGGTTTCCTGGAGGTTGGACTGGATGAGTCAAGTTTGTGCCTTTAAGGATGGAGAAAACTCATTATTCTTTCACACGCTCCTTGAATTGGGTGGGTTTTGGGTTGGTCGTAAATTTGGCATCCGCCTATTCTTTGGCGACTATGGAGAGTAATTCCCATTGTGTTGCGATAGATGCATTGATGCACACTTGGATAGTTTCTTCTATAGCCTCTGCGTCTGCCATGTCTCTCTTCTTGCAAATTTTGTTGAGGGTTTTCTCAATTTTAGGATCAAATAATAATCATGAACCAAGACTTTTGGATCTTTGCATAGGCTAGAAGTACCTAAAAGAGAAAGAAATGATCGTGAGGGATGTGTTTATTTTTAGAGGATTTTCAATATTATCAAGAAAAATAATCAAAAGAAGAAAAAAAATCTAATTACACTTATACTTCCAAAAATATTTAAATACCATTGTCTCTGGCAACAATGTCAATTTTCGATAGGGCTCCAAATGTCACACAAAGAAAAACCCTATGAGAATAACTTCTAGGTTTAACCAAAAGTAGTGTATTAATTTCTCACTTCACACTAGGGGAAGCCTTATTGTAGTATACTTAATGATCAAACCCAAATGACAACATTTTTAAGTAGTTACATATATTAATGAGTATTAAGAGTAATATTTTGATTCACGTCGTTTAACACCCTGTTCACTAGGAAAATTGTCCTAGAGTTTATCCCTTTTCTATTTCTGATAAAGGCTAGTATAGAAGGGTCGATCCATAGAGACGACAAAAAGAGCGGTTGAAATCCAAATCTGATTGCAAAAATAGAAAAGTAAATTCCGATGGGAAGAGGTTTGTCCAAAACTAAGAAGGAGAATAAAAAGTTGCAAAATTATGATGTATCTAGACTATAAAAGGAAAATCAGGGGGTGTGATGATTCATCGCCAAAGCAACACTCCTATGTAAATCGATTCAACTCCATTTCTTAATTTCTAGATATAGAACTTGTGGTTGCATGTCCTTATGGATCGAACAAGGGTCAGGCTTCCCACATACCTATTGGTCCCGGTGCACACAGATCATTACCTAACCGTCTGAAATTCCTCTATCCTTGGTCATTTCAAGAAAAATATAATTCTTACTCTTAGGTTCTAATCCATAGATCAATGTATCTCATCACTATGGACTATAACTGACAAGCAAATAGATAGAATGAAATCACTTATGCTACCAAAACTTGAGGTCTCGATGTTCTTGTAATAAAATAATTTTACCTATCTAAAATTAGGGTCAGATCAAAGGATGAAATGTTACAAAAGCTTGTTAGGAATTCATGCGCTTCATTCGATTGGGGCCCTGGGTGTTGGTGCTCGTATATGAACATATCCATCATTTAACCAGAAAGAAATAGATTGAGAATCATTCATTCATTAAGAAAATGGTGTTGATACAATGAACATGGAAACGAGCAATGGGGTTAGTCCCCATACCCCAGAAAAAAGACTAGTCAAACATGATTTGAAGAATACAAATTATGAAGAATGTAATTAGCTAAATACTCTATGCTAATGATTGGATATAAAATTTGATGCCTTTTCTTGTGGAGCCCCCCTCTTTTTATAGGAGAATGAGGGGTGGAAACCCTAAAATAGGAGCAGAAGGAAGTGGAAGAGGTGGTTGCTACATGTATTAATCAATAAAATAATTTCCTTCCTCAATAGACAATAGAGAAAATCATTGATTGCCTTCTTTCGACCCTTCAAATTCTGAATCTCTCTATGTAGAATTATGTTCCTGAAGATTCATGTGAATTTCAGCTAGTAACAGGTTTTAAAGTGTGCCCAAAAATACAATTTTCCTATAGGCCTTTGAATTCCTTTTCTAATGCATATTTGAAAATTACATTCTGTCTTGGGATGTGAGAGTTATGCCAATTTGGGTGCATGATATATATTTAAATCAGGCACTGTGGGAAAATGAACATGCACGTTCACTAGTTGATTGGATGGTTAATTTACTGTTGAATCCATCGAGAAATATTTCCTATAGCAATTGAAATTATATTTTCAAAACATATCTAAATTCCAAATTTCGAATTTGTATGTGGGAGTTATGACTATTTTGGTGTGAGGTATATCAAACTCTACGGGAAATATGAAAGGCCACATATCTTCATCTTTTTTTACCTTGATTTAAATACTTTAATAATTCCTTAAAATTGAGAGAAATCTCATAAAAATTTAGAAAAGGAATATCGAGAGGATGAAAGTGCAATTGAGTTCCGAAATAAATTAAATTACTAAAAAAATATCCTATATGAGGCAAAACTAAATGATGAATATGCATTCATCAAAATACCCCAGACTTAAATCTTTACTTGTCCTCAAGCAAATAAAATCACAAATAAATACAATTTATACTAACAACATGTCCATACTCACCCTTATAGACATTACTTTATTCCTTACCTCCAATTTTTGGCTGAGCAACCCTGTCAAAATAAAAAATTATATATTCCCTATGAAAAACAATATCATATCTTATTTCTAAATCAAGATTTTGTAGAAAAATAGACTTCATCTTACTTTTAGTTCGACATTCTCATTTTTGTTATTGTTTTTTCTTTGATGTGAGTTGTTGTACAATAACATGATGAAATTGGGGGATGTGAAAACAAATAAAGAAGTGATGATCCCTCCTCTATTCGACTCGGGATGTATTTGGTTTGTGGCTTCATTGGTCACAAATTTTTCTTATGTGCTTATTTTGTCATCTTCTCGTGGTACACTCCTTTGTGCGGTATGGAATTTTTAATATGGGAAGCATGCCACCCCAGACTTCATTTTTGTCTGGTGGTGATTCTTTGCTTCTCTTATTTATAAAGAAAATAAGGGGATAACAAAAGTTGTCCTTATATTTATAACATCACTTTTTTGTTTGTTTTTAGAAAGTTCCATTACCTCAGATAGAGTATTCATGTAAATCACATTATACAATATATGTATCAAGTTAATCGACAATTTCAAAATAGAGAAAAATTGTGTTTGGTTTTGACTGATTCCATGCGGTTCGCCAACTTTTCCAAGGAGTGAAGCTATTTTGGGGTCATACATGATATGGTGGTTTCAGACATGACAATTTGTAAAAGTTATTGCAAAGGATTTACTAAATTCAAATGGGGTAAAATGATAGACATCTATTCACACTTGACTGACTAGATAAGGTGCAAACTAAGAAAATTGAAATTTTTTGAAAAAAAGTTGAAAAATTAAAATGAAGCTAAATATCATAATGAATATTTTCAAAAAGTTTAGATAGAGTGGGTGGAAGGAGTATGTACCACCCACCTCACCCCATACTCAAAATTTGGCTTGTCCCAAGAAAAACTCAAATCCAGGATCGAGGAAGGAAGAGGGTGTCCTGGCGGCCTTGGTAGCTCAAAAACGTCCAGTTGAAGGGGATGTGTATGAGGGTTGGGACCTTAATCAGAGGAGCTTCATAGTGTAGCCTATGATTGGATAGTCATGGATGCTCAGTAGGGTGTTCATGTTTTCTTTCACCTCACATTCCCTCCAGTGATATCCACAGATCTTCCTTCGATAGAGAAGGAAGTGATGAAGATGGATGTGGATTGGGGGAGGTTGGAGGGTACACGAGTAGCAATTCTGATAGAGCAAGATGTGTAGAGTTAGGTGGAGGATCTGGCTCAGGTTTTCCACCATCATAATGACATGCATATGGGAGAGTTGATGTTGATATGATAGGAACAAAATATTTCAAATAATTTGTAAAAGTATTTTATTTCTCCTAAAAAAATGCCATCACCATTGGGTTTGGTAAGTTTCATTGTTGATATAACATATGGTTCTAATTCTTTTATACAAGGAGTCCCCAAGGGTTCAAAAGGAATGAGGACATCTTCCTTACAATCAACAAAAGGGGGTGTATGGACTTCTTCCAAGAGTGATATCTCCACTTCTAGATCAGCCATGTGTGGAATGGGAATAGGCTGTGAACATGTGAAGAATCAAATCATCATTTGTGAGAGGTGGCTCATTATCCAGAAAAGGGTTAGCTCCAGTGGAATAGTCAATGATAAAATTTGGATTTATGTTAAGGATGGGAGTCGTTAAATCTTCAGAATGACTCTCCTGCTTCTACTTTTCATACTCAACTAATAAAGTCTCCAATGGAATGGTAGGAATACCAACGTCCTCATCACACACAAAATATGATCCCATGGTTTCTTCTATTTCTTCAGGATCCGGCATACATGACACAAAAATAGGATCATCGTCGTCATCATCAAGAAGAACCATCTTGGGTTGATCAAGCTCTTTAAGGGGAGTCTGCGATTGGTCTTCTAGTATGCGGGCCAACAAGGCTTGTCATTTTTCTAATGTTTTTTGTTGCTCTTCTATTCATTTATATCAAGCCACTAATTGTCTCTCTAGGGCCTTAAGTCTCTCTTTTAGTTCAGGATTAAATTGGGTTTCACCATTGAATCATACCCCCTAAATTTTTTTCCATCCTCACCATACTCCTCAAAGTATCTTTGGCCATAGTACCCCTCATATTGATTTGAGGGGCATTGCTCCTCATAATAATCTCCAGAAAATGGTGGATTGTAAGTTCCATTATATTCATCTTGTTGGGAAGATTTAGTATTACAAGGTGTCACAAAATAATAGGGAAACATATTTTAACAATCTAGGTTTTAGGATTGGGCTTCTAGCACAACGGTTAACAAAGCTTGGCTAGTTTGCAATCTTGCCTATCCTTCGTCTATCATCTTCTTTTGGACCCAAAGTTTTTCTTCTTGTTGAGGATTATATTGGGTATCATAAATAGTCCATTTCCCCTTTAGAATATAGATAGTAAGGTTCCCCATAATTGTTCTCAGAAAAATGCGGGTTAAGATTAACATCATACCCACTAGGATGAAAGGTCTCGAGATTAAAAGGGGTGCTACCATAAGTATGGGGTAGAATCATGTTGTCAAGAGATGTATGGTAGTAAAGGCCACAATAATAACATTGTGGGGGATATTGGAATGCCCACTCCATTTGAATAGTATGCCTCAAAGATATGTCAATTAACACACTAGAGGAAAAAGAAAATAGGAAAATATATGTTAAGGGTGTTAGTAAAAAATTACAAAGAGAACTAAAATTATAAGGCTAAGAAATAATGGAACAAACTAAAAATTACAAAAAAATAAACTAGAAAGTAGCACTACTGGAATGGAAACTCAGCAGAAAGAGGAGTATCACTTCCATAATTCTACTCAGAAGGCAAAAAGAAATTACAAAAATCTAAAAGAGAAAGAATAATAAGACTAAAGTGATACAAGAGAAAATATGAACAAGATTATACAAGCAACTAGATCTAAAAACAACCGTATTGTCCCAGGTAATGATGCCAAATTGATATGTGTCATTTCACCCACCAATCACTAAGAAAACTATCCTAGAGTTTATCCCTTTTCAACTTTTTGATAAAGGCTAGTGTAGAAGAGTTGATCCTTTGAGACGGCGAAAAGAGCGGTTGAAATCCAAATTTGATTGCTAAAATTAGAAAGTAAATTACAATGAGAAGGTTTGTTTAAAACTAAGAACAAGAATAAAAAGTTGCAAAATAAAGATGTATCTAGACTATACATGGAAAATATGGGGGTCTGAAGATTCACCACCAAAAAAATGCTCCTAGGTAAATTGATTCAACTCCACTTCTTAATTTTTGAATTAGGACCTTGTGGTTGCATGTCCCTATGTACCATACAAGGGTCATGCTTCCTATATACTTGTTGGTCCCTGTGCACACAGATCATTGCCCTGCCATCCGACATTCTTCTATCTAGGGTCACTGATGCACTGTTTATTTGCCATTTTCATAGGCTACTTTGTATTGATTTTTGTGCACTTTTTTGTCAAATCTCATATTAATTGTGCATGATTTACTTTTATTAGAATGTGATACTCATATGCATCAAATAAGAATAATTTTAACATTTCTGAATGATTTAATCTATTTCCATAGCTTATGTTCGGGTTTTTATACATTGTAGGAGAATGTACAAGAATCTACACATCTCGGTACTACTGACTTTAGAGTCGGTGGTACACACACATGCCCAGGTAGCAATAAAAGAAATCGAGAAGACTCGGTAGTACCGATAGGATTGTCATTACTATTGATGATGTTACAACATTTTTATCAAAGAATTTTGAAGCAACTCGGTACTATCGACATCCAGCTCAGTAGTATCGACAACTTGGCAGGTAGCTGTACAATTTAGAGGAGTTGATAGTACCAACACTCTATCAGTAGTACTGATAGGTCAGGATCATGCAGATCTGAAGGGTTTATTTAATCCAATGGTTGAGGTTCTAACTCTCACGAAGTCATGCCTATGACTTAGGGGAAGTGCAGCCAGACCTAGGTATCTTGTCTTTTTCCATTGTACAACAACCGATAGAAAGAGGAGGAGATAACAAAGAAGAAGGCCACATTTTGGACGACCAGGGCACTTCTACAAACAAAATTGCAGCTGGAAGGTAGAAAATCAGTACGTCCATGAGAAGGGATTGTTTGAACTGTCTACTTCAGAGGTTCTTCGTGTTCTCCATGTTTTCTCTCTCTCCTTTTATGTCTTTGATTATGGAAACCATGAGGGGATAATCCCCATATTCCTTAGGACTCGAGAGTAGCCCGATTATGCATTGTATATGACTCTTATGCATTAATTCATCAATTTCTCTTAAATTCTAGATTTATTTCTATGTGAATGAATAACTATCCATGCTTGATAACCATAGGTAGTACTTAGACTGTTAATTGCTTTGAAAAAGGAACATTAATGGTTGAAGTTTCATAGAAATACATGTTCTATAAAACCCTTTGAGAAAGGCAGTTTAAAAATGTGAGGGGATTACCCCGAGCATTCAATAAAGCAGCTATCTAATAATACAATCGATACAAGAGTGGGGTTGGTATTAGGTCAGGTAGTGAATGACACAGTGAGGGAGGGTAATTATTTCTACATGCTCTTAATCTAGAGTTAGGAGAGATATTTATTAATGTATTAGGACTAAAGTGCAATGTTAGCCATGGTGAAACCAATATCCTAAGGAATTCACTAAGACTGAGAAAAACAACCAATAACTCAAATTTATTTTCTATTTTAGATAATTAACCAAATTATTCAAGTTTCTTCAGCCTAATCTAATTGCACTACAGTTAGTACTAGTTTATAAAGCTACATTTCCCTATGTTCAACATCTGGGACTCATTGAATTATATTACTACGATAGCATATACTTGCGATTTAAGCGTATAGAAAATACCTATCAAGTTTTTGGCACCACTGCCAGGGATACAATAACTTCAACACTACGAGTGTTGTAGTCAGCCATTCTAGGACAACCCTTTTATTTTTCTTTTATTCATTAAAAGATAAATTTTAATATCTTTGTTATTTCTACCATTAGTGTCGTGTTCTCACAACCATTTTTGCTATTTTTAGGTACTAATGCATGGTGCATACCCAAGCCCATGACTACAGAGTGTCGTCCCCACCGGGCTTTAGTCAAGTAGAGCCCCTTCATAGAGAATGTGAGTACGAAAGATCAGTGGACAACTTTAATCGAACTCCACACCTACACCTCCACCAGAAGGACATGAGCCACTAGAGGAGCCTGAGAAAAGAGAAATGCTTGACCAAGATGAATAATAGATTATCTGGAAAAGGATCAAGGCATCATGTATAACTGCTCAAAAGGGGCCAATCAAAAGACAATCCATCAATGCCAGCATCTACAAGGTTGATCTAGGGTTGGTGTCATTAGTCAAATCACAGGCTTTTCATAGACACAACTCTAAATATCCTATAAACCACATCAACAATTTCATCAAAAGTTGTGATATGATCAAGATAGATAGAGTACCGTCTACTTTCATATACTTGAAGCTATTCCCAACATCATTGGCAGACAGTGATAAGTCTTGGTTTCATAACTTGGACATGAGTGCATTGAAACTTTGGAACAAATGATTGATGTTTTATTCGAGAGGTACTTTCAACCCCACAAGACGAATGACTTGGTTATGAAAATCCTCAACTTCAGACAACAAGTTGATGAGTCATGTTTTGAGGCATGGGAGAGATTCTAGAACATGGTGCGGAAGGTCCCTCTCCATGGAATCAATTTGTTAGGGCATGCAAAGATTTTCTACTATGGTCTGCATAGGGGAGAAAGGGCTATACTCGATAAAGTAGAAGTTGGCTTCTTCCTCAACAACAAGCCAACTTGTTGTCATGAAATCATGATGAACATGTCTAAGAACCAGACATGGGGAGAAGAGAGAGGACCTTGTAACCCTTAAAAGTGTCAGGGAGTCCAAGGTTATTTCAGCCCAAAATGAGACATTAGACTTGATTGCTAAGAAGTTTTGTGTGAAAGATGGAAATTCTTCAGAAGGGGAAGATGAGGAGTGCAAGTTAGCATTACAATAATAGTAGTACATGAATAATGACTACTCTTGGAGGAAGGATCCTAATTTATCCTGGAAGGATCCTAATAATTTCTAGCAAGACCCGTCTCAAGTATAGATGAATAAGCCAAAACAGGCAGGTGGTCAACACCAGGATAGGGGTCCAAGTACCATAGACCGTGTTAAAGAGATTCTCAAAAAGCTAGTAAGGCAAGATGAAGTGCTTATCATCTAGAATCAAAGAGATCTACAGAACCAAGGAGCAAAGCTTCACAGTATAGAAACATGGATTTTTTAAATTATAGCAGAAGTGGCTTCCCTGAAGAAGCTAAAACAACAAGGGTTTCCAGTGAACAGTAATGTACCTTCTAGAAATCAACAAGTCAAGGTGATTTTACTTCGTAGTGGAAGAAAATTGCTAAATGACATACCATCTAGTTCAGATGCAGGAGAGTCCACAAGTGCTAAAGACAAGGCGGTGATTGTAGATACAATGAACCAGATACTATAGTAGATGAAAAGATAGTTGAGAAAGAGGCTCATGAGATAGAGGAAGCAAGAAAGTAGACATATGTCCCACCTCATCAAAGGAAAGTGGTATAGTTAGTACCTTTCCAAATAGTCTGAAAGCAACAAAGGTTGATAAACAAAATTTAGAAATATTTAGACAACTTCAGCAAATTGCATGGCAATATTTAGAAATATTTATACCTTTGATTGATGCAATTGAGAAGATCCCTTCCTATGAAAAATTTCTAAAAGATTTGATCAATAAGAAAAGGAGTATAGAGGATTCTTAGGTGGTAGTTCTGAAAGACCAAGTCAGTGCATTCATTCTGGGTACTTTGCCACCAAAAAGATAGGACGTGGTATGTTTTAATATATCTAGTTTTATTAGGAAGACAAAATTTGGAGAGGCCTTGTGTGACTCAGGGGCTAGTATCAATCTTATGTCCTTGACCACCTACAAGAATCTAGGTCTATAGGAGTCCAAAAAGAGAAATATGACTATTCAGCTGGCAGACAATTTTGTGGTGAGGCCTTATAGTATTTATGAGGATGTTCTTGTCAATGTGGACATGTTTGTATTTCTAGCAGACTTTGTTGTCATGGAGATGTAGGATGGGAAAGGTAATGAGATATTACTAAGAAGGCCATTCCAATCTACAACTGACATGATTCTAGAGATGGGAAGAGGAAGACTAAGATTGGACAACAAAGAGAAGAGATTTGAAATCTTAATGCCCAAGCCTACACAGACTACAAAAGCTAAAGCCCAGTGTCATATGCTGTAGTAGGTCCAAGAAAATGTGCCATTATTTCTGGGAAAGACATTTCCTGAGATGTCACATGTGATGACGCAAGTCTACAAAGGCACATAGGTGATGGACATTTTGGTCAGTACCATGATGATATTTTTAATAAAGGTAGTGCAACATCCAGAGGATAAAGAAGAGAACTTATGCCCATCAACAATTGAGGAGGTGACCTCTATAGCTCTAGAGAAAGCATATCTGCAACTTCCTTTGGAGGCATTTCTAAAGAATTTGGCAGATGATTATACCATACACCATTATTTGGAGGAGTGTGTCTTGCTTCTCAAGACCTTGCCATGCTACTACACCATATATTTTGATGATTTGGGACCACCCCACCACCATTGGTCCCTTCTTTGCTGACTCCCCCAGAGTTGGAGCTGAAGCCATTGCCACCTCATTTGAAGTACATTTTCTTGATGGCAGAGGATAAACTTCTAGTCATAATCTCAACTTCACTAAGCGTTCAAGAAGAGGAGCAATTGCTTGGGGTTCTAAAGAACCATCGTGCTGCATTTGGCTGGTCAGTAGCAGATATAAAGGGGATCTCCCCTAGATTCTGTCAATACAAGATTAGACTAGAGGAAGGAGCCAAGGTCATAGTCCAACATCAGCATAGAGTCAACCCCATCATGACTGACGTAGTGAAAAAAGAGGTAGTGAAACTTTTATCTATAGGTATTATATATGCTATCTCTAATTCGAATTGGGTTAGTCCAACCCAGGTGGTTATAAAAAGGGGGGTATGATGGTCACTACTAATTCTAATGATGAGATGATTTCTACTCCAATAGTGATTGGGTAGCGTGTTTGCATAGAATATAGACGCTTGCAAGCCACCACACTAAAAGATCATTTTCAACTCCCTTTTATCAACCAAATTTTAGAGCGGTTCACTGGCCGCTCTCATTTTTATTTCTTTGATGGTTATTTGGGATACAATCAAATTTCCATCAAGCCATAGGACTAAGATAAGTCGACCTTCATTTGTCCTTATGACACATTTGTGTACTGCCATATGTCATTTAGTTTTTGCAATGCATCGGCCACTTTCCAGCGATGCATGCTTTCCATTTTTCTGATATGGTAGAGCGATGTATGGAAGTCTTTATGGATGATTTTTTGGTGTACAGGGAGTCCTCACTACTTTTTGGAATTGGATGATTGCCTTGATAATCTAGATAAAGTTTTGCAAAGATGCAAGGACACTCACACTTTTTGGAATTGGGTGATGTGTCACATGATGGTGAGTGAAGGGATTGTCTTGGGACACAAGGTGTCTGATAAAGGCATGGAGGTAGATCAAGTTAAAATAGAGGTAATCTCCAAACTACCTCCACTATCATCAGTGAAGAGAGTAAGGAGTTTTTTAGGAAATGCCAGATTTTACTGTCAATTTATAAAAGATGTTTTCTAAGATTGCTAAACCGCTCTCAGATTTGTTGGAAAAGGATGTTGATTTTAAATTTGATGAGCGATATATGAAGTCTTTTAAGGTGTTGAAGGAGAAGTTGGTCTTCAAACCCATTGTCCAAGCTCCATATTGGAGCCAACCTTTTAAGCCGATGTGTGACACATCCGACTATGCAGTAGAGGATGTTCTAGGCCAACACTGAGATAAAGTCCATGTTGTAATCTGTTATGCATCTAAAACTTTAAATGATGTCCAACTTAATTATACAACAACTAAAAAGGAATTGTTGGCGATTTTTTTCACTTTTGAAAAAATCTATTAATATTTTATTGGGGCCAAGGTTGTAGTATGGATAGATCATGCAGCCATAAAATACTTGTTGTAGAAAAAAATGCAAATCCTAGGTTGATTAGGTGGATTTTATTATTGTAGGAATTTGATATAGAAATCAAGGTAAAATCTAGCACAGAGAGTGTGGTGGGGATCATCTTTCTAGGCTTGAACAGGTGGATGAAAAGGATATAGGCATACCCATTGTGGAAGAGTTCCTTGATGAGAAACTCTTTGCTATGCAAAGCAAAGAGCCATGGTTCGCAAACATTGTGAACTACTTGGCATGTGGAGAAATGCTAGGAGATTGGGGTATCAAGAGAAGAAAAGATTCTTCCACTCCCTAAGGTATTATATATGGGATGACTCTATCTTGATTAGGCAGTGTTGGGATGGTATTCTGAGGAAGTGTGAGTTGGATTGTGAATTCTAGAATATTTTGGCACAGTTCCATTCTTTACCTACAATGTGTCATCATGCTAGTTCTAGGACTGGGACTAAAGTTTTAGAATGTGGTTTTTATTTGATAATGATTTTTAAAGATGCATACAATTTTTTTCGTCAGTATGATGCATGTCAACGTGCAGGTAATATCTCAAAAAGACACAAAATGCCTCTGAATGTTTTTAAGGAAATAGTGGTGTTTGACTTATGGGGAATAGACTTCATGGGCCCTTTTGTGTCTTCAAATTCAAATCTGTATATATTTCTTATTGTGGACTATGTATTTAAGTGGGTGGTAGCAATTCCAACCAACGCTAATGATGGCCAGGTGGTGTGTAGATTTGTGAAAGAACACTTCTTTTGCAGGTTTGGGGTGCCCAGGTTGACAACTAGTGACGGTGGTTCTTACTTTACTAATAAAAAATTTGGGGCACTTTTGAGCAAATATGGGGTGAAAGATAGGGTAGGTACCCCAAGTCACCCCAAACTCAAGGACAAGTTGAAGTGTCTAATGGGGAGATCAAGAAGATTTTGGAAAAGACAGTTTCAACCAATAGCACTAATTGGAGCATGTTTCTTAATTATACCCTTTAGGAGTATATGATCGCCTACAAAACACCTACATGTACCACTTCGTTTAGGTTGGCTTATGGGAGGGCTTGTCATCTACTTGTAGAGATAGAGAATAAGGCCAAGTGGACTCTAAGGAAATTAAACTACAATTTGGACAATATAGGAACAAAGAGATTGCTAGAGTTGAATGAATTAGATGAGGTTAGATTTGATGCATATGAGAGCTCAAGAATTTATAAGGAGAAGACTAATAAATTTTATGATCACCATATTTTGCATAGGAAATTCACCCCAGGACAGAAGGTCCTTCTGTTTAATTCTAGATTGAAGCTACATCCTGGTAAGTTGAAGTCTATATGGAGTGGACCCTTTGAGGCGATTAAAGCTTCCCCCCATGGAATTGTGGAGATTAGGAATGGGCCTGAGCCATTTCACTTCAATGGCTAGTGACTTAAGCATTATTTTGGGGCAGATGTGATTTGAAAGGAAGATGAGTTGAGGCTCATGGAGCTTCACTGATCTCATGGGATTAAGATCGTCGAGCCTATGATGTAAAACAAGGGACCTTATTGGGAGGCAACCCAACCATCTTTCATGTTCTTTACATTCCAATTTGTAGTTTTATAGCTATTATTTTTGTGTTACTTAGTTGATATAAAAAGGTATCTTGATCCAACTTGTGTGGTGTGCATGTTGAATATCGGTCCATATGAATGACTCAATATCCGTACTACCGACGAGGTACAGGGAAAAAGAATGGAATCGACTATGCGAGTCAGTACCACCAACTGCCAGCTCGGTAGTACTGACGAAATCACGTGGAATTCATACAATTTGAGTAAATCAACTTGGTACTACTAACTGCAATGTTAGTAGCACCGACCTTCTATAGAGAAGAGGTCCAAGTAACTGAAAAGGAATTAGAACTACCAACATGTTATCGATAGTACTGATGAAAGAATGCACCCCAGGTTTGAGACATCGAGTTCTCGCTCCGAAGCACCAATTGAATTGGTACTGGTCGATACTACTGACACCAAGTCGGTACTACCGACAACTAATGTTAGCAATTTGTGGGGAGCGCCAACAAGCAATCGAGATCGGCCACATTGAATGCTCGGTAATACTGATCTGTGGGGATGTTGGTACTACTAAAAACCTATCAGTACTATCGACGACTGACGATCCACATCATCAGTTCAAGAAATTGAGACTGTTGGTACTACCTATCATGTTGATTCATGATCAAAAGTGGGTACTACCGACACTCCATCAGTAGTATCGATGCGGCGATAGAAAGGAAGCTGCAACTATAAAAGGAAGGAGTGGGAATCCATTCTCTTCACACCTTATCCACTCCTTTTCCAAACAAGTGTGTGCAAGAATATCCAGGCGTCCAGACTCTATATCGAGCTCCATTTTCTTAACCTCTTTCTCTGGAGATGTTACCACAACATGAGGCTTCTTTGTCAGTGAGGGTTCCAAACCTTGCCTGATAGCCCACCCCAATGCGGACATTAAGAAGATCTATGAGGAGTTGCAAAAGTGTGACATGCGTGCAATGCGGTACAGTGACCATGATTTCATAGCTTCCATTAGCTTTGTCAAAAGCATTCACATGGTTTGTGAGCACTAAGGGCTGGTAGGTGACCATCCCTTATTCAGTGACTGGATGACATACTCAAATATCGTCTGCGAGTTCCTGGCTTCACTGGAGGTTTGCATCATCCCCGAGCATGGGGTTGGATGGAGGGGTGGCATCATCAACTTCTGTCTCTACAACGCCAACTACACCCTGATGCTGGAGCAATTCAATGCCATATATGGATGACCATCTGAGAGGGACCACTACCACCCTAACAATTTCAAGTTTCTAAAGGCATGGGAGTTACTGTCTGAGCTACTGGATGGCCAACACATTAATTGGCATACCAACTTAATTCATCAACTACACGAGCATCCCTTTGTTCGCATCCTCCATCGCCTCATCACTAACACCATCTTCTCCAGATCTAGTCAAGGGCAGGGGAAAACCCAATGGGTTGACCTCTACTTTTTGTACAAGCTACTGGAGCTAAGGAGAAGAAGTTTGGACTTCGGTGCCTTCTTTCTGCTACACGTGATGGGAGTCAAGCGCCAGGTGGGGAGGAAACCTCCAATGCAATTTGGAGGTTTGATCACTCTGATTGCTCTTCATCTCAACCTCAACCTCCCCATCACCAAATGACTGAACGCTGCCCAAAAGCTTGATCTCAACCATTTCTAGAAGTCCAGCATCATCAACACTCATCTGAGTACTATATACGCATGGTGTATAATAGGCACTCAGTATAAGGAGAGGGCACTTCCAGAAGCCGTCTTCAACCTGTAGGTAATGCACCTCATGCGGTGGCATGTGGTTAGTTCATCATATGAGAAGGAAGAAGAGGTAGTTGGAGCAGAAGACTAGCTATAGGAGCACAATGAAGAAGAAGGAGAAGAGGATGAGGTGGAACCAACAATCCCAGTCACAAGGAGGTCAGTTCGACATAAGCGTCCATGACATTATGTAGGCTCCACTTCTTCTAATCCCCCACCATCGTAAGAAGACGACCCATACTCTACGGTGGGAATGTATGGTATGTTGTAGGAGATCCAGTAGGGACAACAGTAGCAGTCAACTACATTGGCAGGTATCCATGATGTGCAAGGAAGGTTGTACCATAATCGTCATGTGATATTTGAGAATGAGCAACTTCTCTTGGCCAACCATGGGAACATACACATGCTACTGGAATGAGTGGATGGGTACCAATAACCGTTCTTTGATCATTGTTGAAACTAGAGATACCTTAGTGGATATCCACAACCTCCACCATCTCTGTAACAACCACCCAGTTTCCAAGGGACATTCCCTCCCTTTGATCCAACCATGCCATATCCTCCACCACCATCAATGTGATCTGGTAGCACTGTTCCACCTCATAAGTTCGAGTTTTGACTATGTGGTCATAGTCAAGTTCAAGATTGGGGGTAGCTAGAACAATTTCTATCTTCAGTTTTATTCTCTTTAGTTTTTAGTCTTATTTTTTTAGTTTCTCTTTTTAAAGTTGTAGGATCCACATCTATGTAGTGTAAAAGTGGAATTTAATTTCATGGTTCATACCTATGTCAATTGCTTTTGTTGTGTAATGAAATGGAAAAATTAAAAGGTGTTACATTGGTTATAAAATTCTTGAGTTGCACCACTTAGAGGAAGTGTATGGGAAAGTCAGCTTAAGGACATGTCATATGAATGGACATCTGAATTATTCATGAAATGTGGATGAAGATGATTTTTGAGCTTGAATTGATCAAAAAGTTAACGAGATCTTAAATTGAAATTTAGCAAATAAATCCCAAGGTTACCCTATACACAAGTCAGTAGAGAGGGACATATCATATTTTCATGAAAGGCTTTGTCTCTTAATTATATGATTTGACCCATACTCCACTCATTATTGAATAACCACCTTAAGATCAATAAGTACTCCAAATTGTTTCCTTTTGTTGCATTGCATGGCATAATAGGTGTCATGATAGTTAGTTTGCTTTTATTGCATGTTGGAAAAAAATCACAATGTTTGTGCATATCATTTTAGTTTCATAAGAAAATCCATGTAGATTGCATGCATTCCATATCCTTTATTTCTTTATCATGTGGATATCAATATCTGTAGAAATCTAAGTACATGGATATGAATCCATATCTGCGAAAGAAAAAAAAGGAAGAAAATGAATGAAATATATTAAGCGAAGCCCAAGCATAATTTTACATCATGCTAAAATAGTGGGCCAATGAAAAAAAGGGTATGTAATGTTTCAAAGTTAAGAGGGAGAAAGGATGTCCTTAACTTTGTTAAAAGATATGAAGATATTCACA
The DNA here is from genome assembly GCA_963693085.1 of Alisma plantago-aquatica. Lineage (NCBI taxonomy): Eukaryota > Viridiplantae > Streptophyta > Magnoliopsida > Alismatales > Alismataceae > Alisma > Alisma plantago-aquatica. Next base: position 417,902,620 of record OY856413.1, read on the forward strand.
TGATGCATTCTTTTATTTTCTTATTTCAATCTCATTTATTTAATGAGATTGTTTGATTCATGCATTATTTCACTTAAAAAAGTAGGCATTAAGATTCGTGCATTTCTCACTTTTACTCGTATAAGTTCATCATGTTTTATTTTGCATAAATAATTTGGATGTACTTTTGATTCTTCAATAGCCACCCATTCCATGCCACCCATTGCTCTTATTGGTAGGTGACTGAGATGATTGATCTCCTCATTCATTTGTATATGGAGAACTGCATGCTTCTAAGTAGATTGGTAGTTAGGGAAGAGAAATGTAGAATAGGGAATCACATAATGCACCAAGCAAATGCATAATTGAGTGTGATGTTAACTTCTCTCTTGATAGTGTTCATTGATCTAACGGTGGATGTCTTTTATGAATATTTTTTGGTCGATATATAGTAGTTAATTGTTCAGTGATTAATGAAGGACGGTTAGGGACAACCAAGTGGGGATACAAAAATGATATTCATATCATTTTGTCCTTTTGCTGAGTTGCCTCAAACATATCCGAGAGTGTGTTTCTTGGTGAGGAGAAACATTTAAGTTTAGGGGAGTTTGATGGACTGTTTATTTACAATTTTCATAGGCTACTTTGTATTTCTTATGCACTTTTTAGTCAAATCTCATATTAATTGTGCACCATTTAATTTTATTAGCCTGTGATGCTCATTTGCATCAAATAAGCAAAATTTTAATGTTTCGAATGATTTAATATATTTCCAGATCTGATGTTTAGATTTTTATACATTTCAAGTGAATGTATAAGAATCTACACAGCTTGATACTACTAACTTTGGAGTCAGTGGCACCAACACATGGCTAGTTTGCAACAAAAGAAATCAAGAAGACTTAGTAGTATCGACAGAACTATCGATACTCCCGATGATGTAATAGTATTTTTCTCAAAGAATTTCGAAGAAACTCAATTCTCTCAAAAGTCAGCTTGATAGTACTGACAACGTGATAGGTGGCCACACAATTTAGAGTAGTCAGTAGTACCATCACCCTATCGGTAGTACCGCCAAGTTGGGATCAGACAGATCTGAAGGCTTTATATAATCCAACTGTTGAGGTTCTGATTCACCCAAAGTCATGCCTATGACTTATGGGAAGTGCGGCCAGACCTAGGTATGTTGTCTTTTTCTATTATATGACAACCGAGAGTAAGAGGGGGAGGTAACGAAGAAGGCCACGTTCCAGATGATCAGGACACTTCTAGTGGACAAAATTGCATCTGGAAGGTAGCAAATCGGCACATGCGCGAGAAGGGATCGTTTGAACCGTCTACTTTAAGGGTTCTTCATGCTCTCCATATTTTTTCTCTCTCCTTTAATGTCTTTGACAATGGAAACCATGAGGGGCTGATTTCCACATTTCTTAGGATCCAGGAGTAGCCCGGTTATACATTGTATTTGACTCGTATGCATTAATTCATCAATTTCTCTTAAATTATGAATTTCTTTCTATGTAAATGAATGAACTATCCATGCTTGATCACCATAAGTAGTACTTAGATTGTTAATTGCTTTGAAAAAGAAAAATTAATGGTCAGAGTTTCATAGAAATACACGTTCTATAAAACCCTTTGAGAAAGGAGGTTTAAGAACATGAAGAGATTACCCATAGTATTCAACAAAGCTCCTATATAATAACAATCGATACAAGAGTTGGGTTGGTATTAGGTTAGGTAGTGAATTACACCATCAGAGTGGGAAATTATCGCTACAGGCTCTTAATCCAGAGTTAGGAGAGATTTTAATTAATGTATTAGGAATAAAGTGCAATGTTAGTCATGGTGAAACCAATATCTTAAGAAATTCACTAAGACTGAGAACAACAACCAATAATTTATATATAGTTTCTATTTTAGATAATTTACCAAATCAATCAAGTTTCTTCTGCCTTGGCTGATAAGACTACAATTAGTACTAGTTTCTAAAGTCAAGGTTTTCTATGTTCGACATTCGGGCCTCATTGGATTATATTACTATGATAGCATATAATTGTGTTTTGAGCCTATAGAAAATACGTATTAGTCACATCAAGAAAAATGTAATTCTCACTCTGAGGTTCTAATCCATGGATTAGTGGGTTCTGTCACTATGGACTGTAATAGACATGAAAATAGATAGAGTGAAATCACTTATGATACTAAAACCCGAGGTCTTGTCATTCTTATAACAAAACCATTTTACATATCTATAATCAAGTATAGATCAAAGGATGAAACGTCACAAAAGCTTGTCAGGAATTCATGCGCTTCATTTGATTGGGGCCATGGGTGTTGGTGCTCCAGCATGAACATATCCATCATTTAACCAAAAGAAACAGATTGAGAGTCATTCATTCATTAAGAAAATAATGTTGATACAACAAACATGGAAATAGACAATGGGGTTAGTCCCCATACCATAGAAAAAGGACCAATCAAACATGATTCGAAGAACAAAAATGCAAAGAATGTAACTAGCTAAGGACTCTATGCTAAAAATTCGATCTAAAATTGGATGCCTTATCCTGTGGAGTCCCCCATCCTTTTATAGGAGAAGGAGGGAAGAAAACTTGAAAGGAGAGGATAAGGAAGTGGAAGATGTGGTTTCTACATGTCTAAGTCAAGACAATGATTTCCTTCCTCAATAGGTAGTAGAGAAAATTTGATTGCCTTCTTTTGACTCTTCAAATTATAACTCCCTCTCTCTCTGTAGATTTCAATTCCCAAAGTTTCATGTGAATATCAGATAGTATAACTTTAAAACTGCACACGAAAATACATTTTTCTTATAGGAATTTGAATTCTCTTTCCAAATCATATTTGAAAATCAAATTCCACCTTGAGATGTGAGAGTTAGGCTAATTTTAGTACATGTATACATTTAAATCAGGCACTATGGGAAAATGAACATGCACATTCACTGGTTGATTGGACAGCAAATGCTAGCCAAAACTACTAAGAAATATGTTTTTCCTATATAAACTAAAATTATATTTTCAAAACATATCTAAATTCCAAATTTGGAATTTAGATGTGGGAGTTATAACTATTTTGTTGTGAGGTATATCAAACTCTATGGGAAATCTGAAAGGCCTCCTATCTTCATCTTTTTTTATCTTGATTTAAATGCCTCAATAACTCCTAAAAATTGAGAGAAATCTCATAAGAATTTAGAAAAGAGATATCGAGATGATGAAATTGCAATTAATTTCCAAATTAAACTAAAATTACTAAAATTATCCTAAACAATATAGAAAGAAATGATTAATATGCATTCACATTTTTATCACTGAGTAGTTGAAAGATTGGTTAAACTAAATTGTTGCCAAAAGCAATAGAGATTAAGGAAGTAAATAACAGATAATAAAGAGCACTAGGGCATAGGGTTTCACTACCCAAGCCTACATTATTACCATAACAAGTTCTAACTCTCTAATAGTCGTTGCTAAATTAAGGCTTATCTATTGCACCCTCATAGGATACATGTCGTCACCTAGTACTAAATTACCTCACTACCGACCATTCTTGGAACCCAAGTTCCCTGTCTATACCAAATGAATTCCCTTACTTAAGACCGACCATCCTCGGCACATAGCTGATCAAACTTCAATCACCTCACTATCCCTTGGTGATAGATCTGGGGGACAATAAGATCATTTTGGTATTCTAATGACACTCAAAATAACCTACAAATCCATGATTATAACAGCATGTGAAAACAGTCATCAATTTTCAAAGCAAATCATTGAGCAATATGATACTTTATTTAACAACTATATTATTGATTTTAGATACAAGGTAAGATAAAATACGGGTGATCCGGGCTAGTCCCCATACCCCAGCACAAGGCGTCTACTCACTTCTAGCAAGGGATAACAACAAAGAGATAGTAGGAACGATGGAGAATACCATGATGCCTGGTGAAAGAAGACCAATCACACCACTACACACCTCGCCTCATTGCTCCTCGCACAATGTGGCTTCTAGTCCTGATTAGAGACCCCTTTTGATGGACGATAAGGGTGCCCTTTTATAGATGATTCCTTGCCTCCAAAACCCTAAAGTTGAATGCTTGTGGTCGAAGGCATTGGATTTCATGGCCCTTACTCATTCCAACAGCTGACTAACGTGGGTTACTCAATTTGGACCTCACATCCAGTTCTCTGGCGGACTAGGATGGGGAACCAGAATGGACTATATGTTGAGAGAACTCATCTAGACATAAGAATCTGGAAGACTCCGGGTGGAGAGAAATTCTAATTGTGTGAATGGAAGAGTAGCTCGCTTGACTAGGTGGTTGCAAGATGATCAAAAGAAAATTTTCAAGCCTTCCTTCCCTTGAGGTGTAGCATCGTGAGGGTTCAAAATCCCATCTAGGCATCGTTGCACAACTTTGGTTGATTTTACGTAATATATATATATATATATTTCTTTATATGTATACATTAAACTTTAGAAAAGGGAAAATAATTGCATTTAAGTGAATATAAAGCTAAAACTATGAAATAGAAACACAAAAACCCCTAAAAAGAGAGTAAACAACATGTAAAAATGGGTATAAATATAATCATCACCTCACCATTTTTCTCCTAGAATGTAATGGAGATTAATATCAAAGCTCCCAAGGTCCTGGAGGAGGTCCTAAGGTTAAAACCTCATATCATTGTATTGAACGAGACTAAGTTCACATAGAGAAGATTCATAAGCTGTTGGGAAAACATTTTGTTAACTACGAGTGGATTTCTAACCATGGTATCCATGTTCTTGGAAGAGTAGTTGTTTTGTGGGATGATAGTTTTTTCTCTGTTATTAAGCTTCCTCTGTTATTAAGCTTTCAAGGTCTGATCCATTAATTCATACTAGGGTTCTTGTTGGTGATAAAATCTTTTTGTTAACTACTATGTATGGTAATAATCCAGATTAGGTTAGAGTTCCCTTATGGAAAGATATTGAAACTACTCACAATTATAATTTGAAACCTTGGACTATCTTGGGTGATTTCAATGTTGTTAGAAATTATAATGAAAATATTGGAAAAGATCCTTATTCTAAAAAGTCAATTGACAATTTTAATGATTGCATGACTAACTCTGGCCTATTTGAACTCTCAGTGAGTGGTCCTTTTTCTCTTGGGATAACCACCAAGATGGTTCAATTTTTTTACTTAATTTTTTATAAAATTGTCTAGAACAATGATTTCTTAGATTTGTTTCCTAATTTTAATGGTATTCCTATTCCTAACAACATGAGTGAGCATAGAATTTTTTCTCTGCTGATTGGAAATAAAAGAAAATCATATCTCCTTTTAGTTTCATCAATGTGTGGGTTGATAGAAAGGACTTTCTTGATCTTGTTAACTCTAATTGGAATGTTGAGGTTACTGGGTTTCCTATCTACGTCCTCTACTCTAAGTTTAGAGCTCAAAGAAAAGTTATTTTTGTTTGGAAAAAGAATGTGGTTGTAAACTGGTCTGAGAAAGCTAATGTTGTTGAGAAAAATTCTATCGATATTCAACTTCTTTTAGATAATGATCCTTCTAATGTGGATCTACAGAATCAGGCTCATAACAACATGAAACTAGCTATTGAAGCTCATATTATGGAGGAATCATCATTTCACCAAAAGTCAATAGTTTATTTGCTTCGTGAGGGAGATTATAATACTAGATTCTTTTATTCTTCTATGAAGACTCAAAGACATAGAAATCAAAATGAAGTCATAGCAAATAATGGTGTTTCAATTAGAAACTATGATGATGTCAGGAATTGCATTTATGGCTTTTATAATGGCCTTTCCAATATTAATGTTGTTGTTTGTGTTAATGATATTGTTGATCTTCCCTTTCTGTCTCTCTCTTCTATTCAAAAAGTTCTTCTGGATAAGTTTGTCAACATAGATGAGATTATTTTTTTCATAGATGACATTAACATTGATAAATGCCATAGTAGAGATGGTTTTAATGGTAAATACATCAAAATTAGATGGAACATTATTTAGAATGATGTTTTGGTTGTTGTTGTGGATTTTTTCTTAAAGGAATCCAATCGTACCTTTATTATTCTCATCCCTAAAAATGATGATTGTCACTTGATTATGAATTGGAGACCCATTGCACTTTTTCGTCTGGTGTATAAAGTGATCTCAATGGTACTCACTAATCGGTTACAAGATGTATTGCCTTCTGTCATTAGTAGCAACGATGTGCTTTTGTGAGGGGAAAAAGTATCAAGGATGTCCCTACCTTTTCACCATCTTCCTGGAAGATTTCACTCTACTCATTAATAGAGAAGTTAGTAATGGTTGTATCAAGCCTCTTTGTGCTTCCAAAAATATGAGCATATCTCATCTTGAATTTGCAGATGATCTTATGGTGTTCATGGAAGTTGAGGGAGCTATTAGTCTTAGAGATATTTTTTATAATCTTTCTTGCATAACTAGTCTCAATATTTGTAATGACCACATTTCTGCTTAATTGGTAAACTAAGGTTTACTTTAATGATTAAATGCTTGATTAGATTGAACATTGTTTAGACTTGATTAATGATAGTAGCTCAATTGTGATGTTTCAAACCTAAGAAGAAACTTTAATTATAATTTTAGTTTGAAGAATTAAGGTTTGAGAAATGTAAACCCTAATAAAAAAAATTAGGGTTTTGATAGTACAATATGGAATTTGATCAAGATAATAGTGTTGTAAATGATTTTTCATATTTTCTATGAATTTGTATTTAATTGAATTTTTGATATGATATTTATAACTTAATAATTCATATTGGAGAAAATTGTTATAATATTTGGGTGTTCTTTGAATGTGGTTCTTAGTCAAACTATACTTCAAACAAAATGCTGATAGAGTGTTGTTCAGAAGCGTAGTGTTTGATTTTCAATTATTTATTGGTGACTCCAAATGATCTGAAATTTATACTGGAGCTATTATATTAAATTTAAGACATAATTATAAATTTTCAAAATTTTTGGAGGATGTTTGATCTCTGAAAAAAATGAATTATAGTAACTTTTGTATAACAGAACAATCTGCTGAAATAAGAAAAAGTATAGTGAGGGGTTAATATGTAAATTCCCCAAGCACATAAATTGCTCTATATGAGCTAGAGAGAACCAAGTAGCTCTAATATTTCATGATCCATTCCAGAGAAATGAAATCCTAGAGAGAGAGAGTTAGGGTTTGAGAGAAGAAAGTGGTGAAATTACTGATCTAGGGTTTCTCTATCTGAGATATGATGAAATCAAGTAAATTTAGCTTCTTTGCATAGAATTTTATGGTGAATATTATCTCACATGTCAATATTCCATCCCTCATCTTATTTGTTTCAAAATGGTATCAAATCTTCCCCTTTTCTCACTCTTTCTTCATAATATCCCATTTCTAGGGTTTCTGGGTTGAAAGGAAGAAGAATCTAGTGGTTTGCTAGGGTTTTGATATGAGTTTGAGATTTTCAGAGATGAGATGTGTTTTAAAGGCATTTTCACACCTTAGGGTGAGTGGGTATTTCTTTTAAACAGTGGATTGTACAGAAATGAGTTAAATGATCAATAATCTTTACTTATTTTGTATGCGACTTCAAACCCTAAACTGCCATTTTGACCTAGCTTTTGCAAGATGATATGAAATAGATTATTTATCTATTGTGATGGATTGTAGTTGATAAATCATACCAGAAATGCATACAAATTATCTAAATGAGAATTCCTAAAGTAATTGCAGAGTTTATATGAAAATAGCAAAATCTAGGATTTTTGACTATGACTAAATTTGTTGTATAATAGAATAAAAAAGTTTGTCTAGTTGAATCTCCTTGGTTACAAAAGATTGTTTTATCTAAATGCATAGTACATATATGACATATAAGATCTTGTATTTTTTATGATATCAATGTTTGCTTGATATATCAGTAAAGAGGGTGAAATCCTGAATGAATGAAAAGTCAGAAGTTTGCGAATAGATTTATGAATTCAACAGATGTGATTATTTTATTGTTATAAATTCATTTACTTAAGGTTGTTCTTGATGCATGATATTTTAATGAATCTTGGAAACCCTAGTTAAATTCATACCAGGGTTTCATATGCATGACTGATTGAAATGAGTTATGTGATAATTCAAGTTTCTAGCTGAATATCATTTTATATGCATACACATTTTTATTTGTGATGCAAAAATCTCTAGCTGGTTTAATTGACCTGAAATGTATAAGTTGTTATGGTAATTTAATAAAATATAAAAGACATTTCCCTAGAAAGGAATGTCATTGATGCCATGCATGAATACAAGAAATGTTGAATGTAAATATTTATATCTTTAGACATGATATCTATTTGAACATTTGTGAATTCCTTAATGTGCATGAGAAATGAGAAACCCTGAGAGAAGGGTAATCAGTATGTTGAGAAACTAAGAAATGAGAAACCCTGAGAGAAGGGTAATCAGTATGTTAAGAATCTAAGAAATGAGAAACCCTAAGATAAGGGTAACCAATATGTTATGCATTCAACTAAGTATTATCAGTGAATTCATTCCAATGCTCAAGTAGTCAATAAAACTACAATAGCAATATAGATGCCCTGAACACTATAGAACTCTCCCTGGAGGTCTATACCGGGATGGGTGAAACAGGCTATGGACTATCATATACAGCTAGAAGTAGCCCAGAACTAAGTATCTAACATCAAGTGATTGGATATCAGTGGTACTTCAATTGAGTAGCATAGTACCCAACAATAACCAGAGATCCTGGTGGTACTATTTGAGTAATAGGGGTATCCAATAATAACTGGAGATCCATTGGTACCCACTAGTTGAAGTATACAACCCTTGTGGGCCTACTTCTTCTGGAAATTACTTCGTTTTGCATGTCAGCCCTAGTGGAAAAGCATTATTTAGAGTTGAGGCTTTTTAGCCTAGAGACACCCCTCCTGAGTACCCAGGACAAGGGGTCACAGTTTACAGACACTGTTTAGCAGCCGCTATAGGCCAGACGTGGCAACCTCATTGCAGACTGAGGTAGTTAGTAGTTGTCTTAAGGTCCCAAATTTACCTTAAGACTTGTACAGTAAGTCATGCAGTAGTGGTTTTTTCTTGGATGGTACAATCCAAGTTAGTTGAGGGGCAAAGTAAAAAAGAAAAGTTAATTGAGTTTAGATAACGAGTATAATAGTCAGATCAGTCGGTTATGTTTAGTTGGCCAATATAGTAGTAGTCAGTTCAGTAGTCAGGTCAAGTCAAAGTTAATGAAAGATTACAAAGAGAATTATGAGAAAGATATTTAGATATTTGTATATTACTATTGATGCATTATAAGATGAATGAGAGGTTAACCTAGTGTGTGCAGTTATTCAATTATTCTTTATAAGTTTCTGGATTATTAGTTCTCTTTGTAGTTAATCAAGCATGTTCATATATTAATTCACTCTTGTAGATGTCTAGAGTATCTGCCATATTTATATTTGTGAATGATTAGTCTCTTTAAAGCTTACTATTGTTATAATTAATATTGATTGCTCAAAGGTATATCAGTAATTATATCAGTGCTTTAGAATGTTTCTTTGAAGTACTAGTCAATCGGTCCCTATCACTCTAGGTCCTTGTATATAGTTGAGAGAGAATTCTAAATGACGATTTGTATCTTTGTTTCCTTAATGATAGAGTATATATCTAGTTATCATGTTGTATTTACATGGAAGTGTGAGGAACAAATGAATGTATGGATGTGTATCATTAATTTTGAGATCAAATTTGAGTAATCATGGTTTAAATCCCTTGTAAAGTTTGTTTGTGTGATTGAATGTGAAAAGAAAAAAAGAGTTTGAGATAAAGGAAAAAATGAAAAAGTGGGGTGTGAACTTTGTATTAAGTATAATCCTCAAACTTATGTCCTAATCTCATGATTAGTTATAATCATGGGATGTGGGTGTAAAAACTTGGTATCAGAGTTTAGACCATTAGGATAGAAAGTCAGAGCTATAAGTGTGGTAGTTTGGAGGTGATGTGTCTATAGCTCTGGGAGGTCTAAGAGTTTAGATACCCTGGCTCAGTATCTGAATACTTAGGTTGACCAATATCAAGATACCTTATCTATTCTTCTCTGGTGCTCTGGCCAAGTATGAGGAGGAAGGCTGGGCTAGAGAGAAACCCTAGAAATATTAGGGTTAGAAGACCAGAAAGAAATGAATGAATTGAGCATAAGAATAGAATGTGAGGTAACTCTTATTTTATATTGTTTCTTTGATTGGATATCAGTGGAAATGTTCTTATGTATTTGAATTTGAATACTCAGATCTTAGAAATATATGTAGTCCTTTAAGATTCTTGTACACTATGAAGTTAATTCAATTATTGTTTACATTCTTTGTATCAATTAGACCAGAAGTTATCTTTAAATGAATTTAACCTGAGTGGATATTCTTTCTATATGTTTAAGGTATATAGAAGTCATTTAATCTTGAGTAGCTCTTGTCTTTAGGACTACAGGTTTAGCCTGGTCTGGCTGGAAAGATGCTTTATTGGGATCTGACGACTCCTAGTAACAATATAATAAGAGTAGACTCTGGATAAATCAGACCCACATCATAATGAGAATGTACATACACTAAGATGTTGAAATATAAGGGAAAGATTAGAATAATTAAGAACCAATTGGAATTGATATCTGAGATCCAACTTTGGGGCCTCAGATAAGAAACACTAAGTTGGGAATGAAGGAATAAGGATATATATACAAGACATATATTACTATGTAACATACAAAATGAAGAAGAAAGGATGGATAAAGAGAACTAAACTCTATAAATAATTGTGGTACTTTATCCAATCTAAAATCAAGGAAAGATAAGAGAAAACTACATGGAAAGCCAAGATAGAATGAATCAATTAGAATGAATGGATCATATAATCGAGTAAAATGTACTTATGTACTCTACAACAAAAGGAAAATAGGAGAAAAGAGTTAAGTATGCAATAAGTACATAGAAGTGAAGTTTAGAAAAATGAAAGTGAAGAGAACTAGATAAACATGTAAATTATAAGACTAGGATAAGAAACTTAGATGAAACAAAAAAGGGATGGAAATGATGAGTTCGATTTAGAAAGAAGGGTTACATGATATCAAGAGGAACATGGATTGTGTACTTTTATCATAAAGTTTAAAGTATTCATCCTTACTATATTTTGAATAAATGTCTCTATTTAGTAGCAACTTAGTTGACATCAAGTGTGTTCAATAGGTCCCTAGTGATGAAATGGAACTAGATCTTAAAAGAAGAACAAAGGTGTGCCTAAATAAATTAACAACTCATATAAAGGTAAATTGTATTTAGAACATAAAATCTTGATTGAAAAGGAAGCTATAGTTAGCCCCTACATGAGCCATTTGATTCAAAATGAAGGACATGTAATGTATTATGCATAAGATGAAACTAGTAGGGAGAATATTGATTTATAATTTTAACCAAATAAAAGTAAAAGGATGATAACAAAATTTATATGGCATGGAATATGAAATCATACACATGAGTGAGAACCATGATCATAACAAATAACTAAAAGTAAATAATGGCATAGGGAAGAGTACCAAATAGGTAGTCGATGATAGAAAATAAAGAAGGGGCTAAAACATGAGGGAGTAATGTAGATGATAAAAGCAAGATACTGTGAGATGTGAGAAAATGTGAAATAGTCTAGTCTCCTTGATGATGACTAATATGAGAATCATGTTAAGTGAATACTCAAAGATTATAATTCTATGTCTGAAAATTAGTTTCTCTTATGTATCCTCCTTAGTGAGTGTAACATGGAATGAAGTGATAAGGAAATCAATCATAAACGATACACAACCATCATGAGTGACACATCTACTCAATATACTAATGACACATAATATGATGATGAATCCCTACAAGGGTAGATAAAGAAAGTAATCTATCAAAATAGTTAAGTAAGATAAAGAAAATTCAAGTGTTAAAGACAAGTAAGACTTTAATAAACCTAAAGAGAGCTAAGGGTTGCATATCAAAATAAGAGAGTAAAATCATGTCACAATAACATCATGTTATTGGTAAGGATCAAACCCTAGATACTTTAGGGTTGTAACAGTAAAAGGGATGTCAATAGTGATTTGATCTTGAGCATGAACATCTCTATAAAATAAATTTTGAGATCATCAATATGATAAGAAAATAGCAGTTATAGTATTCATGGGTTTAAAGGTTGCAAATGGGAAGGATAGATAAATAATACAGAAATGAGTATGAACGAAGGATAAGAAATAGATTCAAAATATAAGAAGTGTGATTTGAACAAAAGTAGAATTGTGACATAACCAAAGTATAATCTAAAATAAATAAAAAATTACAGTGATAGCAAGAATGATGAATAATCTATTCCTACCATGAATGTTTCAATGTTAGGGATGTTTATTCTAGATGATCAGAATGAGAAACATATGTAAGAAGAAGTTGTAATGCATAAGAATAGAAATTAGAGAAAACAAATGGCTATTAGAAATATGTGAATTTTTTTTAAAGAAGTATAGTTTGTTGAAGGCATATCAAGGGATGAAATTTTATTTTACATATGACTTCAATTTTACATGTGCGAGCAATGTACTAAACTGGAATGAGTTTTATTGTTTCAATCATTCATATTAGCAGTCTGACTCAGTTTTATAAAATTGTTGTTACTTCTAGTCTTACAATTCTGAGTGCTTTTCTATCAAAGTGGAAAAATAGTGAAATTCAAAATAGAAAGGTGAACTGTCTTTAATAACTCTGATGTGATGTATGATGTGTATGAATTAAGATAGTGGGATCAGATAACCAGTACCAAGGTAACATCTCAACAGGGTATGGCATAAAAAAAGTTGTTTATCTATCTCTTTCCTGTAACTAACTGTGACGAAAAAATATTCTTCGGCTATCATTGAGAAGTTTGGCTTAAAATATGTTGTGATTAGAAGAGAAACAAATGACTCAATGTTGAAAATAACATTCAAATATGAAATATAAGAGTATAGTGACACATAATATTTTAGAAGTTTAAAAGAAACATTGAATATACTTTGTTTGCATATTTATGTTTTGGGGATGAAACTTTTTAAGGGGGTGAGAATTGTAATGACCACATTTATGATTAATTGGTAAACTAGGGTTTACTTGAATGATTACATGCTTGATTAGATTGAACATTGTTTAGACTTTATTAATGATAGTAGCTCAATTGTGATGTTTCAAACCTATCAAGAAACTCTAATTAGTATTTTAGTTTGAAGAATTATGGTTTGAGAAATGTAAACCCTACAAAAATTAGGATTTTGATAGTACATGAATATGGAATTTGATCAGGATAACATTGTGGTAAATGATTTTTCATATTTTCTAAGAATTTTTATTTAATTGAATTTTGGATATGATATGTATAACTCAATCATTCATATTTGATAAAAAATTCAGAATATTTGGGTGCTCTTTGAATGTGGATCTCAGTCGAACTATACTTCAACCGAAATGCTGACAAAGTGTTGTTCAATAGTGTAGTGTTTTATTTTTTATTATTTATTTGTAATTCCAAATGATCAAAAATTTAAATTGGAGTTATTAGTTTACATTTAAGACATAATGATAAATTCTCATAATTTTTGGAGGACGTTTGACCTCTGAAATAAACGAATTACAGTAACTTTTTATAACAAAACAATCTACTGAAATAATAAAAAGTATAGTGAGGGGTTAATGTGTAAATTACCCAAGCACCTAAATTTCTCTATATGAGAAAGTAAGCACCCAAGTAGCTCTCATATTTCGTGAACCATTCTAGAGAAACAAAATCCTAGAGAGAGAGAGTGTTAGGGTTTGAGAGAAGAAAGTGGTGGAATTGCTGATCTAGGGTTTCTCTATCCGAGATATGATGAAATCAAGTAAGTTTAGCTTCGTTGCATAGATTTTCATAGTGAATCTTCTCTCACATGTCAAGATTCTATCCCTCATCTGATTTGATTCAAAATGGTATCAAATCTTCCCCTTTTCTCACTCTTTATTCATAATCCCCCATTTCTAGGGGTTCCGGGTTGAAAGGAAGAAGAATCTGGTGATTTACTAGGGTTTTGATATGAGTTTGAGATTTTCAGAGATGAGCTGTGTTTTAAAGGTGTTTTCACACCTTAGGGTGAGTGGGTATTTCTTTTAAATAGTAGAATGCACAAAAATGAGTTAAATGATCAATAATCTTTACTTGTTTTGTATGCGACTACAAACCCTAAACTACCATTTTGACCTAGCTTTTACAAGATGATATGAAATAGATTATTTCTCTCTTGTGATGGAATATGGTTGATAAATCATACTAGAAATGTATAAAAATTATCTAAATGATAATTCCTAATGTAATTGTAGAGTTTATATGAAAATAGTGAAATCTAGGGTTTTCGGCTATGACTAAATGTGTTGTATAATTGAATAAAGAAGTTTATCTAGTTGAATCTCCTTGGTTACAAAGATTGTTTTATCTGAATGCATAGTAAATATATGACATATAAGATCTCATGTTTCATTTGATGATAACAATGTTTGCTTGATATATCAGTAAAGAGGGTGAAATCCTAAATGAATGAAAAGTTGGATGTTTGCGAATAGATTCATCAATTTAACTAATGACATTATTTTATTGTTATAAATTCATTTACTTAAGGTTATTCTTGATACATGATATTTTAATGAATATCTTAGAAACCCTAGTTAAATTCATACCAGGGTTTCATATGGATGACTAATTGAAATGAGTTATTTGATAATTCGAGTTTGTAGCTGAATATCATTTTATATGCATACACATTTTGATATGTGATGCAAAAATCTCTAGTTGAGTTAATTCATATCAAATGTACAAGTTGTTATGGTAATTTAAGAAAATAGAAAAGACATTTCCCTAGATAGGGATGTCATTGATGCCATGCATGAATATAAGAAATGTTGAATGTAAATGTTTATATCATTAGACATGATATCTGTTTGAACATAAGCAAATTCTTTAATGTGCATGAGAAATAAGAAACTGTGAGAGAAGGGTAATCAGTATGTTAAGAAACTAAGAAATGAGAAACCTTGAGAGAAGGGTGATTAGTATGTTAAGCATCTAAGAAATGAGAAACCCTAAGATAAGGGTAACCAATATGTTATGCATTCAACTAAGTATTATCAGTGAAATCAGTCCAATATATAAAGTAGTCAATAAACTATAATAGTAATATAGATGCCCTGAACACCATAGAACCTCCTTGGAGGTCTGTACTGAGATGGGTGAAACAGGCTATGGACTATCAGATATGGGAAGAAGTAGACTGAAATTAAGTATTTAACATCAACTGATTGGATATCAGTGGTACTTCAGTTGAGTAGCATTGTACCCAACATAACCAGAGATCCTGGAGGTACTATTTCAGTAGTAGGGGTATCCAATAAAACTGGAGATCCAGTAGTACCCACCAGTTGAAGTATGCAGTCCTTGTGGACCTACTTCTTATGGTAGTTACTCTGTTTTGCGTGTCAGCCCTAGTGGAACCGCAATATGTAGAGTTGAGGCTTTTTAGCCTAGAGGCACCCCTCCTGAGTACCCAGGACAAGGGGCCACAATTTAGAGACTCTTTTTAGCCGCCATTAGTCCATACATGGCAACCTCATTGCAGACTGAGGTATTTAGTAGTAGTCTTAAGGTCCCAAGTTTACCTTAAGACTTGTACAGTAAGTCACACAGTAGTGGCTTTTTCTTGGATGGTACAATCCAAGTGAGTTTAGGGGCAAAGCAAAAAAGAAAAGTTAATTGAGTTTAGATAAACAGTACAATAGTCAGATCAGTCAGTTATGTTTGTTGGCCAACATAGTAGTAGTCAGATCAGTAGCCAGGTCAATTCAAAGTTAATGAAAGATTACAAAGAGAATTATGAGAAAAATATTTAGATATTTGTATATTACTACAAATGCATTATAAGATGAATGAGAGGCTAACCAAGTGTGTGTAGTTATTCAATTAATCTTTGTATGTTTATGGATTATTAGTTCTCTTTGTGGTTAATCAAGCATGTTCATATAATGATTCACTCTTGTAGATGTCTAGAGTATCCTGCCATATTTATGTTTGTGAATGATTAGTCTCTTTAAAGCTTACTATTATTATAATTGATATCGATTGCTCAAAGGTATATATGTAATTAAATCAGTGCTTAAACTATTTCTTTGAAGTACTCATTCACTGAGTGAGTAGGCTCACCCCTCTACTCATGGATTGAAGATGTCATTGCATCAACATAGATCTTCCACCAAATTTAAGTATGTGAATAGTTAAGTTCAGTCAGTCCCTGTCACTCTAGGTCCTTGTATATAGTTGGGAGATAATTCTAAATGATGATTTGTATCTTTGTTTCCTTAATGATAGAGTATATGTATGGTTATCATGTTGTATATACATGGAAGTGTAAGGAATAAATGAATGCCTGGATGTGTATCATTAATGTTGAGATCATATTTGAGTAATCAAGGTTTAAATCCCTTTTAAAGTTTGTTTGTGTGATTTAATGTGAAAAGAAAAAAAAAGAGTTTGAGATAAAGGAAAAAATGAAAAAGTGGGGAGTGAACTTTGTATTAAGTATAATCCTCAAACTTATGCCCTAATCTCATGATTAGTTGTAATCGTGGGATGTGGTTATAACAATATTAGCCATGAGAAGAGATATATCTTTTTTACTGTTGATGTTGATGCTCAATTGATCATCGAGATTTTAGGTATCCAGGTTGGATCTCTTTGTCCAAGGTATCTTGGGATTCTTCTCTTTATCACATAGTTGTCTAAAAATATTGTTTCCCTTTAATTGATAGACGGAAGAAGAGATTAGAGGGATGGAAGTCTAAACAAATGTATTTTGTAGGGAGATTAGAACATTGTAACTCTACTCTGGCAGCTATTCACTTGTCTAGGTCCTCTTCTTTTCCTCTCCCTAGCTCTATTTGTGATGAAGTTGAAAGAATGATTAGGAATTTTTTATGAGGTCAATGCAAAGGAAGAAATAATCTTCATCTTGTGAAATGGTATGATGTTACTAAAGTTGAGCTTGAAGGTGGCTTGGCTATTAAAAAAGAAGAGATGTGTGTAAGGTTGCCATTATTCTTAATATTTGGAACGTCACTACTAAGAAAAATAATCTTTGGCCCAAGTGGATCCATGAAAATTATCTTTCTACGGATTCTATTTGGAACATCAAGATTTCTGGTCAGCTTTCTTGGTACTTTGTCCAGATGACCAGACATCTTGATGATTGCATATGTCTTATTAGTTATAGAATTGGAAATGGGGTTAGCACCTAGTTATGACTTTGCCCATGGATACCTTAAAATGAATTCCTTAGTGATTATATTGGTTCTAAGGAGATCATTAGATCTAGTTTTCCGTTGGACAGTTAAGTCAGTTCTGTTATCTATGGGACTCATTAGTTTCTTTCTTCTTCTATATTGCATAATGTAGTGACTGGTTTTATTGTTGACATTTTGACTCCCACTAGCGGTGAGGATTATATCTTGATTTGTAATGAAACTAAAGCCAATCTAAAGTTGATTTGGAGTTTCATTAGAGAAAAGGGTGTTAGTGATCTCGTGTTCTCTTAGATCTGGAAGTTTAACTAGCCTAGAAGATTTCTTATTTCTACTTAGAAGGTGGGTCATGGCAGGTTACTCACTTCTGATTATGTGAAAAGAGGGATTTCCTCTCCTTCTTTCTAATTCCTATGAAAATGTAACTTTGAGAGTGATCACTATATTATGAGTGAGATCCCATATACTCTTTCTATGTGGAGGTCAACTCTTGATGATAAGATAATTCCCTTGATTCTGAGTAAAAATTTGGATCTTACTGCTTTGGAGCTTAGGTCTGAGCACCTTATGGGAGTTATCATTATGCACTATGTGTGGCTAGAAAGGAATTTTAGAGTGCATAATAAAAAGTATATGGACTCTTCTCTACTCTGGCATAATATTAAATCCACTCTAATTTAGTTTCTTTCTTAGTCTGGAAAATCTATGATGTTGTCTTTGTTCGTCTCACATGATCCTTGTTTAATAGTTTTGTAGTTTCTTTCATATTAAGAAGGTGTATAGATGTACATTTTTTTCATTCTTGTGGTAGGATAGACGGTTATTCAGACTGTCTCTCATGCTACCCTCTTGTATATTTACAAAATACTACAAAAGGAAAGGAAGAGCTTTTCAGGACAAAAAAATACATTAAAGGTTGCATATTTATGCAATTTTGTAATTTGGGATAGAACTATATCTTGAAACCAAGTTCATTGGATTTCTTGTATTTTTCTAACAAAAATACACTACAAATTTTCTATATTTGGATGTTCCTACAATTTTTACAAATATAGTGCCCTAGATCAATCACCATTTGCTACATAGGCCGCTAACTAGTCCAAGACACGCTAGAGGGGGGCCATGGCTAAGCCAATTATCTCATTCCATGTTGGCAACTGGATCCACTCACTCAAACTAGAAAGAAAAGGAGAAAGGACAAGAGTGACCCTCACCTTGCAATGACTACTCAGGGGTAGAGTTGTAAACTTTCCCTTGAGTCATCTTCTTCCTCTTCTCATTTGTGAGCAAGCTCTGGAGAGTCAATGAGAAGGTTCACTCTGAGCTCCCATTCATTTGGGTGATAGTCCAGGGTGTCGACGTCTTCATCTCGACTTGTCGAAGTCTATGTGGGCTTCAATTTCTCTAAAGATGGTCAGGGTTGAGAGGACAATGAAGAAGATCTCCAGTGAGGTTCAAGGGGAATGCAAGGAGTTAATACGGGACTAGCAATAGAACTGGAGGCAGAGAAGGGATCATAGAGTCGATTAGAGTCTTGTGGAGTGCTTTGTAGTCTTGCAGTGGGTTTAGTCATTGTGTAAAGGGTTGAGCACCATTAATTGTGGCAATTGCAAAACTCTAATTGCCTTCCAAAGTAGTCAAAACCTAAGATAGGTTTTTGCACAAACTCCTCCTAAATCTATTGGAGAGATTTCTAGATTTTCATATGAAATGGGTTGAGAGGAAATCAAATAGGAAAGACATCAATTTTGTTTCCCGATTTCCTTTTCTAGTTCAAGGTAGATGATGATCAGAGGATCATCAGATGTTGGTCTAATAGTTCTAATTCCACACAAATTATCAGAAGTAGAGGATTCTATTTCCTTTTTTGTTAAATCATGACATTGACATGTATCAGTGCATTAATGCTCCCAGTTTAGGG
This sequence comes from Alisma plantago-aquatica, assembly GCA_963693085.1. Lineage (NCBI taxonomy): Eukaryota > Viridiplantae > Streptophyta > Magnoliopsida > Alismatales > Alismataceae > Alisma > Alisma plantago-aquatica. Next base: position 417,921,932 of record OY856413.1, read on the forward strand.
AAAATAGATTAATTCATATATATCTCACTCTCCTCTTAACCAATTAATCCTCAATTCCAAGGGGAAGGTTTTGACACTTCAATCTTTGTGTGGGCATGACTTGAGACCAAAATACGCAAGTTAAACACTCTTTTCTTGTCCCTTAAGCAAAGTCTTTATTTTAGTTATTTAAAGCGTTAAATAAATCCTTTTCTCTCCCAAATATGGTAGGATTTCTTATTTTGATATATTTTCTAATTAAATATAATATTGAACCTAATAAATTCATTAGTTTCCTTTAACATCTCCTTTTTATAAAACTTCACACAATATCATATTCAAAATACCAATCATTCATTACTTTTAGTAATTCTTTCACTATAGGATTTCCTTTATTTCTTTATCCAATATCTACTAATGGATTAGTGAAAATAGTAAAACTAAAAAATCCATTGCAAAGGAGAAATTACATTTTAAATCCATACTTTAAAATAAAGAATACTATGTTTTCTAATACATCCTTAACAATTCAATATTTGCATTCAAATATGTATACAAATTGTGAAAAACCGTTATAACAGATGGTGTCCTTATTAGAAAAACATATAAGATCAAATGATGGAATCATGACACATTAAGAATCGAAAGAATAGTCCAAATCAGAGTCCATACCATGTATCCCTGTATCTAGTAAAATATGATCTTGATGCACCCAAGACTGGTCCCTAGATGCCACAAAAGAATATGAAGAAGCCTCTATTTCCATATATAGACCTAGACCACCAAGTTTGATAGGTAAGGAAGACAACCTCCATTGAAGGTCCTCAAATGAAGGGACATCCTAATACCATAATATCCTCAATAGACCCACATATTCCCCTATCAAAGTAGGTTCCAACCTCCTCCATTATACATGTTGGCATATACTTAAGCCGAACATAAGTTTGACAACACCAACAGGTTCTTAGCAAAAGAAGCTCACTTTGTAGATCATGCAGCTATGGGAGAAGTGCATCAAGTCAAAAGTGTTGAGAGAGGATACATTTATTGTTTATATTGTAGTAGAAATCAATGAAAATAACTACATTATGAAGAATAACTTCTCATATACTTTGCATTACTATTATTTACTAGGTAAGTTTTAGGCATTGTAGGTGTCTATGAATATTAAATTATTTTAAAGACCACAATATATGGTGGTGCATCACCTTAAGTAGTTAAACAAAAAGTAAGATATGATTATAGTTAAAAGATAATAATGTTGTGAGTATGAGAGAATACAAGAAAATAACATATGTTGAAATTTATTTTGACTAGTGTCATATTACATGCAATGTTTAAAAAAGAGAAGATCACTAAAAAAAGAGAAAGAAGGTATGAAATGGATGATAACTACTCCAACAGAAGCAATGTCACTTCTTGCATCAATTCCAATATTGTCAGTTAAAAGATACACACCCTCCGCCCTTAATTGTGCCACATTCCAGTCCTAGCAACCATAAAAACACAACACAAATGTGAATGCTGTTAGGAGTCCCCAAGAAAGGGGTAGACACAACCTTATTATTATAATGCATAAATCCTATTGGTAATTGAAGATATCAAAGATAAAAAGTACATACAATCCTTCCCATAGGCTTTCATATATAGTAAGCCAAGACTTAATATATAACTTATAAAATAATAGATAAAAACATTCAACCTATTTTATAAATGCTTATTAATATACACATAAATAAATTTATAATTTATAAAATTTTAAAAGAAAACCCTATCAAAAACCCTTTATCCTCCCACAGTGACGGCAATACAACTAAAAGAAGTTGTATATGATACATATTACACTTTTTCCTAAATAACAGATTATAACAAAATAACCATTTTGTAATTCAAGAAAATAGAAGAAAAAAATGTAGAGAAAACTTTGGGGGCTATCTTGTATATGATAGATGTCATAGAACTAAGGATTAAATATGTCTTCTTTCAAGCATAACCAAAAAATTGACACATATGAATTTTATAGAAAATCAATACCATATTTCTAAAAGAGAAGGAGGTGATTATATAGAGAATATGAAGGAAATATGGGCCTTCCAGTGGAAATGACCACTTATAAGAACCCATATCAGATGTGGTTTCCACCAATGGTCGAGTAATTTTTAAATAAGAGGATGGGGTTCATGTATGGTTTAGTTTGTAAGATACTTAGTAAATACTAGTAGTATCAATCCATGAAAACAATGAGTAGGTTTGTTGATGCATAAGAAATGATAAATGGTTATCAATGGATATCGATTTAGGTGATAAAAGAGATAAACTATTGGATCATATATGTGAGAGAAAGTGTTTTTCTATTGATGTAGAGTGCTAGTGTGCCATGTTGGCATAAAAGAGATGTGTTCTAGATTGGGAAGAAGAGAAATAGAGCATTTAAACACGTCAAACAAATTTTTAGATACTGATAGTAGAATTATAAATAAACAACAAAGAGATGAAACCATGATAGCCAAGTTTCTTAGGGACACACCGGATCTTAGTATCCTACTAACATTTTTAACTAGTAGGACAAGCTACTTGAAGCTTCATTGTAGGACATGGAACTCAAAACCTTCTCAAATGCTACTCCCACATGACTCACATCTCCTTTCAGTAATCAAGGATGGAATGTCCTCATCCTTACGTTGTGCCTTAAAACCTCACATCACCTTTAAAAAAACATAAACCTCCATATTTCAAGGTGGTGAGGAGCACCAAGTGGTCACATCCCATTTCGAGATCACTTAGATGTGTGTGATTTCACCAACAATTGCTTAAAAAAATAAAAGAAAAAAGATCTTCATCAAAATGATGTATTTTATTGTAGGTCATTGTTTCTTGACAGATTATGTCTAGTTATAGTGTACAATCCCATATAAGCATGAGGAATAATTGTTGATATGGTGAGCTTCATGTATAAATAGTTTAGGATAGCCTAGACTCTATAAGTCTATAATACATGCATAATTTAGAGTACATGTTCAACTTTAGGCCAACTCTTCACTATAATAGTAGTCACTCAAGGATAGAGTATTAGGTTTGTAGATTTATGGGAGGAAAATCTTAAATGGATTTTACTAGTAATTTAATTGGTAGGTCTATAAGGTTTTTACAATTACCTACTTTGATGAAGGATGGTTTTTACATGAAGCTTATCTTCAAATCTAGATGTTATGTTCATAAATTTTGTAATAAGTAGAACCTACATAGATATGAATGCATAAGATAGACAAGTGCATGTATTAAAAAAGGAAAATCCAGATTATATCTCAACATAATTTTTTGTTTAATTAATAGTGTGTGGTCATCTTGAGTTTGATGGAATTTGGTTGCCACTCCCAATTTTTGAATGGCCTATTACCTAAGGTATAATGACTACATTTCATAACAAAATATTGTATTTGAACGTATGTCAATCAAGGTATGGTTTCTCCACAAAATGATCGATTGAAGCTACAACAACTAAGAGATACATTACCCATTGATGAATTCTCAAAGTCACTTGGTCAAAATTTAGGTTTGACAAGACCCTTCTTATTCAACCTGGGATACTCGTATTTCTTAGTTGGGTGCATAAAACCATTCAATCTTGTACATTTTGTTACAAATAATGTGTACAAACATACATTGGATTTTATTTCTTCATTTTTTCTTCAATTTTTGCCTAAAATGTGCATCAACAATTGTAGATATAGGGTTCAATTAATATTAGGGAGAAGGGAACGAGGGGGCGGGAACACTAGGGGGAGGGGAACTGGGTATTGTGAGGACATGGAAAGAGTTATGAGAAGCCAAAGGATGGGTATGTGGATGGCGGTCATGAGAAGGGAAGTGCAGAAATAAGAGTCCAAATAACAGTGGGGTCAGGGTTATAGTCCTTGAAGTAGGGATTGTATTACAATGGACTAGGATGAGTGTTATGATCGCATCTGAGCTTAATTGGTAAACTAGGGTTTACCTGGAAGATTATATGCTTAATTGGATTGATCGTTTCTTAAATCTAATTAATGATGATAATTCAATTATGATGTTTTAAACCTAATAAGAACGTTAAGTGTTCTATTGTCTGAGAAATTAGGGTTTGAGAAATGTAAACCCTAATCGGCAAAAATTAGGGTTTACTTGGATGATTGTATGCTTAATTAAGTTGATCATTGTTTGAACCTTGATTAATGATGGTAGTTAAGTTTTTATGTTTTAAATACAACAAGAAGGTTTAATCATACTTTGATCCACATATTTAGGGTTAACATTTGAAAACCCTAATCGACCCAAATTAGGGTTTTGATAGTACATGAATATGGAATTTGGTCAGCATAGTAGTGTGGTAAATGATTTTTCATATTTTATAAAAATTTTATATTTAATTGAATTTTGGATATGATATGTATAACTCAATCATACATATTGGAGAAACATTTCATAATTTTTGAGTGTTCGTTGAATATGGTTCTCGGTCGAACTATACTTCGACCAAAATGCTGAGAGAGTGCTTTTCAACAGCGTAGTGTTTTATTTTTAATTATTTATTGGTAACTTAAAATTATCTTAAATTTCAAATGGAGATCTGAAACTCAATAATAAACAACATATAAAATTTTCATAATTTTTGGATGCATTTATACCTTATCAGTAGATGAATTATAGTAACTAACATTTCTACAGAATTTTGGATAGCATTGCACTATTCGATTTTTAATTATTTAATGGGAGCTTGGAATGATCTCAAATTTTAACTGAAGCTTATACATCAATTATACACAACATTTTAAATTATCATAATTTTTGGAGAAGGTTTGATCTCTGAAATACACGAATTACAGAAACCTTTTTATGACAGAAATTTCATTTGAAATAAGAAAAAGTATAGTGAGGGGTCAATATGCAATTGACCCAAGTAGCTCAATTTCTATATATGATCAATATAACACACAAGAAGCTCTCATAATTCGTGATTCAAACCAAAGAAACGAAATCCTAGAGAGAGAGGGAGAGTTAGGGCATGAGAGGAGAAATTGATGGAGATGTTGACCTAGGGTTTTGCGGTCTGAGGAATGATGAAATCATGTAAGTTTAGCTTCTTTGGATATAGTTTCATGGTGAATCTTCTCTCACATGTCAAAATTCCATCTCTCCCCTGTTTGGATTTGAAATCATATCAAATAAAGTCCTTTTCTCACTCTTTCTTCATAATCCCTAATTTTTAGGGTTTCCGAGTTGAAAGGAAGAGGAATTGGGTGAATTGCTAGGGATTTGATATGAAATTGAGATTTTCAGGGATGAGCTACGTTTTTAAGGTGTTTTCACACCTTAGGGTGAGTGGGAACTTCCTTTAAATAGTATATTGCATGAAAATTGTTTAATTCATCCATAATTTTTAATTGCTAGTATGCGATTACAAACCCTGAATTTGTCTATTTGTTCTAAGTTGTTGCAAAATCATATGAAATGGATTCTTCCTCTGTTTGGATGAAGTTCATATGATAAAATAATATTAGAAATGTATAAAATATATCCTAATGAGAATTCCCTAAGTATTCGTAGAGGTTATAAGAGTAAACTAAAATATAGGGAATTTGTCTATGACTGAAATTTGATGTATAAGTAAATAGAGAAATTTTCTTATCTAGATCCCTATGGTTATGAATGATTGTTTATCTAAATTCATAGTACATATATGTCAGATACTATCTTGATTCATTTAAAGTGAATAGTGTTTGTTTGATATCTCAATAAAGAGGGTGAAACCCAAGATGCGAGGAAAGTTGGATATTTGCGAATAGATACCGTGAAATCCATTTGAAGGGATTTTCTTGACATGAAAGACTTTATTTATTCAATGTTATTATTGATGCATGATATCCTAGTGAATGGCATGGAAACCCAAATTCAAATCAGTTCCAAAGTTTCCTACATATATTGATTTTATATGATTTGTTGATAGTAGTCTTTATTCAATGAATGTTTATGTCAGATGAAATCTTTATGGGAGCCATGTGAATAAGTTGTTGCCTAGTGAGAGGTGACAAGATGAGTGATGGCCTTGTGAGCCATGAGAATACTTGGAAAACCAGTGAAATGAATGCCTTGGTCTAAGGACCTAGAGGTAATGGTTACTTGTTACCGAGGTAACAATGCTATGTGATGATCTAAGGGTTTAAATACTCGGATCCAGTAATCATGATAATGATGTGAAGGGATGAGAATTCCCAATAATGTGATAAGGGATTGAGATACCAGGTATCATGTGTGTTAAATATTTGAAAATTACATGATATATGTATTACACCTTTCTTTATAGCATTTGTGGTGATTAAATGAAACCCTAAGGGTAGGGTGTTCAATGAATCAAGTGCTGTGATATCAATGTTCTCAGTTATTATTAATAATTGTTGTCATGATAAGTAATTAACTCTTAATTGAGTTATGAGATGCACAACTCAAGATTTGGGTTGATATACACGATTCTAGTGTGTATGTTCCAAGTGGACATGAAGTCTGTTTATTTAAGAATTTTAGTCTGCCTGCATGTATAATATGTTGATTACTCAGTATATTACAATGTTTTTGAGTATACTGCTCTGTCAGGTCTAGAATGATATTCATGTTGTGATTTTCTAGGAAATAATAAAATTATAGATTTAAGGGCCCTGACACCATAGAACCCCTATGTGAGGTCTGTGCCTTAGGGGTGAAACGACTTAACCCTGGCAGCGTCCAGTATACGGGGGTCAGAATGGGCTATCAGGTGGCACGGGGGACGAAGCCCTAATGGAAGTCTCCTTAAATTATAGTTTGCAGTGTCCAAAATCAACCAAAAGTCCTGGTGGTACTAGAGTACAGAAAAGCATGTCCAACATCAATAAGAAGTCATGGTGGAATGGCTTGACTCTCTGCCTGTGTGCTTAGGTTAGAGGAGGAGTCCAATTTACAACACAATAGGAGTGCCGAGGCCAAAGATCTAGTTTCCCTATTGTAGACCAGAAGAGTAGTCAGACTTAGCTATCCTGAGGTGTCGGTTAAGTCTTGTACGGTGTGATCGTAGTGCACTACGAGTCTTCATATGTAGAGTACACTGCATATGATCAGGGCATAATAAAATGAATGAGAGGTCAAACAAGTGTGTACAGTTATTCAATTATTCTTTGTATATTTCTGAATTATTAGTTCTGTTTATGATCAATCAAGCATTTCATATATTGATTCACTCTTATAGATATCTAGAGTATCTTGCCATATTTATGATTGTCAATTATTAGACTCTTTAAAGCTTACTACTGTTATAATTGATATCAGTTGCTCAAAAGTATATCTGCAATTATATCAGTGGTTTAGACTGTTTCTTTGAAGTACTCATTCACTGAGCGAGTAGGCTCACCCCTCTACTCAAAATTTTTAGGGAAATCACATGGACTTGAAAAAGATATCATTACATCAGAGTAGATCTACCACAAGAGTTAAGTCTGAGTATAGTTAAGTTCAGTCAGTACCTGTCACTCTAGGTCCTTGTATAGATGTGAGAGAGTTGTAAATGATGTTTTGTATGTTTTTTTCCTTAATAAGAGAGAATGCAAATGATTGTCATGTCATGCGTAAATGAAAGTGTGATAAACATAATGAATGTATGCATGTGTATAATTAATGCTGAGATTACATTAGAGAAATAAAAATTTAATTCCCTTGTAAAGTTAGTTTATGTGGTTCATTGCGAGAAAACAAAGAGTTTGAAAAAGAAGAAAAGTTAAGGGTGATCTTTGTATTACGTTAAATCCTCAATTTTTACCCTAATCTCATGATTAGTGGTAATTGTGAGATTGGGGTGTAGCAATGAGAGGGTCAGATGTGCCTTGTTCAATGGATGAATATGCGCATGTAAATGGAGTCTCATATAATTAACTACAAAAAGAATTGTGCATTCCATTAGAGGAATATACAGTTACATATGAGACCATATCAATAGAGTTTCATCATGTTGGCACCCATACAGACAAGGAAACTCCACTATTGTATAGAAATACTTTCATTGAATAAGAACCCACTCAGGAGAGTAGTTTTTTCTTTAAAATTCTATCTGGGAGAAACTTGTGGTGACTAACAATAATCTAATAATAGACTTCAAACAACGACCATTGCCTAGTCGACCCAAATGCTAAGAAGAATCTAGATAGGCCATGGAAGTATGTTTCTGTGATTAAACTCATTCAGAGGCAAAATAAGGGATATGACTATGAGGGAGAGAATTAAGGTTCTTTGAGTTATCATTGGAAGATTCAATTTTTCCAAGTTGGACCTTTACCACTTCTTTTTCAAATGTCATGCCAAAGGGATTATGGAATGGCTAAACTGGGGGATAGTGGAAGTTGTTTAGATGATGACTTGTAGTCTAGGAATTGTATCCCACCTTCAAATGATTAGAGGAGTTTCCTAGTTTCATTGTTACCTGGGTGTACATACTCAACCCACCATTGCACTTGTATTCACATAAAATGTTCAAGAACACAGGGTTGGTACTGGGTAGATTGATCAAAATTAATAGCCACATTGTTGCACATGCTAGAAGTAACAATGCACATGTAGTTGTTGAGGTTGAAACTACACATACTATGATTCATTTCATTAAGATCAATGATATAGAGTATGTTTTTTAATACAAAGATCTTCCTAGTTGCTCTCTATTTGTGGTAAAATGAACCATGCATAGAAGGGGTGCAGTGAGAGGAGAACCAATGTGAATAGGAAAGAGAACCAAAACATCAAAGCTCACTCAAAACCTAAATAAGTCATTCTAGAAGAGATTTTGTGGAAGCAGATGGGAAAAAGTATTAATAGAAAGACACCTAAGAAATCATGGCCATGATAAGCTTCTGGATCCACCAAAAAGAAACAACAAATTTTCTAAATTAGCTACTGAGGAGTCAAGGAACCAAGAACATCCCAAATAGAAGCACACTATCAACTAAGGTGTTCAAAGAGAAAAGAAAACATATTCAAATAGCATATATTAAAAGTTCAGTTCTAAATAGAATTACTAATACTATAAACAATGAAGAAACAAGCATGAATAACATGATGATGCTAGAAACATCCTCTGACATCCATACAATCCTATATTCTTAAGTAGATGAAGTAATAAATATTAATCAAGAGGGGGATAGTATAGTTCGTGTTAAAGATGATACTTTCAATGAAAGGGTTGTTGAGACTGGAAGATTGTTATAGTTGAAAACTCAACAGACAATGTAAGGGGTAAGGCTGGAGATATAGAGTATGAAATGGTAGATAGTAATCCATTTAGTGTTGATTAGGATTTGGATTATACACAACACACTGGAGCTCATAGCATGAAGATAAAGGGAAGTGGTTCCAAAATAATATTCCTCCAAAGACAAACCTCATTATAAGTTGAAGAGATAGATCCCTAGACTCATTCAGGTGTAGAATATGTAGATGAGAAGTCGAATCAGGAGCCTACATAGGTTTAATCTTGTTAGTGTAACCCTTTCACCATTTATATATGTTAATACTAGATTACTTTGTTGGAACGTTCATGAGAAATAAAGCAACTACTACTATCAAGGACTTGGGTTTCAAAAGCATTCATAGTTTTGAAAATGGAGGCTTTGGAGGTGGAATTTGGGCTTTATGGGATGCTAACATGTGTAATGTTGATATAATTAATAGTCATCAAATAAGCATCACTTCCCTATTAACGATGTTTTCCTGGTTATATTTGTCTATGCTAGCACACAAGTCTTCTTAAGGAAATTTCTATGGAAACATCTGGTTAGAATGGGAAAATGCTTCATTAAGTTCTACCTCATTATTGGTGACTTCAACACCACTACAAAACCAAGTGAGAAGATGTAAAGCATTCACTATGATAAAATTTTAACCAGGGTCTTCTACAACATGCTTATGGAGGTGGGATTGTTGCAATTCATCTTCTCAAGTATGAAATACACTTATAACCATGCAATTCTATAGGAACGCTTAGACAGATCCATGGCCAATAGTGATTTTTTCATAGCTATCCAGATTTCATGGTAGAACACTTACCTCATATCTATTATGATAACTGGATGTTTTTGATCAGAATGCAAAAATAGTAGGTTACCATAGCATGTTCATTGATAAGCATAATAGTATGAAAACAAAATCTTCACCTACATTCTAAGAACTAACTAGAAATCAAATCTAATCTTCACTAAGGCAATGAAAATTGATAACAACAAATTAATGTTTTGGGGTAATAAGGAGAGGAAATCACAACATCGTCATAAGGTTAGGCTGCTAAGGAACATGAATACACTACAAATGAAGCTTGTTGAGCAATATGATGTTCTGAGAGATGAATTTCACATTGATATTGAGTCATCCATGGGTACCTCTAGAAAAGTTAAGCAGCTATACGTGTTTTAGGCACACACCTAGGTCTTTTCATATTTACAAAACTCGGTATTGACAAACTCTTAAAAAAATATGTAAGCACATTGTCTTGGGAGTAGTATAGAGAGAGTTATAAATGGGGGTCAACTCCAAGGGATAGAAGGGGAACTTGATCTAAGTTTTTTATAGATAGATTCCTAAAGTGGAGTCTATGGTTCAAGTGCTTAATCTTAGTGTTGAGAGTTAAACTAGTTCGATCAAGAAATTTAAGAAAAGGCAAGAGGCAAGCCTACTTTAACCCTAGACAAGTTAGATCTACTTGAAAAAGAAAGGAAACCAAGCAAGACAAGAGCAATTAAGTTAAGGCAAGAAAGTAAGAGCTACAACTAAAGACCAAACTAAGAAAGTAATCCCAACTATTAAACTAGAGATAGAAATTAGAATAACTAGGAAAAAGAGATGTTTCACTATAAATTTAGGAAAGAGAAACAAAAAGGACAAGACTAGCAAATGACTAACTAAAACAACCACAAGCAATCACAAGGAAACACTAAATATGGTATCAAGATCTAGATACAATGTACAAGGCAAGAAACTAATTAAGCAAGTAAATAATCTAACTAAGCAAGAACTATCTAAGAAAGTAAGAAACCAGGGTTTCAGTAAATTAATTCATGTATGGGTTGTTTGGAGTAATGTGACTATATCCTAGATTGTAGGTCATTACATGAAATTATTACTCATTCATTTAGATTATAAAACCAAAAAATATAGTTAGATGTTAGAAAATTTCCCTATACTACTAATTGGCCATGGATGGAATATGGTGTGTATAAGGGAACTAGTCCCTATCAACCCCTATCCAACCTTACGAGGCTCACTTGATTAAGGTTTTGATGGAATTCAACTAATACCTAACAAGTCCAAATTTCAAGGATGGAATCACTGAGGGATATCGAGGGCCAAGTGTGTCAATGGAGGGTGTAGATGAGGGTTTTACACCTCATGTCACCTTCCATCCAACCTTTAACTAGATCCTAGCCAATGACACTAGATATCATTAAGATATCTACTTAAATATCATACTTAGGAGTGGGAGAGTGGACATATATGTATGGAGATGGAAAGCTATCTAGGGATCCACTAGTTGGATCTAGGAGAAAATCACAAAATAACTATATATAAGAAATTTCCCCTAGAAGTTAGGTCTTTTCAAGAAAAAATCACAAAGCAATCCATCAAAAATAAGATAGAAGTAGATGATAATCAATATAAAATGAAACTATATAGTATGCATATAGCTTTCCCCCAATGGTATCAAAGTCACATTTTCAGCGCCAAATATCATGTCTAGGGGGATTAGATAATCATCATAGAAAAATTAAAGAAAGAAGAAAAGTCAATCGGTAGATTTCCATAAAAGCTTGGTAAAGACTCTTCATTCTTCTCTTCCAACTTTCAAGAACGTTCTCCTCCCTCCTTGATGGATGGCAAGCATGATATGGTAGGTGAAAGTGGACAAAACCCTAGAAAGCTAGGATATGGATGTGGAAGATGATAGAAATGGAGTAAGAGTAGGTGGGGGGAGCTATGCATGAAATGTTAGGTGGTAATAATTTCTAGGGTAGATAACCCTTAGCTCCCAGCAGCCTCAAGTGTTTATATAGTGGCTTGGAAAGTATAAGGTTAAGTGAGGGCATGTAGGTAAAATGATAGCTAGGAAGAAATAGGATTTGGGTGGCACGATGACCATTCTGGGCAAAACAGATATGGTACTGATGAGGTGGAATGGTTGTGATGAAGAGGAACATTTGTGATGGAAATGGGAAAATTTTGTTCGGAATCATGGAGGAGAAAAATGCATAGAAAACAAAAAGAAAATCTTCATTTTCCTCCAAATATATCTCGTCAAGAGTGATGTATCTGGAAGGAAGGAGTGTGAGGTATACCTTATCATGAAGAAAGTCCGGCAACATCCTCATGTGGTGGTTTGAGTGGCTCAGTAGTGCATGGATGGTCCTTGAGGACATCCTCACGATGTAGTCATGTAGTACTTGCAATATCTACATAGTGCACATAGAGGGACAAGAATTCCTCGCCACACTTATTGAGCTAACATCGAAGGATAAACCGCTTGCTTGGTGATGTTCTAGCATCCTAGTCCTTCTCTCTCTCTCCATTTGTCTCTGTCTCTCATGGATAATATTGGGATTTCATGCAGTAGATAATCCAGTGAAAATAAAAGCTTTCTTACCATATCCCAAACAAGCACATCACATCAACGACGATGTATTTAGGAAAGAGGGTTTGCAAGACATATACCTGGTCTTGGAGAAAGACTAATGACAATCCTTATAGCAACATGCTTCTTTCTCAAGAAGGACTCAAATGGTTGTCAGCAGTGGCCTCCTGGTGTATCATTACAAATGACAATTGACAACATCCTCCTAGTGTGTTGGCAATGGCCTCCACACCTCTATGTAATCCACAATAACCACTAGGAACTCCTCATCACACTTTCTAGAGATAACGGGAAGGAGTTTGTCCCTTTAATGTCAATGTGCTAGCGCTAACTTGTTCTCCCTGAATGTCTCTCTCTTTTATGAGTAAGAATTTCTCAGGCACTCATGTTACCACAACTATGAGAGGACAACGTTTTTAGAGTTTTTTGTGTCTTCTGAAATCCTTGACTACCTATCTATTTATATGAGGGTTAGTGTCAGGGTTTCCATATCAACTGGGAGTATAAGAGACATATTGTCACAATTTTTAAGCTACTACTGATCATGTGTAAGGTGACTCACACCTCATATTAATTAGATCATCCAGTTAGTGAATTGGAATATTTTCCTATTCACAAACATATTGTCTTTCAATGCAACAATCAATGCACATCATGACATCAGTATCAACGCTTGATCTAGTCTTACTGATCATCCAGGCTATCGACTGGACACTTGAGTTTTTCGACTCAACACATGAATCGGTTGAATCAACACTTGAGTCAGTCAAATCACATTCCCAAGCAGCCAATTTTCATCCTATGTTGTTTAAATTGACTCGAAACTTGAGTCAGCCGACTCACATTTCCAATCATCCAATTTTCAGCCGATGTTGTTTAAATTGAATACCTAAACACTTTAGTAATGAAGTTAAACTATATTTATGAGTAAAATCCTATTCTAGGTGCATCCTATGTGTTTGACCCTATAGGACCCAATTTACATTGGTAGTGAACATCCATAACTAATTTATGACACCATAAAAAATGAGCACTATCTAGCAACACATCATTGCTACCAATTAACTGGAAAGTTGGATGACAACTTCAACCTAGATTTGTGATTAGTGTTACTATGATTGTATAATTCCTTTGCCATAGATATCCAGATTGAACTCAAGGCATGGAAACATCATCCTCTAAATCATTCAATAGATGTTCCTTGAACTAAAGACTGTCTGAGATTTATGTATGCTCATATATCAGATATTTATTCACATGAGAATGACCAAACATTTCTCAATCTCTCTTATCAAGTGTCTAGGATATTAACTTCAATAGGAGGGAAAAATTCTATCTACATCACTAACATTCAATCCTCATGTGTCACAAAGTATTCAAGCATAACCTTTATGGAAACCATTATTCAATGTAACATTGGATTATAATAAAATGCATTAAACAACATGTGATGAGTGTAGTGACTTCAGGTCTACAAATCACAATCACCATTATCACATTGAGATGTGATTATGACTAATATCCATGTATCAATTCTCAGGGTGGGTGTGCCTGGTACATTGTTCTCTAAAAGTACCTATGTGTTTGGTTTGATATCACATATCATGACTAGTGAGATTCTATCATCAACCAACGCGCACTCTAGTCTTTATCTATTATTGTTGTGTATTAACTTCCACAATAATATTTGACTAGGTATATAATAAGAATGTATATGCTCTTATGATACATACAATTTTATTGTTTTGGTCCACAACTTGAAGACATATGTCATTGAGCAATAGCATTCTTTAGACATATACCATGTTATATCATTAGCTCATAATTGAAAAAAGATATAGACAAAATTGCTATTATTATCAATCAAATCATTTATAAGATATGTCATTACAATCATTGTATGACTGGCTCTCTAGGCATACCTATCAACAGACTGTGACTTGCACTTATATCTGGTCACCCATGAACTTAATCCCATGTGACCTTACATGCCCATTTCATGCTTCTGCTGTGAAAGTTCTTTTATCACTGGGTCAGCAACATTGCTTTCAGTTGGTACTTTGCTAATCTTCACATCTCCTCACAATACGATCTCTCTTATGAGATGGAAACTTCATAGTATGTGATTGGAACCTGATGCGATATGGGTTCCTCAACTTCTTCAATAGCTCCATTGTTGTCACAATACAACTCTATTGTATTGCTAGTTCTTGGAACCACCCCAAGTTCAAAGATGAACTTCTTGATCCAAACATCTTCCTTTGCTACATTAGATGCAACAACGTACTCAATCTGGGTTGTAAAATCAACAACTATCTCTTGCTTGGAACTCTTCCAGCTTACAACTATATTGTTAAGGCAAAACACAAATCTAGATTGTGATCTAAAGTCATATTAGTTAATTTAGATGCTTGCATCGGTGTAACATTTTACCACCAACTCTTCATCGCAATCATAGATGAAAAATTGATCATTATTCCTTCTCATGTACTTAAGGATGATCTTCACGGAAGTCCAGTGAAATTCATTGAGATCTGACTGATACCTACTAGTCATACTCAAGGCATATGAGACATCAGGATGAGTACATAACATTGCATACATGATAGATCTAATTGCATATGCATATGGAATCTTACTCCTGCACTCTCGTTCATTACAATATATAGGACATTGATATCTAGAAATACTAACACCATGGTACATGGGCATGTTTCCTTTCTTTGAGTTATGCATGTTGAACTTGTTCAACACCTTGTCAATGTATGTGATTCTAGATCTGTCTCAATAGATATTGATTCCTAAAATATAGGATGCTTCAACAAAATTCTACATAGATAAGGTACTTCCTAGACAAGTCTTTACCATCTGTAAAGTAGGTATGTCATTCCCCATTAATATTATTTCATCTACATGTAATATAAGGAATACAATTATGATCCCACTAACCATTTTGTAAACACCTAGTTTATCTTTATTCTGACTAAATCCAAACTCTTTGAATGTTTTGTCAAATCAAAGACCAACTCTAAATTTCTTGCTTCAATCCATAGATTGACATTTGTATCTTACATACCTTATTTGTATCCTTTAGATTTATAAAACCCTCGGGTTGTGTCATTTACACATCCTCAAGCATATTCTCATTAAGGATGTAGTTTTAACATTCATCTGCCAAATCTCATAGTCATAATAAGATGGAATGACAAGCCTGATCCTAATGGATTTAACCATGGCTACTAGAGAAAAGGTTTTGTCATAGTCAAATCCATAGATTGACCTTTGTAGCTTACATACCTTATTTGTATCCTTTGGATTTATAAAACCCTTGGGTTGTGTCATTTACACATCCTCAAGTAGATTCTCATTAAGGAATGTGGTTTTAACATCCATCTTCCAAATCTCATAGTCATATTAAGCTACAATGGTAAGCATGATCCTGATGGATTTAACCATGGATACTAGAGAAAAGGTTTTTTAATAGTCAACATCTTGAACATGTCTGAAACCCTTTGCAACCAATATTCCCTTATAGGTTTGTACATTACCATCCATGGAAGTATTCTTATTGAAGGCCCATTTGCACCCTATGGATTTTACCTCTTTGGATGGATCCACCAAGGTCCATCCCTTATTGGTGTACATGGATTCCATCTTAGATCTCATGGCCTTGAGCCATTTCTCAGACTCTGTTCCATAAATAGCTTTAAGGTAGGTTTTCAGATCATCATCAATGACCAACTCATTACCTTATTGAGTCATAAGATAACCAAATCTTTCAGGCTTAAGGTGTGTCCTACTAGATTTATAAGGTTCATGTGTCATAAGAGGAACTTGCGATTTGATAATAGCTTGTGAGTATTCTTGTTCCTTATGTACCTTTGGAGGTACAATGTTTTCTTGTTGGTCTCAAACTTCTACGAGTTCTACTTTTCTCCCACTAATTCCTTTGGAAGTAAATTCCTTTTCTAGGAACACACCATTCCTAGCAACAAACACTTCGTTGTCAAATTGAGTTAAAAAGTAGTATCCCCTAGTTTCTTTGGGATATCCAAAAAAATAACATTTGTATGATTTCGGTCCAATAATTTTGGGAAACTACTTTCCCACATAAGCTTCACATCCCCAAATCTTCATAAAAGACACATCAGGATGCTTCCCATGCCATATCTCATATGGTGTCTTTTGAACCGATTCAGATGGTACTTGGTTAAGTGGTTTCTAAGGCATATATCGATAATGAGTGATTCCTTTTAAGTGGAGATCATCAAAACTAATCATTGCTCACACCATACCTAGTAATGTATGATTCCTTCACTCTCATTCACCATTAAGTTGTGGTGTTCGAGGTGGAGTCTACTGTGATATGATACTGCGAGCTCATAGAAGGTCCTCAAACTCTGGGCTTTAGTATTCTCCATCTTGATCAGAACAAATTGCCTTAATACTTTTACCAAGTTGTTTCTATACTTCAATCATGAAATCCTTGAACCTTTGAAGGGTTTCTAACTTGTGTTTCATCAATTACACATAGCCAAACCTATTGAGATGGTCAATGGAGGTAATTAAGTATCAATAACCACCTCTGCATTTTTTCTAAATGGTCCACATATATCAGTATCTATAAGTCCTAATAGATCACTTGCTCTCTCATTGTGTCTAGTGAATGGAGTATTTTTCATCTTGCCCCTAATAAACAATCTTTGCATGTCTCTATTGATACAAAATCAAAAGAGTCTAAATAATAATCTTTATGGATTCTAGAGATGTATCTCTCATTATTGTATCCTATACGACAATGGCAAATGTATGTTTTGTTTCAATTATCGAGTTTTAGCCTTTTGGTATTCATGTTATAAACACTTGTCTATTGATCTTGCAAATAAAGACCATAAGACATTGTTGCACTGTCATAAAAGATCTCATGTTTATAAATAGAACATTGACCGTTCTTAATGTGAAATTTCAATCCACTCTTGTCCATACAAGATACAAAAATGATGTTTCTATTAATGGTAGGTACAAAATAGCAGTTCTCTAACTCTCTTATAATCTTGTTCGGTAGAGATAAATGATAGGTACCAAATGCAATTGCAACAACTATTGCTCCATTGGCAACACGTAGTTTGACCTCACCCTTTCTTGACACTTACTTCTCTTGAGATCCTATATAGAACATATGTGAGGTTCACATTCAGTATCTGGAACCCAAAATGAAGAAGTAGACATATTTATCCCAATAACGTATGTACTATAAGTGGAGATCTCTATCTCCACCTTCTTATTCCTCTATTCCTCTAGATAAAGAGGGCAATTTCATTTCTTGTGTCTAGCCTACTGACAATGGTGACAATTCCCTTCCTTGTTCACCCCTCCCATATCTTTTAGTCAAGAAGACTTACGTTTCTCTCTAACTTTATAATCATTCTTCTCTTTTCCTATGCCCTTGGACTTTACTTTGCCTCTACTGATCATCATCACATATTTGGGTTTGTCCCTCTTCATCTGCGCTTCAACTATTTTCAACATGCCAAGTAATTCTGACAATGGTTTGTCAAAATTGTTCATGTAGTAGTTCATGGCAAAGAGGATTTATGATTTTGGCAGTGCCTACAAAATGATATCTATGACCAATTCTTGGCCCAAGGGAAATCCCAATATAGAAAGGTTATTCCACATACCCAATCAACACGAGAACATGGGGACCTATTGGATCTCCTTCTACCATATTGCACTTGAATAATGCCTTCGAGACATCATATCTTTCTTGTCTTTCCTGATCTTGGTACATGTTCTTAGCATATGTTACCATCTCAATAACACACATGTTCTCATGTTGTCTCTGCAACTTATAGTTCATTGAGCATAGCATCAGACACTTGACATTCATGATATCTTAAGAATGCTTCTTGTAAGCATCCTTATCAGCCCTAGATGTAGTGGGAATGAGTTTATCTAAATCTGGTGTCTCTAGGACATAGAGCATGTGCTCTTGTGTGAAAATGATTCTCAACATCCTAAACCAATCATGAAACCTATTCCTATTTAACTTGTCCTTCTCAAGTATTTATGTAATGAAAATGTGTTGTTGTTTGCCATTAGTTTGTACAAAAGAAATTTGCATTTTGTCCAAACACTTTTGATTTGATTTGATCAAAAGAAATTTTTACTACATTAATTAGACCTTTAATTAATTATCACTCCCACTATCTTGTTCAAATTGATAGCCCTCACTATCAATTCAAAACATTGTTACGTATAATTTTCTAGTGAGTCAAGATCCATATTTCATCAAAGTCATGAGTCAGCTAGGGTCTATCTCCCACAACTTGACTATTTAGGTAGGCAACACTTCACAAATTACATCATATGCAACTATTGATAGATGGCATGCACAACTCTTTATCATAATCCATATTTATACTTCGTACTTAATCACATTAAGATTACTTAGTTAAGCCTAACCCAAAAGCCAACACAATAGAATATGGGCGCTTTAGAGGGAGATATTCATGTCTATCATCACACTTCAATGAGATAGATAGTGCAACATGCTAAGGCATGCTCACACTTAGTTGATAAAGTGTGCCCACATTTAGTTGATAAAGGTTTTCACGTGTGTTTCTTATGAAAAGCATCTAAGTCATAATATATTATTGAGGGATTTGTAGTAATAAATAAACATATATATATCCAACCACCACTAACTTATAATATCAATCATTTACATGCTATATCCACAAACAAAACATGCAATCACAGAATACGAGCAAAGGTTATGGCCATACTAATGCAATTCTTTGGAGTCATGAAGAATTTCTGCCACATAAGGTTTATATTATATGTAGCAACCTATTTTAGTAAAAATATTGTCTTGGAATTATCCCGGTCACTCAGATGAACCCTTCAGTTGATAGGTTGGCCTTTTTGTCAGTTGATTTGTCTTCATTGATGAGTCCACTGACTCTTGGCTCAGGAGATGTATGAACTTTTCTAGTTGATCGGTTGTGCCTCCACTCAATCGATTGGTTCCTACCGTCTAGTCTCGTTGGTCCTCTGGTCGATCAACTCGAATTCCTAAAAGGTTGACTTGTCTACTACAAAATTTGAATATTTGAACCTTTCCAGAGTTTGTGTGATACATATATGTACTCGCTAGAAATGTAAAAGTTTAATCAAAAAGTAGATTCTTCTCTTACTGAAACACAAATTAATACTATCATATTCCTATTTATTACATTGTAGAAGTGAAACCTTGATTTACATGTGGAGAAAAAGTCAGATATTTGGTATGCAAATTGAATGACAATAGGAATAAAACCATTCAACCCAGCACACACATCCACAAGGGGTCTTTGGCCATAATTGCACATTTATCTACCATCAAAATAACATTTAGGGTGCATGTATCGATCACATATATATGATATTGTAAATAGGAGCATATGTGGTTTTAATTGTATATGCACATTAATCATTTTAAGTATTCCCATCATATGCAACAAATAAATGATAAAAAAAATATAATCATATCGATTAAATCCCAATACACCGTAAATTGACATGGATCTGATGCCACTCTTGGGATTTCGGGCAGCAGATAAGGTAGCAGAACAAAAAAAATCTACCCATATCCCAAACAAGCAGATCACATTACCAATGATGTATTTAGGAAACAGGGTTTGCAAGGTATATACCTTGTCCAGGAGCAAGTACAATGACAATCCTTACAGTGATGTGTGCTTTATTCTCAAGTAGCACCCAGACGGTTGTTAGTGGTAGCCTCCTGGTGTAGAACCACGAACAAGAGTTGATGACATCCTCCTAACATGGTGGCAACGGCCTCCACGACTCTACGTAGTCCACGTGGACCACCAGGAACTACTCACCACGCTTGCTAGAGCGAAGGGGAAGCAATTTGTCCCTTTAATGTCAACGTGCTAGCACTGACTTGTTTTCCTAGGTTGTCTCTCCTTTTTATGGATTAGACATGTTCAATATCTCACATTACCACAACTGTGAGAGGTAACATTTGTCAGCATCAGTTGTGTCTTCTGAAAACCTTTACTACATTTCTAATTAGAGGAGGGTCAGGGTCAGGGTTTCTAGATCAAGTGAGAGTCGAAGAGACGAATTTTCATGAATTTGTGGTTGTTGTGGATGATGAGTTAATTGATTCAACATTTGATTATGTCGACTTGAACATCCAATTAGCCAATTGGAATGCTTTCCTATTTGAAAACATATTGGTTCAACACAACAATCAATGCACAACATGATGTTAGCATCAATCCTTGATCCTGTCTTATTGATCATCCAGTTTGTAGATTGGATACATGAATTTGTTGACTCAACACATTGTCGGTCGAATCAACACTTAAATTGGTCAAATCACATTTCCGGTCAACGAATTTTCAGCAAATGTTGTTTAAATTGACTCGAGACTTGAGTCGGTTGACTCACATTCCATGCCAGCCAATTTCCAGTCAATGTTGTTTAAATTCAATACCTAAACACTTTTCTAATCAATCTTTTTTTAGACAAGGACGGGGGACTCTATGGTTGGGGTCCCCCTTCATCCATTAGATGCTAAATCAGTCTCCACAATGTTTACAATGCTAGAAGGTAAAGAATGTATAAGAGAAAAACTACTGACTGACCGGCTACGAGCTAGATTCGCCACGACATGGGCCGCTTTGTAACAACTACGTCTTACGAAAGAAAAACAACATGAATCAAAACTTGTACTGAGAAAAGGAATGTCCTCCGCTATGATTCCCAAGTAGACCCTTCTCGGTTCCCTCTGCTTGCACTCCTATACGACCTCAGAAGCATCACAGTTGACATTGAAATTACTGATTCCTAGCCGTCCAGCCCATATAAGTGCTCCCATCATGCTTATAGCCTATACCATAGTGATGTCCAACCCCGATCCAAATTTTCGTCCCGCTATGTCCACCAACTTCCCTTTGTTGTCTCTTTCTACCAGTTTGGCAGCTACTCCAGTGTCCTCTCCGCAGGAGGCATCGACATTTATCTTGACTCATTCTTCAAGCGGTGCTGACCAGCGCTGGTTTTCCTCTCGGTGGCACTTTGCCTCGCCGCTACTCCTATCTGTCCTTTCCGTCTTGAAGTCTCTGATCATAGTTAGAGCATTTTGGAATAAGTATTTGCAGTTGGGCACATCCCCATTAAAGACACGGTTGTTTCTCACTCTCTAGAGTTCCCAAATTGCCGCCTATAGTTCTTCTCGTTCTATCATCGTGGTCTCTGTATCCTCCACACTCATACTAATGCCCCTGTCCATTAAATCGTCCACCAGTTTCTAGATAGTCCTGTGCATCTGCTCCCATAGCTCTATAGCATTTGAACATCTAAGTACATAACCGAACTTTAGTGTCGGTTATTTAAGGCTTTTAGTGTCAGTTTTTAAACGACACATATGTGGGCGCCGCTAAAAGTCCAACTGTTACGCGTCGGTTCTCAAACCGACATCACAACCTTCGCGCGCCAAAAACGCCCAACAGGGGTATAGGCGTCGGTTATCATCTTAGAAACTGACGTCATCTCACCCGCTTCCACGGTCG
The DNA here is from genome assembly GCA_963693085.1 of Alisma plantago-aquatica. NCBI lineage: Eukaryota > Viridiplantae > Streptophyta > Magnoliopsida > Alismatales > Alismataceae > Alisma > Alisma plantago-aquatica. The sequence continues at coordinate 417,944,162 of OY856413.1, forward strand.
TGCTGGCCAGCACGACCGTGGTGTCTGGCCTCATTAGGGAAATCGACGTCAGTTACTAGTATGACAACCGACACTGTAATCATATATCGTCGGTTTTATACAGATATTCGACACATATTTTATGTCTGGTCCGCTGCCACGGCCGTGGTGTCTGGCCTCATTAGGAAAATCGACGTCGGTTACTAGTATGGCAACCGACACTGTAACCGTATGTCGTCGGTTTTATATAAATAACCGACACCTATGTTTTGATTTTTTTATTTCTGATCAGTCTGCAGACCTGCTGTGGCTGGTCGTAGGATGAGAAACCTGCAGTTCAGTTATGAACTGCAGGTTTTACGACATCCATTGATATCAGCCAACAACAGGCCACAAACCTGTAAAATTAACATGATGGACAATATTATATATGTGATTCACACTCATGTATAAGAATATTTAATTCATATTAAATTTTCATCACACGCATGTAGAAACCAGTAACAACCTGCAGTTCCATTTATTTCATCTCTTTTCACATTCAGACACATGTAAAAACATTCATGTATTGATGATTTTCACACACATATGACAATTCATAAAAATTCATTCACATTCACACAAAATTAATTATGAGAAAAAAGTTATTTTTTATTCATCATTGTCATCATTGTCATCAAAATCATATTGAAAAATTCCCACTCTTTGCAGGGCTTTTGCCCAATCTTCTCTTACAACATCTAATTCATCTCTCGTATAACGAGCATGTACATCGAAACGCTTTGCACCTGTGTTGAAGTCCTCAGTTTTAAAGACCTACAAAGAGAATGGCGTACATACATAATTATAATAATATATAATAAGATTCATATATTTAATATTATCTAACGAGACTATGTATAATACATGTTGTATGTTATCGATTTCCAATACAACATCTTTGATGATTAGGTCCATAAATCGCATCACATAGTAGGCACATGTCCATCCGTTGTCTTGTGTAGCACACTATAAATTGAAACATTCAAAATATTCCAAAATACAAATAAGCACAGTTCACATAAATAATATATACATTGGAGTCAGAAAATTACTTTCACATTCTCCCAAATGAGTGTCAGATTTTTTCCTGGGGACCTTTCCTCCAGCTTTTTTGTACTCTTGTAAAGCCCTATATATGTTAATATAACACATTAAATTGCATAATTAAATAGTAATGCAGTAACATATGTTAACAGATATAAAAACATAAAATATTTCTCACGAGAATAATGGCCTTTTAATTGCATGTCCATATAATACATCCAACTCACTCCCCGCAGGATCTAGATGATAGACGGTGAATGACTTGGGGACAATAACTAATAACTCCCAATGCTTAGAACTACAGGTAAGAAAGTAGAAAATTAATAACTCAATATCCGCAATAAAAATGTAATTTGCTTAAGTCCAAATTACAAGCAAAGTAAACTTACTCGACATTGAATGGAGCTATTATCACCGTCTTATTATTTTTACCAAAATATTCAAAAGCATCACAGCAGTATGAAGTATCTGAAGAAGGGTCTGTAACAACAAGACTAATCAAAGATAGAACCAAAAATCCCACATGAGAAAACCCAAAATCTGTACATGTCTTGTATAAGTGGTTGCAAAACATGTATTACGTATGCATTAATATATAAGAAATCAGATTGCCGTATATAAAACAAGGTATATGGATGTATAAACTAGATTACCGTATGCATTAATCTCACCATATCCACAGCTCTATCATAGATGTGTTCAGCCATTCATAACTAAACAACTCCAAAATATCTTGTATAAATATGTTGTTTTCGAATATTTGACCTGTATAAATACGTATCCAGAACTTCGATTACGTATGCATTAATACGTATGCTAAACTTGTATAAATAGATTGTTATCGTATGATTTACCTGCAGTATTCTCCGGAATAGTAACATTTATAGTGCAATTTAGATTATGTTTGTCGATCCATACTGCCACACTCCTACAATTAGGACCTATCGAGGCGTGTAGGTTTCCTGTAAGCCAACTTGGTAGTCGAGGAGGTGGAGGCCGAGATGTAGCGGGTCTCGTCTTTTTGACATGTATATATAATTTCATATCAATCGACTCATATATATATATACACACTAACAAATTAAAGTAATAAAAATTTATCATACAATATCAGTATAGAGGACATCTACTTCGGGCCACAATATCACTCCGCCTACTGCCTCACCAAGTGTTTCAGCATCTGGGTGTGCATGAGGTAGTGCAAGATTCGTCGAGCCAGTGAGTATATGTATGGGGCTCACACGTACCATGCCATCTGGTACTGGACTTTCATAAAACATGCACCATTTAAGGGGTGGGCAAGCCGATGCATCTGCAACGATATATCCTTCACTTTGTAGTCGACATGACTTCAACCCCTACAAATTTACGTAAAGAATGTTATATGCATATATACACAAACATATCATCTTGAACAGACTAGCTATTATATATGCCATAAAAATACTTACAGAGGACGTGCTATATGGGTCTATAGGATTACTCCCAACCTCTGCAGTACAAGGAGTAGGAGAAGAGAGGTTCACCAAAGGTATTGTCTGAGTAGCAGTCTGAGACACCTGCCACTTGTTAAATGCTTCCTGGAGTCTTTTATCAACTACTTCCTCGACTCTCCTATCAATTAAGGAATCTACCTATACATGGATAAAAGAAATGCTAGTTTCTGATTATTGAATTCCCTTTTGCAATAACGTTCTAAAATAAGAATAAGTTACCTCAGCTTGTGAAAGTCCCGCTTTTGGGACATGTTTACACTGGGATGGCCCAAAGAACGCTTTGATGCCCACACCAGTGCCTGCACCCCTTACACGTCCAGGATGCTCTGGATTACCCAGAGAAACTGTTAGTTCATCCCTTGTACCCTGAGGGATGAACTTGCCTTCCTTCCTCTGCTCGTACAGCTCCCGCTAAGCACCATCAACAAAAATTCGTAAATAAACATAACAATAATTAATATCGATAGATTGTTTAAGAGTTTAATTTTTACCATTTTTGCAGCCGCCTCAGCGGTTGCAGGCTTCGGTATCTCTCCCTTCTTGTTTTCCCTCTCAGCTATCCACATAACATGACGAGATAGAGGTGCAAGAGCAGCAGTAGAGGACTCTGCAGTCTCATGAGTAGCAGTAGGCTGAGTAGACTCAGCCTGTAGTCTTTGGCGAACGCCTGCATATCCTCTTAGACCCATTGTGTGGTCGTGCACATTCAGTGCACGCCTTGCTCGTTGAGCATCACTGATAGCCTAGTTAGTTAGCACATTGATTTGGTTAGTAATACTAAAAGTTAATCTTGAATAGGTGAATACATAAAAACGTATATTAATTAAATTGGGAGTGGCGCTTAATACCTTGAATTCATCTATTTTTCTTTGGGTAACAAACTCCTCCCATTATTTGGGGTCCAAGTAGTTCCATTGCTGTGTGGCTTCCTTCTTCCTATATTTATTTTTCAAAGAGAATACAAACAAAAATTATTAGTGTAGAGTTAGTGAAATAATACTGATCAATGTCTAGAATTGGAATCAATCAAGAACCTATTCTCAGAATCGCGTATGTAATCTCGGGTGAGATTGGTCATATAGTTCCTTAGGACCCTCCCACAACGTTGCATCACACATTTATGATGCAACTTTTCATCCAGATCAAATATGCTCTGCAAATTAAATAGAATTTCTATTAACTAGTATCCTAAAAATTAGTAATCTACACAAATAGAATTACAAATAATAATAACTCACGCATAGTTCCTTCCATATGTGGTCTTTCTTCCCTTTAGGAACTTTATGCCATGATTCTAGGATAGGACTGCAATGGCTGCGAGTAAGAACCCCAAGATATGAAACAAATGAGTTGCGGTTCACTCCATATGGATTTCCTGCCTGATCGAAATCCACAGTCAATTAGGGTCCATTTCCCCTTTGTTGTATTAAATTGTTCATCATTGTGATGCCCCTCACTTTCTCAATTTTCTTTTGTTGCTCATCAAGTGCTGTAATTTCTTCAGGGGGTACATCACCAACCTAAAATTTGATAAAAACACACTTACATAATATAATTATAAATGAACATATAGATAGAAACCTCAGGGATATATTCTTAAAACTTACATTGTCAGGCGGTGCAAGCATGTCCTCACCCTCATGGTGATCATCAACGCGGTCCTGATCAGCCATCTGAAAGTTCACATTCAAATTATAAATTTCACATTCTAAAGTAACACTAATTGTAAAGTTCACATTGTAAAGTACACATTCACAGGGGTGCAACGATTGCGAATGGACATCCCATGTGTTGTCATTCTTATATATAATAAATGTGTACCACCTATCCCATTCTTGAACGCCTGATCTCACTAGTAAGTGTATAATGTGTATTGAGTTTTCAAGAAAATTTCGGCAGCATTTCCCCGTTGTTCTCTAAGTACATATGTACTTAGAGAACAAACGGGGAAATGCTGCCGAAATTTTCTTGAAAATAAAATACACATTATACACTTACATCCTAAGTGAGATTAGGTGTTCAAGAACAGTCCCAAACTAGGGACTATCCAAGATTTACTCCTAATGAGTAAATCTTGGATGAGTTTCTAGACCAACAAATTCATGTGTTGTCATTCTTATATATAATAAATGTGTATAAACTACAAGAAACATGGTTAATCCTAATCTATAGAGCATTATTAAATAATAAATCAAAAAATCAATAGTTTCAAACATGCAATAATTCATAATGCAATGTTATAAACTAAAGGCAACATGGTTAATCCCCACACTCTAGTAGACAGACTAACTATTCGTTTAATAACCCTATTTCCGCATGTACGTACATGATTATCAACTTTAAAACCCTATAATTCATTGAAATCATTCTAATTCAATTTAAGATGTTGGGATCGCATAATTATATACTGCAGTGATCTGAACAAGACAACCATGAATAAGTTAAAGAGACATGTTTGCAAACTGGAGAGCCACAATAAGATTGGGTGTCTAATAAACAAGAAGGCAGTGCACCTCAAATAATGTTGTTTAAATAAATAAATCACATAGCAACTTACACCACAATAACATTGAAGAAAAATTGCACACATGCACATCCATAGGATTCTTCAACCATTCCACTCTTCCGAGCATCATCAATCATGTCCTCTGATTGATTTTGGATTGGAGGGGATACAGGAAAGCGATAATAGGGGGGAAGGTTAGGGGAAAACCTGATAATGGCAGTCAGAGGAGGGGAGCGACGGTTGATCAAGCTGCTTCCTACTTGCGCAGGTCCAACGGCAGGGGCGGGAGCGGTAGCGACGCCTGAGAAGAGGAGCGACAGTAGGTGGCCAAGTATTGCAAATGTGGTGCCTGTGAGAAGAGGAAAGCGTCCAGGCAGTGGGCGGAGGGCTGGTCGTCGAGCAGAAGGGCTCCGGGTGGAGAGCTGGTCGCCGGCGTCGGGCAGAAGGTCTCCAGGCGCCTGGTCTCCAGTACGCGGCGCGGTCGTCGACCGGCGGGGTAGCAAGCGGCAGCTGTGGTCGGAGCGGAGCAGTGATGGAGTAGAGGTGCGGCGGCAGATCAGTGGTGGCGAGTGGCGGTGGTGTCGGCGACCAAAGAACGACCAACAAAAGGCGGAGGAGGCGGAGGTAGAGCAGCAGCGAGCGGCGGTGGAGCATAGGAATTGCTGGAGACCAGCAAACCCTCAGCGGAAATGAATGAAACAGAAGGGGAAGAGTCTGCCTCACGCTGTTAAGTTAACAATAGGTGTCGGTTATTAACAACAACCGACAATAAACACTATACGTGTCGGTTTCCAACAACACACCAACACTAAAGGGAGGTGAAAATTTTCACGGTTATGCGCGCGATAACACAATGGAGTCAGTTATTGTCATAAAACCGACGATGAAAATTGGTCAAATTTCTATCTCGCAGAAAATCTTTAGTCGTCGATTTCTATTTTAAAAACCGACGATGTATGTTAATTTTTAGAGGTAATTTTTTTTGCCTGAAATTTTGGTTTTGGCGGTTACTTTTAGGTGTCGGTTTATTATTAAGGAACTGACACTGAATAAAAGAGATACCCATGTCTGGTCGCCCTTCACAGATTGATGTCGGTATATTTATTTTATAAACTGACGTTGTATTTTTTAGGTGTCAGTGTATTATTACAACCGTCACTGTTAAAAGTGACGTTATAAGCCATTTCTGTAGTAGTGAGAATAGTTTCTTTCTCCTACATGCATAAATAGTTAGATCAAATAGTTCCATGCAGTGTCAGTCAAATAGTTCCATGCAGTGTTAGTCAAAGAGCCTACCCCTAGTAGCCAAACCACTTGTTCATATTCTTCATAGAAAATGTGCAACCTTTGGAATCTAGTTAGATCTCCAGATATTGCTCCATATGTTGTCTCCTTGCTGAGCTATGTGTCTTATGGCTTCCTCTTTCCCTAAAAATCCCAACAAATAGGCTGAGCAGATAGTAAACACTATCCTTAAGTTTTCTTCTGCTCAAAGGAATAGAACAAATATGGTATGCATATGTGATCATGCGTCAAAGTGCACCACAATCACTAAGATATTAATCCTAGATTTTTACCTTTTTTACTATCCAATTAAGGCTAGTATAGAAGGTTCAATCCTACAGGACAATATTTTTAAGATGGTAGACTCTAATCCCAATTGGTTTTTATTTGAACTTTTATTTCTTTTTGATATTTTTATTTAGGGAATAAGAAAAAGAAATCAGATTGGGGTTTGAAGGTTTATGCTAGAACAAGAAATATGATGCAAAAGTAAAGGTTTCACTAGCAAGGAAGCAAGGTTACACTATCACAAGAAAAAGAGAAATTATTAGCACAATAAAAATATTGAGAATGGAAAAACTAGAACTTAGAAGAAATGGATCAAAATATGTTTATAGAATGGTTGAATTTAGATTAATGGAATATTGAGGATTTTAGGGGTTTTCACCACCTTAGCCTAGGCAAGAATAAACTAATGTTTAAAAACAACAAAATAGACAAAGGTTTGTGAATTAAATAAATCCACAAAAGATAAAATCTACACGAGCCCATTGGTCATGCTGCTCATGTTTCTTAGTTCATCATCCGAAAAGAGATCCACCTTATGTGTCTAGGTTTGGCATCTTTCTTAGTCATAAGGTAACAAATGGCTGCATGGTCAGTGTCAATAATGACTTTGGAGCCAACCAAGTATGAGCAAAATTTGTCAAAAGCATAGACAACAACTAGCATTTCTTTTTCGGTGACAATGTAATTTCACTGAGCTTCATCGAAGGTCTTGGATACATAGTTTATGACATGGTGTTCTTATCAATTCGCTGTCCTAGGATGGCACCTACGGAAAAGTCACTAGCATCACACATGATTTCAAAAGGTAGGACGGATGATTGGAGTGGATGTGAGAGCATTTTTCAAACACAGAAAACTATCCATGAAGGCTTTGTCAAAATTGAAGGGCACCTCCTTTTGAAGAAGGTTGGTGAGAGGTTTGGTGATCTTGGAGAAGTCGTGGATGAATCACCGATAGAAACCGAAATGCCCCAAAAAGGCTCAAATGTCTTTGACTGAGGTCGGGGGTGGAAGCTTGGTGATGACTTCAATTTTGGCCTTGTCAACTTTTATGCCTTGGTTACTTACTCTATGGCCTAGAACAATTCCCTCCTTAACAATGAAGTGACACTTCTCCCAATTAAGGACTAAGTGTGACTCAACACATCTATCAAGAATAAGAGCTAGGTTTCTAAGGCAAGAGTCAAAACTGTCTCCATAAATGGAGAAGTCATCCATGAACACCTCCATGACGGTTTTGATTAATCCTACAAAGATGGCTGACATACACCGTTGGAAGGTGGTTGGTGCATTGCCCAAACCGAAGGGCATTCGTCTAAACGTGTAAGTGCCAAAAGGACATATGAAAGTTGTTTTCTCTTGATCTTCAGGATGGATAGGAATATGCTAAAATCCTGAGTAGCCATCTAGATAACAAAAATATTATTTATGGGATAAGTGCTCAAGAACTTGGTCTAGGAAGGGAAGTGGGAAGTGGTCTTTCCTAGTTGCCTTATTGAGCTTCCTATACTCAATACACATTATCCATACTATAACAGTGTGAGTGGGAATGAGTTCACTTTTATAATTTATGATGGCAGTGCCCCCCCTTTGGGAACAACATGAACATGATTGACTCATGGTGAGTCAGAGACGAGGTAGATGATTCCTGCAGTCAAAAGTTTGATTACATCTAGACATGCAACTTCCTTCATGTTTAGATTAAGTTTTCAATGCAGACCGTAGGAGGGTTTGTTGTCTTCTATGATTGGGATTTTGTGAATGCAAATGGATTGATCTATCCTAACTAAATCTATCATTTTATACCCCAAGGCAGATTTCCTTTTTCTAAGTTCCAACATAAGTTTGTTTTCTTATTCAAGGGTAAGATCAGAATTTATGATGATAGGGTACAATTGTTTTTCATCAAGGAACACATATTTCAAACCTATGGGAAGATTTTTCATTTTCGTGGCCTTAGGTGGTTCAAGTTTTTCTTCTATGATGGAGATCATTTTAAGGTCCTCAATGTCAGCATCAGGAATTTCCTCAGAATCATCTAAATGAGCCCTACATTTGTCTAATTGTTCATTATCAAGATCACATTCAGGAGGAGCAGTGAGGGCCATGTGTAGAGGGTCATCAAATAACTCACATTCTTGTCTCAGTTGGGATACTTTATCAACATAGTCAAGGAGATAGACCTCTTCTTGGAAAATACTTTCAAACACCCTAAACTCTAGGATTTGTTTCCCTAATCTTAGCAGAATGGTTCCAGCCTCAACATCAATCAAGGCCCGGGCGGTGGCTAGGAAGAGACGACCAAAAAATGAGTGGGTAATGCAAATCTTCCTTTATGTCCATGATCACAAAGTCACATGGGACATAGGCATCTTTCCCAACCTTGACTAGAATGTCTTCTATGATTCCCATGGGTTTGGTCATGGATGAGTCTGCTAATTGAATGGTCATGGTTGTGGTAACATGTCAGTGAATCCTAATATTTTGCAAAGAGTGTAAGGCATGATGGATATACTGGCTCCTATGTCATCTAGGCCCTTTATACAAGCATTGTCACCTAAGTAACACACTATTCTAAAAGAACCAGGGTCCTTCTATTTTTTAGGCATTTTACTTTGGATTATGTCAGAAGTGGTCCTAGAAAGTTTGATAGTTTCATAATCTTCTGTGGCATACTTCCTAGTCAAGAGGGACTTCATGTATTTGGACTAGGCAGGTATGTCTACTAAAGCATCAAGGAAGGGAATATCAACATGTAATTTTTTCATGGCTTCCCTAAACTTCATGAAACGAGTGTCAAGCCTTGTTTGTTTGAGGTGGGCTTGGTAGGGAGGTCGTGGTTTGTAGATGGGTTCTTCAGCTTCTACCTGTGGGGATTCAGGGATGGTTGGTTCAAGGGGAGTTTCGGGTTCAACAACTACCATGTCTTCATCCTCAAAATCTAAAGGTATGGCTGAAGGTTTTTCAAAAATAGGAGGGGAGTGTATTTTTCCTGAACGAGTAGAGACAACCTTGAGTTGTTTGGGATGTTTGGGATTGTTTTCAAACTACCCAGCAAAACAGCCGACATGGGATTTCTGTTGGGAAAAAATGTGTGCTAATTGGGAATCAATTGCCTTTTAGTGAGCTTGTTGGGCAAGAATGATTTTGGTCCAAAGTGGCTATCCTTTCATCGGTTGAGGGAGGGGGAGTAGGAACATTTTTTGGTGGTTGAGGAGGTGGTTGATTGATATTTTGAGGAGATAGGTTCAAGTTTTGAAATTGTTATCATTGGTAGGGTGGTCGGTTTTGGTGGTTTTCTTGATAGTTCCCTTGGTTCCCAAAATTTCTTTGATTGTTGTATGGAAAGCCAGGTGGTGGCCGATCATTTTTGTGAGGATAGGGAGGTCTTTGTTGGGATGGAAGTTTGCTTGAGTTTTTAGCACCAGAAGGGTTCCCATATTGGACTCCAGGATGATTTCTAGTTTGACTAGGGTTGTAGTAACATTGGCCTGGTATGGTGTGAATAGAGTTGAGGTCCTCCAATTGTTGTCCTATTTCTAGCTGCATGGGGGTGTTGTGGAGATATTGGCAATGTAAGGTGGTGTGATAATATCCTTGACAGATGCCACAAAGTCATTCTACAACTTTTATTTTTTGGAGTATCTCTCTATAGGTTCCTAGGGATGACTCTAAGCGGTCTTGTTTTAGGGAAATTAATTTAAGGCTTTCTGTTATGTTTTGGATGTTAGAATTAACTTCATCTTTAGCTACCTTGAGAACCCCAATAGCCCCCCATCTAGATTTTGTTTCAGAAGCACATTTAACAACCTCCCACGCACTAGTTAGGCTTTGGTTCATGCAATTTCCTCCATATAAGGAATGAAGGGAAAATTTGGTGTCATTGTCAACACTGCAGTAGAAAATTTCTATGAGTTGGGCTTGAGAAATGTCACGATGAGGGCAATTCTGAAGCAAGTCTTTGAATCTTTCCTAGGTTTTCTCCTGGGGACATAGAAAAATGAGTGATTTTTCCCCTGATTTTATAAGTGAGGGAAGGAGGGTAAATTTTTTTAAGGAATTTATTTTGTAGAACTTCCCATTGCAACCTGTTCTTCACTTTCCATGGTATTGTACCAACCACTAGCTTGGCCGGTGAGAGAATATTTGAACAATCTAAGATGGATTGCATCTTTAGAGATGCTTGGTAGTTTGTTCAAGGAACAATGGTCAATAAACCTTTAAAGATGATCATGGCAACTTTCTCCATTGTTTCCAGAGAAAGGGTTGGCTTGGATCATGGTGATCCATTGGCTTCAGATTTCAAATTGTGGGGCAAGGATGTCAGGAGGCACTATTGGATGACGTGCATAGGTGGTCTTTGGAATATTAAAAACCTTTAATTGTTTTTGCCTTTTGGCTTCCCTCCTACCGACCTCTAACGTTTCTTATTCAGCCATGTAGGCTACTCAAAAAATAGTTTCTCTAGCTGCTTGATCAGCTAAGATGTGCTCTCTTTGAACCGCAAGAGTCTGGTTGATCCTACGAGCAACTTCTTCTTCATCCATCCTAATTCAATTTTGATGACTTAGACAGTGGAAGCTTCTATTTATCTCAAGATCAAAGTTGAACAGTGTAAATTTGGCGTTCAAGCGTCACATGCATAAATAAGCAGTTAATCGTGTGTAGAAAAAATAGACTGTCGGAATGGAAAATTAGTAGAAAAAGGATTAGCACTTCCATAATTTTACTCGGAAGGCATAAAAAATAATAAAAAAAGATTTTTCAAAAAACAAATTTGGGTTCGATAAAACTATCTGTTGTCCCTAACAATTGAGCCAAATTGATAATGTGTCAAAGTACATTACAATCACTTAGATATTAATCCTAGATTTTAACTTTTTTTATTGTCCAATTAAGGCTAGTATAGAAGGGTCGATCCCACAGGACAACATTTTAAAGATGGTAGACTCTAATCCCAATTGGTTTTCGTTTGAACTTTTATTTCTTTTTGGTATTTTTATTTAGGGAACAAGAAAAAGAAATCAGATTGGGGTTTGATGGCCTATTCTAGAACAAGAAATATGATGCAAAATTAAAGGTTACAAGAGCAAAGAAGCAATGTTACACTATCACAAGAAAAAGAGAGATTGTTAGGACAATAAAAATATTGAGAATGGAAAAAGTAGAACTTATAAGAAATGGATCAAATGAGGTTTATGGAATGGTTGAATTCAGATTAAGGGAATATCGAGGTTTTTAGGGGTTTTCACCACCTTAGCCTAGGCGAGAATGAACCAATGTTCAAAAACAACAAAATAGACGAAGGTATGTGAATTAAATAAATCCACAAATGATGAACTCCACATGAGCCCATTGGTCTTGGTGCTCATGTTTCCTAGATCATCATCCGAAAATAGATAAATCCATGATCGTATCAAAATCTCAATGTGATTTGGTTTTATCGTTTTAAATCTTGATTTCCATGGTCATTTCCATTGGGATTAACATAAGATCTAATCTAGTAATCACTTCGATAGATCATCGATTTCTAAACCAAAAAGCCATCTAATAATCATCGTCTTAAAACTTAGTTAGATTCAAACCATGGATAAGGGGTTATTCCCCTTGCCTCAATAGAGAAACTACTTGCTCATGATTGTGGAGTAGAGGGAGGCGGAGGAAGAACGTATTCTATCCATAGTCTAGACTTTGAAAGGAATTTAATCCTTAGGCTAGAGACTATTAAATGGCTGAATCCTTAGTCCCTTGATCCAAGCTATAGAAGGGGAAGAAGGAGAAGAACTATATCTAATGGCAATTGAATGTAAAGGAAAACAAAAACAATCTAAAATGCAGTTAACTTTGAGAATGAACAAAATATATTTGTTGCTAATCTGAATGCAAAGTACAAGAGAATAATCGCTCTAAATAATTCCGTACAAAAGATAATGGTGAAGGATGGAGAACTCCTCTCCTTTTATAGAAGAATGATGGGGGTAGGCTTCCCTCAAAAGAGGGGGAAAAAGGGGGGGGGACCGACAGTTTGAATTTTTTAGATCTAGTTCATAGAGTCTTGATTGTCTTTAATTATCTTGACCATGTAACTCTCTTTAATGCAGATTCTAGCAACAGGGATTTTGAGAAAATTACTTCTTTCCAAAGAATATATGTACACTAGAAAATATGATTTTCCTATAGGCCTTTGCATTTCCTTTCCAAATTATATTTGAACATTAAATTCTACCTTGGGATGTGAGAATTATGCCAATTTTGGTGCAAAATATATATTTAAATCAGCACTGCGGGAAAATTGAAATGCATCCTACCTTCATCTCTTTTTATCTTTAATAATTCTTTAGAATTGAGAGAAATCTCATAAGAATTCATAAAAGGACTATTGAGAGTATGAAAGTGTAATTGATTTCTGAATTAAAATAAAATTACCAAAAAGTCTTGATTAATTATCCTAAATGATGCACAAATAAATGATGAATATGTATTCATCAATATTTTTCTGAGTAACTTTCTCAAACCTTGTTCCTATCCCAGAAGTCCCCTTCTGGCTTCATCATCTTCTTTACTTTGGTAAGTAGCAGTTCATCTTCATTATGTAGATTCTGCATTGTGTTGTCTTCTTTTGGCAGCCAGTGGTCTGTCCAAATATTCACGTCCTTGCCATCACCTATCCTCCATTTGACCCCTTCTTTCGGCAGTGCTTTTGCATTCCATAGGCTCCTCCACATGTAGCTTGGGTTGTTCCACCTCCTTGCTTTCAAAATAGAGGGCCTATGGAAATACATTGCTTTCAACACTTTACTCACTAGTGAATCTAGATTTGATGCTAACCTCCATAGTTTCTTTTCTAGGAGAGCCTGGTTAACGACATGCAAGTCCCTAAATCCTAAGCCCCCTATTTTTTCAGTCTGCAAAGGTTGTCCCAGCTCATCCAATAGATTTTCCGTTCATTTTCTTTTTCTCCCCACCAGAACCTAGATATGAGGCTATGGATCTCCTCTAGTGTTCCCTCTGGCAACTAGAAAATACTCATCACATATGTAGGGATCGCTTGTGCCAAAGCCTATCAGTACTTCTTTTCCTAGTTTTAGCAATAGTTTCTCTATCCCCCTCTATAGCTTCCTCCCTATTCTCTCTTTAATGTTGTTGAACACTTTATTCTTGTATCTTCCAATGGTTGTTCTAAGGCCCAAATAGCCTGTGTGTATGTCCACCTCCTTTACTTTCAGCAGCTTTTGAAACACCTCCTTCTTTGCAATTGTAGTACCTTTGCTAGAGACAACTTCTATTTTAGATAAATTAATCTTCTAACCTGATTCCTTCTCATACTGCTGATGATTTTAGCTATTTTCAAGCATTCTTCATTAGTTTCTCTAGTAAATAAAATATTGTCATCGGCAAAGAAAAGATGTGAAATACATGGAACCCCTCTATTAGGCTTTATACTTCTGGCGATAATAAAAAGGTAAGGTGAGAGAGGGTCATCCTGGAAAAGTCCCCACGACGGCTTAATACTTCTGATCCAATCTCCATTTATGGCGAAAGAGTGTTGAAAAGTCACAACGCAGTCTATGATTCTTTTCCTCCACTTCTCTCCAAACCCCATCTTCTCAATGACATGCATCAAAAAATTCCTCTCCACACTATCATTTGCTTTAGAGTTAAGTGTAATGTTGTCCTTTTTCCTCCCTTTGTCCCTTTTCATAGCATGAAAAAGTTCATATGCAATAAGGGCATTGCCTGTGATCATCCTGTCTAGAATGAAAGTAATTTTATTTTTAGAGACAATATTATTCATGTGCGGCTTCAACCTATTTGCAACTACCTTGGATGCAATTCTGTATAGCATATTACACAGATTAATAGGCTGAAACTCCCCCATTGTCGTTGGCTTTTCTACCTTCAGGACCGGCACCACCACTACATCATTTATTGCACCCATGCTTCTTACTCCTTTCCACCAGCCTTTAATATAGCTTGCCACGTCCCTCCTCATGATGCTCCAGTATTTTTGGAAGAAAGTTTCCTTCATTCCATCTGGACCCGATGCTTTATTCAGATGCATTTCCTTCAAAGCTTCTAGGATTTATTCATCTGTCATGTCTCTTTCCAGCCTTGCATTTTGCATATCGTCAATCATCCGCTCTATTCCTTTTGTAGTCTGCCCAAAGCCAGACGGACCACTCATTTGGAATAGTTGTATGGAAAAGTCAATGATAATATTGTTAATCTCTTTCTCCTTTATTCTACATGCCCTTGTTCATCCTTCAGTCCTATAGTTTCTTTGTCTCCTGTTAGTGGCTTTTTGGTGAAAGTACATTGTGCTTTGGTTCCCCTCTTTGATTTCTTGACTCTATCTCTAGCGCACCAGGATTTCCTCATTCTTCCTCAACTAATATTGGAGTTCCTTATATTTCTCTTCTAATTTCTATAGGCATACATGGTCGGGTGGGGAAGCTTGGATCTAACATAAATCTTTTTCCAGCTCCTTAATTTTCCTCCTTTCTCTAAATTTTCCTTCAGCCCACTTTTAGAGATTCTCTTTCCTTTTTATAAACTTCTCTAAAATCCTAGAATTGTTCTCACACACCCATGCTTTTTTCTATCTCTTCACACTCTTTTTCTCTGACCCACATTGGCTCAAACCTGAAGAACTTCTTTCTTTTTCTCGTGTGAATATCCCTGGAGTCCACTGAGAGTGTGATATGTCCATGGTCCGACTCATATATAGGAAGATGAAACACCTTATAGTAATCATATCGATTCCTCCACTCCAAAACATATAGAAACCTATCCAATCTCTCCTAGATCAATGTCGCTTCTATCAGTCCTCTGCACCAGGTATAAATGTTCCCCGTAAAACCCGTGTCCACCAGAGCACAATCATCTATCACGTCATGAAATTTCTGCATAAAGCTATCTTCTTTGGGTGAGCCCCCCCACCCCCGTATTTTTAGAATTTGAGACAATTTCATTGAAGTCTCTAAAGAAGAGCACCAATTTCCATGCTTCACTTTTTAACTTTCTCATTAGTTCACATGTCTTCACTTTATTTTGTTGATCTGCCCAGCCATAGATCCCAACATCTCTCCATATAATGTTCCTTATGTGATCCCTTATCAAGCACCTCACATGTCTTTATGAGTAGTGTAGAATTTCTACCTTAACCTATTTCCACCAGAACCCAGTACTACCCGCTCTACAAGTGCTAGAAATGCACAGACCATCCCGATATCCACAACTATTTTGTGTTTCTTCTAGTTTTTTTTTTCCAAAAATCATAGTATCATGAAGACTACATTTTGGCACTCTCACCCATACCAATATCAGAGAGAACTAGCCTTGTTAGGGTCGCCGATCCACTGACAATTCCAATTGAGGATTTTCATTTCTCTTCATGGGGTTGTTCACTGCCAACCACCACTACTTGGGTCAGTACAACCCTCTCCACAAAAAACCAACATCCCCTCCCTAGTTGTTTTTCTTCCTAGCCACCTCCTATATATCATGTTCGTCCAACTCCATGTTGCACATCTCTGAGTTTTTGTTTATTTTACCTGCCATTGTCTCCCACACAACTTCCATTTTTGGTATGTCAAATGTTGCACCCCTACTCATCTTATACACCCATGGGACATGCTTCTTATTTCATGGCTCCTCTGTTCTTCCATGTTTCCTCTCCTTACCATTGATTTGTTTCTTCTTTTGGGACCTCGTGTCCACCCTTTGCAATTTTTGTTTAGTACCATCATGCCAAATTTTAGAGTGTTGACGTTCCTCCCTTACCCCTTAGGTGAAAGTGGATTCTTCCTCTGTGCTTAGAACTGTTTCCTTCTCACCCTCTCATACAGTTTCATCCACCCATGCCCCCTTCTGTAGAACCAAAAGTTACTCCACTGTAAATCTGATAACTATCCCCCTACCGCCACCTCCTCCTCCAATCCTCCCCCACACCCCCCACAACGACCTCCACTTGCCCATACTCATCGATGTACACTTCATCCCCCCTATCTTCCTTTTCCCATCCCCTCCCTGCTCCACCCCCCGAATGATAAGTTGAGCCCTCATTGTTGCCTACTAATGTGTGAGAAGGTACCATGTTCATCTCTTTTCCAAGAGTCTTCCATAGTTTCTTCTTCTATTCTTCATGCATGTACCACGTACCCATTCCCTCACTCTACTTTCCGCTTTTGCTGGATGTCGCTCCTTCGTCTGTGTTTCCTTCTGTCATCCTCTTGCTATTTTGGAAAGTTAGCTTCCTTCTAGCTATTCATTTTGACTAGAGATCAGGAATTTCTTGTCTTCTTTGCTTCCATGGAGATTCTTTGAGCCAATTTCCTCATATTTTTACCTACTCCTCATCTTCCTTTGTACTCCCACAGTCCTTATCAACATGTCCCAAAACTGCACAGTGGAAACAAAAGTTAGAGAGCCTCTCATACTTCACCTCCACATCCACCACGGATCCACCTTTGACTTTGATTTTAATTACCAGCTTCATTGTTTTTGTTACATCTAATAGAACTCAAACTTGGATAGAAGAATCCCATCCCAGTTTGTCACTATCAACTTTAAGAACTTCCCAGTTCATCATTCAATCAATGTTCCTTAAACCAGAGAAGATCATCTGAGATGTATGTGAGCTCATACATCACATATTAATTCACATGAGTATGGCCATACATTTCTCAGTCTCGCTTATCAAGTGGCCATGATATCGACTCCAATAAGAGGGAAAATCCCATCTACATGACTCATAATCAATCCTAATGTGTCACAATGCATCCAAGCATCACCTTCATGGAAACCCTTATTCGAGGTCATGCTGGATGATGTTCAAATGCATTGAAAAACATGCGACGAGTGTAATGACTTGAGGTCTAAGAATCACAATCACCACTATCACATTGAGATTTGATTATGATTGTTATCCATGTATCAATTCTCAAGGTGGGTCCGGTTTGTACACTATTCTCTAACAATTATCTATTTGTTTGGTTTGATATCACATATCATGACTAAAGAAATTTTATCATCAACCAACACACCCTCTAATGTTATGTATTATTGTTGTGTATTAGTTTCCACAATAATATCTGACTGGGGACATAATAAGAATGTATATACTCTTATCATCCATATGATTACATTGTTCAATTCCTCAAGCTGAAGACATATGTCATTGAGCAGTATCATTCTTTAGACATCTATCATGTTATATCATCATCTTATTATTGAACAAACATATAGAAAACATTTACTTTATTATTAATTAAATCATTCACAAGATATGTCATTACAATCATCATGTTACTAGCTCTCTAGGCTTAGCTACCAATAGATAATGATAGCTAGGGTTCATGTATAAGAGCATTTATCTATGATCCAGCTACCTTGTTCCTTTTGAATAGGAGAGGCAAGGAAGCATTGTTTCCAAAAACCTAGAAAACAAAAAGGCAGTGGATGCATTTTAAGTGTCCCGTTCTTCGATTGCCAATCATTTAGTTGGCTAAGTTAGAACATTCTAGAATTTTGTTATTAATTAATTTGTCAATTAATTAATGAATTGATTGACTAATTTTTAAGTATGTGGCTAGAGACTTCATGCGATCTGTAGGGGATAACCAGTTGACTCATCATATGAGTTGAAAATTGAAACTCAGCCAATTGTCTAAGACCTTTTAGCCCATTATCAAGGATTTCAGACCAATATTGTTATAGTTATTTACCCAAACATTTTAGTAATCAATTTGTTTAGGAACATTTCCAATCATGTCCACAATTATAATCCTATGTCAATGCATTTTATATATGTGACCCTATGCTCTCCAAATTATGTTGGTAGTGATCCATAATCAAATTATGATTTCACAAGTAATGATTGGTATCTAGGAAGACTTTATTCCACCAGAGTAACGTGAGAAGTGATAAATGTGTATTTATCCTTTTTAATTTAATATTTTAGATATCTTTTAGGATTGTTTTGTTATTTATTTTCATAGTTTTGTAATTAATTGTATTAATTTATATTTTTCTCTTTATTTGGAGTTTTTTTTTTGGTTTTTTGTAGGAAAATTGTCTAACCACTCCAATGATCAATTTCCCTTGAAAAATGTTTTGCACAATTCCCGCAGTGCCTGCAATTTATGTATATCCTTCACCAAAAGTGACATAATGTTTGCGTCAAAACTCCGAATTGAGTGTACAAGTATTCATTGGAAAGGGAATTTAATATTATAAAAGAAAATTATATTATTTGGACCTTTTTTTCTTTTTGCGAGAGAGATATACGTCGAAATTTCTGCTGCAAGAATCTGCATTAAAGAGAGTTACATGGTCAAGATAATTAAAGACAATCAACTTTTTATTTGACCAGATCTAGAAAATTCAAAAAGCCATCTCCCTCTCCCCCCCCCTTTTGAGGGTAGACTACCCCCTCCCCCTCCTATAAAAGGAGGGAAGCTCCACTTGTATTAGCATTCCATTCTACATTCTATTTCATTCTGAATTTTTGTTGTAGAGCAAATCTTTCTTTCTGGTATTTTAATTCCTTTAGATTATACAAAGCATTTTTATTTAAGGATCTTTTTCTTTAAATTTTGTTCTTTTTCTTCATTCTAGATCTAGATCTTGTTTGTTCTTGTTTTATTTCTCTTTTGTTCTCTTGGAACGGAGGACTAAGGGACCAAGTCATTTAAATAGCACCACAAAGATCTATTTGGAGTTTCTCTTTTCTATGGTCTACAACTTCCTTCCTTCCTTCCCTTGATTCCTCCATCATGTCTAGTGAGTAGTTTTCTTATTGAGGCAAGGGGAGTAGCCCCTTATCCATATGATGAATGGATCAAAATTTTTGCCCGACTTTTAGATAAATGGTTTTAGATTTAGAAATTGACGATTTTAACAAAATGACCTCTCATTTTCATCTCTTGTTAATCTTGGAGGATGAGACTGTAGAACTCAAGATTTAGAACAAATAAATCAACTACATGGGGATTTGGATGAGACCTCAGAAAATTCCCCATTAGGATGATTGAACTAGGATCCATGAATGCCAGGACCAATGGGTTCATGGGGAGTTCATCTTTTTTGAATCATTTACAAATATTTCAACCTTCATTTATTTATATTATCGTGTAATTTCTTCAGTCTCGTTTCACATCATCTAGGATGGTGAAATCCTATAGCTTTAGTATTTCTTTCTTCTTCTTTTTTATTTGCAAGCAAATGGGAGATTATTATTGATCCTTCTCCCTAACGCATGCTAAAATAATAGGAATGTTTACACTGGCATCTAGTTTAAGCTAGGGAGGACTAACATTATGAAAGAAGATAGTGTTTGATAGGTCAATGGATATTTTTGTAAGGGCATCCGCAACCCCATTATATTTCCCTGGAACAAAGAAGATCTATGTTCCTAGTTGGTTTGCAAGGATCTTTTTTATTCGGAAAATATAAGGATGGAACCTGGAAGGAGGGGCTTCCACTTGTTTGATGAAGGCCACTGCCTGTTGTGAGTCTGTGAGGATCTACCTCTTCCCCAGATCTTCGTTCCCGTCCAACATGAGGGCTTTTGTGACTGCTTGAAGCTCAACTTCCAATGGACAGGTTGCCACTGTAGGTGCGCCCAAACAAAGTAGGCATCACCATTGCTATTGACCACATGGATGCTTGTACCCGCTACCAGATTATTAGCATGGAAGGAGGCATCTGTAAAGATGTAGTGATCAGTGTCCTCACTCATATTGTGATGATGCCAATTGATTGGGGCACTACAGGTTTCCCCCTGAAATGAATTTGCAATTGTAGAAGAATGCTCCTTGATAAAGTGGGTGATGTGGCACGGATCCCTAGTTGTTCCTTGATGGAGGCGATCCATACGCCATGACCAGATATGCCAACAAGTGACTATCTAAACCATAGTATTGTCTGATTAATTTCCAGCTTCAACAATGATGGATGAGATCCAGTCATCTTTGGCAAGTTGGAGATGATCCTGGTCAAGTCCAAGAGCATTCCAGATGGCTCTACTAAAAGTGTAGTCATGTAAAGCGTGGAGAAGTGTATCACTACCGTCGTTGCATATGGAATAGGAAGTATCTAAGTCAATGTGCCTCTGATTCTTTTCTACATTTGTGAGCTATGCACGATGGAGGAGAAGTCATAGGAAAGTGATGATATGTCCAGGCAAATTACTCTTCCACACAGCTGACCAGTCTCCGACAGTGTCGACCTCTTTTTCTATTCTAACCCACGTATAAGCTGACTTTGATGTGAACATGTCGAAAACTTCAAGGCTCGAGCCCCAAAGATCCTCACCCGTATTGTCGTCAGGAAGTGGTATAGCATGAATTGTTGGCCATGCCGTTGAAGGGATGAAATCCCAATCCCAATGACCTGGAGACATGGACATGGAGTTCACTGTCAGGTCATCCAGGTCTAGAGGGATTTGTAGGTCTGGGTCAAAATCCATAAGAGTTTTCCCCAATAACCATTTGTCGGTCCAGACTTTAGTTGAAGCGCCATTATTGATAATGCGGTGACTGAGTTCAAGTAAAGATGGAATTTTTTTCTTAATGAAACTCCACGCTGATGAGCCTTGCTTATTTTTAATTGTGCATGATGACATGTATTTTTATGACATGAATTTCACCCACAACTTTGAAGGGTTGTTCATGAAGTTCCATGCATTTTTTAACATCAGTGCCTGGTTCTGATCCTACGCATCCTTGATACCCAATCCTCCTCTCTTCTTGCTTGAAGTGATTTTCCTCCAGGAAACTAGGGACAGTTTTTGTTGTTCCCAATTTCTAGACCAGATGAAGCGTCTAGTATGGCGATTGATCTCATCACATAAGGATGGTGAGAGATTCATTGTTTGCATTGTATAGGAAAGTAGGGCATGTAGAGTTGATCGAGCCGGTGTAATGCGACCAGCCAAAGAGAGGTGTCACACTGTCCAACTGCTCATGCGGTCTCTTATTGAATTCAGAATTGATGCATGGGTTGGCTTATTCACACGATGGTGCAATATAGACACTCCAAGTTCTTTACCCAGGTCTTCTGTACATTGAAACCCAAGCTTCCTTCTTATAACTCCCCTCTCACGTCTTGGTGTGTTGGCACTAAAGAAACAACATGACTTTTCCTTTGAGATTTCTTGGCCTGAAACCAAAGAAAATTTCTTTAGAAACTTCTTCATTATCCGAGCTTGTGATGTTGTGGCTTCTCCCATAAGGAGGATATCATCAACAAAGAGCACATGGCTCAGTGGCGTTCCACCTTGAGTAAGAACATATGGTTTCTAGGACCCCTCAACCACAAAAAGGGATATTTCTTGGCTTAGTCATTCCATGTAGAGGATGAAAACATATGAGCTAATTGGGTCTCCTTGCCAGACTCCTTGGGACGGCTTGAAGGGATGAAAGGGGACTCCTTCCCAAGGATTGAGGTCAACCCTTGAGTGATGATCTGCATGAAGATATTACAGACTTTCAGTGGCAGACCTGTATGGCTGAGGGTATCACTGATGAAGTCCCAGTGCATTCGATCAAATGCCTTCGAGAGATCCAGTTTGACACACATCATCTGCTTTTTAGTTGACTTTGATTTCATTGAGTGTATTACCTCTTGAACCAATAGGATGTTATCATTGATTAGCCTCCCATGTACAAAGCTCGATTGGGTCAGAGAGATCCACGAGTTAAGTAGGGTCTTAATGCGTTCTACCAAGAGTTTAGACATTAGCTTGAAGCAACCATTCAGTAGGGATATAGGGCGTAAATCACTACAATGTTGTGGGACTTTGACCTTTAGAATTAAAACCATGTGTGCATCTGCCAATAATGGGTCAATAAGTTCAGTAATGAATATAATATGTATTGTTTTCTCCACAAAGGTCTTGATAGTACTCTAGTTGGATGGAAGGAATTCATTATACACACCATCCATGCCAGGTGCTTTGGATGGTACCATTTTAAAGAGCGTCAACTACATTTCTTCCAAGTTCGAGAGTGCCTCTAGATTTTGATAGTCCTTGATGGATATGGGTGGGAAGACTCCTGCATAGTTGTTGATGTGCGATGGACTCGATGAGGACGACATTGTAAGAAGAGTCGAAAAGAACTGGAGTACAAAGCTCCAGATCTCATCGCTCAAAGAGGTGCAGTTCCCCGCATGGTCCTTCAACCTGGCCACTTTGTTGAAGTGCCGACGGGCCTTCACATATGATTGATAAAAATGGGTATTGTTGTCCCCGAATTTGAACCAATCGATATGTGCCTTTTGTTGCCAATCAGCCTCCTCGCACAGGAGGAGCTTAGTGTACTGTTCCTTAAGAACAATGGAGCTATCGAGGGTGTTGTTAGGTTGTGAGAGAGATTGTACCTGGAAGCAGTCGATGAGTTGCAGTAGAGTCATTTTCTCCTTGTGATGTTGTTTCATGCATTTTCTATCCCAATGTTGTACCAACACCCTGAAGGGGGTGAGAGCAGACTGGAAATCAACGTTAGCATCCCATTGAGGTAGAAGAATCATGCGGAAGTTGAGAACCATGTGCCAACTAGACTTTGTTTTGAAAGCCTTAGCAAAGGATGAGGCATTCATGGTAATGTTGACTAGGATGGGATGGTGGTTAGAGTCAACGCGTGGGAGCATAGTGACTACAGCACCAAGAAGAAGATCCATCCAATGTTCATTAGCCACCACTCTATCTAGCTTCTCCTGCAGACCTCCTTTGTTGAAGGTAAAGAAGTGGCCATTGGTTTTCATTTCCAGGAGACCACATCTCGTTAAACAGTCATTGAATTGATCACTTGCATTCTTGTCAAAGTTTTTCCCACCAAACTTCTCAGAGACATCCAACATGGTGTTGAAATCTCCAATTATAACCCATGCCGAAGATATAGTTGTGGAGAGTTCTTCCAGCCTATTCCAAAGCAGGTGACATTTAATTGGGTTAGGACTGACATAGATGACTATCAAGAACCAAGCGTTATTCACTTTGCATTGAATAAAGTACCGATGGTTGCTAAGTATCTCAATATGACATTTATTGGTATCCCATAAAAGCCAGATCCCAACAGAGAAGCCAAGTGCTTCAACCCGATGGGAAGAGGGAAAGCCTATTTTCTTAATTATGTCCTCATCCTATTTACCACTACATGTAGGCTATAGAATTGCAAGGAGTTGTAGATTGGTAGAACGTTTGAGGTCCTTTAAGAGAGACAATTTATTTTTGGAGCCGGAACCTTGGATATTCTAACAGGAGAGCTTCATTTAATATACAAAGGTGGTTGATTGGAGGGTGAGTTTAAATGATGGCGGTGCACATCCCAATTGACTATCCGTCACCTTCTTTAGTATCCTACATGGTTGCATCATCCTGGTCAGGGGGATCTGACTCTTTAGAAAAGAGGGACCTGGAAACTATGCTTGAATTTACATGATTGTCAGCATCTTTTGGGGTGTCTGAGCGACCCTTCTTCCTGACACGGTCAAGAATGACCACTACTTGGTATATAATTTTCTGATTCACAACATAACATAGCCATCCCCCAAACACCTCCTTGACCTTGACGGTGTGCGGGGATGCACTGGTGGCCCAGGTCTGGAGGCCCTTGCGCATTGAACTGAAAGTTATTGTCTGTTGCTTATTGTTGGCCCCTTCCCACACTCGTCTCATCATCGTGAAGGGTGACGGCCGTGTTGATTGGAAGGGCTTGATCAACTTTCTTTTTTCCATCCCCAGCGTGTCCCTGGATAACTACTGATTTTCCTTTTGCCTTGTTCATTTGGCATTTCTTTTTTTTATTGACCACAGTTTCCCAAGCACCCTCTTCATCAGACGCTGACTCATCGTTGGACATAGTGGTGGCTTTGCCTTCCTTGTTGCGTGGGGTTCCTTTCTTCTTGTTTTGAGGCTTGCTTTTCTCTATGGCTGTGGGCTTACACCTCTTCAACTTTTGAGCATGGATGTCCATAGTGTACGTGACACTAGGCATGGGGACTGGAATGGAAGTTGAAGCAAGGTCACTTGCCGAAGTGGTGATGCGCTTGCAATTAGCATCTACATGGCCAAGCCTTCCACACTTCATGCACACTAAAGGAAGATTCTCATACTGGAGGTGGAAGTGTTTGTTGTTAATGAAGACTTCTGGTAGAAGCGGCTTCTGGGTTTCAACTTCCACCGCAACCCGAGCAAACTTCCCTCTATTTTCTTGTTCTGTTGTGGAATCGATCTTGATCGTTTTCCCTACTAGATCCCCAATTTTAGAGAGTAGTTGATTCTTGTAGAGGAAAACTGGGAGGTCATGGATTCTCAGCCAGATAACAAGCTTCCGTGGGATTGGATCCGATGGGCAGAAGGATGATGAACACGATTGCACCGAGAGGTAGTTCCCAAATACTGTCCACGGGATGCCAGTCATAGCCATCAGGTAGTCTTCTTAATTCACAAATTGTATGATATAGTATCCTTAGTCCAGGTCGATTACACAAAACTGATCCTTAGGTTCCCACAGGGTTTTGATCTTATTAACCATGGTCTGAAAGCTTAAGTTAACTCCTAGTGCTTTGACGACGACAACATGATGTCACAGTACAAGAAGGGGTTGGATCGCATCATGCTTGACTGAGATTGATGGTAGGACACCATTCATCTTGATAGAGATATCAAACTCCTTCAAGAGATCGGGGGAAATAGGGTTCAAATATCTCATACAAACCGCAAAGCTTTTCCTTGTAGGAGGCAGTCGCCTCTGTTTGATTTCCTTCATTTGTCTCCATGGAGTCGATGGTCGCTTATGCATGCTCCTGGCCTGCTTCCACATGGGTTTTCGGTGGCCTGTTGTGGTGAGGATGGCCCCTACTACCACAGCTTCCACCGCGGCCGCCACCACGACCGAACCCTACCGATCCCCACATCATGCTTTTACTTTTCTTTCTTTTGATTAGTTTATCTTTAATTCAACATCTTTATTTTTTGTTTTACTTTTAATGAAATCTCAAAATAGATTTTACATTCTTGTTCTCATAGTTGGATTTGAAACTCAACCATCTTTATCACCGTCTTTGTGGATCGACCCTTCTATACTAGCCTTTATCAGAAAGTATAAAAAGGATAAACTCTACGATAATTTTCCTAGTGATTGGTGTGCTAAATGACGTGCATCAATGTGGCGCCATTGCCAGGGACAACAAAGTTATTTTTTAGATCTAGTTGCTGATATATCTTGTATAAATTTGTTCATATTTCTCTAACTTGTATAACTTCAGTCTTGTTCTACATCTTTTGTTTCATAATTTATTTTTGTAGATTTTTGTTATTTTTTTTGCCTACCGAGTAACATTTTGGTAGTGTCTCTCCTCCTTTTATTGAGCTTCCATTCTGGCAGTTCTACTTCTAGTTTATTCCTTTTGTAATTTTTTATCTCATTCCATAATTATTTTTGTTTCATAGTTTTTTTAACATGTTTAATAATTTTTAGTCATGTTATATAATTTCCTACTTAGATTTTTGTAATTTCTATTTGCCTTGCGAGCACAATTCTAGAAGTGTATCTCCTCTTTCTACTGAGTTTTCATTCTGACAGTACTTCTTTCTATTTTTTTAGTAATTTTAGTTTATTCCATAAATTTTTAGCTTTATAGTTTTTGGTTCTCTTTGTAATTTTGACTAAACTGTTATCTTGTAATCTCTATTCTCTCGTGCGTTGATTGGCATATCTTTTAGGAACTTTTATGATCAAGTGGGCATCCCAATATCCCCAATAATGTTATTATCGTGGTCTTTACCACCATGCATCTCTTGCATGTCCGACCTTATCCCATAACACCCCTCTATATGATCCCTTTCATCTTGGTAGGTATAATGTGAATCCATATTTTTCTGAGAACCATTATGGGGAACCTTGCTATCCATATTCTAAGGGGGGTATGATCAACATAATGTTGGAGGGTATGACCAACAGAACTTTGGGGGAAATGGACCTATTGATGATACCCAATATAATCCTCAGCAAGAAGAGAAACTTAGGTCCCTAGAGAAGATGGAAATAAAATAGATAACTAGCCAAACCTTGTTAGCCACTTTGTTGAAATCTCAATCCCAAAACCTAAATGTTCCAAATATGTTCCCCCATGATTCAGTGACACCTTGTAATATTGAATCTTCCCACCATGATGGATGCAATGGAAATTACAACCCACCATCTTCTAAATATTATTATGAGGAGCAATGTCACAATAAATATGAGGAGAACAAGGCCCAAGACTACCATGAGAGGTATGGTGAGGATGGACAAAATTTTGGAGTGTACAAATCCTATGATGAAACTCAATTTAATCTTGAACTGGAAGAGAGACTTAAGACCCTAGAGAAGATGGCAGCAGAAGTTCAATCCATGTTAGCTACTATGATAGAGGCACAATCACAGATTCCCCCTATAGAGTTTGACCAACCCAAGATAGTTCTCCCCGATTATGATGACGATCATCCTATTTTTGTGTCATATATGTCAGATTCTGAAGAAAGCACAAGCCATGGAGCCATATTTTGTGTGTAATGAAGATGTTGGTATCCCTACCTTTCCTTTAGAGACTCTATTACTCGAATATGAAAAGTCGAAGAAGGAGAGTAATTATGAAGATCCAAAAATCCCTCCCATCCTTAACATAAACCCAGTTGATATCAAAAACCAAATCCCCTTTTTTGACTCTATTTTAGATAATGAGAGTCCAACCCCCTTTGAGAAAACAATTCCTTCGATTTTGACACAGCCAATTCTCATTCCACATAAGACTAATGCAGAAGTGGAGATACCACCCTTGGAAGAAGCCCCAACACCCCCTAATGTTGTTTGCAAGAAATATGTCCTCATCCCTCCAGAATCTTTGGGGACCCCTTGTACAAAAGAATTAGAGCCATATGTTATATCCAAACCCAATATTGATGACATTATTTTTTAGGAGAAGCAAAAAACTTTTGTAAATAATTTGAAATCTTTTGTATCACCATCAATTCTCCCATATGCAGGTCATTATGATGGTGGAAAACCTAAGCCAGATCCTCCACCTGACTCTATTTATCCTGCTCTAGCGACATTACTGGTCAGGTACCCACCAACCTCCCCCAATCGACATCCATCTTCAACACTTCCCTTGATATTGAAGGAAGATTTGTGGATCTTATTGGAGGGAATGTGAGGTGAAAGAAAATATGAACCCCCCACTGAGATTCCATGACTGTCCTATCATTGGGTACACTATGAAGCTCCTCTGATAAAGGTCCCACCCCTCATACACATCCCCTTCAACTAGATATTTTTTGAGCTACCAGGATCTCCTGGTGAACCTAGTAATTTTTTTCCCTCCATCTGAGGTTTGGGTTTTGCTCGGGATGAGAAAAAATATAAGTTCAGGGTGGAGGTGGGTGGTATGTTTCTATTCCACCACCAATATCTTTTTTATTCTTGCATTATTTCTTCCTTTTTATTTGTTTTGCATATAGTTGCTTTGTTCATGGCCATTATCTAGTCGGCTATGTTTTATTTCTTTTGTTACAAAATGGCCTTTATCTAGTCGACCAGTATAAATATATGTTTATCATTGTACCCCTTGAATTTAGTAATTCATTTGAAAAAAAATTCACAAATTGCCATGTTTGAAACAACCATGTCACCTAGGACCCCAAAATAGCATCACTCCTTGGAAAGTTGTCAAGCCGTATGGAATCAATCAAAATCAAACACAATGTTTCTCTATTTTTAAACTGTGGATTAACTTGATATAAATCTTGTATAATGTGATTGACATGAATATTCTTTCTGATGTAATGACACTTTTTAAGAAAAAAAAGAGAAAATAATTGTGTCAAGTTATAAGAACAAGGACACCTTTTGTTTTCCTCTTATTTTCATTCTAAAAAAGAGAAGCAAAGAATCACTATCGGACAAAAATCAAGTACGGGGTGGCATGCTTCCCATATCAAAAATTACATACCCCAAAAAAGGGCATACCATCAACAGATGCTAAAAGTACACATGAAAAAATTGTGACCAATGTAGCCATAACTCCACAAATTTAAAACCCGTATTGAATAGAGGAGGGATCAAAAAAAGATTCATCACTTCCTTCTTTGTTTTCACACCCCCAATTTTATCATGTTCTTATGCAACAACTCACATAAAAAATACAATAATAAAAATGAGAGTGTCAAAGCAAAAGTAAGATGAATCATGTTTTTCTACAAATACTTGATTTAGAAACAAGATATGATATTTGTTTTGGATAAGTAATATAGATTTTTGTGTTTTGTAGTTTTAGGAGATTGGGTTGCTTGGCCAAATTTGGAGGTAAGAAATAAAGTGATGTTACAAGGGTGAGGACATACATTTTGTTAATGGAAATAATTTGTGATTTTATTTGTTTGAGGAAAAACAAATATTCAAGTCTGGGGTATTTTGATAAATGTATATTTATCCTTTATAATTTAATCTTTTAGATATCTTTTTAGGATTGTTTTGTTATTTATTTTCTTAGTTTTGCAATTTAATGTATTAATTATATTTTCCTCTTTATTTGGAGTTTTAAATTTTTTTTTTTGGTTTTTTTAGGAAAATTGTCTAATCACTCCAATGATCAATTTCCCTTGAAATATGTTTTGCACAATTCCCGCAGTGCCTGAAATTCATGTATACCCATCACCAAAAGTGACAACTTTTGCGTCCAAACTCCAAATTGAGTGTATAAGTATTCATTGGAAATGTAATTTAATTTCCCAAAAAAAATTCTATTATTTGGACCATTTTAGTGCTTTTTACAGGAGAGAAATGCATCCAAAATCGCTTCTGTGAGAATCTGCATTAAATAGAGTTACATGGTCAAGATAATTAAAGACAATCAACTTTCTATTTAACCAGATCCAAAAAATTCAAAAAGTCATCTCCGTCTCTTTTTCCCCCCTCTTTTGAGGGCAACCTACCCCCTCCCCCTCCTATAAAAGAAGGGACTCTCCACTTATAAAAGCATTACATTCTTCATTCCATTTCATTCAGAATTTTTGTTGTAGATCAAATCTTTCTTTTTGGTATTGTAATTCGTTTAGATCCAATAAAACATTTTTATTCAAGGTACTTGTTCTTTAAATTTTGTTCTTGTTCTTCATTCTAGATCTAGATCTTGTTTTTACTTGTTTGATTTCTCTTTTCTTCTCTTGGAATGGAGGACTAAGGGACCAAGTCATTTAACTGGCACCACAAAGATCTCTTCGGAGTTTCTCTTTTCTATGGTCTCTATCTTCATTCCTTCCTTCTCTTGACTCTACCCTCATGGCTAGGGAGTAATTTTCTTAATGAGGTAAGGGGAGTAGCCCCTTATCCATGTGATGATTGGATCGAAATATTTTCCCTACTTTTAGATAAATTGTTTTGGATTTGAAAATTGACAATTTTAACGAAATGATCTCTTATTTTCATCGCTTGTTAATCTTGGAAGATGTGATCATGGAACCCAAGATTTAGAACAACCAAATTGACTACATGGGGATTTGGATGAGACCTCTGAAAATTTTCCATTAGGATGATTGAACCAGGATCTGTGAATGCCAAGACCCATGGGTTCATGGGGAGTTCATCTTTTGTGAATCTTTTACAAATATTTCACATACCTTATTTTATCTATCTTATCGTGTAATTTCTTTGGTCTTGTTTCACATCAGCTAGGGTGGTGAAATCCCTTAGCTTTGATATTTCTTTCTTTAGAATAGTTTATGTTTAATTCAACATCCAAATTTTTTTTTGTTTTAAGAAACTCTCAAAATGGATTTTACATTCTTGTTCTCATAATTGGATTTGAAACTCAACCATCTTCATCAATGTCTTTGTAGATCGACATTTCTATACTATCCTTTATCAAAAAGTAGAAAAAGGATAAACTCTAGGATAATTTTCCTAGTGATTGGTGGTCTAAACAACGTGCATCAAGAAGTTAGAGTACAACTCTGACCTAGAATCTGATAAGTGTTACAACGATCATATAATCCCTTTTTCTCTAATATCCGAATAGAGTCTGAGGTGTGGAAACATGATCATGTTTGTATTGAATTTTTTATCCTTGATCTAAAGTAGACTATTTGAGACACACATGAGCTCATTGTAATATATTGACTCACATGAGCATGGTCGTACATTTCATAGTTTCTCTCATCAATTGGCCAAGATATCAAATCAATACAAGTTGTTCCACTATAATCATCATATGATTTTCTCTAAGGGCATGCAATGAACAACCTCCCACTTGTGCTAGAACCGATCACTCATGATCCCAAGTCATCTAACATGACTATCAAGCTTCTATTGTGAAAGTTCTTTTGTTATAGGGTCAACAACACCAATTTTTGTTGGTACTCTACAATTCCCCACATCTCTTGATTGTACGATCTCTCATATGAGATGGTAATGTTATAGCACGTTCTTCAAATGAAGATTCGTTCTAGGTTCCTTAGCTTGTATTATAGATCCATTGTTGTCACGATATGGCTATACTGCATCATCAAGATGGATACACTCCAAATTCAGCAATGAACTTCTTGATCCATATGGATTCCTATGTTGTGTTGAAGACAATAATGTACTCGATTGTTGTTTTAAAATCAACCCATGTCTCTTTCTCATAATGTTTCTAGCTTATAGATCTACCAATGATGAAAAACACAAAACATGATTGTGATCTCTATCATCGTTGTTAGTTTAGAATCTTACATCAGTGTAACCCTTTACCACCAAATCCTACTCACCATCATTAATAAGGAATCACTCCTTATCTCTTCTCAAGAAATCGAGGATTTTCTTAACAACAAACCATTGATCTTCATCGGGATCTAACTAGTACCTACTCTTCATGCTCAAAGCATATGAGACAACAAGATGTGTAAGTAGCATTTGGTACATGATAGATCATGTTGCATATGCAATGGAATCTTACTCATGAGTGCCCTTTATTTAGAATAATTGGGACATTGATTTTGACAAACACTTATTCCTTGTGACATGGCTAAGTTTCCTCTCTTAGACTATTTCATGTTGAACCTTTTCAACAGTTTATCAATGTATGTACTTTGACTTCCACCAAGAAGCCTCTTAGATCTATCTTGATATATCTTAATTTCTAAAATATATGATGCTTATCCTAAGTCCTGCTATAGAAGTTGTTTACCAAAAACAAAATTACCAACTATAGACTAGGGATTTCATTCCCCGTCAAAAGTATCTCATCTACATAAAATGATAGGAAAATATAGCATCATATATGCCAGCAGAAACCAAAAGTTTACTACGATATTCCCCTTTGAACAGTAGATTGTGTCAAAAAATATCTAATGAGAAAGAGGGTTGCAAGGTTTATACCAGGCCCTAAAGAAAGTCCAGTGATTATCCCTTGCTGCAGTGTGCTCCTTTCTTCATGTTGCACTTAGACAACATTCACAACGACCTCCTAGTTGATCATTACAGACAACGGTTGATTTCGCCTACCTAGTGGGTGGCAAAGGACTACTCATATGTATAGTAGTCCACACACACCACCAGGAAGTCTTGTCATTCTAGATGAATAGAAAAGAAGGATTTGTCCCTTCTATTAACATGTTAGCCTTGACTTGCTCTCCCAATTGTCTTTCCCTTGTTATTTCTCCCTTTGACAAGTAGAACTTGCTTGAGTTCTCATGTTTCCACAACTATGAGAAGATAAAAATCACCAGAGCTTATTTTTGTGTCTCTAGAAAGCATCGACTACCCCTCTATCTATAGGAGGGTGAGGGTCAGGAATTCTAGTCTGAGATGGAGTTGAAAGGACAACATTTAATGAATTTTATGGAACTTGTAAATGTTGAATCGGTTGGTTCACTAGTTAACTACTTAGATTACACATGAGATGATTAGTTCAACACTTAAACTAGTCATTTCAAAATGTTTCCTATTCAAAATTTTGTTAACATTTAATATTTGAGTAATGCACAACATGACATCGACATCAATCATTGATCCAATCAAATTGATCAACCAAACGGTCAGTTCACAACTTGAACTGGCTGGTTCAAAAATCTGATTCGATGGGTTCACTTGGTGAACTAGTCGTTTCAGAGTGTTGATTTCCAATGTCGGTTCTAAATGACTTGACACTTGAAACATATAGTTCAACACTTATTTGGTCGGTTTAGAATTCAGTCAGTCAATTTCGAACTATTGTTGTTTAAATTGAATACCAAAGACTTTAGTAATCAAGTTAAACAACATTCATGAATAAACTCCTATTCCAAGTGTATACTATGTGTGTGACCCTATAGGTTATTGGTATGTATGCCCATAGAGCAAGTCATGTGATGATTGTAATGGGATACTTTGTAAATGATTTGAATAATAATAATGGCAATTTCCGATCTATATGTTTTATCTGTTTCTGAGATGATAGTGTAACATGATATATGTCTAAAGAATTGTTTTACTCGATGACGTATGCTTTTGGGTTGAGAACCAAGTACATAGGTACTTGTTAGATAACAAGTGTACCAGACAGACCCACCGTGAGAGTGACACATGGAACCATGATTTGGTAGTCACAGTCAGCTCTCACAGTGATGGTGGTGAGTGTGATTCTTCGACCTGAAATCACTGCACTCAATACATGTCGTTGGGTACACTTTGACATCATCAAACACAGTCCTAAAACATGGGTTGTTATAAAGGTGATGATTGGGTAACTTTGACACATGGGGGTTTTGAGGGGTGAGTGATAGATATGAGATTTGTCCCTCCTAAGGGAGTTTGATGTCCATGGCTACTTGATGAGTAGGATTGAGAAAGACATGTGCATGCATGTGTACATCAATATGTGACATTGATGTCACACACATCTCTCCCAGTCTGCTCTGAGATCAAGGAAATGGATGAACGTTGAAAGGATGAATGTATCATGCCTTTAGTTCATTAATGACATTAGTGACAAAGGAATTATACATTCACTGTAACACCATTCACGGATTGTAGGATTGAAAGTTATTCTCCAACTTTTTGTTTCACTTGGGTAGCACTGATGTGTGACTAGGCACCGCTCTTTGCTTGTGAAGTCATAAGTGTTATGGACTGTCACTGCCAATGTGAAATGGACCTGCATGGTCACACACACTAGGACATGTTCCTGGAAGAGGAGTTTCTCCATAAATCTTGTTTGGATTGATTACTAAAGGAGTTTAGTAGTTCAATTAAACACCCAATCGATTGATAGCTCAAAATCATAGTGCTCAAGGTGTTTGATCAGATGATTAGAGTATCAGATTGATTGAAACTGCAATTGTCTGATCTGCTACCCCAACCGATCGGCTCATAGAGATGAATCGATCAGCTCAGGCTGGTGAGCTGACTGGCTCAGGTCAATGAACCGATCGGTTCACATTGTTGAATTGGTCGGGTGACCAACCGAGTTTGTTTCACTTGTTCAAATTTGATTTGGACAAGGACTAATAGTTGATTAGTTGGAAACAAACATAGAAAGTCAATTTTAGTTGGACCAAGACCACAAACCGATCGGCTCAAGGGCCCAGACGATCGGTTCAGGGCTGAACCGATCAGTTCAACTGGCGCAGTTTGTCAGATTTTGTGGAAAATATCGAACCCTTCTACTCCTGCTTTAATCCCGCATTGCCTGGGGTAGAGAACCCTGTCCCATGACCCTCCTATATATATGAGTATTTGGGGCTTCTCAAACAGTACAACTCAGAACACTAGTTGCTCTGCAAAGTTGTCGTTCTCTCTGGTTGTCATAACCAGGAGAGCCCGAGCAAGTGCTACCCGATTAGGGAGGCACAACAAGGGAAAAACAACTGCAGAGAAGCGAATGGTTGCAGGAGAGTGTGTCAGTGACTAGTATGCCAACAGGATGGTACAACTCCTTCTGGTGCCTTGTGGGACAAGGCGATCGAAGTTCCATGCAGTCTGTGTGGATGACTTTAGAGGTGGGACACTTCTGCCGCTCAGAGGACAACTGTCAATCCTGACAGTCCCGGTGAGACCAGGAGCTGCACAGACACCGTCCAAGACCAGAGGTGAAGCTGCGCAAGCTATGAGGTAACATTTCCTAGCAAGCCTCGGGACAAGGTATGCCTCTACAAATCATCTTTCCTATTGTGTAGACGTTGATGTGATTCCTTTATACTGGGTTCAGGGAAAATTTTTGTTTCCGCTGCCTTCTCTACCTCCCCTAAAACCCAACATAGGTTTCATGTTATGTTGGCAGTGAATGTCCATAACTAAGTTCTGACATCACAAGTAATGAGTGGTATCTAGCAATACATCATTTCTACCAAAGTAGTCAAAAAGTTGGAGAACAACTTCAACCTACAATTTGTTATTGGTGTTAAAATGATTGCATAGTTCCATTGGCACTGATGTTTAGATTGAACTCATGGCATGAAATTGTCATCTACTTCAACATTCAATTCATGTTCCTTGAACTAGAGCAGACTATCTGAGATATATGGAAGCTCAATATTACATATCGACTCACATGAGCATGACCATGCATTACTCAGTCTTGCTTATCAAGTGGCCAGGATATCATTCTCCTCTAGGAGGGACAAATCCCATCTACATCACTTAGAGTCATCCCCATATGTCAGAATGAACCCGAGCACCACCATTATGGAAACCCTTATTCAAGGTCATGGTGGATGATGTCAATGTACATCAAACGACATGTAATGAGTGTAGTGATTTTAGGTCTAAGAATGACAATAACCACCATTACTGTGAGAATTTATTTTGACTACCATATGATGGTTCTCATACATCACTCTCTCTCTGATACACCATTTTCTAACAAGTATCTTTGATATAATATATCATGACTTAGTGAGATTCTTTCATCAACCAACACACACTCTGGTCTTATGTGTTATTGATGTCTATTAACCTTTCACAATGACAACCGACGAGGGACATAAGAGGAATGCATATCGATATTGATGATATAAGAATAAAGTTATCATGTAGGTCCTGATATGTATATAGTATCCCGCTCCTTTTAGCCTTGTCTGTGAGATGGCATGGATTGGAGACAGTGGGGAGTGGCAGGATGACGAGTCTATCACATCCCACGTTGTGATCGTGGCTCAAGGTTGCAAACTGAACAAGCAGTTCTGCTTCCCCAATAAAGACAGATTTAATGACCCCTTGTGTAAGTTATCCGGATGTTTTCCCATTAAGAGAAGGGCTCGCCCCCCATGAAGTTTAGACGAGGTGGTGTCATGTGCTGCCTTAGATATTGAGGGATGCATCAATACATGACAAGGAGGAAGATGTGATGCTTGAGCTCTCACCGGGGTTCTTGCGGCGGAGGGGGTTCAAGGAGGAGTCCCAAAAAGCTAGAAGGTACACGCAGAGGGCTCAACTTCGTGTATGGAGTACATCATTCAGTTGTTAGTGACGGTATGACGCTTCCTGAAACCCAAGATCAGAGAATCTTGGCAGAAAGGCCTTGCGCATATTTCATCCAAATAACTGTTGGCTGCAGGAGGTGCTAGAGAGAAGGACCGCATTCCAAGATGCAGAGGCGGCCTGGATTGGTCACAGAATGAGAGATCGTAGGTGACCCCGAAAGGGAACTTAGAACTCACATCGGGCATCGGGCTCGTCCGCCTTGCACGAGGAAAGCCCCCAGTCGCAGTGCTTGAAGCCGCTGACTCAGAGAATAATCTGACAAAGCTGACGATGGCCTTACATGATGATGATATGCACTTAGATGCGGTTCCTTGCTCATCGGAGAGAGAGTGGCTTTGAACCTGGCGGTGTCGTAGAGGCATAGTCGGCCTTCCAAGAAATGTTCATAGGCGGCGGCGGCAGGTGAGAACGCAAAGATCACATGACTCGCGATGGAAGAGGAAGGCAGAGCGGACAGTCCAATCCTAGACCAAACTAGGTGGTTTAGTTAGACCAACCGATGAACCGGCCAGATGAAGCACCTATGTGTAGAGCCACATGGCTATATCTGATTGGCCTCTTAAGGTAAATAATTCAGTAAATACCCATTTCTTAGATAATTCCTAGAAAATAACCCACTTATCAAAAAAATACAAATAATATACCAAATTTCTCAAAAAAATGTGTAGAACAATATGGAACCATTATATTTGGCTTTTAATGCATTAATATCATCCATATCATGTAAGTTGTGAAATTCTTATTTCATAGATAATAAATATCAAATAATAACATAAAATTATGAAAATGTTCCACTAACTCCTAAATGTGACTCATAATCCATATGATGTCAATAATTATAATGTTGATGCAAAAAATCATGTAATTTTCTTAATATGGCTAATTAGGGCTAATAACCCTAATTAATGTGCAATAATTACAAATACGTTCAAGAAACTCTGGAATTATAGAGTAAGCTTATATCAGTAACTAGAAGGTAATATATAAATATTATATCTGTTTTATACACAAAATCCATTTGATATGAAGAGGACCCTTAATACATGATTTGAAACCCTAATTTAGATTAATGCACGTAACCTAAGGTTAATGTTTACACAAAATAATGTGAAAGGAAATTATAAGTAAATGAAATATAATATGGAACATAAGATCAGTAAGATAATTCCAAGATAAGAATACAAGTAAAATGATAAGATATATAATAATGAACATAAACCCCACTACAAAAAAAATGATTTAGCTATAATTATTTTAGTTACATTTAATTTATGTGTAGCGAGAGTTGTTGTTATTTACAAAATATATTTATGTAACCAAAATAATTGTAGTTAGCTCAATAAATAGAATGTAGCTACAATTTTTTTTTCTCTTTTTAGTTGTAACCAGAATAAATGTAATCAGGATGACTTAGAGTGAAAAACTCCCAAAGTTTCTCCTTATTATATCAGTTTTATACACAAAATCCATTTTATATGAAGAGGACCCTTAATACATGGTTTGAAACCCTAATTTAGATTAATGCATGTAACCTAAGGTTAATGTTTACACAAAATAATGTGAAAGGAAATTATAAGTAAATGAAATATAATATGGAACATAAGATCAGTAAGATAATTCCAAGATAAGAATACAAGTAAAATGAGATGATATATAATAATGAACATAAACCCCACTACAAAAAAAATGATTTAGCTACAATTATTTTAGTTACATTTAATTTATGTGTAGCGAGAGTTGTTGTTATTTACAAAATATATTTATGTAACCAAAATAATTGTAGTTAGCTCAATAAATAGAATGTAGCTACAATTTTTTTTCTCTTTTTAGTTGTAACCAGAATAAATGTAATCAGGATGACTTGGAGTGAAAAACTCCCAGAGTTTCTCCTCATTATCCCCGCGCATATTCCTCTGGTTTCCCGAACAGTTTTGCAAACATCTTCTTTCCCTCAAGTGCAGGTTGTCCCCCGACGCCCTAACCCTACTTCCGATGCCCCCCACCCCTTATACCCCTCCTCCCTGCAGCCGCATCCTTCTCCAAACTCCATCCCATCTCGACTGTAACTCTCTAGTCGAACACCTGACGGCCAACCGACCCTTGACGTCTGACCGAAGCCTGACACCCCGACACCCGACGCCTGACGGTCGTCGACGCCTGAAACCTCGCCGATGCTTAATGCATAAAACCTGATGCACAACGCCTGATGCCTGTCGATGCCTAGCCAACACCCAACACCTAGACTACGCCAGACGCCCAAACGATGCCTGACGCCCATCGATGCCTGACGCCTTACCGACACCCGAAGCATGATGCTTGTTGATGCCGACACCCAGTTGACGCCCAATGCACGACGCCAGATGCACGACACAAGATGCCCGACGCCCAGCTGACACCCAATGACCAGACGAAGCCTGATGCATGACTCCTGACACCCATCGACGCCTGACACCCAACTGACGCCCAACACCCAATGCCCGACGCTCTTGCCTGATGCCCCTCCTCTCTACGAATGCCTCAGTCTCCAAAGTTTATCTAAGCACCTACCTTCTACATCTTCAAGAAGGACGACCCTCTGATTTTGCACACCATAGGATTGCTCCCCTCATAGTCAATTTTCTTGCCCAACGCCCCTCCTCTCCTGCAGAGCTGCCGATCACTTGTCTGCTTCCATCTTCAGGCATGACATGGCCGTCGATCACCTATCACTTGCTCACCTCTATCTCTAGGAAGGGCGCTCCACCCAAACATTGTCTCCAAAGAGTCGATCCTCCTATGTTGCACAACAGAGTCACTCCATTGTCAGCTAGATCCACATGAATGTCCACTTTTTTTTCTTATTCTGCTCCTAGGCCCCTGCTCCCTTCTTGATACTTCACCAATAAACGGTGATGTCACCATCCTCTACTCCATCTTTCAGATTTCAGGTGTTTGGTATTTGGTTTAGAATTTTTTTTTAAATCCTAATGTACTAATTTGCATCTGTATGAATCACATGTTTCCTTTTCATACACACTTTATAGACATAAAAATATTGAGGCAAAATTCAAAAGTGGATTCTTCTTAGGTGCGTCTAATCAATCTCTCAATTTTCTATGTCGCGTAGGCTTAGAATGAAAATTATTATTATAGGATTATTTTCTTATTAGTGAAAAAGTCATAGAAATGAAGGTGCATTCTCATATAATAGCATATTTTCCTATTAGATGATCTTGTAGTTCTATAATTTTGCAGCTAGTTGAAACAATGACTTTATGTCCAGTCAACACATTGAATGAATTTTGTAGTAAAAAATAGTAGTTATAGTTGATTTTTACTAGAAACTGATAACATCTTTCCTAATGTCAAAGTGCATCACCATGATCTCATTTGATTTCATAATATTAGCATATTGAACACATAAATATGAGATTATAAAAGTTCCTTTAGATACATTTTTATATTTATCTATTTTTTTATATTGTACAGTGATGTGTATGATATACCAACCTCTAAAATGCAAGTCTTATATAGTCTCATGGTCTAAATGTAAATTTTGTTATATGTAATAGTAGTTTTGTGGAGATTATAGCTACAACTTGGTATCTTGGTTGTCACTTTCTATCCTATTTTTCTAGTATCTTAGATGTCACTTGCCACATCCTATTATAACCACGTTAAATTTACTTACTTCTTTTCAATTATAATGGCTATAGTTAGCCAGCATATTAGAAAATATTGATTTATGAATTGGTGGATGAAATGCCTCAAGATAATATGTAGTATGTCTTTTGTCGATGCACTAGGTTTATGAATTTGAATTTCTAATACACATTTAGAACGTTGCCAAGTTTGTTTACAAATTTTATGGGACATTCTTAGTGAGAACAATAGTATGAAGCAACAACAGATTCCATGGTGATATCTAGAAAAAAAAACAATGTATGTCATTCATTAAGCATTGTACAAGCAAGGTATGCATTCTTCATTCATCTTTAGTAGAAAGCCCCCTTTCACACAATTTGTTTGACTTGTTCTTTTCAAATTCTACTTGAGCTTTATTATTAAAATACAAGAATAGGACAATATCTTGTTTTTTTTAGATTGCAAGCAAATTCATTCGTTGGTCATTTACCATACTCATATCGACTTGACCCAACAAGACATATGGCCAAACATTTGAATCTATGAGTAGGAAAAAAGATAGTACTCTATTCTTTATTTAGCTTGATGCTCTTGGAATATTTCTACAACATGAGGTTTATCATTTACCAAATACTTGACTGAGAAACAAGATCACACAGATTGATAATAACTTCTAAATTTACCTTAGGGATATTGCTCTAAAACTTGTTGTATGCAAGATGATAGACGTGACCCTTTCCTCGTATGTTTTGTTGGCTAATATCATGACTTATTCTACTCAAGCTAGATTCGAGTTCTTCTTGACTTGAATTGCATTTGCATGTCCACATTTCTCCATGTATGTTCTCTTTGATAATATATAATCATGTGTTTCTCCATTGCAATGGTTATAAATCTGAAAATATAGAACATGTACTTGCAAATGTTATAAATCTGAAAAGGGAGAAGGAAAAACAACGTATCAACACTGAGCATGAAGCCCACAAGATGAATTCATCATGAAGAAAACAAGTCTAGGACAACACTCTATCATACTCATCACATACTTAAAATGCACTAAACTGAGGGACCATTCATTCCATTCAAATGCTCCTTCACAAACCAATATTTATTTCATATTTCCCCAGATCTTCCAGCTCACTCCTCAATCTTGCATATCCACTTCTTCTCATCTCTAGTATAAGTCTATGAAACCTTATTTATTAAGAGAAAGGATAAGATATTGAATGAGTTTATTGCATTTTTTTATAGAAGACAAACTTAGTTAATCATAAACAGTGAGTCATTGTATTGATTAGGTTTCTTGTATTTTAAATCTATGCCATTGGAACATAGTAAGAAGTTTGATGATCCCTTTAGTTTTTGAAGAAAATATGTATGAGCCTCCTTGTTCAGGAGATCATAATAGAGAAATGGTGGTCAAATCAATTCATCCTTTTGGTAACACTTTCTTGATATTTTATATATTATTATAGGCATGGTTGGTTGTATTGTGAGAGACCATTCTATCCAAGGTAAGTGTTACTTCCTAGTTCTTTACTTTATTGGAGATGTAGTGAAATTGAAACATGGTATGGCATTAGGCCTACTCTGGATAAGATGACGTGCTATTCATGCCTTCTTTTCTTTCAATAAACTAGATGAATTTGAAGGACAAAGTAGAATTTTTAATTTCTCTTGGAACTTTATTAGACTAAAACTATAGGAAATAAAGGAACAAAAATTATAGAGAGAGAAGACATTAGAATACAATAGGAAATGAAGGTAAGTGAGCTACAACAAATTCGATCCTTTCTCTATGAAGCTCCTCGTGTGAAAAAGAAGGGTAAAAGGTCACAAATTGAGGTGATTACATATTTATTAGACTAGAACTACTCCATTGACATGCTGGACAACTAGAATGATCTCTGGTTTGTTGAACAATTTTGGGTGCTTGACTCCTTGGTCATGAGGTCTATTCTGATAGGCAATTTTGTGGATCTTCTCATCTCTAAATGAACTTCCTTTGTCTTCTTCTTTAATTCCTAAAATATTTTGTCTATTCAAAGAATGTAAATGGTGCACCAGTTCTAAAAGCTTGCAAGTTATACATTTCTTGGGACATTCAAGTTAGAAAACATGGTGATGTTTTACTTCTACAAGAAGTAACCAATTCTACATGCAACCCCCTTGTTTATAGACGCAACTATACTTTGTATCATAATATTGAAGGGAAGTATGTGTTAATACTGAGTTCTCAGTGGCACCTAGATGTGCATGGTATAATTCTCCTAAATTTTATCTAGGCGAACAATAAGAACAAATTTGGCATAGATGACATATTTATTTTGAGTTAACTCATGGAATAATAGTTCTTTTTATTTTCATGTACAAGAAATTGAAGAAAGAGATCAGAATGGACCAATGCATAGATTTTGTGTTAGATAGATTATCATGTTATTCTTTAGAGTTGAAGGGTTTAGTATATGGGCTCTTGTTGCTATATTCATGCAAACTGTTTGTTATGCAGATTTTAGTATGCTGAACTGATTTCTTATTTGTTGTAGTCGACTAGCCTTACTAGGTTTGGCTACTCAAATGTGTTGTTATTATCCTTTGGGTTTTCTTACCCTACAAATCAATTCAGTTGTCGATTAACAATTTCTTTTATTTTCATTTGTTAGTTTTATTTCTATGATAAAAGACTTTATGGATACCTCATTGTAAATCTTACATATGTAGCATATATGAAAATATGAGAGCTTCGGACATCACAAAAAGGTATGAATTTCTTTGTAGGTTTCATTGTAATTTCTTATTCAAACAACCTTCAATAGGCCACCTAAGCTAACTTCAAGGTGTGCTAGGCCATCAACAGGTTGTAAGGGCTTCTTCTTTCAACATGTTGTGATAGTTGGGAAACCACATGCATTGACGCATGTGCTAGATCTTGTGGGAGGTCCATATTCCTATGAAGCCTTCACCATTAGGTGTTCCAAGGCTTCCTCTATATATAATAAGAATAGTTCATGCTCTATTTTGCATCAAGGTTACTTTCATTTTTGTTGCATTGTTATTGGGTCAGATGTACTAATGCTTGTTGCACAAAATATTTTCTTTTGGAAATATTTGATAGGTTCAAGGAGGTTTAAGATATGTTCTTTCCATATGCCCAGGTACATCATCCCTCCATCAATCTATTTATGGGGTAATATGTAAAAAATTCTTGTCATTGAATCATGTAGGCAATTCTTCCATGTAATGATATCAAATTGCCACCATAGTGCTTCTCAAGAATGTCATGAAGTTGTTGGTGCTTTGCGATTCTGAGATTGGGTTCATCATCTTCAATAATGCATGGAGAAGTCTAGCATCCTGGTTACTGGCATGAATTACTGAACTCCTAGCTACAACCTTCCTAATTTGTCACTATGCTTTATAGTGATAAAAACAATGAATTAATGTGTAGATACATACTGGTATAATCAAGTTAAATAAATAAATTAGATCCACTAGTTTAATTATGCCTAATACAAACTTAGACCTCACCTGAATTGGCATGATTAATATCAAACCAAGTAGTAGATGTGCTCTCGAAAATGACCACGCTCATATTCCTTTTTGTGGGAGTAAACTTACTAAGGTATTGAGAGACTCTTTTATTGGAGACTCTCAAACTATGATTATATCATGCATATATCCTAGTTTTGGTTTTTGTGAGCATACTTTGAACACATTACAATGTGTTGACAGGTAGATGAATGGATGTCATAACATCTCTGTTCAATATATATCTTATATTAGAAAAAATTTGATGTCAATTTTGAAACTAAAATGTAGAGTCAAGAGTCTATCCAAAGACAAAAACCCAAAGAACGATCAGTCATCAATAATAAACCTTAGAGTCAACTATGCTGCCTCTCCCTTCAGTTGCCCTGCCTCTTCAAGACATTGTGCCTTATCTCTTGTTGGTGAACCTATCATGCATCCATAGATAAATACACTTGTCAATGATCTATACAGGTGCCAGATTCCTATTGTCCTTGTCTCTAATGCAAATTTCCCTAAAAATATAAAATTTTTGAAGCCAATCACTTAGGTACATTCGCATTTTTTTCTATTCAACTTACAGTCAGGTTCCAATTTTATTCCCTTCTTTGTCCTAATCGGGGCAATATTATGAGTTATGGACATGTAC
The DNA here is from genome assembly GCA_963693085.1 of Alisma plantago-aquatica. Taxonomy (NCBI): domain Eukaryota; kingdom Viridiplantae; phylum Streptophyta; class Magnoliopsida; order Alismatales; family Alismataceae; genus Alisma; species Alisma plantago-aquatica. Next base: position 417,988,085 of record OY856413.1, read on the forward strand.
CTTTTGTGAGCTACTAGGACATGGATCTTAGCATCAAGTCCCTTTCACAGGACATTTTCTTGGAGCTGCAGATGCTCGGTGAGGAATATGTTTGCATACAGGTGAATAACGGTACACTTTTGCATAGAGGTGAACAAGTTGGTGTAATATTGATGAGGTATGTATGTTGAATGCATCATATATTCTTTGTATATTTATCCATTCTTTGTATTGTGCAGATTGTATACTCATTTTGCCAAATGTTGAATTTGTTGAATCTTGCAGGTGGACTTACTCTGTTTTCTTCAGTGTCTTGGGTCATCAAAACTTTTCATCTTCCTATCTTTTAATTGTAAAGATTGATGGATACATGTGCTCAATGTTATCTACCTTTATATGGCCTAAGATATTTGTTCTTTGGGTTAAAGATGTTTCATCTCTACTTATTGCTTCATTGGTAATCTGGTCTGATGATATGAAATTTGAATCTGATCCTACCGCTCTCGATCCAAATGACAACTGCATGATGATTTTGATTTCAAGCTACTTGAAAATGTTTTGAGAGATAGGGTACAACATGGGGTGAAACTTTGAGAGTGGTGTAAACTTGTATTCTCATTGGGGTCATTGTATACATATATCTTCTTTCCATGTCACAAAACTGGGGCAAGGTTTATGTCCTCCCCATGTGTATTCATGTTTCAATGTAAATAAAAGTATGATTATTGACATCACAAACACAATTTGACCTGAATAAATATTGATTTTATCTTCTTTCTAAAAAATACTTTGTATTGATAATTTAATCGTTAAATACATAATCTAACTACATATGCACGCATGTGTAGTACATGATGTCTCTCACTACACATTACTACAATTACAAGTGTAGTAGGTGATAATTTTTTCTACACATGAACTACATATACAATTGTAACCAATGTCATTTCCCCCTACATATAATAGCTACAAATACAATTGTAGTCTTATATTTAACTACAATTTCAACTACATTTTAATGTGTAAGGAGAACTTTTACCTACAATTGGGGTTATATATGCATTTGTAGCTATATGAATATCTAACTACATTTTTAAAAAATGTAGCAAAAACAATTAGCTACACAGGTATTAGCTTCATATTCTAAATGTAAGGATAATTGTAGCTAAAGCTTTTAGCTATAAAATTTGGGTATTTTGCTACAATTTTTTTGTAGTTAAAGACCATTTTTTTGTAGTGCCTAAAATGAATCAATTAGGGTTAAGATGACGAGAATCTGATGATAGTACATATGATCTTGTCTTGATCAGGTTTTGACCAAGGATATAGATGACATCAAGAATATGGTTCAGAATGTCTCTTTTCAAAGTATGGCATTACCTCTTACTTGGCTTATTATATAGTATGTTTGTATTATGTGTGTAAAAATACTTGGCATATGGTATTGATTGAAATGATCGTTCTTGAATGATATGTTGCTTGATGTTTTTCATACTTGTATGGCTATGAACACATGAAACATAAAATATTTGATCCATCATATGATAGCACTAAACTCTTTGGCAGTATAGTGCATTGAAGTGATCTAACTCTTTGGTAGGAGATGGCATTGTATACATGACCTAACTCTTTAGTAGGAGATCATAAGGCCTAAACGCATCTATCCCTTTGGTGGCATATTTATGAGATATATGATGAAAATTGTGCTTCAAATATGTGTTCTCTTTTATTAATAAACATCTTTGTTCAAGTATATGTCTTTTCTTATATTTTGTTTAATGCTTCCAAGTATTAGTTTTATGTTATTGCCAAACTTAGTAATGAGAGGTATATAAAAAGACATGTAGGCATACTCAATACAATATTCTTGAATATTGTGCTGACATGTACCACATGTAATCTTTTGTTTAGGTTGTGGACATTTGATCTTGAAGAACCAAGATAGTTGAGAGTTGTATACCGAGCTGATGTATAGGTGGACATGTTGTCTTAAGATCATGTTGTTTAGTGGTAGTACAAGTACATGTAAAAGTATATTGTTAAATGTGTAATATCAAATGTTCTAACAATTCACTATGTAATTATATGTTGGATGGTGAACATGTGTTGTATGGTTTTATTATTGTTCATGTGCATGTGCTACTATTGTTTCCTTTTGATTTCCTCTTATTTTCTTCTTCTTAACCTAGTGTGGGGTGTTTAAGGTGGTATCAAAGCATGAACATTAGCAAAGCCTGACATTTTCTCATTATGCAACTCAAACTAAAGAAAACCTTGAACTTCAACATCGTTAGGGTTAGATTAGTCATCTTGTAGAGACTAGATCTGACCTAGCCTCTAGGTTAGAACCTAGATGTCTGAGAACTTAGTTTAGACTGGTGGTTGTTGTATAGCAGGTCCTTAGATGTCGTTCTTTCCTTTTAGTGTAGCGGTATGGGATGTTGCACTATTTGGAAATGATGTACATCGTGGGAAGAGAAACCTTTGACACATGATGCATCTATGTTTTGGGTAGCTACACCAATCTACACCCTGTTCTCACCCTTATCACTAGGTGATATGACACTAGACTCTCTAATATGTGTGGGACACTCATTTTGTGGATTTAGTTTTTGATTCCAATCAGATCGAACCTCGATAGTTTTCTCTGATGCATGTTTTATCAGAGAAAAACTATTGAATATTTTATTATATATGTAAGTATTACAAAAATGTGTCCCCACATATGTACGAGTAGGAGGTAGTCATGCAACCTAAGTGAAAGTGAATGACATCAGTCTAGAAGATAGAGTAGTTCTATATTAGATGTATAGAGCCTTGTTGAAATATGTGATAGCTAGAATAGATGGAATAAGATTAGATGATAATCTTAGAGGTATAGATATGATATATGATAGGTTATGATGATATATGCTTGTCTTTGAGGAGTTAAGTTCAATTTTGAGGATGCAAGATGGATTTTGATGATGCAAGTAAATAGGCTTTTATGAGATAAGATATGATAACTTAAGACAAGGTTGTGTGTCAGCATGAGCCTCAAGCTCTTTTACAAAGGAGGACCTCTAGTGTTGGGACCAGTTATAGGGTTAACTCCAGAGAGAGTGAGACCCAAAGGGAGAAGGTCAGAGAACCTAAACTCCAAGATATGAGAATTATGAGAAATATGTGTTATGATATGTCCTAAACTAGACTATTCTAGATTGAATGAGTTGAGTTTCTTTATGCATGATTCTTATAGATCTGTTGAACCCTAGATGTCCTTGAGAGTACCACATCCTAGAGTTAGAGAAAGGCTGGTTATGTGTGTACATGTGAACATGGATATAGTTATGGATCTTTTGAAATGCCATAGAAAGACATGGTTATAGTTATGGATCTTTTGTTTGTTGATATGATACAACTATAGTGGTGCCCTACATGTAGATCAAAACTTTTGATTTCTCTTATTGGAATAAGAGAATGGGTTAATTTTGAGGATGAAATTGCTTTTAAGATGTATATGATGTGAATGACTGGATTTTGCTTTAATTTTGAGGACAAAATTTCTTTTAAGGTGTGTAGGATGTGATGGAGTGTACTTTTGAGACATTTGGATACCAAATGACATAAGTGATATCATGTATATAAGTTATTTTAAGTATTTCAAGTGCTTTGATAAAATATGAATGTTATTTGGTGATGACATCACAATTATGATTCAGAAGCTTATGCCTTTTGAAGTACTTAATTGAATGATCAAATAAGTGAGTCTTGGCTCCAAAGTTTGAATAGAATGTAATTTGAGGTGTTATAAAGCTAATCCTAGAATTTCATGATATTTCATTTTTCCTAGAAGAAAGTTATGTGGGTTTGAAAGTGGTCATTTTATCGATCATCTAGGTCATGATATGTATATAGTATCACACCCCCTTTAGCCTTGTCTGTGAGATGCCACATATTGGAGACAGTGGGGAGTGGAAAGATGATGAGTCTATCCCATCCCACATCGTGATCGTAGTTCAAGGTAGCAAATTAAATGTGTAGTTGTGCTTGCCCAATAAAGACCGATCCTATGACCACTCGTGCAAGTTATTCTGAATGATTTCTCATTAAGAGAAGGGCTCTCCTTCCATGAAGTCTAGACGAGATGGTGTCATGTGATGCCTTCGATTATGAGGGAGGCATGAATACATGACAAGGAGGAAGAGGGTGATGCTTGAGCTCTCACTGGGGTTATTGGGGCGGCGGTTCAAGGAGGAGTCCCGAAAAGATAGAAGGTACTTGCAGAGGGCTTAGCTTCATGTATGGAGTACATCATTCAATTGTTAGTGATGGTATGACGCTTCCTGAAACCCGAGGTCGGAGAATCTTGGAAGAAAGGCCTTGTGCCTGTTTCATCCAAATAACTATTGGCTACAGGAGGTGATAGAGAGAAGGAGGAGATGTCTCTTGCCGGCATTCCAGGATGCAGAGGTGGCCTAGGTTGGTCACAGAATGATAGATTGTAGGCATCCCAGAAAGGGAACATAGAACCCATAGTGGGCATCAGGCTCGTCTGCCTTGCATGAGGAAAGCCCCCATTCATAGTACTTGAAGCTGATGACTCAGAAAATGATCTGACAAAGCTGACGATGGCCTTACATGATGACGTTATGCACTTGGATGTGGTTCCTTCCTCATCGGAGAGAGAGCAGTGTCAAACCTGGTGATGTTGCGGAGGCATAACCAGCCTTCCAAACAATGTTCCCAGGCGGCGGCGACGGGTGAGAATGCAAAGATTGCGTGACTCACGATGGCAGAGGAAGGGGGAGCGGACGGTCCAGTCCTAGACCAAACTAGGCGGTTTAGTTAGACCAACCACTAAACCGACTGGCTGAAGCACCTATGTGGAGCCACGTGGCTATATCTGTTTGGCCTCTTAAGGTAAGTAATTCAGTAAATACCCAGTTCTTAGATAATTTGTAGAAAATAGCCTGCTTATTAGAAAAACACAAATAATATACTGAAATTCTCAAAAAAATGTGTAGAACAACAAGGAACCATGATATCTGTCTTTTGATGCATTGATATCACCAATATCATGTAAGCTGTGTAATTATTATTTCATGGATAATAAATATCAAATAATAACCTAAAATTATGAAAATGTTTCAGTAACTCCAATGTGACTCATAATCCATATGATGTCAATAATTGTAATGTTGATGTACAAAATCATGTAATTTGCTTAATATGGTTAATTAGGGCTAATAACCCTAATTAATGTGCAATAATTACAAATATGTTCAAGAAACCCTAGAAATTATAGAGTAAGCTCATATCAATAACTAGAAGGTAATATGTAAATATGATATCAATTTTATACACAAAATCCATGTTATATGAAGAGGACCCTTAATACAAGGTTTGAAACCCTAATTTAGGTTCATGCATGTAACCTAAGGTTAATGTGTTCACTTAATAATGTGAAATGAAATTATAAGTAAATGAAATATAATATGCAATATAAGATCAGTAAGATAATTCCAAGGCATGAATATAAGTAAAGATGAGAAGATCTATAATAATGAACATAAACCCTAAAATGAATCAATTAGGGTTAAGATGATGAGAATTTTATTACAATACATATGATCTTGTCTTGATCAGGGTGTGACCAAGGATATAGATGACATTTAGGAATATGGTTTAGAATGTCTCTTTTCAAGGTACACCATTACCTCTTACTTGGCTTATTATACAGTATGCATATATTATCTGTGTACAAATACTTGGCATATGGTATTGATTGAAATGATTGTTCTTGAATGATATGTTACTTGATGTTTTCATACTTGTATGTCTATGAACACATGAAACATAATATATTTTATCCAACATATGATAGCACTAAACTCTTTGGTAGTACAATGCATTGAAGTGATCTAACTCTTTGGTAGGAGATGGCATTGTATGCATGATCTAACTCTTTGGTAGGAAATCATAAGGCCTAAAATCATCTATCCCTTTGGTGGAAGATGTATGAGATATATGATGAAAATTGTGCTTAAAATATGTGTTCTCTTTTATAAATAAACATCTTTGTTCAAGTATAGGTCTTTTCTTATATTTTGTCTAATGTTGCCAAGCATTAGTTTTATCTTATTGCCAAGCTTAGTAACGAGACATATATAAAAAGAGATGTAGGCGTATTCAGTATAATATTCTTGAATATTTTTACTGATGTGTACCACATGTAATCTTTGGTTTGGGTTGTGGACATATGATCTTGAAGAACCAAGATAGTTGAGAGTTGTGTAGCGAGATGATGTATAGGTGGACCTATTGTCTTAAGATCGTTTTATTGTTCTATGTGTAATATCAAATGTTGTAACAATTTATTATGTAATTATATGTTGGATGGTGAACATGTATTGTATAGTTTTATTATTGTTCATGTGCATGCGCTACTGTTGTTTCCTTTTGAGTTCCTATGATTCTCTTCTTCTTAGCCAAGTGTAGGGTGTTTAAATTGGGATTTTTGTTGAGGTGATGTTTCAATTTGGACGTCTCACATCAGATTAAGTATTAGACAATATGGGGACGTCACATTGTGTATGATATCATTGTTTAGATCCTCAACATGAAGACACATGTAATTGAGTAATATCATTCCTTTTGCATTTATTATGTAATATCATTATCTTTAACTGAATAAAATATAATAAATTGGAAGATTTCCTTTATTATGAATTAAATCATTTAAAAGAGATGTCATTACAATCATCATATGATTGGCTCTTTGGGCATACATACCAATAGAATCCCACTTACACTTAGAGCCAGTCACCCATGAACATAATCCCAAGTGATCTAACATGACCATCATGATTTTTCTGTGAAAGTCTTTTGTCAAGGGGTCATCTACATTTCTCTTGTTGGCACTATGTAAATCTTCACATATCTTCTTTGTACCATCTCTTGTATGAGATGGAACTGCCTTTTTATATGCTTGGAATGATGATGCGATCTGGGTTCCTTACCTTGTACAATAGCTCCATTGTTGTCACAATGTAGCTCAATTGCATTGTTGATGCTTGGAACCACCCCTAGTTCTGAGATGAACTTCTTGATCCAAACAACCTCCTTTACTGCATTGGATGCAGCAATATACTTAGCCTCTTTTATAGAATTATCAACTATGTCTTTCTTGGAACTCTTCTAGCTTACGACTCTATTGTTTAGGAAAAAACACAAATCCAAACTGTGATCTATAGTCATCTTTTTCAATTTTGAGGCTTGCATTGGTGTAACTTATTACCATCAAATCTTTCTCACCACGATAGACAATAAATTGATCCTTAGTTCTTCTCAAGTACTTAAGTGTTTTCTTCATGGCAGTATAGTGAGCCTCACATGGATCTAACAGATATCTGGCCGTCATGCTCAAGTCATACAAGACATCAGGATGAGTACATAACATTGCGTACATGATAGATCTAATTGTAGATGCATATGGAATTTTACTCATGTGCTCCCTATCTTCACTTGAATATGGACATTAAGCTCTAGAGATTGTTATAGAATAAGACATGGGCAAGTTCCCTCTCTTTGAGTTCTCCATTTTGAACCTCTTCAACACTTTGTCAATGTATGCGACTTAGCCAAAGAAGCCTTCTAGATCTATCTCTATAGATCTTGATTTTTAGAATGTAGGATGCTTCACCTAAGTCCTTCATAGAGAATATATTTCCTAGCCAGGTCTTAACCATGAGTAAAGTAGCAATGTCATTCTGCATCAATAGTATGTCATCCACATATAATATGAGGAATACAATCATGCTACCAATAGCGTTCTTATAAACACATAGTTCGTCCTCATTTTTTACTAAATCCAAACACTTTGACTATTTCGTCAAATTAGAGATCCCAGCTATGAGATGTTTACTTCAATCCATAAATTGACCTTTGTAGCTTACAAACTTTATTTGCATCCTTTGGATTTATAAAACCCTCAGGTTGTGTCATGTACACATCCTTAAGTAGATTCCCATAAACAAATTCAGTTTTAACATCCATCTGAAAAATCTGATAGACATAATAAGTTGTAATGGAGAGCATGATCCTAATGGACTTAACCGTATCAACTAAAGAAAAAGTTTCTTCATAGTCAATACCTTAAACTTGTCTAAAGGACTTTGCATCCAATCAAACTTTGTAATTTTGTACATTACCACCCATGTCAGTCTTCTTCCTGAAGACCCACTTGCACCCTATGGGTTTTACCCCTTCAGGTGGATCCACCAAGTTTCATACCTTATTTGTGTATAGGGAGTCCATCTCAGCTCTCATGGCCTCAAGCCATTTCTCAAATTTTGGACCCTTAATAGCTTCTAGGTAGGTAGTTGGCTCATCATCCATGACTGACATGTCACCTTTTTGAGTCACCAGATAACCAAATCTAACTGGCTCAAGGCATGTCCTACTAGATATGCAAGGTTCCTGTGTTACGTGAGGAATTTGAGATTCAACAAAAAATGTGACTCTCTCTATTCCTCTTGTACCTCTATAGTTTCAATTCTTTCTTGTTGGTCTCAAACCTCCTCTTGTTCTACTTTCCTCCCAGTGATTCCTTTGGAAATGAATTCCTTTTCTAGGAATACAATATCTTTGGAAATAAATACTTTGTTGTCAGATGGAGTATAAAAGTAATATCCTTTGGTTTCCCTAGGATATTCAACAAATTAACATTATCCAATTTGGGTCCAAGCTTTTTGGGAAATTGCTTTCTCACATAAACTTCACAACCCCAAATATTCAAAAAGACACATTTGGAAGCTTCATATACCATATCTCATATGGTGTCTTTTGAACCGGTTTAGATGATACATGGTTTAGTATAAATGTTGTAGTTTCTAGAGCATAACTCCATAACAAAGTCAAAAGATCAGCAAAACTCATCATACATTGCACCATATCTAGTAATGTGTGATTCCTTCTTTTTTATACACCATTGTGTTGTGGTGTTCTATATGGAGTCCAATGTGATACAATACTACAGTTTTGCAGAAGGTCCTCAAACTTTGGCTTAAGTATTCTCCACCTCAAAATGAATGAAGTGCCTTAATACATTTACCAAGTTGGGGTTGTACTTCATTCATGAAATCCTTGAACTTTTTAAGAGTTTCTAACTTATTTTCCATCAAGTAAACATAACCATACCTACTGAAGTCATCGTTAAGGTAATGAAGTATTGATAACCACCTCTAGAATTTGTTCTAAAAGGGACACACATCATAATGTATGAGTTCTATTACATCACTATCCCTCTCACTATTGCTAGTGAAGATAATTTTTTGCCATCTTGCCCAACAAATAAGACGCACATGTCTCTATTGATTTGAAATCAAAAGAGTCTAGATAACCATATTTATGGAGTCTAGAGATGTGATTCCCATTTATGTGCCCTAGACGACAATGCCAAAGATATGTTCCATTTGATTTATTGAGTTTCAATATTTTGGTATTGATTTTATAAATATTTGTCTTTATATCTAGAAAATAAAGACCATAAGACATTGGGACATTGTCATAAAAGATGTCATCTTTTGAAATAGAACATTAACCATTTTATATGTGAAATTCATACCAATATATATCCATATAAGATATAGAAAAATGTTTCTATTTATGGCAGATACAAAATAATAGTTCCTTAACTCTATTACAAGCCCCATGGGTAGAGATAAATTATAGATTCCAACTATAGTGGAAGCAACCCTTGCTCGATTTGCAGCCTGTAGTTCTACCTCACCCTTTTTGAAAGTCTAACTTCTTTTAGATCATGCATATTTGAACATATGTGAGATCCACATCAAGTATCTAGTAGAAAAGATGAAGAAGTTGACAAATTTAACTCAATAGAACACATACCTGAAGTGGAGATCAATATCACCTCTCTCTTCCACAATTCCTCTAGGTAGAGAGGGAAATTCATCTTCCAATGTCCAAGATGGTTCTAGTGGTGACAATTACCTCCCTTGTTCACCCCTCCCTTTTCTCTGAGTGGAGAAGACATGGGTTTCTAGATAGCTTTTGAAATCTTCTTAGCTTTTCCTTTTCCCTTGAATTTCCCCTTTCCTTTTTTTATCATTATCATTGATTTGGTTTGTCCTTATTCATTTTCACTCAACATGCCAAGAAATTCTAACAACAACTTATCAAAATTGTTCATGTTGTAGTTCATGACAAACTGGATATATGAATCTGGAAGTGACTACAAAATCACATCTAGGGCCAACTCTAAACCCAAGAGAAATCCTTGTCTATCAAGGTTCTCCACATACCCAATAAGCTTGAGCATATGGGGACCTATCTGGATCTCCTTCACCATTGTTGCACTTGAACATTTCCTTAAAGACATCATATCTCTCATGTCTTGCCAGATCTTTATACATGTTCTTAAGATGTGTTATCATCTCAATAACATACATGTTCTCATGTTGTTTGTAACTCATAGTTCATTGAGCACAACATTAGGCACTTGACATAAATGGTGTCTTTATAGTGCTTCTTGTAAGCATCCCTATCAGCCTTAGGCATAGTGGGAGTAGGTTCATCTGGCTCTGGTGTCTTTAGGACATAGAGCTTGCACTCCTGTATGAGAACAATTCTCAAAGTCCTGAACTAGTCATGGAAATTATTCCAATTTAACTTGTCCTTCTCAAGGATCGATCACAACAAAAATGTGTTATTGGTTACCATTTGATTCTATAAGAAAAAATTGCAATTTATCAAAACACTTTTGGTTGGATTTGATTTAAATCAAATTTGATGATGTTTAATTAGATTTTTAATTAACTATCACTCCAATTATTTTGAACAAATTGATATCCCTCACATATCAGTTTAGAGGATTGCAGCGTACAACCTTCTAGTGAGCCAAGACCCAAAACAATTGAGTTATTACCCATCCTATGACATTGTCCATAATAAATCAATAAGGTGGGGAACATTTTCCAATTACATCTTATGCAATTCTAGGATAGGTGGAATGTGCAACTCTTTTCCATAGTCATTTGCATGCTTCTAGGTACTTCATCTCATGAAGATCACCTAGGTAAGTATGACCTAAAATCCATGATAGTGATGCACCCTGCTTGGCAGGCCCACATGACTACCCATCACACATCCGTGAGATAGACAGCAGATCATGCTTGGCGTGCCCATCCATAGTCAATCAAGCTTTTCATGTATATTTCTTATGGAAAGCATCTAAGACTTAATAATTTGATTTAGGGACTTTATGTTATATATATATATATATATATATATATATATATATATATATATATATATATATATATATATATATATATATATATATATATACATATCCAATCACTACATACTTCTAGTATGTATCATATACATGCTATATCCACACGAAAACATACAATTATAAACATAAACGATGGTTACAATCAAAATATTGTAATTCTTTGGAGCCAAACGAAATTACGACCACCTAAGATCCATATCATATGTAGCAACCTATTTTTGATGAATATTTATGCCGAAACCAGTCCCCAATGACTAGTTCAACTATTGAATTGATTTGTTGGTATCCTGGTTGGTCGGTTGACATGTCAGATCAATCATCTAGTCTATGACCCAGGTGACTTTTGGACGCATTTAGTCGATCGATTGGGACACCTAGCAATTGGTTCAACTCCTCCTATCATCTGGCCTCCATGATCCTCCAGCCGATCGATTTGTCTTGTGAGATGGGCAGTTCGTCTAGTGTTGAGCATCTTCTTTGCCATAACAAGAATTAAAACTATCCTAATCCTATTTAACATTTTACATGATAATAGAGAAACCTCAAGTTACATTTGAGGGGAGCATAGGAAGGAAAGAACAAATATTTTTACTTGTGTAAAAAGGAGAGAGAGAGAGATGCTTGGTATGCAAACTGAGATACAAAATAGGAATAATAGCCATCCAACCAAGCATAAAGGTTTAGGGGTTATTGGCCATAACCATGCTAACATCCACCATCAAAACCAATTTTAGGGTGATACGTGTAAATTACATATATATATATAAGTATATGTACATGTTTATCTTTGATACCCACATGGGTAGCCTGGAATTCACTGCTCGTACATCCGAAAAAGTAACTATTTCGTAAGAAAAGTAACTCACTCAAAAAAAAGTAATTATATTGACCAAAAAGTAATTCCATGTATACACAACAAAAATTCTGGAATAAATATATAATTGTATATTTGTTATAGCCGGTACAAATGTAACTATATATGCATGAAAAGTAATAGTTTTCAAGGAACAGTAACCATCTACATGTCAAAAGCAAGAAACCCCCCAAAAAAAAAGCAAAATGGGAGCGGGTAGCTACCCACGCGGGCATTGAATGAACGTCCATATATATATATATATATATATATATATATATATATATATATATATATATATATATATATATATATATATATATATATATATATATATATACATACATACATATATATATGTGTATATATATGTATGTATGTATATGTATGTATGTATGTATATATATGTATATATATATCTCTGTGTGTGTATGTATATGTGTGTGTGTCTATATATATATATAAATATATATATATATATATATATGTATATATATACACACATATATATATATGTATGTATGTAGATATGTGTATATATATGTATATATATATGCATATATATATATATATATATATATATATATATATATAGATATACATATATAGACACACAAACACATATATACACACACACATATATATATAGTTGGGATCATATGTGGTATATAATCAGATTTGCACATTAACCATTTTAAATATTCACATCATATGCAGTAAATAAATGATAAAACCAAATATGATCATATCAAGAAAATGTCAAAACATCATAAATTGGGGTGAATCTAATACCACTATAGGGAAATATGGCATCAGATATGAAAATGTAAGCAAAAGTTTTATTGGAATATTCCTTTGAACAGTAGATCACTTGAACAACTATATAATGGGAAAGAGGGTTGCTAAGTGTATCCCTGGTCCTGGACCCAGTCCAATGACTATCCCTTGCTACAACATGCTTGTTTCTTCAAGTTGCAATTGGACATTATAAGAAGCCACATCCTGGTTGATCACCATGAATGGTGGTTGACTGCATGCTACTAGTAGGTGGCAACAACCTCCTCACCTCTATAGTACTCCAAGTGAACCACCATGAACTTTTATAATTCTAGATGAATTGACAAGGATTTGTCCCTTATAGTCAACAGGATAGCATTGCCTTGTTCTCCCAATTGTCTCTCCCTTAATGTTCATCCTCCCTTTTACGGGTAGAACTTTCACGGGTTCTCACATTACCAAAACTTTAAGAATACAACAATTGTCAAAGCTTATTGTTTTGTCTTTAGAAAGCCTTGAATACCCCTCTATTTATAGGAGGGTTAACGTTAAGAGTTCTAGTCTCAATGGGAGTCAAAAGGATGAAATTTTATGAACTTTCTAGAACCTACAAATGTTGAACCTATCGGTTAACTAGTGAACCATTTGTGCACACATGAGGCGATGGTTCAAAACTTGAGCTGTTGTTTCACTATGCTTTCTATTTACAATTTTATTGGCATTTGATATCCAATCAATGCACAAAATGAAACCAACATCAATCCTTGATTTAATCAAATTGATCAACCAAATGGCCAGTTCACAACATAAATTGGTTGGTTCAAACATCTGATTCGATCGATTCACTTTTTGAATTGCTCATTTTTAGAGTTCTGATTGACAATATTGGTTCAGATTGACCTGACACTTGAATTGATCGGTTCAACACTTGAAGCCGTCAGTTCATAGTCCATTCAGTCAATTTCAACCATTGTTGTCTAAATTGAATACCTAAAACTTTTGTAATCAAGTTAAACATCATTCATGAATAAACTCCTATTTTAGGTGTATTCTATGTGTGTGACCCTATATATTCCAAGTTACATTGGTAGAGAATGTCCGTCACTAATTTATGACATCACAAGCAATGAGTGGTATCTATCAAGACATCATTGCACCCAAGTAATCAGAAATTTAGAGAACAACTTCAACCTACAATATGTGGTTGGTTTTACAATGATCGTATAGTTTCTTTGTCACTTATATCCAAATTGAAATCGAGGTATGGAATCATAATCTTATACAACATTCTATCCATGTTCCTTAAACTAAAGAAGACTGTCTGAGATATATGTAAACTCAATATCACATATTAACTAACATGAGCATGGCCATGAATTTCTCAGTATCGCTTATCAAGTGTCTAGGATATCATACTCCTGTAGGAGGGACAAATCTACATCACTCACATTCATCCCCATGTGTCACAATGCACCTGAGCACCACCTTTATGGAAACTCTTATTCAACCTCACAATGGATGATGTCAAGCTACATCGGATAACATGTGATGAGTGTAGTGATTTCATGTCTAAGAACCATAATCACCACCATCACTATGAGAAATGATTATATACACCATGTATTGGTTTCCATGCATCACTGTCAAGGTGGGTATGTGTAATACATTGTTCTCTAACAAGTATCTATGTGTTTGGCTTGATATCATATACCATGACCCAATGAGATTTTGTCATCGACCAACACACACTCTTGTCTTATGTGTTATTGATGTTTATTAGCCTTCCATAATAAGAAATGACTATGGACATAACAATAATGCATATACTCTTAAAATTTGTATGATCTCATCAATAGGTCGTCAACCTGAAGGCATATGTCATCGAGTAAAATCATTGTTTAGACATTTATTATGTAATATCATTATCTCTTAACTGAATAAAACATAATAGATTGGATGATTTCCTTTATTAATCAAATCATTTATAGTATACACCAATTACAATCATCATATGATTGTCTCTATGGACATACTTACCAACAACAATATGAGTAATGCAGTTATCATCCCACCAATCTTCTTGTAAACTCAAGGTTCATATTAATTTTGAATAAAGTTGAACCTTTTGACGATCTCATCAAAACAACTCTGAGATGATTGCTTCAATCCATAGATTGACTATTTTATCTGTCGTACCTTTACGGATTCATTTTTAGTGGTAAAACCTTTGGATTATATCTTGTACACATATTCAAGAAAATTTCCAATAAGGAATGTTGTTTTAGAATCCATTTGCGAAATTTCATATCCATGATAAGCTTCTATGACCAGCAAGATCTTGATGGATTTAACCATGGAAACTAGTGAAAATGTTTCATCATAGTAAATGACTTGAACTTAATTTGAAACCTTTTTCAACCAATCTCCCTTTGTAGTTTTGTATGTTACCATCCATGACAATATTCCATTTCAATACCCATTTCCACCCTATGGGTTTTACCCCTTCAGGTGGATCCATCAACGTCCATACCTTGTTGCCATACATGGATTCCATCTCAAATGTCGTGGATTCAAGCTATTTCTCATAATCTGGTTCCATGATGGACCCAATGTAGGTTGTTGGTGTGATGGAGTGGACTTTTGGAGTCCTTAAGTGTCCAGTGACTTAAGTGAAAACATACGTTTGAGTTAGATTGTGAGTTCCAAACTTTTGACAAACTAGGTGTGTTGATGTGAGGTTCATATCATGATTAAAATCTCTCTTTTCATGCCATCTTGAAGAATTTAATTGACAAGTATAATAGCTTAGTTTTTGCACCAAAATCGAATGGATTGTACCTTGAGGTATGGTGAAGCTATGGTTAAATTTTGGTGGCAATTGGATGTTCCTAGAAGGATATTTTTGGTTTTCAAATCGATGATTTCTGTTGATAAATAAAGTAAATTAGACCAAGATCTTTGATTTGATTAGATTAAGTTGTGATACAGCGCCCCTGAATTTTTGGGCTTGGTTTGTGTGGCTGGCTTTTGGCCTTAGATCTCTAATCTAGCGTCAGTTCTCCTAAAGGAGGAGAGGACACAGATCAACTTTAAGTGCACACTGACCCTAACCCTCGGATTGGAGATGAAGGGTCCATGTGTCATCCCCTACCTTACGGTTATTGCAAGGTAGTGGTGCAAGTAGGCGCCACAACCTTCCCACAACCACAAGTCGTGGACATGTTCTGAGGAGATAATCGGAGCGAGTAGTTATCTTCTTGTGGCTTCATTCTCCACATTGACCCTTTATTCGAAGCCTGTGGTGGTAGGAAATGAGAGTTTGAGCCCTCTAGTTCCATGACCTCTCTACAACACTTTTGCGAGAAGTAGCTGGAAGAAGGGAGATGGAGATAGAAGGCAGAGCGGAGCAAATACAGAAGAGGAAAAGAAAGACCGGACGTAGAGGGGTGATCGGAAGAAGATGAAGTGAGGGGAAATGAGGAAAAAGGTATGAGGAGAAGGATTCTGGCTTTTTGGTGGTTCCCGTGAAGGTCCCCCATGGTTAACGAGGTCAAGTTGTTTGGAGAGGAAGATGGAAGTCGGGGGCTACAAGGAGTTCATCTCACCACATATGGAGGGTGTGTAATACTTCGGGGAAACACGGTGTTCATGTTGATCATTTCAAACGATAGGGAGAACCAGTGGAGGCCTTTTCCCCCTTTTTGTGCCACCATGGCAGTAGGCTGCAGTGGCAAGCTCCTTGAGCTTGTCAGGAGGTGCCCAAGAAGAGATCGCAGAGGCACAGGCGGCACCCCAAGAATCCGTGGGAGGCCGCACGGTGGCACTGAAGCTCATGGATGGACAAGCTTCCCTCGAGGGAGGTCTGGTCTTCAAGGATCTCGCACCGAAGCTTCCCCAGCCGCGGCGGCGGCCCTTGCCGACAGCTGCAGGACGGGGAGCCTCAGAGCCAAGGTTGAGAAGCGGATCAGCCGTGGGGAATCGAAGGACCCCTCCGGAGATGTGGGTGGCTGTAGGAGCCGGCTTGGAGGCCCAAATCTCAGCTTCTTTCTCATCGGAGCTCGGACCATGTGGCGGTGCCCTGTTTCACAGAGGAAACAGGGGCAACGCGTGAGGCTCGCGAGCAGAAGAAGAAAGAAGACGGACCGGGTCCAATCCCAGACCAATCCCGAACCAGCTCCAGACCAAGTGAACCACGGCCCAGCGCGAGGCAGAAGCCGTGCCCTTGGTGGAGAATGTCCGTCACTAATTTATGACATCAGAAGCAATGAGTGGTATCTAGCATGACATCATTGCACCCAAGTAATCAGAAATTTAGAGAACAACTTCAACCTACAATATGTGGTTGGTTTTACAATGATCGTATAGTTTCTTTGTCACTTATATCCAAATTGAAATCGAGGTATGGAATCATAATCTTATACAACATTCTATCCATGTTCCTTAAACTAAAGAAGACTGTCTGAGATATATGTAAACTCAATATCACATATTAACTAACATGAGCATGGCCATGAATTTCTCAGTATCGCTTATCAAGTGTCTAGGATATCATACTCCTGTAGGAGGGACAAATCTACATCACTCACATTCATCCCCATGTGTCACAATGCACCTGAGCACCACCTTTATGGAAACTCTTATTCAACCTCACAATGGATGATGTCAAGCTACATCGGATAACATGTGATGAATGTAGTGATTTCATGTCTAAGAACCATAATCACCACCATCACTATGAGAAATGATTATATACACCATGTATTGGTTTTCATGCATCACTGTCAAGGTGGGTATGTGTAATACATTGTTCTCTAACAAGTATCTATGTGTTTGGCTTGATATCATATATCATGACCCAATGAGATTTTGTCATCGACCAACACACACTCTTGTCTTATGTGTTATTGATGTTTATTAGCCTTCCATAATAAGAAATGACTATGGACATAACAATAATGCATATACTCTTAAAATTTGTATGATCTCATCAATAGGTCGTCAACCTGAAGGCATATGTCATCGAGTAAAATCATTGTTTAGACATTTATTATGTAATATCATTATCTCTTAACTGAATAAAACATAATAGATTGGATGATTTCCTTTATTAATCAAATCATTTATAGTATACACCAATTACAATCATCATATGATTGTCTCTATGGACATACTTACCAACAACAATATGAGTAATGTAGTTATCATCCCACCAATCTTCTTGTAAACTCAAGGTTCATATTAATTTTGAATAAAGTTGAACCTTTTGACGATCTCATCAAAACAACTCTGAGATGATTGCTTCAATCCATAGATTGACTATTTTATCTGTCGTACCTTTACGGATTCATTTTTAGTGGTAAAACCTTTGGATTATATCTTGTACACATATTCAAGAAAATTTCCAATAAGGAATGTTGTTTTAGAATCCATTTGCGAAATTTTATATCCATGATAAGCTGCTATGACCAGCAAGATCTTGATGGATTTAACCATGGAAACTAGTGAAAATGTTTCATCATAGTAAACGACTTGAACTTAATTTGAAACCTTTTTCAACCAATCTCCCTTTGTAGTTTTGTATGTTACCATCCATTACAATATTCCATTTCAATACCCATTTCCACCCTATGGGTTTTACCCCTTCAGGTGGATCCATCAACGTCCATACCTTGTTGCCATACATGGATTCCATCTCAAATGTCGTGGATTCAAGCTATTTCTCATAATCTGGTTCCATGATGGACCCAATGTAGGTTGTTGGTGTGATGGAGTGGACTTTTGGAGTCCTTAAGTGTCCAGTGACTTAAGTGAAAACATACGTTTGAGTTAGATTGTGAGTTCCAAACTTTTGACAAACTAGGTGTGTTGATGTGAGGTTCATATCATGATTAAAATATCTCTTTTCATGCCATCTTGAAGAATTTAATTGACAAGTATAATAGCTTAGTTTTTGGACCAAAATCGAATGGATTGTACCTTGAGGTATGGTGAAGCTATGGTTAAATTTTGGTGGCAATTGGATGTTCCTAGAAGGATATTTTTGGTTTTCAGATCGATGATTTCTGTTGATAAATAAAGTAAATTAGACCAAGATCTTTGATTTGATTAGATTAAGTTGTGATACAGCGCCCCTGAGTTTTTGGGCTTGGTTTGTGTGGCTGGCTTTTGGCCTTAGATCTCTAATCTAGCGTCAGTTCTCCTAGAGGAGGAGAGGACACAGATAAACTTTAAGTGCACACTGACCCTAACCCTCGGATTGGAGATGAAGGGTCCATGTGTCATCCCCTACCTTACGATTATTGCAAGGTAGTGGTGCAAGTAGGCGCCACAACCTTCCCACAACCACAAGTCGTGGACATGTTCTGAGGAGATAATCGGAGCGAGTAGTTATCTTCTTGTGGCTTCATTCTCCACATTGACCCTTTATTCGAAGCCTGTGGTGGTAGGAAATGAGAGTTTGAGCCCTCTAGTTCCATGACCTCTCTACAACACTTTTGCGAGAAGTAGCTGGAAGAAGGGAGATGGAGATAGAAGGCAGAGCGGAGCAAATACAGAAGAGGAAAAGAAAGACCGGACGTAGAGGGGTGATCAGAAGAAGATGAAGTGAGGGGAAATGAGGAAAAAGGTATGAGGAGAAGGATTCTGGCTTTTTGGTGGTTCCCGTGAAGGTCCCCCATGGTTAACGAGGTCAAGTTGTTTGGAGAGGAAGATGGAAGTCGGGGGCTACAAGGAGTTCATCTCACCACATATGGAGGGTGTGTAATACTTCGGGGAAACACAGTGTTCATGTTGATCGTTTCAAACGATAGGGAGAACCAGTGGAGGCCTTTTCCCCCTTTTTGTGCCACCATGGCAGTAGGCTGCAGCGGCAAGCTCCTTGAGCTTGTCAGGAGGTGCCCAAGAAGAGATCGCAGAGGCACATGCAGCACCCCAAGCATCCGTGGGAGGCCGCACGGTGGCACTGAAGCTCATGGATGGACAAGCTTCCCTCGAGGGAGGTCTGGTCTTCAAGGATCTCGCACCGAAGCTTCCCCAGCCGCGGCGGCGGCCCTTGCCGACAGCTGCAGGACGGGGAGCCTCAGAGCCAAGGTTGAGAAGCGGATCAGCCGTGGGGAATCGAAGGACCCCTACGGAGATGTGGGTGGCTGTAGGAGCCGGCTTGGAGGCCCAAATCTCAGCTGCTTTCTCATCGGAGCTCGGATCATGCAGCGGTGCCCTGTTTCACAGAGGAAACAGGGGCAGCGCGTGAGGCTCGCGAGCAGAAGACGAAAGAAGACGGACCGGGTCCAATCCCAGACCAATCCCGAACCGGCTCCAGACCAAGTGAACCATGGCCCAGCGCGAGGAAGAAGCCGTGCCCTTGGTGGACACGTGGCGACGCCGTATTGGTCACCAAAAGGTCAATATCTCGAAAATGCTTAGTTCTTGTTTAATTCATAGAAATGGACTCCATTATCAGAAAATGACATATAATATACCAAAATGTTCAGAAAAATGTCAAGAAAAATATGGAAGTATAATATCAGGCTTTTGAGGAACTAATATTAGTGATATCATGTAAGATATAGAATGCTTAGTTTATGAGTAGTAAATACTAAATGATCATATAAAATTATGGAAAAATGTCAGTAAGTCTATAATTATGTTTATAATGCATATGATGTCAGATATGACAATTATTGGACACAAAATCATGTAATTTGCTTTATATGGCTAATTAGGGTTAATAAACCTAATTAATGTGTAATAATTACAAATATACTCATAAAATCTTAGAAATCACAGAGTAAGCTCATATCAGTATCTGGAACCTCAGATTTAAATATGAGATCAGGATGATACCCAGAATCCATGTTATACGATGATGTTTGCTCTTAATATGATATAAACCCTAATTTGAGTAATGCATGTAACCTAGGGTTAATTAATGTGCACAAAAATGCTATGGAAGACAATGTTTGGATAACAAACCATAATCTGGAATATGACATCAGTAATATAAATCTAAGACAAGAATACAAGTAATAAAGTACATATCCTTATGAGATAAGCAAACCCTAAAATGGATATACTTAGGGTTAAGATGAGATATAAGATGATGAGAACCTGATGATAGTATATGATCTTGTCTTAATCAGGTTTGAACAAGCTTATAGTTGACATCAGTGATATGTGTTTAGTATGATCTATCTCTTTGGAAGGTACACCATTACCTCTTACTTGGCTTATTATACAATATGCTTGAGTTATATGGTAGTACAAACTTGGCATATGATATTGATTGCAATGATTGTTCTTGTATGATATGTTGCATGATTTTCCATACTTATTGCTATGAACACATGAAACAAAATATATTTGTTCCATTATATCTAAGCACTTCAACTCTTTGGTAGTAAAGTGTTGGAAATAAGTACTTCAACTTTTTGGTAGTAAAGTACTTGGAAGTGATCCAACTCTTTGGTAGTAGATCACATTGTGAAATGATCCAACTCTTTGGCAGTAGATCATAAAGGCCTTAATGCATTCAACTCTCAGGTAGTAAATGCATGAATGATATAATGGAAAATGTGCTTAAAATATGTGTTCTCTTTTGATGATGAATATCTTTGTGCAAGTATACACTTTTCTTATATTTCTTTATAACTGCCAAGTATTAGTTTTATCTTATTGCCAAGATATGATGAGAGGTATATAAAAAGACACGTAGGCGTACTCAATACAATATTCATGAAATATTGTGCTGACGTGTACCGCATGTAACCTTTTGTTTAGGTTGCGGTTATGCTCTTGATGATCCAGGATAGTTGTGAGTTTTATGGCGAGCTGATGTATAGGTGGACCTGTTGTCTTATGATCCTGTAGTTTAGATGTAGTACATGTATATGTTTAAGTTTGTTGTTCAATATGTAATCTCAAATGTTGTAACAATTCATGTTGTAATTATATGTTGAATGGTGAACATGTGTTTTGGTTTGTTTATTGTTCATGTACATGTGCTAGCTACTGATGTATGTTCCTTCTGACTCCCTCAATTTTCTTCTTCTTATCCTGGTGTGGGGTGTTCAAATTGGGATTCTCGCTGAGGTGAGGGTTTCAATTTGGACATCACACATCAGATTAAGTTTTAGAAAATCCGGGGACGTCACAGGTGGTATCAAAGCATGAACAATAGCAAAGCCTGACATTTGCTCATCATGCAACTCAAAACTAAAGCACCTTGAACCTTAATAATCTTTTAGGGTTAGATTAGTCGTCTTTTAGAGACTATATCTGAGCTAGCCTCTAGGTTAGCACCTAGATGTCTGAGAACTAGGTCTAGACTGGTGCTTGTTGTATAGCAAGTCCTTAGATGTCGTTCTTTCCTTATAGTGCAGCGGTATAGGACGTTGCATTATTTGGAAATGACGTGCATCAAGGGAAGAGAAACCCTAGACATATTGCGCACGTTGTCTAGAGTAGCTACACTAGTCTACCCCTTGTTCTCACCCTTTTCACTAGTTTTCATGACACTGGACTCTCTACTATGTGTGGGACACTCATTTTCAAGATTTGGTTTTTGATTCCAAACGGATCGAACCTCGATAGTTTTCTCTGACGCTTGTTTTATCGGAGAAAAACTATATAATATTTTATTATGTATATGTATTACAAAAATGTGTCCCCACATATGTACGAGTAGGAGGTGGTCATGCAACCTATGTGAAAGTGAATGACATCAGTCTAGAAGCGAGAGTAGTTCTAGATTAGATGTCTAGAGCCTTGTTAGAGTATATGATAGATGGAATAGATAGAATAAGTTTGATGATATGATGTAATTCTTACATAGATGTTTATGATGATATATGTTTATCTTTGAGGACTAAAGTTCAGTTTTGAGGATGCAAGATAAGTTTTGATAATGTAAGCAACTAGTCTTTTGTGAGATAAGATATGTTAAGACGAGACAAGGTTGTGAATCGGCATGAGCCTCAAGCTCTTTTACAAAGGAGGAACTCTAGTGTTGGGACCAGTTTTAGGGTTAACTCCAGAGAGAGTGAGACCCATTGGGAGAAGGTCAGAGAACCTAGACTCCAAGATATGAGAATTCTAAAATATGTGATATGATATGTCCTAAACTAGAATACTCCTGAGTAATTGAGTTGAGTCACTCTATGCATGATTCCTATAGTTTGTTGAACCCTAGATGTATTTGGGAGTGCCAAACCCTAGAGTCAGAGAGAGGCTGGTTATGTATGCATATGTGAATAAGGAAATATGAGTGCCTACCATCTGGGTGCGGGAGAGAGAGTCCCAAGACCCTGGAGGAGGTAGCTATGTTAGTTTCTCTGAAGCCTCATGCTCGGGTTGGTGGTTTCCCACATAAGAATCTAGTGGTGTATATATGAGAGTTTTGGGTAAAGATGTTTCATGGGTAGAGATCTATGATAGTATGACATAGCATGTTTTGGTTTGTGCTTATGTGGCTAGAGCTTGTAAAGCTATCACTAGTGCCAACGAGGTAATCCGAGAACCCTAGACTAAGAGAGGAAAGAGAAAGTGAATCCATATGAATTACTCATAGAGTTGAGTGAGCTCGGAGAGAATGAGCATGTAATTACCCTCATGATAAGGGTTAGGACCTCATTTGGACTAGATGAAGTTTTAAATATATGTTTAAAGAGCAACTCACATAAGTTTGTTTAGCAAAATCATGATATAATGTATGTAAGGACATGATATATAGACATGATATGATGGAAACCTAGAGATGGTTTAATTGATATCAATGCATAAATGGTTAACCATACACATGAATAATGATGATAATGTGATATCGTTGATTAACTTGTGTTGAAATCACTAGTAAATGTTGCAATTTATTATGAGCAATGAAATAAGACCATATGAATGAAACATGTTACATGAGGTGTTAATCTTAGTGCTTAATAAAGATGAAAAAAATATATAGATGGCAGTTAGCACAACATAGCGATTGTGACACCTTGAAATTATCTAAATGGATAAAGTGGGTTAATTATAGTTAACTCCCTCCTAAAAGACATATGTTAATGTTTGAATATGTTCTAACTTTTAGCTCAATAAAATGTTGATGACACCTTGATGTATGGGTTAACTTGGGTTAACTCCTTTAGAACATGGTAATAAGATGTGGGAACCCTAATCCATGGGTTAAGATAAGGATGCATCCCTAATATATACGATACATAATGACATAGCCAGAGTTTATAAACCCTTGTTTTAACCTTATATGAAGAGGTGTTTCACCTTAGATGTTTTAAATCCTCCTAATGGTGGTTTGGATATGAGTAAGGAGCTTTGTTTTTGGATATGTTGCACCTAGAATAGTGCCTTACATTTGTATGAAGGCAAGATAAGGTTTTCCCTGGAAGTATGAGTATGGTTTAATTTCGAGGATGAAATTTCTTTTAAGATGTATATGATGTGAAAGACTGGATTTCTGGATTAATTTCGAGGACGAAATTTCTTTTAAGGTGTGTAGGATGTGATGGAGTGGACTTTTGGAGTCCTTAAGTGTCCAGTGACTTAAATGAAAACATACGTTTGAGTTAGATTGTGAGTTCCAAACTTTTGACAAACTAGGTGTGTTGATGTGAGGTTCATATCATGATTAAAATCTCTCTTTTCATGCCTTCTTGAAGAATTTAATTGACAAGTCTAACAGCTTAGTTTTTGCACCACAATCGAATGGATTGTACCTTGAGGTATGGTGAAGCTATGGTTAAATTTTGGTGGCAATTGGATGTTCCTAGAAGGAGATTTTTGGTTTTCAGATCGATGATTTTTGTTGATAAATAAAGTAAATTAGACCAAGATCTTTGATTTGATTAGATTAAGTTGTGATACAGCGCCCCTGAGTTGTTGGGCTTGGTTTGTGTGGCTGGCTTTTGGCCTTAGATCTCTAATCTAGCGGCAGTTCTCCTAGAGGAGGAGAAGACACTGATCAACTTTAAGTGCACACTGACCCTAACCCTCAGATTGGAGATGAAGGGTCCATGTGTCATCCCCTACCTTACGGTTATAGCAAGGTAGTGGGGCAAGTAGGCGCCACAACCTTACCACAACCACAAGTCGTGGACATGTTCTGAGGAGATAATCGGAGCGAGTAGTTATCTTCTTGTGGCTTCGTTCTCCACATTGACCCTTTATTTGAAGCCTGTGGTGGTGGGAAATGAGAGTTTGAGCCCTCTAGTTCCATGACCTCTCTACAGCACTTTTGCGGGAAGTAGCTGGAAGAAGGGAGATGGAGATAGAAGGTAGAGCGGAGCAAATACATAAGAGGAAAATAAAGACCGGATGTAGAGGGGAGATCGGAAGAAGATGAAGTGAGGGGAAATGAGGAAAAAGGTATGAGGAGAATGATTCTGGCTTTTTGGTGGTTCCCGTGAAGGTCCCCCATGGTTAACGAGGTCAAGTTGTTCGGAGAGGAAGATGGAAGTCGGGGGCTACAAGGAGTTCATATCACCACATATGGAGGGTGTGTAATACTTCGGGGAAACACGGTGTTCATGTTGATCATCTCAAACGATAGGGAGAACCAGTGGACCCCTTTTCCCCCTTTTTGTGCCACCATGGCAGTAGCCTGCAGCGGCAAGCTCCTTGAGCTTGTCAGGAGGTGCCCAAGAAGCGATGGTAGAGGCACAGGTGGCACCCCAAGCATCTGTGGGAGGCCGCACGGTGGCACTGAAGCTCATGGATGGACATGCTTCCCTCAAGGGAGGTCTGGTCTTCAAGGATCTCTCACCGAAGCTTCCCCAGCCGCGGCGGCGGCCCTTGCCGGCAGCTGCAGGACGGGTTGCCTCAGAGCCAAGGTTGAGAAGCGGATCAGCCGTGGGGAATCGAAGGACCCCTCCGGAGATGTGGGTGGCTGTAGGACCCGGCTTGGAGGCCCAAATATCGGCTGCTTTCTCATCGGAGCCCGGACCATGCGGCAGTGCCCTGTTTCACAGAGGAAACAGGGGCAGCGCGTGAGGCTCGCGAGCGGAAGAAGAAAGAAGACGGACCGGGTCCAATCCCAGACCAATCCCGAACCAGCTCCAGACCAAGTGAACCATGGCCCAGCGCGAGGCAGAAGCCGTGCCCTTGGTGGACACGTGGCGACGCCGGATTGGTCACAAAAAGGTCAATATCCCGAAAACGCTTAGTTCTTGTTTAATTCATAGAAATTGACTCAATTATCAGAAAATGACATATAATATACCAAAATGTTCAGAAAAATGTGAAGAAAAATATGGAAGTATAATATCAGGCTTTTGAGGAACTAATATTAGTGATATCATGTAAGATATAGAATGCTTAGTTTATGAGTAGTAAATACTAAATGATGATATAAAATTATGGAAAAATGTCAGTAAGTCTATAATTATGTTTATAATGCATATGATGTCAGATATGACAATTCTTGGACACAAAATCATGTAATTTTCTTTATATGGCTAATTAGGGTTAATAACCCTAATTAATGTGTAATAATTACAAATATTCTCATAAAATCTTAGAAATCACAGAGTAAGCTCATATCAGTATCTGGAACCTCAGATTTAAATATGAGATCAAGATGATACCCAGAATCCATGTTATACGATGATGTTTGCTCTTAATATGATATAAACCCTAATTTGAGTAATGCATGTAACCTAGGGTTAATTAATGTGCACAAAAATGCTATGGAAGATAATGTTTGGATAACGAACCATAATCTGGAATATGACATCAGTAATATAAATCTAAGACAAGAATACAAGTAATAAAGTACATATCCTTATGAGATAAGCAAACCCTAAAATGGATATACTTAGGGTTAAGATGAGATATAAGATGATGAGAACCTGATGATAGTATATGATCTTTTCTTAATCAGGTTTGACCAAGCTTATAGTTGACATCAGTGATATGTGTTTAGTATGATCTATCTCTTTGGAAGGTACGCCATTACCTCTTACTTGGCTTATTATATAATATGCTTGCGTTATATGGTAGTACAAACTTGGCATATGATATTGATTGCAATGATTGTTCTTGTATGATATGTTGCATGATTTTCCATACTTATTGCTATGAACACATGAAACATAATATATCTGTTCCATTATATCTAAGCACTTCAACTCTTTGGTAGTAAAGTGCTGGAAATAAGTACTTCAACTCTTTGGTAGTAAAGTACTTGGAAGTGATCCAACTCTTTGGTAGTAGATCACATTGTGAAATGATCCAACTCTTTGGTAGTAGATCATAAAGGCCTTAATGCATTCAACTCTTAGGTAGTAAATGCATGAATGATATAATGTAAAATGTGCTTAAAATATGTGTTCTCTTTTGATGATGAATATCTTTGTGCAAGTATACGCTTTTCTTATATTTCTTTATAACTGCCAAGTATTAGTTTTATCTTATTGCCAAGATATGATGAGAGGTATATAAAAAGACACGTAGGCGTACTCAGTACAATATTCATGAAATATTGTGCTGACGTGTACCGCATGTAATCTTTTGTTTAGGTTGCGGTTATGCTCTTGAAGATCCAGGATAGTTGTGAGTTGTATGGCGAGCTGATGTACAGGTGGACCTGTTGTCTTAAGATCATGTAGTTTAGATGTAGTACATGTATATGTTTAAGTTTGTTGTTCAATATGTAATCTCAAATGTTGTAACAATTCATGTTGTAATTATATGTTGAATGGTGAACATGTGTTTTGGTTTGTTTATGGTTCATGTACATGTGCTACTGATGTATGTTCCTTCTGACTCCCTCAATTTTCTTCTTCTTATCCTGGTGTGGGGTGTTTAAATTGGGATTCTCGCTGAGGTGAGGGTTTCAATTTGGATATCACACATCAGATTAAGTTTTAGAAAATCCAGGGACGTCACAGTTGGCTCGTCATCATTCCAAGATGGACGCTGATGAGTGCATACTCATCATAATTTTCAATTACCTTTTTGGAACAATTTAATATCTTTTCCACATCTTTTCACCCTAATATGAATCATAATGCACAAAACTACTAAGTAATTCAATAATCAAGGTTTTAACTAAATATCTTTCATTTTATGCAGGTACAGCAGGAAACTCCATGCAAACGGTCTCAAGATCGTTTGGATCCATGCGGTCTCAAGATCGTTTGCTGGAATACACAAAGAAACAAGACGAAACCAGTTGCCCAAGAAGTCCATGCGGTCTCAAGACCGTTTGGTCCCATGCGGTCTCAAGACCGTTTGGTCCCATGCGGTCTCAAGACCGTTTGGTCCCATGCGGTCTCAAGACCGTTTGGTCCCAAGCGGTCTCAAGACCGTTTGGTCCCATGCGGTCCCAAGACCGTTTGGTCCCATGCGGTCCCAAGACCGTTTGGTCCCATGCGGTCCCAAGACCGTTTGGTCCCATGCGGTCCCAAGACCGTTTGGTCCCATGCGGTCCCAAGACCGTTTGGTCCCATGCGGTCCCAAGACCGTTTGGTCCCATACGGTCCCAAGACCGTTTGGTCCCATGCGGTCCCAAGACCGTTTGGTCCCATGCGGTCCCAAGACCGTTTGGTCCCATGCGGTCCCAAGACCGTTTGGTCCCATGCGGTCCCAAGACCGTTTGGTCCCATGCGGTCCCAAGACCGTTTGGTCTCGCGCGGTCCCAAGACCGTTCGATGCAAGCACAAGGATCGTTTGAAGAACTAAAGCCGCGCGACCACACCAAAGCCAGACTGATCAAAGCATGACCATTTGGCGCTCAAACGACCTCCAAACCGTTTGATGCCTAAACGGTCTCAAGACCGTTTGGCGCCCAAACGGTCCCCAGACCGTTTGGCGTCAGATCTAAAACTATAAATAGACCCCCAGGGTCCCCATTTTGAGGCATCGGTTCCAGACGCCGAAAGGCTGCCAGAGCACCATCCCGATCAAGTTCCACTCCACCTACAGCTGGTGTTGCGTCCAAGGAGGCTAAGAAGGAGAAGAAGATGGAGCAAAGAGCGCATCTTCTTCACCGGGCTGCGTCCACCTTCTGCACCGAGCTCATGGCGGATCTATCTTCTTCTTCTATCTTTCTTGTACCTCGCATCATGAGCGAGTAGTCCTCTTTCGCTGGGGTGCGGGGACTAGCCCCGCTGCCCATGCAACCCATGTTCTCTTGTTAAACTTTCCATGGCAATGTATATAACTCTTCATTTTGTCGTTTATCGTTAAGCTTGTGAGTTGGTTATGTGCGTGTTTCCATCTTTGTGCTCCCTATGTTGCGAGAACTTCAATGCATGGGTATGAATGTCGTTTAGCATGTTAGACTCCTTGACGAGAACTTCCGATAGGATTCCTTGAGGTAGTAGGTGTAGGATCCGCGAGGGGACGGTCCGCCTAACCTTCGGTGACACTTGTGTGCGCCTGACGCCCGTAAGGGGGGTTCACAGCCTTAGTTGGATTTTGTATCTTCGTGCTTTTCGTCGATGTTTACACGTACAATAGTCGCTTGTTTGCTTTGCGGTTTACGCGGTTGACTCCCTGATTAGAAATAGGATGGGATTTCATCGAGGTCGTAAGTGTATGATCCGCGAGGGGACGGTCCGCCTAACCTTCGGTGACACTTCTGTGCGCCTAACGCCCGAAAGGGGGGTTCACAGCTTCCGTGGATTTCTGTATCTTCAGAGCCGTAAGACGTATGATCCGGATGGCGATGAGAAATCGGCTGCCTATGGTGACGCTTACGCGGACCTGACGCCCGTAAGGGGGGTTCTGCAGCAGCTCTACTTGGAGTGTTATTTCGTGCCTGGATTGTTCGCGAGAGAGTATGATTGTGTGTGTAGCGGTGGTCAAACCCGGTACCATCCCTGCGATTTCGTATCATTAATCTAAACCCATCTTTTATTCCACGTTTACTTTCTTGCAATTAGTTTAATCAAACCAAAATCAACCTATTGTTCTAAATATTAGTTTTACTTGAGCTAGATCTAACTGACAAGGATTCTTAAAAATGTTGTCCTTTGGGTTCGATCCTGAACTATACTGCGATAAGATCCGTCCGCTTGCGGGTGGTATTGTTGCACTTGGTTTTGGTAAAAGCTCGGGGATATAAACCCCGAGTGAATTTGTTAGTGCATTCAAAAGCCACATCAAATTCTGGCGCCGTTGCCGGGGACAACGGAATCAGTCAGTCAAATCAAGTTCTTTTAAGACTAATCTAGGATTTTGTTTTTTCTTTTTGAAACTATCGCTTATCTACTTGATCTTTATTCTACTCCAAGGATCTCACTTTCAAACCTTTTTAAGTTTCAGGTGCTCTTGACGATTAGTGTATGCACCGTTCGGATAGTCTCGGACTGACTGCGAGCTTTGATCCCGAGATCGATAGAACCTTCCATCGTCAGATCCGAGAGAATCAAGCCAGAATGGCGCAAGAAGAAGAAGTAGCCCGTAGGGTAGCTCAAGCCATCAATGCGCAAAGAGAGAGGTTCATGCAAGAAGCTAGAGCTGCGGTTCAACAGGAGATCTTAGCAGCACAAGCAGCAGCGCAGGCAGCGGAACTTCAGAAGGATCTTAGAGAGTTCTCTATCCCAAAGGCCGCAAATGTATATCATCCGGTGCAGCCTCCTCCCATCGAAGCTGCCAACTTTGAGATTAGAGCACATTGGATAACCTTGCTTCAGAACAACCCATTCTACGGTAAACAAGCTGAAGACAGCCAAGGTCATCTTCTCAGATTCATTGACCTGTGTGCCATGACGAAGCAAAATGGAGTCTCTGATGATGCTATTCGACTCCGTCTCTTCAAGTACTCTCTGGCTGACAAAGCCATTAGTTGGTACAACTCACTGCAGAGTGATGTACCCATCACCACCTGGGAGCAGCTTCAAAACGCCTTTCTGGAAAAGTTCTACCCCCCGTCCCTTACATATGAAATCAGGGGACGAATCACAAATTTCACTCAAGTCCCAGGAGAAACTCTTTCCGAAGCTTGGGATAGGTACAAGGAGCTCCTACGAAAATGCCCACACCATGGAATTCCTAAGAATCAGCTGATCGAGATATTCTATAGAGGTGTGGAAGATGATGTCAAGATGTTCCTTGACTCCTCGTCTGGAGGGAACTTCATGCGGCAAAGTTACGACAGCGCATGGAGAGTAGTAACTCTGGGAGCAGAAAATCAAGCCAACTGGGGCAGATCCGTTGGTAAAGGAGTTTTAAAGGTAGCAATGGCTGACGCTATCCCAGAATACAAATCTATAGCTGAAACTTTGAAAGTCTTGGTTGCAAAGCAAGATCACATAGAATCATCCCTTGCTGCGATTGGAAGAGGACATTCTCCAACTAGGCAACCAGAACAAGTCAAGTCCACTTCTTTGTTTTGTGAAGCGTGCAAAGGCACCGACCATTCAACACTATCATGCAATGTTCTCTATGATGTTGTTTTAAGCAATGCCTGTGGACAAGGAGATAATTGCCAGATTGAAAATCTTAATGCTATTAACACCAACCCTGGGCAGAACTTTTACATTCCGAATCAAAATAGGAATCACCCAGGCTTCCAGTACGGAAATCCTTCAGGAGCTATGAACTCACATCAATTTGTTCCAAATAATCAACCAAGAGGCCCATCTGGGTATCAGTTTAACCAGCAACAGAACTTTGGGAATCAAGGAAACTTCAAGGGAAACTTTCAGAATAGAAACTATAACAATTATCAGAACAACTCTCAGTATCAAAGCTTGAACCAACAACAGGGTCAAACAAGACCCATCCCTTCTGATGACAAGCTATCTACCATTGAAAAGTTATTGCAAGCACAACAAACGATGATAGCCAATCAACAAGCCCAGCAGAAGGCTATTGAAACTCAACTAGCTCAACTTGCTGCTAGTATTAAGCCACAAGCTGGGATCTTCACTGGACAACCTGAGAACAATCCGAAACATCCGGAGCAGCTGAAGGTTATCGCCACAAGATCAGGGAAAAGCTATTCGGATCCACCAGCAAAGACAACTATAGATATCCCTGAGGAGAATGAACCCTTGACTGATCAAAACTCAACAACATCAGAACCGCAACCGAAGGAGAGAAATAATGATAAGGGGATTTCTGAGAAACCTACCAATGAAGAAGTAGAGACTCCTGAACCAGAAATTCCTGTATATAAGCCTCGTGTCCCTTTCCCATCCCGTCTGAGGGAAACCAAGTTTGATACTAGATTCATCAAATTCAAAGAAGCTATGAAGAAGCTCCATGTTGATATACCATTCTTAGATGCTCTTAATGAGATACCAGCCTGGACCAAATATCTAAAGTCGCTTCTCACCAAGAAGTACATCACTGAAGAATGTGAAACTGTGAAATTGGCTGCAACTACATCTGATATCATACTAAGCAAGATGCCAAAGAAACAAAAAGATCCAGGATCTTTCGGAATCTCATGTCACATTGGCGATTCATCATGTAATAAAGGATTGGCGGATCTTGGCGCAAGTATTTCTATTATGCCGCTCAGTCTATGTAAGAGACTAGGGTTCGAAGAATTGCTTCCAACTGCCATGACAATTCAACTTGCGGACAATTCAGTAAAAAGACCATTAGGAATTCTCGAAGACATCCCGGTCAAAGTAGGCAAGGACGCATATGTCCCATGTGATTTTGTCATCATGGACATAAAAGAAGACACCAAATACCCTATTATCTTCGGTCGCCCCTTTCTCGCTACTGCTAGAGCTCTTATCGATGTTGAAGCCGGAACCTTACTGCTCAGGTTAGGAAAAGAAACTCTGGAGTTCAAAGTCTTTGAAAGCATGAGGAGACCGAGTATACAGGAGGAAGTCTATCTGATAGATTGTGTTGAGCAGATGTCACAACTTACTCAAGAATATCACGAGTCATGCGATCCTTTGGAAACTTCTCTATATGACCCTTTTAATGATGAACATACCGACCAACAAGATAAGGATTGCGCCGAACCTCCCGACTCTGCTAAGGGAAATCTTGAAGCTACCGATGAGGAATTGAAGGTTACCGAAACCCCAGAAGAAATCAGTGAAAAACCAGAACCTCCTGAAATGAAGCCCCTACCTGAAGGACTGAAGTATATGTTCTTAGATGATCTCAAAGTTTGTCCCGTCATTTTAAACTCTGGCTTAACAACCAAACAAGAAGAGCAACTTCTGGAAGTTTTAAAGGAGAGCAAGAAAGCCATAGGCTACAGAATGAGTGACCTCACAGGGGTCAGTCAAGCTTTGTGCATGCACAGAATTCCCATGATGGAAGACCATAAGCCAACAATCGAGCATCAACGAAAATTAAACCCGAATATGAAGGAAGTGGTCCGTCGTGAGATCATCAAACTCCTTACAGCTGGAATAATATACCTGATATCGGACTCACCATGGGTGAGCCCAGTTCATGTTGTACCCAAGAAAGGAGGTACCACTGTCACAAGAAATGAAAACAATGAGCTCATCCCCACCCGAACAGTGACTGGGTGGAGGATGTGTATTGATTATAGAAAATTAAACAAGGCCACTCGGAAGGATCATTTTCCTATGCCCTTCCTCGATCAGGTTTTGGAAAGATTGGCTCACCAAGAATACTTCTGTTACCTGGACGGTTACTCTGGATTCTATCAGATCCCCATACATCCAGATGATCAAGAGAAAACAACTTTCACCTGTCCCTTCGGGACATATGCTTTTAAAAGGATGCCATTTGGCTTGTGTAATGCCCCTGCAACTTTTCAACGTTGCATGACTGCCATTTTTGCAGGGCTTACTG
Source organism: Alisma plantago-aquatica (assembly GCA_963693085.1). Lineage (NCBI taxonomy): Eukaryota > Viridiplantae > Streptophyta > Magnoliopsida > Alismatales > Alismataceae > Alisma > Alisma plantago-aquatica. Next base: position 418,021,741 of record OY856413.1, read on the forward strand.
AAACAGTTATGGAGGTTTTCATGGACGACTTTTCTGTATATGGTGACTCCTTTGATTCTTGTCTTAAGCACCTCTCCATGGTACTCAAACGCTGTGAAGAAGCACATCTGGTGCTAAATTGGGAGAAATGCCACTTTATGGTAAAGGAAGGCATAGTTTTGGGCCACAAGGTTAGCAACAAAGGAATTGAAGTTGATAAAGCCAAGATAGAAGTCATATCTAAATTGGCAATACCCACAAATGTGAAAGAAGTTCGTGCTTTTCTCGGTCACGCTGGATTCTATAGAAGGTTTATACATGATTTTTCTAAGATAACAAAGCCGATGACCAATTTACTTCTCAAAGATGCTAATTTCAATTTCAATAAGGAATGCATCAAAAGTTTCGATACGCTGAAGAAAGCCCTTACGACTACCCCCATTATTAGAGCTCCAAATTGGGAGCACCCCTTTGAAATTATGTGTGATGCCAGTGACTACGCAGTGGGTGCAGTCCTAGGACAATGCATTGAGAAGAAACATTATGTTATCTATTATGCATCGAAAACCCTCGACGAAGCTCAAAGGAACTATGCCACTACTGAAAAGGAACTTTTGGCAGTCATCTATGCCTTTGATAAATTCAGATCCTACCTTACTGGTTCAAAGGTAATCGTTTACATAGACCATGCTGCCATCCGTTACCTTATGGCAAAGAAGGATGCTAAGCCAAGGCTGATCAGATGGATACTCCTTCTACAAGAATTTGACCTAGAAATACGAGATAAGAAAGGAACGGAGAATGTCGTAGCAGATCACCTGAGTCGCATCCACACTCTGGATGCTGATGGAATTCCGATAAACGACTCTCTACCAGACGATCAACTTATGAGAGTCTCAGAATCTGAACCATGGTATTCAGACTTAGTAAACTACCTTGCCGCCGGAGTCATCCATCCTCAATACACAGGGAACGGTCTGAAGAAATTTATGCATGATGTGAAGCATTACTATTGGGATGAACCATATCTCTTCAAACTCTGCGCGGATGGATTGTATAGATGTTGCGTCGCCAAAGAAGAAGCCCATTCCATTTTGGAACAATGCCACTCAGGACCCGTGGGTGGGCATATGAGCTCTAAAAAGACTGCCTTAAAAGTTTTGCAATGTGGGTTTTTCTGGCCAACTTTATCCAAGGACTGTTATGATTTTGTCATATCATGTGATAAGTGTCAAAGAGCTGGCAATATAACCAAGAGAGATGAAATGCCACTGAATCTATGGCAAGAAGTAGAGATATTTGACGTCTGGGGAGTAGACTATATGGGGCCATTCCCATCTTCTAATGGATTCTCTTACATCCTTGTGGCGGTGGACTACGTCTCCAAATGGGTTGAAGCTATACCAACCGTCACTTGTGATTCGAAACCAGTCATCAAACTATTCAAAGATATTATCTTCCCACGGTTCGGAGTGCCGAGAACCGTGATTTCTGATGGAGGCTCCCATTTCATCGAAAGAAGCTTCGAAGCTCTATTAAAAAAATATGGCGTCTCACACAAGGTAGCTTCTCCTTACCATCCACAGACCAGTGGACAGGTAGAAGTCTCTAATCGACAACTAAAGGCTATCCTTGAGAAAACCGTTGGGCGTAATCGAAAAGATTGGGCGACAAAAATCAACGATGCCCTATGGGCTTATCGCACTGCTTATAAAACTCCCCTTGGTACTACTCCTTTTCGTTTGATATATGGAAAAGCTTGTCACCTTCCGGTCGAATTAGAACATAAGGCATGGTGGGCAATTAAACAATTAAATTTCGATATAAAGGAAGCAGGGCAAGCCAGGATTCTGCAACTCAATGAGCTGGATGAACTTAGAATGACGGCCTATGAAAATGCTCGAATCTACAAGGAACATACAAAACTTTGGCACGATGGACATCTGAAAAGAAAAGACATTCAAGTGGGAGACCAAGTTCTGGTTTTTAACTCAAGATTAAGGATATTCCCAGGAAAACTTCGCTCACGCTGGTCTGGACCATACATTGTCAAAAGCATCTCTCCTCAGGGCACTTTCTCTTTATGGAGTGCAGAGTCGGGTGAATTCATAACCAATGGCCACCGCTTGAAGAGATATTTCACCACAACAGACATAGGCACCAAATCAATGCTGGAACTCACCGATCCTAAGGATCCCACATGACGACGAAGGACTCTGTCGAGCCATCGACATAAAACAAAGGCGCTTGTCGGGAGGCAACCCGACCAATAAATCTGTTTTACCTTTCTTTTCCCAATTTTGTTTTATAGTTAATTTTCCTTAAATAAAATTTGCCTTATGGATAGTTTTCTTTCAGGATACGAGATCGGATTGGTGTTGATCACAACGAATTCATTCTCAGCAGTCATACCTGGTGTTTCCTTTCCCCTCCATCTTGAATTTAGGGTTTGCTCGAGGACGAGCAAATCTCTAAGTTCGGGGTGGAGGGTGGGTGGTACGTATTCCACTTCCACATACACACCCTCTTTTATACTCAATATGTCTCTATCATAAAATTTTTCAAAATTGTGAACAGATACTTGATGGAATTTTGTCTTTTATTGATAAAAATGTAACTAACTGTTTGCTATGCATCTTCTATCATAACATCCTCCTTATTCGAAACAAATCCCCAAGAGGACTGACTTTTGAAACTTGCCTGAAATCATCCTGTGAAACTTATGATTCCTAACATCATAATCCTTTTTACATAATGACAAGTATCTGTCAAACTGATAGGGATCAAACACGTTGCGCTTCCTAACTGACTAATGGAACAATGGCTCAGAAACCCCACCGGATCCGCACCAATTCATTATTTGAGCAGAGTATGACAAAGAGAATAACCCGGTTTTGAATTGTAAATCAAGTTGCATCCTGATCTGAACTCTCTTCTACACTTCTTCTATCATCTTCGTATCCCTCCATCCATAAATACCACCAAAATAGCCAAACTTGTGCCAAATCCCTAAGTTCGGGGTGGCACGCCACTTTCCCCATATCCGCTTCTTCCATACCCCTTCCAATAAGTAGGGGCGTACCACCAAAAATGCAATCTCGAGTCGAATAGAGGAGAGATCTGCAATAAAAAGATGCCAAAGTGCACACAAAATAAATGCAATCTCGAGTCGAATAGAGGAGAGATCTCCAACAAAAGATGCCATAGCACACACAAAAAAAAAATATATGCAATAAATGAAATTGCAAAACAAATAAAAATCTCGAGTCGAATAGAGGAGAGATTTTCTTCTTCCTTTCATACCACCTTTCACTCATTTTTCTACCTAAGGGCACAATACATGCCCTACCATCCTTAACAATACCAGTGTCAGATCAAATGCATACTTGTTGATTCTGCGGGTATCTCAGAACTCCTACGACACTCTTTGACATGCTTGGTGTTAGAAAAGGCGGGGAGGAAGCGTTGTTGGGAAACAAACTCAGGAACGAAGCTATGGAAAGACGTGTTTAGTGGTCCCAGGAAGTTGAGGTACTCATTCATACTGAGCAGAAAGAAAACACTTGTGATGTGAAGATGAAGAAATCACATGGATCGAAAGTATTTCATTAGGCAACAGTTTCAAATTTTATGTTACTCGAGGACGAGCAACGATTTAAGTTTGGGGTGTTTTGATGAGTGCATACTCATCATAATTTTCAATTACCTTTTTGGAACAATTTAATATCTTTTCCACATCTTTTCACCCTAATATGAATCATAATGCACAAAACTACTAAGTAATTCAATAATCATGGTTTTAACTAAATATCTTTCATTTTATGCAGGTACAGCAGGCAACTCCATGCAAACGGTCTCAAGATCGTTTGGATCCATGCGGTCTCAAGATCGTTTGCTGGAATACACAAAGAAACAAGACGAAACCAGTTGCCCAAGAAGTCCATGCGGTCTCAAGACCGTTTGGTCCCATGCGGTTTCAAGACCGTTTGGTCCCATGCGGTCTCAAGACCGTTTGGTCCCATGCGGTCCCAAGACCGTTTGGTCCCATGCGGTCCCAAGACCGTTTGGTCCCATGCGGTCCCAAGACCGTTTGGTCCCATGCGGTCCCAAGACCGTTTGGTCCCATGCGGTCCCAAGACCGTTTGGTCCCATGCGGTCCCAAGACCGTTTGGTCCCATGCGGTCCCAAGACCGTTTGGTCCCATGCGGTCTCAAGACCGTTTGGTCCCATGCGGTCCCAAGACCGTTTGGTCCCATGCGGTCCCAAGACCGTTTGGTCCCATGCGGTCTCAAGACCGTTTGGTCCCATGCGGTCTCAAGACCGTTTGGTCCCATGCGGTCCCAAGACCGTTTGGTCCCATGCGGTCCCAAGACCGTTTGGTCCCATGCGGTCCCAAGACCGTTTGGTCTCGCGCGGTCCCAAGACCGTTCGATGCAAGCACAAGGATCGTTTGAAGAACTAAAGCCGCGCGACCACACCAAAGCCAGACTGATCAAAGCATGACCGTTTGGCGCTCAAACGACCTCCAAACCGTTTGATGCCCAAACGGTCTCAAGACCGTTTGGTGCCCAAACGGTCTCGAGACCGTTTGGCGCCCAAACGGTCTCAAGACCATTTGGCGCCCAAACGGTCCCCAGACCGTTTGGCGTCAGATCTAAAACTATAAATAGACCCCCAGGGTCCCCATTTTGAGGCATCGGTTCCGGACGCCGAAAGGCTGCCAGAGCACCATCCCGATCAAGTTCCACTCCACCTACAGCTGGTGTTGCGTCCAAGGAGGCTAAGAAGGAGAAGAAGACGGAGCAAAGAGCGCATCTTCTTCACCGGGCTGCGTCCACCTTCTGCACTGAGCTCATGGCGGATCTATCTTCTTCTTCTATCTTTCTTGTACCTCGCATCATGAGCGAGTAGTCCTCTTTCGCTGGGGTGCGGGGACTAGCCCCGCTGCCCATGCAACCCATGTTCTCTTGTTAAACTTTCCATGGCAATATATATAACTCTTCATTTTGTCGTTTATCGTTAAGCTTGTGAGTTGGTTATGTGCGTGTTTCCATCTTTGTGCTCCCTATGTTGCGAGAACTTCAATGCATGGGTATGAATGTCGTTTAGCATGTTAGACTCCTTGACGAGAACTTCCGATAGGATTCCTTGAGGTAGTAGGTGTAGGATCCGCGAGGGGACGGTCCGCCTAACCTTCGGTGACACTTGTGTGCGCCTGACGCCCGTAAGGGGGGTTCACAGCCTTAGTTGGATTTTGTATCTTCGTGCTTTTCGTCGATGTTTACACGTACAATAGTCGCTTGTTTGCTTTGCGGTTTGCGCGGTTGACTCCCTGATTAGAAATAGGATGGGATTTCATCGAGGTCGTAAGTGTATGATCCGCGAGGGGACGGTCCGCCTAACCTTCGGTGACACTTCTGTGCGCCTAACGCCCGAAAGGGGGGTTCACAGCTTCCGTGGATTTCTGTATCTTCAGAGCCGTAAGACGTATGATCCGGATGGCGATGAGAAATCGGCTGCCTATGGTGACGCTTACGCGGACCTGACGCCCGTAAGGGGGGTTCTGCAGCAGCTCTACTTGGAGTGTTATTTCGTGCCTGGATTGTTCGCGAGAGAGTATGATTGTGTGTGTAGCGGTGGTCAAACCCGGTACCATCCCAGCGATTTCGTATCATTAATCTAAACCCATCTTTTATTCCACGTTTACTTTCTTGCAATTAGTTTAATCAAACCAAAATCAACCTATTGTTCTAAATATTAGTTTTACTTGAGCTAGATCTAACTGACAAGGATTCTTAAAAACGTTGTCCTTTGGGTTCGATCCTGAACTATACTGCGATAAGATCCGTCCGCTTGCGGGTGGTATTGTTGCACTTGGTTTTGGTAAAAGCTCGGGGATATAAACCCCGAGTGAATTTGTTAGTGCATTCAAAAGCCACATCAGACGCAATGTAGGTTGTTGGCTCTCATATCACCTTATTGAGTCACAAGAAACTCAAAAACTCCCTTTCCCAAGATGGACCCTATTAGACCTTCAAACCTCTTGTGTTACATGAGGAACTTGAGGTTTCACAACTTCATATGGATCGTCTTGTTCCTTTTCTACCCCCATAGGTTCATTGTTTTCTTTTTGGTCTCAAATTTCTTTGACTTCTCTTTTCCTCCCATTGGTTCCTTTGGAGGTAAACTCCCTTTTGTGGAATACAATATCTCTAGAAATAAACACTTTGTTGTCATATGGAATGGAGAAATAATATCACCTGGTGTTTCAAAGGATATCCAAAAAAATAATATTTATCTCAATTGGGTCCAAGATTTTCTAAAAAAATTGCTTCCTGACATAAGCTTGACATCCTCAAATCTTCATAAAAGACACACATTGGGATGTTTCCCAGTCCGTATCTCATATGGTGTCTTTTGAACAAAAATTGAAAGGTATGTGGTTAAGTGTATACATTGTAGTTTCCAAACTATATCCCCAGATGGAAGTTGGAAGATCTGCAAAACTCATTAATGATCATACAATATCCAAATGGGTGCAATTCCTTCTTCAAATACACCATTTTGTTGTAGTGTACCAGATGGAGTCCATTGTGGTACAATACCATAATCCCTACGAAGGGCCTCAAAATCCTTGCTTAGGTAGTCCCACCTTGATCTGATCAAAGGGCTTTAATACTCTTGCCAAGTTGGTTCTACACTTCTTTCATGAACCTCTTGAACTTCTCAATGGATTCAGACTTGTTTTCTTATTAGATACACATAGACATATCTACTAAGTTCATCAACAAATGTTATGAAGTAATTATAACCACATCTAGAATTTGTGCTAAAAGATCTACATATATCTGTATGTATGAGCCCTAATATGTTACTTTCCCTTTCACTCTTACCAATAAATTGTTCTTTTATCATATTGCCTAATAAACAAGATTCACATGTCTCAATTAATTCAAAATTAAATGATCTACATATTCATCTTTATGAATTTGAGAATGTACTTCTTATTTATGTGGCCTAAATGACAATGCCATAGATAGGTTTTGTTTGATTCATCTAGTTTAAGCTTCTTAGTATTTATTTCATAGACACTTGTTTCAGGATCTAACAAGTAAATACCATAAGACATGAGGGCACTGACATAAAATATCTCATCTTTAATATCATCCATTCTTAATATGAAATTTCAAATCCCTTTTTACACAAACAAGAAACAAAAATTGTGTTCTTATTGTAGAAGGTACGTAATATAAGTTCTCTAACTCTACTATAATCCCACTTGGCATAGTGAAAGTGTAGGTGCTTACAGTAGTAGCAACAACTCTTGCTCCATTTTCAACATATAGCTCCACCTCTCCCTTCTTAAAGGGTCTACTTCTTTTTAGATCATATAGATTTGAACATATATGAGACCCACGTCCGGTATTTGATACCCATCATGATGAAGTACATAAATTATATCAATAACACAAATACCGAAAGTGGAGATTTCTATCCCCTTCTTCTTATTCTTCATCTCCTCTAAGTAGAGACAAAATTACTTTTCCAATATCCATGCTGGTGATAGTGGTGACAACTACCTTTTTTACTCACTCCATTTTCTTAAAGTGTAAAAAAAATTAGAATTTTTCCCATCCTTAGAGTATTTTTTGGCTTTGCTTTTGTGTTTGGGTTTTCCCTTTCCTTTTTTTACCATCAACACATATTTGGGCTTCTCTTTCTTCACTTGTGACTCGACATTTCTCAACATGACAAGAAACTATAAAAATGGATTAACAAACTTGTTCATGTTGTAGTACATGACAAATTGGATATATGATTCAGACAAAGATTGCATCATCAAATTCATACCTGGACGACTCTTGGCCTAAATGAAATCCTAGTCTTTCTAGGATTTCTAGATACCTAATTCACTTGAGCACATTGGGCTCAAATGGATGACCTTCTACCATATGGTACTTTAAGAATGGATTGAAGACATCATACCACTTTTTCTTTCTATTCTTGATACATGTCACTGTGATGGGTGACCATATCTTTAAATCCCATGTTCACTTATTTCTTACAAAACTCATGGTTCATGGAGCACATCAGAAGACATTTGATGTATATTTCATCATCGACATGCTTACAAAACTCATGGTTCATGGAGCACATCAGGAGACATTTGATGTATATTTCATCATTGACATTCTTACAATAAGCATTACTTTCCTCCCTAGGTGCATTGATAGTTGGTTCCTTTGGTACCAGTGTCTCCAGGACATAGATCTTATGCTCATGAGTGAGAACAATTCTCAGAGTCCTAAACCAGTCGTCGAAGTTATTCCCATTAATTTGTTTCCTTCTCAAGGACCAATCACAAAGACTTTGTATTTCCCATACATTCACTAGACAAACCATATTTCAAAGTTGACGTGTATGACTATATATATATATACACACACACACACACACACACACATATATATATATATAGAGTCAGGCTAGAATACACTCGAGTGTATCCAGAGCAGAATACACTCAAGTAGTTTTCCATGATGCAATATTTTTTTCAAAAATCTAATCCATTGATCTTATTAAACATGTTGTGAATAGCTCATACGCAAAATTTGAGCTCATTTGGACATTTATAGGTCATGTTATGAAGACTTCAAAAATTATGCATTTCAAATTAGTTTCGGGCATCGATTTTGTTGCCCTCTGATGAGTGACTTACACTCATCCAAATGGGCTCAAAATTTTCTTGTATCCTAGTTATAGTATGACGGTGAAGATCAATGGTTTACATTTTGCAAAAAAGAGTCTTGATATGCAAACACACTTGAGTGTATCCGTGCGATCTGTACACTTGCGTGTATTCTAGCCTAACTCTCTCTCTCTCTCTCTCTCTCTCTCTCTCTATATATATATATATATATATATATATATATATATATATATATATATATAAACATTACAACCTTTTCAATATGGGACATTTCCCATCAATTTTCTTTTTAACTTCCACACAAAAAATGTGAGGTATGCAGGGAAAGCATCCCTATGCAGGGGTCCCTTTAATCATGAAGTTTCACTTTTTGCATTATGAAAAGTCATTTTCCATAGTTGACCATGTCCTTCAAGTCCAAAATTGGTCTACAACATATTTGGCTATTAATTAGATATGCACATTAGCATTTTTATAGTTCACATTGCATGCAACCACACAAAATGGGATAGAAAAATCTGATCAAATTGATATTGATCCAAAAACATTATAGATGATGTGGCTCTAATACCACTATTGGGAATGGTGGATGCAAAAAATGTAGTGGGAACAACAAAATTTATTCCAACATTTCCTACAAGAAGATCTTGTCAACAACATTGTATTTGAAAATAAGTTGTGTGAGGTCTATCTTGTCATCAAAAAAGTCCAAAGACATCCTCATGTAGTGGTGTGTGTTTCTCGTGGATGTTCACAAATGGTCCTTGAATATGTCCTCCCAACACAGTTGTGTAGCATATGCATCTCTACGTAGTCCACATGGATGGATAGGTATTCTTCGCCAGGCTGCTTCACCCAACGCAGAAGGAGTAGTCTCTTGCTTGGAGAGGTTCTAGAGTCAGGTCCATTCTCCTTATCTCTCTCTCTTTGATAATTATGGCTATGGTTCACATAAAAGATTATGTGTTTTTGACCTGGCAGTCATACCCCTTTAAATAAGAGAGGTAAGAAATGATGATTTTTTTAAACCCTAGGAAATGAAAAGATAGCAGCTTCATTTAAAGAATCACTCATAGTCAATCAATCTGTCAGTTGGTTAAGTTAGAACATTCTAGAATTATGTCATTAATTAATTGATCGATTAATCAAATTGATTGAGTCATTTTAAGGAACATAATTGTAAACTTCAATTGATCACATGGGGATATCCATTTGACTCATCAAATGAGTTGATAATTTTAAATCAAGCTAATCAAATAAAACCTTTAAGCAAACATTCTAAGATTTTAGTGCAATATTGTCCTAGTTGATTTCCCAAACATTTTAGTAATCAATTTGACTTGGAACATATCAATCATGTCCACAATTATACTCCTATTGCAATGCATCCTATGTGTGTGACTCTATAGGATCCAAATTACATTGGTAGTGATGTCCATAATCAAATTACGGCTTCACAAACAATGATTGGTATCTAACAAAGCTTCATTGACACCCAAGTAATTGGAGAAGTTGGACAACATATTTGACCTAGCATTGTGGAAAATGCTATAATGATCGCATAATCCCTTTGACTTCAATATCCAGAAGAAATATGAGGCATGGAAATTCCATCTTGTTAATATTTAATCATTGTTCCTTGATCTAGACTACTTGAGATACACATGATCTAAAAATCATTTATTGACTGATCTGAGCACGCCCATGCATTTTATAGTCTTACTAATTTGTGGCCATCATATCACTTCAATGGGAGGGACAAATTCCATCTACTTCACTCTCAATAATCCACATGTGTCAAAATATCCCTAAGAACTACTTGTATAGTAACCTTTATTAAAGGTCAAGATGAGAAAAGTTAAAGCACACTAGACCAAATATGATCATTGTAGTGACTTCAGATCTAAGGACCAAAATAACCACTATCTCGTTGAGGTATGAATCTAACCACCATTATTTCCTTCCAAGTATAACACTGAAAAGTGGATTGTCAAGTACAATTATTCATAATAAGTACATATCTGTTAGATTTTATATCCAATATCATGACTAATGATATGTAGTCATCAATCACACACATACTAGTCTTAATGTATTATTTTCATCCTAATTTCTAAATAATATCTAAATAGGGACTTAGGCAAGAATAGATACTCTTTATACACAGAGGGAGCCCACAGCTAGAGGGAGCCCACAGCTCAGCCTCAATGTCAGTAACAAGACCACCCATGCCACAGAGGGAGAGAAGAGGTTGTTTTATATGCGGAAAGATGGGGCATTTGATGAAAGATTGTCAAGCTAGAGATGTAAGTGTGACTCAACCTCCGAGGCAGAGTCAACAAGGCTCTCAGAGGCGAAAATTTTTGAGTGGCGCTTGAGGACGTGGACAAGCATCCCAAGCTGGTTCATCGGCACCCAACAACTGAGCACAGGGTCAACAACAAGCAACGGTGAGATTCTATGCGATGAATCAACCGGAAGCAGTAGTCAACCCTCGAGTTGTTACATGTCAGATGGAACTATTTCATTCTGATATGTTTTCATCCTGCTTCGTATCTATTTTAATTGATCTGGGTGCTACACATTCCTTTGTCACTAGAAAAGTGATCCTTGACTGCAATATGACTGTTAGTCATAGAGCAGATAGTCTGTTATTAGAAACCCCTTTTGCTGGGATCTACAGTGCTGTGGGAGGTGTGTATTCCCTGCATTCTTTCCTTTTCTGAACATCGCATTCAGGTGGATCTTATACCACCTGAGATGCATGGGTTCAATATAATTCTTGGGATGGACACCCTAGAAAAGTATAAGGTTGTCTTGGGTTGTGATTCCAAGCAAGCAGTATTCGCAGATGACGATGACACATGGATCTTTCAGGGAGATAGAAAGATTCTTCCAACCTATCTTATGTTAGCTATGGTACCTGAGAAGCTGATGAGACAAGGATGCTTTGCATTCTTGGCACATGTGGTAGATACCACAATGGAGAGCTCTAATCTTTCTAAAGTTCTGATAGTTAGGGAGTTTGACGATGTGTTCCCTAAGGAACTTCTAGGTGTTCCTCTACCCCGAGAGATTGATTTTGAGATTAATCTGATCCCGGGAACGCAACCAATAGCACAAACACTGTATAGAATGGCACCTGTTGAGATGGCAAAGCTCAAGAAACAACTGTAGGAGTTGCTTGAGAAAGGTTTTATCCGATCGAGAACTTCACCATGAGGTGCTCCGGTTGTCTTTGTTAAGAAGAAGGATGGATCGATGCGGTTATGCATTGATTACAGACAATTGAATAAAGTAACCATAAAGAACAAGTATCCTCTGCCAAGGATCGATGACATGTTTGATCAGTTGTGTGGTGCAACTATCTTCTCTAAGATAGATCTGAGGTCGGGATATCATCAATTACATATCAAGGAGAGTGACATACCTAATTATGTCTTTAGGACAAGGTATGGTCACTATGAGTTCATAGTTATGTCGTTTGGACTAACTAATGCACTAGTTGCATTCATGGAACTCATGAATAGAATCTTTCAACCTTTTCTTGATCAATTCATAGTAGTCTTTATAGATGACATCTTGATGTATAGTAGAGATGCTCAACAACATGAGCAGCACCTCCGTCAGGCTTTAACTTTGCTAAGAGAGCATAAGCTATATGCTAAGTTTAGCAAATGCGAGTTTTGGTTACCAGAAGTTTCTTTTCTAGACACATAATATCTACCTCAGGTATCCGTGTTGATCCTAAGAAGTTAGAATCTATCATGCAATGGGAACAACCAAAGACACCAATGGAGATACACAATTTCCTAGGACTGGCTGGCTATTATAGGAGGTTCATTAAGAACTTCAGTTCTATAGCTTTACCCCTAACCAAGTTGACCAGGAAAGAGGTTCCTTTTGTCTGGAATGACAAGTGTCAACATTCTTTCCAGCTGTTGAAAGAAAAGTTAACAAGTGCACCTGTACTGGTGTGACATGAGCAAGGGAAAGGGTACATAGTTTTCTGTGATGCATCTAAGAATGTTCTAGGATGTGTGTTGATGCAGGATAATCGAGTGATTTCTTTTGCCTCTCGACAGCTTAAGAAACACGAGGAGAATTATCCGACACATGATCTAGAGCTAGCTGCTATGGTCCATGCTTTGAAGATTTGGAGACATTATCTCTATGGAGAAACATTCCATATTTTCACAGACCATAAGAATCTAAAATATATCTTCTCACAACATGAGTTGAACATGAGACAACGCCGCTGGATGGATTTAATCAAGGACTACGATTGTACAATTGATTATCATCCAGGAAAGGCTAATGTAGTGGTTGATGCACTAAGTAGGAAATCATCATCACCAGCCTTAGATAAAGCACAACTGAACTCCTTAGTGTGCTTTAAGAGAGAATGCTTATCTCCTTGAGGCAAAACAATATACAACTTAAGGTATCATTGTCAGCCGGGCTGTTAGCTGAGATGCACATAAAACCTACTCTGAGACAGCAGATTAAAGAAGCACAACAAGCTGATGTTGTATTTCAGCAGATCAGGTCAGAGTATGGTAGTGAGAAATGGGATGGCTTTCATTAATCATAGGATCAGGTAGTTTGCTACCATGGTAGGATGGTAGTACCTGATGCCAATGACTTAAGGAAGTTAGTCTTGGAGGAAGCTCATTCTTCGATGTATGCAATGCATACAGGGAGCACCAAAATGTATCGTAACTTGAAGGATATGTATTGGTGGCCAGGATTGAAGAAGTATGTAGCTGAGTTTGTTATGCGGTGTTCAGTGTGTTAGTAGGTTAAAGTTGAACATCAAAAGCCTGTAGGAATAATGCAACCTTTTCCTATACCACAGTGGAAATGGAATCATGTGACCATGGACTTTGTGGTTAGTTTTCCTAGAACAACCAAAGGTCATGATTCCATATGGGTGATAGTTGATAGGTTGTCTAAGACAGCACATTTCCTTCCTATCAAAACAACCTACACTGCTGAGAAGCTTGCACTGATATATATCGATGAGATAGTGCAGTTGCACGGGGTTCCAGTTACTATTATTTCTGATAGAGGTCCCCAGTTCACGAGTCATTTTTGGGAACGACTACATAAAGCTTTGGGTACATAGTTAAGGTTTAGTACTGCCTTTCACCCACAGACAGATGGACAATCTGAGTGGACCATACAAACCTTAGAGGATTTGCTTAGGGCATGTATCCTTCAGTTTGTAGGAAGTTGGGATCTACATCTGAGCTTGATAGAATTCTCTTACAATGATAGCTATCAGCACAATATTGATATGGAACCATATGAAGCATTATATGGTAGACGTTGTAGATCTCCTTTATGTTGGTATGAAACAAGAGAATATCAACTTTTGGATCCTGAGCTTGTGCAGCAGACAACTGAGAATATTAAAGTAATACAACAACAATTAAAGACTGCACAGGATAGACAGAAGTCGTACGCCGAAAAATGGCAAAGACCTTTAGAATTCCAAGTTGGAGAAAGAGTATATCTCAAGGTCTCACCTTGGAAAGGTGTCCTTAGATTTTCAAAGAAGGGAAAGTCAGCTCCTAGATTTATGGGGCCTCATCCAATCATTGAACGGATTGGAAAGGTAACCTATAAGCTAGAATTGCCACCTGAGCTACATAAGTTGCATCCAGTGTTCCATATCTCTATGCTGAGAAAGTGTCATCCTAACACATAGTTAGTTTTACAACCTGTGGAGGTAGAATTAAATGATGATATATCATATATTGAAGGACCTGTGATGATCCTTGATAAAAGAATTAAAAATCTGAAAAAGAAAGACATATGTCTTCTGAAAGTTCTCTGGCATCACCATGGCATTGAAGAAGCTAAGTGGGAGCTAGAGGAAGAGATGAGGAGGAAGTACCCTTCTCTTTTCTCTTGATGATTTCGGGGACGAAATCCCTATTAGGGGTGGATAATTTGTAACATCCCTGACATGGGTTATGCTTTAACCCTAGATGTTTTGTTTAAGAAAGATAATTATATTCTTGTTATTATCTTTTGAAAAGTAATTAAGGCTCAAGAGGAACTTATGTTTCAATTTTAGTCCTTTTTGAATAATGTTGAAAACAATGTTTTGTCTGTTTTGGACTAAAGTGCAAATTACCCAAGTTGAGGGGTTAACATGCAAATGTTACATGATAAATGTTCCTCAAGTGTTGAAGCATCATAATAATGAAAATGATGCAAAGGTATGGCTTGTGGCATCCTGAGCACCAAGAAAGAGCTTATAAAGTAATGTTTGTGCATTAAAACCTAGTTTTGGTGTAATGTGAAATTCACCCAAAACCTAGGGTTCAATATGCAAAATACCACTTTTAGAGAGTCCCTAATGTTTCTTGGTATTAATTAGAGACAATAAAATCAGAGGGGAGTCTCATTTGAATCTCTTTGGAAGAGAGAGAATCTTGATAATAAAATAATTAAGATTTAAGCATAATTGAAACCCTAATTCAATTTAATGCAAAAATAAATATATTAATGGAAGTGCCCTTCAACCAAAAGTGTGATGGTTGAATTTGTATAAGTATGGAATTCCTTTTTCCTTGCAATGGCACCAAAATATCTAAAGTGAGTGGAGAGCCCACTCACATTAGTTAAAGAAAAAGTAATATCCACTCATTTTTGGATATTATTATTATATTGATTAAGGTGCTTAATTTGTTTTCTTTTAATTCATGGATAAAGAAGCGGATTTTGAAGTAGAGGATGATGGCTTCGTATGCAAGGAAGTGAGGGGGATAAGTGGCACCAATTTTGGGAATTAAAGGATTTTGTTAACACTTTCTCTCTCTTGAAATTCTCTTATATACACTCCATTTTCCACCCACATGAAAGACTTTTTCGACTCTTCTTTCTTTCCTTGCTTTGGCCGAGCACAAGGGAGCTTAGGAGCAAGAGGATAAAGTGCCCCAACCTGTAGGTAATCTCCATAGTCATCTTCAAACTTGATTTCATGGTGGAAATCGAAATTCAATTCTTATTTTCTTCTTTTCTACATTCAATCTTCAACCTTAGCTATTCTTTTCACTCAAAGACTTGAGAACAGACCTTGGATAGTTGTGAAAGCTTCATTCACCATTGAGGACGTGAAGATTGAAGCTTGGATTAAACTTTGAAGGTGGTTTATATAACTTGAACCCTTAAATATCATTATTGATTTCATTTCTTCATCATATGTTGATTCCTTTTTCATTCCCGAATTTCCTTTGGATTAATTGATGAAATCACCACAAAGATCACAGAAAATTTCGAAGGTTTGTAGCTTGAAGATGATGATGTCATATTAGCACACAACTCAACAATTATCATGAGCAAACGGTTTGCAATGTTGATGACCAAATGGTCTCAAGACCGTTTGGTGATCAAACGGTCTCAAGACCGATTGAGGTCAAACGGTCTCAAGACCATTTGGGGTCAATTGTTGATGTAGTTAGATAAAGATCCAATGGTTCCAATTGATTTAATTATAATGGATTCAAGAATGGATGATCCATTTATTACAAACCCTAATCGGATTGATTGGTTGAAACCCTAAATGGATTGAGTCAATTTTAATGTTGGATGGCTCAAACAGTCTCAAGACCATTTGAGAGAAAACGGTCTCAAGACCGTTTGAGGTCAAGAGGAGTCATGGATGGATGGAGATCCAAGGGTTACAAGTTGATCTAATTTCAATGGTCTTAATGTTGGATGGTTCAATGAGTGAAAACCCTAATTGGTCCATTCAGTTTCAAGGTGGTTTGGACCAAACGGTCTTGAGACCGTTTGGGATCAAATGGTCTTCAGACTGTTTGGAGGGCAAATAGTCTCAAACAATTTGATGTCCAATCGGTTTCAATGATGAGTTGTTCATTCGGTTTCAATGATAAATTTATCAAACGGTCTTAAAGGTTGAAAGCACCAAATGGTTTCAAAATGATTTAAGTGCAAACGGTCTCAACCCTAGATGCCCAAACGGTGTCAAGACCGTTTGAAGGGAAAACAGTCTCAAAACTGTTTGAACGTCAAGGAGGTCAAAACCGTTTGAAGCTTTAAAAGTATCAAAACCATTTGGAGACATAATAGTCTCAAAGCTATGAAAGATCAATTAACCCCATGATTGTTAATGATGTTTATCAAAGATAATTACAATGGTTGTACTTTTAAGGTACTAGGGTGTTTAGTACCCTTAGAGGGGTTAACCTTTGATGCTTATGGAATCAATATCTCAATACATTATGCTAACCCTAAATGTAAGTACTTGAATGAAGGGTTGACCTAATAAAATCAAGTTTGAAGTAATCAACATCTTAGAAAGGATGTGAGAGAGAGAGGAATTCATACATGCATAATAATCATGTAATGATTAAGCCTCAACACTTTCAACATGAATAAACTATGTAATTAGGGTATGATCCTTGATAAAGAGATCATGAAACCCTAATCAGGAAGGTTGATGAGCCCTAACCCTAATTTAGGGAAATGTTAGATGAAACCCTAATCTAGGGTAATGGTGTAACCCTAATCTAGGGTGATGATAGGTGAAACCCTAATCTAGGGTAATGCCATGTGAAACCCTAATGCAGTGTTGTGATGTGAAATCCTAATCAAGGGTGATGATATGTGAAACCCTAATGCAATAATGTAATGGTGTGACCCTATTCTAGGGTGATGATATGAGAAATCCCAATTCAGGGTAATATAATGAAAAACCCTAATTCAAGAGGATGCTTCATGAAACCCTAATTTTGGGTAAAGTTATATGAAACCCTAATTTGGGGAAAAGTTATAAGGAACCTAAATTCGAGACAATGATGTGTGAAACCCTAATCGAGGGTGATGATATGTGAAACCCTAATCTAGGGTGATTCCATGTGAAACCATAATCTAGGGTGATGCCATGTGAAACCCTAATCTAGGGTGATAGCCTTATGAAACCCTAATGCAGTAATGTGTTGTGAAACCCTAATCCAGGGTGATGCTATGTAATGCTGTATGAAACTCTAATATGAAACTCTAACCCTAATATAGGGTGAAGGTATGTGAAACCCTAATTTTGGGTTATAGTGCATGAAACCCTAATCTTGGGCAATATGATGATAAACCATAATCCTAATTCTAGATAATGGGATGAGTATCCCTAATTGACATGAATTTGGGAAACCCTAACTTTAATGAGGGAATAGTGATGCTACCATTACATTGCATGGTGTTGATATGTTATTGATATAACTATTATCATGTGTACTAACCATGCATGTATCATGAGATGTTGGACATAGCCATGTATGAGCTATGATGTTTTATTATTGAAATTGTTTTATGGGAATTGCGAGACATAATATGCTTTGTTGCCTAGTAAGAGGTAACAAGAGATTAAATGGGCTTTGAAAGCCATGTGAGATGCTTGTGTAGCAAGTATCATGTTTACCTTGGTCAGATGACCTGAAGATATTAGTTACCTGATAAGTGGTAACAGGTGTTCTTTGATGAACTAAGGGTTTGAATACCCATATTCTATAATCATGATGATGAGATGTTAAGGTATGAGAATGCCCATGATGTGATAAGGGATTGAGATCCCAATAATTTATAAAGCTTCAAAAGTACTTGTTAGAAGCATTACACATTATTTGTAGATTTTGTGATAATAATTTATGTTTGAAAACCTGACTGATGCTAAAAGAATATGGTAATGTACTTAATTAATCAAATGAAATCTTATGATGTAGAGCCCTGACCATAGATCCATCATCATCAGTAGTTGGTGATGGTGAAATAGGTTTTCCTACAGGATCTCTTGGAGGGCATACTATTGAGTATGTAGGGGTTATGGGTGCGAATATCCTTACACCCTAATGGAGGAATTGATGTGAGATAAACATTAAATCTCTCAATCCTTCATTATATATGCTGAGATGGATGTATCACTAATCTCCTAAAACTGGGATGGATGTTGCACAAATCTCCCGATAATATTTAATGTCAGATCGAAGTGAGATAAATATGAGATCTCTCGATTGAGAAGAGAATACAGCCGCCGTTGTAACTCTATAGCAAAGTTTCCAGTATTCCCTGGAAAGCTATTTCATAGAGACACAAGATGTCGTACATTGGATATCGAACTTACCAAGATAAGGATGAGGTCATGGAAATCCGGATCTTCCATTGACCTAGGTATGGTACCGATTTCGATTTCGCAATGGTTGGTTGGAGTATGAGCAGTATACCTCATCTCCTCAGGGCTTAAGTATGATTGTAAAATGTAATCAGCCGTGTAGAGTATTTGCTTAAGGTTGAAATATGAGAATCAATGGTTGATGTTACCTTGTTTAGCATATCTTAGATGCATAAATGTTATACATGTCTTCAATTCCTTACCGAATAAGTGACATGTTGCTTTATCAAGTTATAGCTAAAATACTTGAATAAGAGTATTGCTCTAATCTGTTTAGACATTGATTTATCTACTGTTGAAAATATATATGATTCCTATGCTCAGTTTTATTCTATTAAACTGCAATAATAATATTTCTGGCGAATAGTTATATCTCTTGTTGGGACAATTTTTCAATTGTCTCACCCCTGTGGAATCCAACTTTTTAGGTAGACGCAGAAGAAGAGACAGAAACGCTACTACAGGGGAAGAGTAGCAACAACAGCAACAGGGAAAGCAGTGATATTCCAGGTGGAGGCACTGGCTGTCAAATTTTCTATGGAGAGTCCTATGTGTCATCTCTGTACTCTTAGGTCCTCGGAGTTAGTAGTTATTACTTTTAATGAATCGATCTGATATTTTGGCTTGATGCCTCAAGGTTCTTATGTTTTCTGTGTATAGTTTTAACATGGCAGTTGATGCATGTAATCCTTGAGAAGAGACGGTATAGGATATTTACTTATGAACTAGGATAAAAATAAAATACTTTGGTTCTCGATAAAAGAGTTTTCCTGTGATCGGATCTTTTATAAATGGTTTTAATTTTTAGTGATTTTTAGTAATCTGTTGTTAATAATCGCTTACGCTTAGTCAATGACATTTTGTTCGGACAGTGATCCCACAAAAGCTAACAAGGATTTGAGTATATCCTACATTCTTTTTGTTGATGACTTGATGATATTGGCTAAGGCTGATATTGGCTCTACTAAAGGAATCATGAACACTCCTGATCATTATGATATATTATCTGGTTTGTGTATCAATAATTATAAGAGTTCTATTTTCTTAAGTAATGTTGTCAATAGTGATGAAGTTCTTCATGTGTTGGGTATTATAGAAGATGCTCTTCCATTTTGATACTTGGGTGTCCCCCTTTTCAGTGGGAGGTTGACTAGGAAACATTGTTATCCCCTAATAGATAAAATCAAAGTGAATTTAGAAAGTTGGAAAGCTAAGGATTTAAGTGTGGTAGGTAGAGTGGAGCTTGTTAAGTCAGCGGTGGCTGTTATGCATTTGTACTGGTATGCTGTTTTCCACTTGCCTGCTAGTATTTGTCATATGACTGACCAAATATAAA
Source organism: Alisma plantago-aquatica (assembly GCA_963693085.1). Lineage (NCBI taxonomy): Eukaryota > Viridiplantae > Streptophyta > Magnoliopsida > Alismatales > Alismataceae > Alisma > Alisma plantago-aquatica. Next base: position 418,041,964 of record OY856413.1, read on the forward strand.
GAGATTTTATTTGGAGATTGAAGGATTTGGTAGAAGAAACAATCATTATGTTTCTTGGTAAAATATTTATAGACCTAAAAGGCAGGGTGGCCTTGTTCTGAGAAAATTTATAGATGTTTGTAAAGCTGGTCTATTGGTTAATTTTTGGACCATAATTGCTAAGGAGGATTATGCATGGGTGAGATGGATTCATGGAAAGTATTTAAGAAATTACTCCTTGTGGATAGTCACACCTTCATCTGATTACTCTTGGATCTGGAATAAAATTGTGGCTGTTAGAGATACTACAACACCCCATGTCTTCTATTTTTATAATAAAGGCGATAAAAGCATGTTATGATTAGATCCCTGGGTGAATGGTGGTTTTCTCACTGAATATTTTGGATCTAAGATGATCCTTTTTCATGGGAAAGGTTAGATTCTCTCATTAACTCTATATTTTTTGATGAGGTCTGGATTGTTCCTGCTAGAAGAAGATTGATTGATCTTAATAAATTTCTTAGCTCCTTTAATCTTAAAAAGTGTAGTAGTGATGTCATTACTTGTAAAGAAAAAAAACTTATTAAACTCAAAGATGTTTGGAGCATTATTTCTTATGAAGGTGTTAATGTGGACTAGACCAACTATCTTTGGAAGTACCCTGCTCCCGAGAATTGTAGAGTTCATGCGTGGAAGATTTTTATGCATGGAATTCCTACTACTAATCTTCTAAGGAATAGAGGAACTTCTATGTCTTCTATCTGTATTCTTTGTTTCAATCATGAAGAATTTATCAAGCATATTTTCTTTAGGTGCACCTTCGCTCTTAACTTCTGGAAGTATGCTCTGTCAGAAAGATTTATCAAAATGACCCCATCCTCGATCTCTGACTATTGGAAGTTCATGACTATCATGCATGTAAATACGATTCCAAGAGGTCTTTACCATATTTGGAAGACCAGGAATGCAATTATTTTTGAAGATGATAGTATCTCAGTAGAAAGTTCCTACAAAAGATGTAGATTGGAACTAATTTTGATTGGTTGCAAACCACCATAGTCTTTTCACTTGTTACATATCATGTATACATTTTTTTTGTACAACTTCATTATCCCTCCTCCTGTGTTCCTATGTATAGAACTTTATTTCAGTTCAATCGTAGAACCCTGGGTATTTTGATTGACCTTCTTACATAGAAAAATAGCAATAAAAAAGGGGCATCATGCTTGGTTAAACAAAAAAAGGAAAGGTATATACGTATATTTTCCATATTATGGCTTCAAAACCTCACAAAAAGTACATCTCTAGGGAGGGACATTTATTGTAACATCCCCAGAATTTCACCTTCTCAAAACCCCATGGAGATGAGAAGACAAAATCCGAAAACGTTAAGTAATTGTATCAAAGTGTGTTGCAGAAGTAATATACGCATACATGAACATACAACCATAACATTCTCAACATTTAACACCTTTATATTAAACATGAATTACAATTACATATTGAATGAGAATTTTACAAGTTTGAACATGTATGCTAACATGATCTTAGACAATAGGTACAACCTATACAACTTTCTCACATCCTATTCTCTTATCCCATTCTAGCTCTGGACCTAGAAAATATGAGAAACAAAAACATCAACAAAAGTTGGTACATGGAATTACAGAGCTATACTATGCTGGCATATTGAAAATACTTGAAAAATAAGAAAGAGGGAAAGAAACAATATTTAATGGCTTAAAATCAGGTAAACCCAAGTTATTAATCATATTTCAATGGACATGTATTACTATGGTGGACTTAGCACAAACATATATTATTGGGCCCTATCCCCGCGTACCTTGTACCATTAGGGATCTCCCCACATACCTTATACCATTAGGGAGGTGCTAGTCAACATTAATACTTTCCCTCTCTAATAGGGAGATTACAGTAACTACATTCCATTTTCTTTCTTTAGTGTTCTTATTGTTCAAGGGGGAAATGACAATACATATAGATCTACATCCAACAATGTATTTCAAATACAAGCAAGCAAGTACATATATTTAACATCCAGCAAATCTAGTCATATAATTATATCCACGTACCTGAGTTCAGATATTCCTCACATATCCATGATCATCTAGATAATCTGGTCATCACCTGATCAAGACAAGATCATAAACTATCATCAGGTTTTCATCATCATTTACCCTATTTATATCCATTTTAGGGTTTGCCTATCTCATTATGATATCCTCAAGATTACTTGTATTCTTGCCTTATATTTATCTTATTGATGTCATGTTCTAGATTATAGTTCATTATCTGAACATTAGGTTCCATATCTTTTTTGTGCACATATTAACCCTAGTTTATATACATTATTCAATTTAGGGTTACAACCCATGTATTAAGGGCCATCTTCATATAACATGAATTCTATGCATATAACTGATCTCAGATTTATATATTATATTCCAGTTACATATATGAGGGTTTTCTGTAAATCTCATCATTTATTGAGCATGTATGCATTTAATACATTATCTTTAGTGTTATTAGCCCTAATTAGCCATATTAATCAAATTATATGGTTTCGTACATCAACATGACCATATTTGACATCATATGCATTATAAACATGATTATAGACTTACTAACATTTTTCCATAATTTAATATCATCATTTGATATTTATTACTCATGAACTAAACATTTTACAACTAACAAGATATCACGGATATTAGTGCATCAAAAGCCTGATATTATGATTTCATATTGTTCTACACATTTTTCTGAGAATTTCGGTACCTTATTTGTATTTTTTTGATAAGCGAGCTATTTACTGTGATTTATTGAAGAACTGAGCATTTACCTTTATCATCGAATTGGAGGCTGCCACGTGGCATGTGAGGGGCACAATCCTCTCATCCCTGGTTCTACCAAATTCGGATCCTACGTTGGATCCACAGATCAAAGGATCTGATAACCCAGCTGGGTCTTCTTTCTCAGTCTCATGTGAATCCAACCCTACCTGCGCTCTGTGCGAGCGCCGCCGTCGGGCGTGGGGCAGCAGCAGGCATCGTCTCCTCCCTTCATGATCCTGCTCATCGGTTCTCCAGCGCATGAGACCACAGTCGCCTACTTCTCCATCGAGCATCTCCGTGGTGCAGGGAAACCATGAGGGATCGCCATCCCCCCCTTGTTGTATCTTCGAACGCTGTCTGCGCCTCTATGAAGCCGTCGTCCCACTACTGTGATTGGTGGCTTCTGGAACTTGCTTTGCCAGGCTCTTCCACAACACGTCGCCTTTCCACCACCGGTCTCTCTAGATAGCCACCGGAGCCTCTTCCTCGCGGCTTGCAATCTGCACAGAGCTTCGGTTATGCATCTACCTGCTCCTTATTTTGCAATCTCCTCTCTGCGCTCGAAGCTCGACGCCGATGTGCTTTGTCTCCTGGACAATGGCCACCGTTGTGGGGCCTTTTCCCCATCGTGAGCACCGTCGTGGCATCCTAAAGGTGTCTGGTCTGGCTGGTTGCGGTGGGCCAAACTGCCTCCCTTCGTTTCTTCATGTGACCACGAGCCCACACGACGCTGACCTGCATCTGTTCGTGAGCATCACTCCTATAGCGTAAGAAGCTATCTTTCTGACTTGTCAACCCCTCAGCTACTCCTAGTTGGTGTCTATAAGAAGTGTCGAGTAGAGGTGGGGATGTGGGGGTTGATATCTCACTTCTCTCTATTAGAAATGTTGTATAAGGTATTGCTGGTAGCTCCTCGAACTATGGATCTGTAACAACACTCAAGATGGAGCATAGGGTCCAGGCTCTCGTGCTCTCAAATTGGTGAGGATCACGACCAAGTCAACGCTACTGGTCCGCTCCTTTCAGATATGGAATATGGGCCAGGCGACACACAATTTTCATCCTACGAATGAGGATAACATGTTTGGATCTGTACCTAGGAAGGGTCCCAACATCCAAGGAAGATGATGTGTGGCATATCACGTCACCGCTTTAGTTTGATAAAAACCAAAAGACCAAAGTCCACATATTCACATAATAATTGAGTAGAATCTTAAACTCTGATAACTCTCAATTGGAACCTCGTAAACACACTTCTATTATTGTATATTCTCTCATCTACCAATGTTTAGACCAAAAATCCTCAACATGATCATATAACAAGCTCTTGAGAAAGAAATAACCTATAAATAGGTGCATAAACCTTGAATATAAGATAATTAATCCTCAAACGTTATTGATGGAAGATCTACTTACTCATGTTGACCATATAAGACCTTAGATTTCACAATTACATCATTTTAATCCAATTATGTCCTCAAATACTAGGTTAGATATCAAAACCCTAAAATCAGGGTCATCACATTCACCCCACCTTATATGGAATTTCGACCTCAAAATTCAACTAGTCTCATACTCAAAATGATAACTAAGGGTCTTACTTCTTATCGGTCACCACTTCTAGGTTCCAAAGTTCTCTATATGCATTTCAAGTTGTCATCCTAGGATGTAAAGCATCTAGGAGTGTAGCCACCCCACCTTATATAGGCCAATGCATCATTTATCATCTCAATCATCGCAGGACATTCTTTCATTCTAGGATTTACATCATCATAGTCCCTTAAGGATAAGGGTTCTATTTTTTTAGATATGAAGTTAAGGAGGTGCTACTTAAGGTTTCATCTTTCACCCTACTAATCATATAGTGATGTCAAGGTTGCATGCCATTGTTTTATATTCTTCTTGGAATTATCAGACTTAACATTTTTAATGTGGTTTATGATCAACATCATACTAAAATTTCATCATTAGAGAAGGATTTGATTTTTCTTATTTACCTATTAGGGTTTCACCCTACTGTGTGAGTGTTATTCTCAAACATAGAAGCATAGATTGAGAAGGATAAATGTTAAGAACTATATTTTGTGATCATGTAATATATGGTCCAAAGATATTTATTCTTATATTTATTCATGATTTCAATCTTGGGTGCTACATGTATGATATTGGAAGTGAATATAGACTAGGTCAAACTTATACGAGTGACTCCTCATGTATAAAGCATCTATATAGCTCAAGTGAGGTTTCTAACATCATATATTAAGAAAGAGAAGAAGAAGAAGAAGGGACAACATGTGAGAGTATCTTATGCACAATGCATTTTACTCCAAGAACTTGCATTTCATATATCACCTTACTTGCAGCTAATGATGAGCATCATCGGCTTAAGTCACTCAAGCTAGGACCTAGCTCAGACAAAGGATTGACTTTCTCATTATAAGTCACCTACCCATCATGATTTTTTTTAACCTAACTCTCACATATTGGATTGAATCATGCAAAAACACTCAACTCATCTACTCAAGAATAATCTAGTGTAGGACACATCATTTTAAACATATTTCATATTTCTCATATATTGGAGGCTAGGCCCTATGACCTTCTCCTTGTGGGTCTCACTCTTCTAGAGTTCACCACATATCTCGTCCTACCACTAGATGTCCTCCCATGTAGAAGAGCTTGAGGCTCCTACATATTCAACTTTATCTTAACATAGATCATCTTAAGTAAGAAAAGAGGATGCACTTTTATTATCACGACTTATCTTAGAATCTTCAAAATTTGATTCAGCTCATATACAACATAGATCCATTAAAACAACTTATATTATTAGAGGTATAACTTAGATAATACCATCCATTCTTATACCAACTATCATTTATCATCTACTCTATTTGTCACATATCTTGGTAAGGCTCTATACATCTAATCCAGACTACTCTCTCTTCTAGACTAATGTCACTCCCATTCACTTAGGTTGCATGAACACTAACTACTCTACAGTGTGAGGGACACATTTTATATTTACATATATTTAATAAAATATTATATAATTTTTCTCTAAGAAAGAAGACGTCAGAGAAAACTGTTGAGGCTCGAGCCGATTAGAAAAACAAAACCAAATCAGCAAAACGAGTGTCCCGCACATAGTAGATAGTCTAGTGCTATGCCACCTAGTGAAATGGTGAGAACGAGATGTAGACTAGTGTATCTACCCAATACATATGAGCTCTATATGGAAAGGGTTTCAGACACTTGTCTAAACATAGTTCTCAAACATCCATGTTCTAGCCTAGAGGCTAAGTCAAACGTAGTTCATGTAGAACAACTTGCTAAGTTTCTGGGATTTTATTTGAAAGGTTAAATTTAATTTTTATGTTTCATGATGAGAAATCTTCAGGTGCGGCTATTTTTCATGCTCTAATACCAATTGTAACGTCCCCGGATTTTCACCATCTCAAAACCCCATGGAGATGAGAAGACAAAATCCGAAAACGTTAAGCAATTATATCAAAGTGTGTTGCGGAAGCAATATACACATTCATGAACTTACAACCATAACATTCTCAACATTTAACACCTTTATATTAAACATGAATTACAATTGCATATTGAACGAGAATTTTACAAGTTTTAACATGTATGCTAACCGGATCTTAGACAATAGGTACAACCTATACAACTTGCACGCATCCTATTCTTTTATCCCATTCTATCTCTGGACCTAGAAAATATGAGAAACAAAAACATCAACAAAAGTTGGTATGTGGAATTAAAGAGCTATACTATGCTGGCATATTGAAAATACTTGAAAAAGAAGAAAGAGAGAAAGAAACATTATTTAATGGCAGAAAATTAGGTAAACCCAAGTTATTAATCATATTTCAATGGACATGTATTACTATGATGGACTTAGCACAAACATATATTATTGGGCCCTATCCCGGCGTACCTTGTACCATTAGGGATCTCCCCACGTACCTTGTACCATTAGGGAGGTGCTAGTCAACATTAATACTTTCCCTCTCTAATAGGGAGATTACAATAACTACATTCCATTTTCTTTCTTTAGTGTTCTTATTGTTCAAGGCGGAAATGACAATACATATAGATCTACATCCAACAATGTATTTCAAATACAAGCAAGCAAGTACATATATTTAACATCCAGCAAATCTAGTCATATAATTATATCCACGTACCTGAGTTCAGATATTCCTCACATATCCATGATCATCTATATAATCTGGTCATCACCTGATCAAGACAAGATCATATACTATCATCAAGTTCTCATCATCATTTACCCTATTTATATCCATTTTAGGGTTTGCCTATCTCATTATGATATCCTCAAGATTACTTGTATTCTTGCCTTATATTTATCTTAGTGATGTCATGTTCTAGATTATAGTTCATTATCTGAACATTAGGTTCCATATCTTTTTTGTGCACATATTAACCCTAGTTTATATACATTATTCAATTTAGGGTTACAACCCATGTATTAAGGGTCATCTTCATATAACATGAATTCTATGCATATAACAGATCTCAGATTTATATATTATATTCCAGTTACAGATATGAGGGTTTTCTATAAATCTCATCATTTATTGAGCATGTATGTATTTAATACATTATCTTTAGTGTTATTAGCCCTAATTAGCCATATTAATCAGATTATATGGTTTCGTATATCAACATGACCATATTTGACATCATATGCATTATAAACATGATTATAGACTTACTAACATTTTTCCATAATTTTATATCATCATTTGATATTTATTACTCATGAATTAAACATTTTACAACTAACAATATATCACGGATATTAGTGCATCAAAAGCCTGATATTATTAGTTCGTATTGTTCTACACATTTTTTGAGAATTTCGGTACCTTATTTATATTTTTCTGATAAGCGAGCTATTTATTGTGATTTATTGAAGAATTGAGCATTTACCTTTATCATCAAATTGGAGGCTGCCACGTGGCATGTGAGGGGCGCAATCCTCTCATCCCTGGTTCTATCAAATTCGGATCCAACGTTGGATCCACAGATCAAAGGATCTGATAACCCAGCTGGGTCTTCTTTCTCAGTCTCACACGAATCCAACCCTGCCTGGGCTCTGTGTGAGCGCCGCCGTCGGGCGTGGGGCAGCAGCATGCATTGTCTCCTCCCTTCGCGATCCTGCTCGTCGGTTCTCCAACACATGAGACTGCAGCCGCCTACTTCTCCATCGAGCATCTCCGTGGTGCAAGGAACCCATGAGGGATCGCCATCCCCCCCCCCCTTGATGTCGCTTCGAACATCGTCTGCGCCTCTACGAAGTTGCCATCCCACTACTGTGATTGGTGGATTCTGGAACTTGCCTTTCTAGATTCTTCCACAACACATCGCCTTTCCACCACTGATCTCTCTGGATAGCCGTCAGAGCCTCTTCCTTGCAGCTTGCAATTTGCACAGAGCTTCAGTTATGCATCTGCGTACTCCTTACTTTGCAATCTCCTCTCTACACTCGAAGCCGATGTGCTTTGTCTCCTGGACAACGACCACCGTTGTGGGGCCTTTTCCCCATTGTGAGCATCGTCGTGGCATCCTAAAGGTGTCTGGTCTGGCTGGTTGTGGTGGGTCAAACTGCCTCCCCTCGTTGCTTCGTGTGACCACGAGCCCACTCGACGCTGACCTGCATCTGTTCGTGAGCATCACTCCCATAGCGCAAGAAGCCATCTTTCTGACTTGTCAACCCCTCAGCTGCTCCTAGTTGGTGTCTATAAGAAGCGTCGAGTAGAGGTGGGGATGTGGGGGTTGATATCTCACTTCTCTCTATCGGAAATGTTGTATAAGGTGTTGCTGGTAGCTCCTGCAACTACGGATCTGTAACTACACTCAAGATGGAGCATAAGGTCCAGGCTCTCATGCTCTCAAATTGGTGAGGATCACGACCAAGTCAAATCTACTGGTCCGCTCCTTTCATAGATGGAAGAAGGACCAGGGGACACATGATTTTCATCCTACGGATGAGGATAACATGTTTGGATCTGTACCTGGGATGGGTCCCAACATCCAACGAGGAGGATGTGTGGCATATCACGTCACCGCTTTAGTTTGATAATAACCAAAAGACCAAAGTCCACATATTCACATAATAATTGAATAGAATCTTAAACTCTAATAACTCTCAATTGGAACCTCGTAAACATCCATATGTGTGTGAACATGCATAACTTCCATCAGTTTGTGATCATGTAGAGCTTCCATCAGTTTGTAAAGCTAAATAGACATCGGTAAGAACACTTACCATGACCACCACACTACTCTGTTATAAGGGAATGTCACCTCTTGAAATAGGGTTTAAAAAGCATCGAAATAAAATAAATTTTTACCTTATTATGAAGAATACCATGTAAGTAATTATAGATTATCTAAATTTGTATTTAGACCTATAGGAATCAGGAAACTACATATTAGCCATCAAAGGTAGATAAAATTGCATAACTTTAGAAAGAAACTCCAAATTAGCTCAAATTGGAAAGATAGATTCATCAGTTGATACTAAAGCACGAGAGAAAGTTTAATTGTGAAACTATGAACTTTATTAAGACAAACAAACATGTTTAAAAATCAACCTGAGTTAGGGAACTTACAACCATAAAACCTTAACAAGGATTTTGTCCCAAAATCCTATGCAAACAAAGATGGGTACTTCCTACACATATGATCTTCTAACTTACATATGGCTCCATGTACACCATGGCATTTCCACAACACATTTTATGAATATATATCCTTCCTCCTCAGCTTCTACACACATCTATCTGATACAAATTGGAACATCGACATGGGATATGTCATCTTCCAACTAGACCTCCACTGGATGTATCATAAACTCCACTATCAGGGTAAAGCTTCCTCAACAATGAAATGTGAAATACATTATGCAACATGTTCAACTATGGCATTAACTCCATCCTATATGCTGCCTTCTTAACTGGAGCCATAATAGGTTAAGGTCCCATAACTTAGGATCCAACGTATCCTTCTTTCCAAACTTCTGAACATCCCTCAAGGGGAGACATTTAGATCCACGTGGTTTCCAATGTGGAACTCCAAAGGCCAAAAATGATTGTTTGCATATGACTTCTACCTATCATGTGTTGTCTTCAAATTATGCCTTATCACATTGATCTTTCCTATAGTCTCTTGAACCATCTCAAGACCCACGAACCGGTATTCACCTATTTTGTACCAACAAAGAGGCGACCTATAACTCCTTTAAAAAAATGTATATGCTGCCATATCTAAATTAAGTACTCGATTTTTAAGACAAAATATTTACAAAATTATATCATATGATATAAATAAATATTTTGTGCATTCATGTCTTACAATTAGAGTCCACAGAAGTTATACATAATGAATCATACTAAAAGAATACATGAACCTATCCATTCTTCAATAGAGTAAAACTCTTGCACTTCTCTTCTAGGTCTCCTTTGTACCACCTATGCATGATCTAACATAGGGAACGAATCACACATGGACCAATCATAAGGGTTGGGTCAACAAATTTAGTACTAAAACTTTATTATCAAGCTATTTAAAAGATATGAACAAGAGGATATTCAAAGTAATTAAAAATGAAACAAGGACTATTTGTTGGACTAAGTTCAATGAGTTAAGGATTTCAAGAAAAAAAATAAATCAAAAGATGATTGAAGATACTAAAATTTTGTAAAAAAATCACAAAACAAGATCTACTCAAAAGTAACAAAAACTTCAAGTATCGAAATGTCCAGATATTCAATATTTAATATTTTATCCATTGGCACATGAAATATATATTTTTTCTTCACCAGCTCTAGGTGCCTAGTGCTCTCCTCTATATGAGAGAATGACACTGTCTTATATGTGAGTAACAAATACTATGAGACCTCTAATTGGGCACTACCCACTGTGCATGGTTGGGGGACATGACCCACCAAATCAAGCAGCCAAAGCTCTAAGCCAATACTCAAATTTTGTGCCATTATACAAATCCAATTCAATCATTCAACAATATTCAGTATTCCAATTTGTTGTGGAGACCTCCAATAAGAGAGACAAGGCTCAAAATTAAATTCAAGAAGGATGAAATGGCACAATAATTGAATTAGAGAATAAGTACCTCAACACTCCAAAGTTTGCATGGATTATAATTTGAGTGACTCCATAAATTGATGGATACAAAGCTAAAACAATCAGGACAATATTGTTACAGATTGGCTTGGAATAAAGTTCATTTCAATTTTTGTGTTATTTAGAATCTCAGATTCGATATTGGACTACTACTCCATATTTTCTCCATGAGTAGTATTTCTATTTTTTTCAACTAGGTTGTGTATAATTAATGTTACATATTTGATTAATATATCACATTTTATCTACATTAGCTCCTAAGATATTATTTTCTATTATATATAATATAAGTCTATTTCGGCCCTAGGATCAAAGATGTTTATTTTCCAATATATGCTTAGTAGGGATATCTAAGATTTAGATTGAACATCTCAATATAGACTATGTATACCTTCATAACTAGGTTTTCAAATATTTATATAAATATATTTATGGTTTGTTTAGATGACTGAGAGGAAGTGCTTCACTTATAGTTCAAACGCCCTTCTTATGTGTATCTATCTCTCTCTCTCTCTCTCTCTATATATATATATATATATATGTATATATATATGTATATATATATATATATATCTGTGTGTGTGTGTATATATATTCTTCCTATAAATATCAAACTATGTTAAATTAAATGTAGATATGTTGATGTGACTCATATTCCTAGGAATAGACTATGTCTCTCCATTATCTTTCTCTTAGGATCATATGTTTCCAACTAGAGTTTAAGGTGGGTATTACTTGAGATGTTATTCACTAACATATCCAATTGTTAAGAATATATTTTTAGGTTTATTAGGTTTTCACATCATTATCAACTAAAATAACAAACTTTCTATTGTGACCCAAATACCAAATTGTCAAGTATCTTAGTATAATGTATTTCTCTTAATGTGTATGTAATACATCTGACTAGTCTAGCTAATATTATTGGTTTGATAAGATTTAGGGGTGTCGAGTAGGTAATATAGGAAATGGATATACTTAGTACTCCATTCTTTGTATGTTTCACTGAATGTCTTTATTATTGATCTTACTAACAAAAGTGGAAGAAGCATATAGGAATGGGACGTATACATGTAAGAGTTTATTTTTATCTTGATAGAATGTTAATATCCATGCCTTTGAAATATCTAGACCTGGTTGGAGATCAATCCGGTGTTGAGGTGTCTCCAAGAGGTGGATGTAGTCCACTGGAGTTTGATAACTTACTGCTTGAACATCTAATGTTTAAGTCCTAGGTTGAGGTGTCCTCTAATGGCTTGCTTCCATTGTTGAATCCACAACAAATTTTTAGAGGCCAATGATGGTCACAGTCACTAGGTGGTAGTCAATGACTAGACCTATGGCTATTCTAGCAGCAATGATATTCACCAGAGTATAATTGACTTTAGACCCTATTGGCGATGAGGAAAAGGATCCATCTAGGTTTGACAACCTCAGTTGGCTTATAACATGGTTGTAGGAGAAGGGAGGGCAAAACTAATGAGATAGAGTGTGGCCAAAGGGGATCTAGGATTTTTTGTAGGTATACCATGTTGTTGTTTTCCAATGGTATGATGGTCACCAAAAGGAGGACACAAAAATTAGTGATATGGATTCAAACCTTGAATCAACAAAAGTTTAGGCGATGGTAATATGGGGATAGTCGATCAGAGACTTCATGTTGTTTTCAGATCATATGTTGATCGGGTAGAGGGTGGGATGCTGATTGAGATGAAGGTGTGAAGGAACTGAGTTTCCTATCTATGCAAATTTTTAGAGTCAAGATTCTATGACTATCAGCCTATCTGCAAAACACGAGGGGCCTAGAGGGTTTTATGGATAGCGGGGTTAGCCATCAACTATGAGGAGTGTTTGACGTGTGTTGAGAGGAGCAAGGAAAAGGTAACCATAGATTTCTGACCTTTTCAAGTTTTAGGTCAAGGGGGGAAGTGATGACCATGGGAGATGAGCTAAGGATGTTTGGTCCATTTTGTAGACATATGGTTGAGGTCAGAGACATCAATGCGAGAAAAGAGGTTTGGTTTCTCAGTCTGTGTTAGCATGGTCACAGACAATGTATCTATCATTTCTCTACATAACTAGTAGAGAGCTAGATCTGAGGAAGAAGACTAGTCTGTTCAATTACTAACATAAGATTTAATTAACTAGAATAAACTTCCAATCGACTAATTACTTCCAATTCTACATTATAACTTCCCAACAACACTTCTAGATGACCGAATATTCTAAACATGTGTTCAAAGTCTATTAAACTTAATTATAATTTTTTTAACACCTATAGTTATGATTTAAAGATGGATAGTTTAATCACCCATTAAATAATTCTAATATGTAAATATTTTACTATGAAAAAAATTTCTTTTGATCCCAAAGATAGTAGTTGTAAATCCAAGATAACCATTTTAGTGAATCAAAGTATTGTGAACAAGAATTTTAGATTTACTATATGATGATGAAGTGATTCATAGAGGGACTAGTTTGTAAATATTTTGAAAAAGAAGGGCAAAGCTTATTTAAGAATAAGAATAATTTCTTGGGGAAGAATTAGCATCCATTGACTTGGAATTTAGACAAGGTAATCATGTTGAACTTGGAGTGAATAACTAATTTGTAAAATTGATTCATGTTCAAGGAAATTTATGAATTATAGCTCCAAATAGATTTAGTATCCAAACTCTAGAAACTACTACAGAGCCATTTATTACCCTAAGTCCACACTCCTAATGGCTACATAGTCAAAGGCAAGTGGACTATAGCGTCCGTGCCTAGAATGGCACATAGTTTCACACAAGCATTATATATGAAAAACTAAAGAGATAACAAGATACTAAACATGGAGCTAAAATATATTACCTATTTCTATATACAAGTATATCAATTGTGTTCAATTTCACATCATAGAGTCTTGAGTGCAGGAGATCTTCATCTAGCAACTAAAACGTTGATAAATGCAATATATTAATGCTAATTATGTATGCTATGAAAGGGCAAGTAAACACAGTTTACAAGTAATATAGAAGTTCCTTGGCTAGAATCATCATATTAAGGAAGAAGTAGAAACAAGGCGAATATACTTATTGACATTGTTTTAGACAAAGTGTGTTTTAAATGTATTTCCATTGCACTTAACAACATATTATGTTCATTGACTAGCTTTCCATTGGAAGGGACCATAAGGGTGTTGAAGATTATCTAACCATTTTATATGTGAGAGACCTCAAGACCAAAGTCACTCAGCAATCCTATTTTCAACATGCTTTGTGCCCTTACCTTGAGAATACAAGAAAGTATAGAAGTTTTGTATAATGGACAAGTTCAATTATGTTCGAGGTTTGTTCAACATATTTCAAGAAAAATGAACATATTACTCATAGGGAACAAGTATATCAAACAAGTAATTATCTATCCAAGCATTCATATGAGCATACATACAAACAAGCCAATATCATAGTAGGGTCAAGAGATTAATTGTACCTTGTGAGTAGTGAGAAATATATGATAAGATCTCTAGAGATGGTCCAGCCCAAGTGGATCTAAGATGCAAAATATATAACATGGGGTCTTAGATAAACATGGGATTGATAATCTAAACATCATATGAGTCATGCGGATGTTTCCTAAATCTAGGTTTCACTTAGTTCAAACATAGTTTCCAAAGTTTTGAACATGCATGCAATGATTCTGCATAACACAAGTATCAACATTAAGTCCTAGATTTAAGTGATCCATCCACATTAGATTTGGTATAAAAGTGATATCATTTCTGATTTTGATTTTGGGAAATGAGAGATTTAGATTTCCACCAACATTTAATTATATAAGATGACTAGTCGTACTAGACCAATTCCATAAAATTAGGTCACATTTCCAAGTCATATGATCATGAAAGAGCATAAGATAGATCAAGTTGGTGTTTTTTTCTACAAGTATGATAAGTTTACTGATTTAAACAAGATAGAACACAGTTTTAGCATAAAAGTCATATTTCATCCCATAGAATAAACACGGTCTGCATGATACTTTTAATACACAAAATAGGTACTTGAGACTTTAAGGGATAAACATGGAAATAGGCATGAAAGATCTATCAAATGTTTCAAAATTCATCATAACATTTATTTATTTCGAAATGAAAGATTAGGTGATAAAAAATTAAGACAAACTCCCAAACTTGATTAAGTTATAGCATCCAACTACATAAATGAGTCACTATTAGGTCAAGGATGAAAATATAAGGTCAAAAGGATCTTCGGGGTGCATTTAGGTATTCCAAGCCAACATCACAATGAAAGGGGGTTAATGTTAATTGTTTTAGGGGATATGAAAGATTAAAGTGTAGGCAAATATGGCAGAAGAGAAGGGAGAAAAAACAAAATTTAGCTTCCAGATCCCCCTTATAATAGTAGACCCCATCAATAACTATGTAATGGGAAGGATGGTTTAGAAGATATACCTAGTCATGGAGAAAATCCAACGACAATCTCTACGTCATAGTGAGCACCCTTTCTTCAAGTCATTCTTGAACAACGTCTACAATAGCTCATGTTCAATCACTACATACCATAGTTTGACATTGTCCTCCTAGAAGGAAACTATTTATGCCTCTAGAGTAGTCCACACGAACCACTCGTAACTCTTGTCATTCTAGAACAATAGACAAGAAGGATGTGTCCTTTCATGTAGGTGTAATGATCACCAACTTGCTCTTCCACAATTGTTCTCCCGTGCTATCCCTCCCATTATTGTGTATGACTAGTTTGGGTTCTCTCGGTTACCACAACTAGAGAAGACAAACAATTGCTAGAAGCAATTGAGTTAGGTATCTAGGAAGCCCCAAGTACCCCTCTATTTATAGGAGGGTTAGGGTCAGGTTCCCAGTCTATGTGGGAGTGGAAGGAATTTTATGAATTTTCACAACCTGTGAATAGAGAAACGATCGGTTCATAGGTGAACTGATCAATTGACATATAATCTGATCAATTCACCTAGTGAACCATTCATTTCATCATGTTTCTCAATCACAATTGTATTAGAAATTATAATCTAATTATTGAACAACATGAAGTTAGCACTAATCCTTGATGTAATGGAATCGATCCATGAACCGGTCATTTTGACAACCTCGAGCCGATCGGTTCACTAAGTGAATAGGTCAGTTCATGCCCTGGTTCATCTAGAATTTATCCAACACAATCTTCGATCAACCTTAAACTCCAAGCAATCACTTCAACACTTGAGCTGGTCAGTTTCGAGTCCACTCAGTCAATTTTTATTTAAAATGAGTACCTAAACACTTTTGTAATCAATTTAGTTATCATTCATGAATAAAATTCTATTCGAAGTGAATCCTTTATTTGTGACACTATAGGTTCCATATTACGTTGACATTGAGTGTCCATAACCATTTTATTACATCACAAGCAAAGAGTGGAGTCCAGTAACACATCATTGCTACCCAAGTAAATGGAAAGTTGGAGAACACCTTCAACCTACAATTTGTGATTGGTGTTATAGCTTATGTATAGTTTCTTTGTCACTGATATCCAAATTGATCTCGAGGCAGGTAAGTGTTATCCTCTTCAAAGATTCAATCCATGTTCCTTGAACTAGAGAAAATTTTCTGAGATATATGTAAGATCTATATCACATATTGACTCACATGAGCATGGCCACGCATTTCTCAATATCACTTATCAATTGGTCATGATATTATACTCCTATAGGAGGGACAAATCCCATCTACATTACTCACAGTCATCCCCATGTGTCAAAGTGTATCTGATCATCACCTTTATGGAAACCCTTATTGAGAATCACAGTGGATGATTTCAAAGTGCAATGAGAAACATTTGCAGAGTGTAGTGACTTCAGGTCTAAAAACCAAAACCTCCACCAACACTATAAGAGATGAATATGACTACCAATTATGGTTTCAATGTATCACTCTTGTGGTGGATCTATCTGATACAGTGTTCTCTAAGAAGTATCTATGTGTTTGGTTTAATATTTCACATCATGACAAATGAGATTCTATCATCAGCCAACACACACTCTAGTCTTATGTGTTATTGTTGTATATCAGCCTTCCACAATAACATCCAACTAGGGACATAACAAGAATGTATATAGTCTTAACATTTTGATGATGTCATTATTTAGGTCATCAACCCGAAGACATATGTCATTGATTAATATCATTCTCTAATGATTATGTTATTTCATTATCTCATAACTGAATCAAACAGAATAAATTGAAACATTGCCTTTGAATATAATAAATTGGAAGATTGCCTTTATTATTAATCAAATCATTTACAAGTGATGTGATTACAATCATCATATGATTTCCTCTCTGGTCATACATACCAACAGACTCCCACTTGCTCTTAGAGTCTATCACCCATGAATCTCATTCTAAGTTATCTAACATGACAATCATGCTTCTTCTACGAAAATGCCTCTATTTAGGGGTCAGTAATATCATTCTCGATTGGTACTCTACAAATCTTCACATCTCCTCACTATATGACATCTCGTATGAGATAGAAATGACTTCTTATATGCTTTGGACATTGATATGATATGGGTTACTTAGCTTGTGCAATAGCTCCATTATTGTCACAATATAGCTCAATTGTGTCGATGATGCTTGGAACTACCCCAATTTGAGAGATGAACTTTTTGATCCAAATAACCTCCTTTGCTGCATTTGATGTGGCAATATACTCATCATCTATTGTAGAATTGGCAACTATCTCTTGCTTTGATCTCTTCCAAGTCAGTTCTCAGTTTTTTAGGCAAAACATGAATCCAGATTGTGATCGGTAATCATCTTTGTCTGTTTGGAAGCTTGCATCAGTGTTACCCTTTACCAACAACTCTTCCTCTCCACTGTAGACAAGGAACTGATCCTTAGTTCTTCTCAATTACTTAAGGATGTTCTTCATGGATGTACAGTGAGCATCACCTAGATCTGACTGATATCTACTCATCATGCTCAAGGCATATAAGACATCAGGATGGGGACATGACATTACATACATGATGCATCCAATTGTAGATGCATTTGGAATCCTACTCATGTTTTCCCTTTCTTGACAAGAACTGGGACACTGAGCTTTAGGGATGGTAACTCCATGTGCCATGTGCATGTTTCCTCTAGTTGAGCTCTCCATGCTGAACCTTTTCAACAATTTATCAATATATGTACTCTGACTTAGTCCAAAGCTATCTGAATCTATCTTTATAGATCTTGATTCCCAAAATGTAGAGAGATTTTCCCAAGTTCATAGAAAACATATTTCCTAGCCATATCTTTACCTTTTGTAAACTAAGGATGTCATTCCCCATCAATAGTATGTCTCCACAAACAATATGAGGAATATAGTCATGCTCCCACTAACCTTCTTATACACACAATGTTCATATTCCTTTTGAGTAATGCCAAACTCTTTGAGTGTTTTGTCAAAACAAAGATTCCAGCTACAAGATGCTTGCTTCAATCCATAGATTGAACTTTATAGCTTACAAACTTTGTTTGCATCCTTTAGATTTATGAAACATTCATGTTGTTTCATGTAAACATCCTCAAGAATATCCACCTTAAGGAATGTGGTTTTAACATCCATCTGCCAAATCTCATAGTCATGATAAGCTGCAATAGCAAGCATGATCTTGGTGAACTTAGCCATGGCAACTGGAGAAAAGATTTCATCATAATCCACACCCTGAAGTTTGTGAAACCCTTTGCAACCAATCTGCCTATGTAAGTTTCTATTTTACCATCCATATTGGTCTTCTTCTTGAAGACCCACTTTCACCCTATGGGTTTTACCCCTTCAGGTGGATCCTCCAAAATTTATACCTTGTCAGTGTACATGGATTCCATCTAAGATCTCATGGCCTAAAGCCATTACTCATACTATGGTCCCTTAGTAGCTTCTAGATAGGTTGATGTCTCATCATCTATGACCAACTCACCACCTTACTGAGTCACAAGATAGTCAATCTTTCAAGTTCAAGGCATGTCCTATTGGATCTACGAGGCACCTATACTACTTGAGGAATTTGAAATTCCACAGCGTTTTGTGATTCTCTTTGTTTCTCTTGTTCATCTATCAATTCAATTCTTTCTTGTTGGTCTCGAACCTCTTCGAGTTCTACCTTCCTCCAACTAATTCCTTTGGAAATAAAATCCTTTTCTAGGAATGAAGCATCCCTAGAAACAAACGCTTTGTTTTTGGATAGGGAATAAAAGTAATATCCTTTATTCTCCTTAGGATATCCAATAAAATAACATTTATCAGATTTGGGTCCAAGATTTTTGGGAAATTCTTTTCTCACATAAGCTTCACAACCCTAAATCTTCATAAAAGACACATTGTGGCACTTCCCATACCATATATCATATGGTGTCATTTTAATTAATTTAGATGGTACTCAGTTTAGTGTAAATGTGGCAGCTTCTAGAGCATAACCCCAGAAGGTAGTCAGAAGCTCAACTAAAATCATCATTGATTGCACCATATATGACAATGTGTGACTCCTTCTTTCTAATACACCATTATGTTGTGGTGATCCAGGTGAAGTCCACTATGATGCGATACCACAAGATCATAGAAGGTCCTCAAACTCTTTCCTTAAGTGTTATCCACCTCGATTAGAATGAAGTTCTTTAATACTTTTTCCAAGTAGGTTTTGTACTTCATTCATGAACTCTTTGAACTTTTCAAGAATTTGTGAATTATGTTTCATCATGTAAACATAATCATACCTACTAAAGTTATCAGTGAAGGTAATGAAGTAACAATACCAACCTTTAGAATTTGTTCTTAAAGGGACACATACATAAGTATGTATGAGTGCTAATAGACCACTAGCCCAACAAACAAGATTTACATGTCATCTTGCCCAATAAACAAGATTCATAGTCTCTATTGATTCAAAATTAAAAGAGTCTAGATAACCATCTTTATGGAGTCTAGATATGTGACACTCATTTGTGTGCCCTAGACGACAATGACAAAGATATGTTTTGTCTGAGTTGTTTGAGTTTTAGTCTTTTGGTATTTATGTTATAAATATATATCTTTATGTCTAGAAAATAAAGACCATAAGACATTGGGCCAATTCCATAAAAGATCCCATATTTTGAAATAGAACATTGACCATTATTAATATGAAATTCATATGCATCATTGTCCATACAATATATAGAAATAATGTTTCATTTATTGCAGGTACATAATAGCAATTCACTAACTCTATTACAAGCCCTGTGGGTAGAGATAAATTATAGGTTTCAAATATAGTGGTAGCAACTCTTACTCCATTTGTAACTCAAAGTTCATCCTCACCCTTTCTCAAAGTCCTTCTTTATAGATCATGCATATTCGATCATATGTGAGATCCACATCTGGTATCAAGTAGCCAAGATGAAGAAGTAGATAAGTTTATCTCAATAACATATATACCTGAAGTGGAGATCACCATTCCCATCTTCTTCTTCATGAATGCCTTCAAGTACAAAGGATCCTTTTGTACTTTTCTTTCTCCTTATCTTCAGTGTTGAAGATCTGGATTTACGCTCAACCTCAAAACTATTCATGAACTTGCTTGCATCCTTGGACAGGACTCCTCAGATCTCCATCATGGATTTGTCCTTCTCCATTCTTGCTTCGGCATTAATCAGCATGCCAAGAAAATATGACAATGGTCTGGCCATTTTATTCAAGTGATAACACTCAATAAAATGGCTATGTGATTCAAGAAATGATTGTAAAATCATATACATGGCCAACTTTGGCTCAAATAAAATCTCAATTCTTCAAGATGTTCCACATGTCCAACCATATTGAGCACATGGGTCTCTACTGAGTCTCTCTCTATCATCCTACACTCAAAAGAATGTATT
Organism: Alisma plantago-aquatica; assembly: GCA_963693085.1. Taxonomy (NCBI): domain Eukaryota; kingdom Viridiplantae; phylum Streptophyta; class Magnoliopsida; order Alismatales; family Alismataceae; genus Alisma; species Alisma plantago-aquatica. The sequence continues at coordinate 418,062,898 of OY856413.1, forward strand.
TGAGATATTGTACCTTTCTTTCTTTGTGTGATTATGGTTCAAGTTCTTAAGATATGTCACCATCTCAAGTATCCCCATGTCTTCAACTGGTCATACAACTCATAGTTCACGCATCTTAGCATAAGGTGCTTTATATCCAAAGCATCACTACCATGCTCCAGTAAGCATCCACCATAGCCTTGGGTGCATCAGGAGTAGGTATTTCTGGCACTGGAGTTTCTAGGACATAGAGATTGTGCTCTTCATTGAGAACCCTTCTCAAATTCCAAAACCAGTTGTGAAAATTGGTTATGTTAATTTTTTATTGCCATTTTATTCTACAATAGAATTATCTTTCCTAAGGAACAATCGCAATGATGATTTGATTGCCATTTTATTCTACAAGAGATAATTTTTGCATTTGTCAAAATCCTTTTGATTTGAAAATTTTGACGATATTCAATTAGGCCTTTAATTAATTAACACTCCCACTATTTTATTCAAATTGATAGCCTTCACATATCAATTCAGAAGATTGTAGTGAACAACCTTCTAGTGATCTAAGATCCAAAATGATTCAATTATTACTCAGACAAAGTCAGCATTCATAATCAATCATTAAGGTAGATAACATTTTCCAATTGTATCTTATGCAATTCTTGGATAGATGACACGTGCAACTCCTTGCCACATTATTTGCATGATTCTAGGTGCTTAATCTCATTAAGACCACCTAGTTAAGCCTGACCTAAATTCCAACATGATACTAATGCACCCCGCTTAGTAGACCGACACCAATACCATCACACTTCCATGAGACAGACATCACACCATGGTTGGCATGCCCACACATAGTCGATCCAACTTTTCATGTGTGTTGCTAATGGAAAGCATCTTAGACTTAATATGTTATTGAGGGAGTTTGTATTTATAAATACATATAAATTATCCCATCACCACATATATATGGTATGTATCATATACATGGTATATCCCACAATGAAAACATGCAATAAACATAAGTGATGGTTATGGTCATTCTTTTGTAATTCCTTAGAGCCACAAGTAAGTACCACCACCTAGGGTCTACATTCATGTACAAACTTGTTGTTTATGAAGAGTTGTGCTTTCCAATCTAGGTTGACCGTTAGGGCCACTAATTTGTCGGTTCAACTCATCCTCCTTAGTCCTCCAACCGGTCGACTATCCTTCGAGATGGTTGGTTGGTCTGGTGTTGGGCATCTTCTTCTTCTTTGTCATCATAATAAGAAATTAAACTATCCTAATGTTATTACATATTACATGATAAAAGGAAAAACCTCGAGTTACATTCAATGGGATCCTAGGTAGGAGAGAATAATACTTTTAGAATTTGAAGATAAGGTAGAGGCTCAGTATGCAAACCGAGATAAAAGGAATAACCAACCACACAACCATGCATAGGTATATAGGGTTATTGGCCATAACCATGATTCACATCCACCTTCAAAACTCACTTTTAAGGCAATCGAGTGTAGATTGCATATATATATATATATATATATATATATATATATATATATATATATATATATATATATATATATATATATATATATATATATATATATATATTAGTTGGGATCTTATGAGGTGTTTATTTGGATATGCACATTAATTAGTTTAAGTATTTGTTTTTTACGAAATAAAAAATGATGAAAACCAAAACTCTGATCATATCGTTTACACCAAAATATAGTATATTGATGTGGCTCTGATACATGGCGGTAGAGGAGGCACATAAAACAAAATTTAACTGCCATATTTTCCTTATAAAAGTAGATTGCATCAATAACTATGTAATTGGAAGGATGTTTTAGAGCATATACCTGGTCATGGAGCAAGCCTAGTGACAATTTCGGCATCGTAGTGTGTGCCTTTCTTTCAAGTTGCACTCAAACAACGTCTACAACATCTCTTGGTTGATCACCAAGGACAACAATTTGATGTTGTCCTCCTAGTGGGAAAAGCTCCACCCCTCTAGAGTATTCCACATGGACCACCGGGAACTCTTATCATTCTAGAAGAACAAACAAGAAGGAGTTGTCCCTTCACATCGGTGTACTAGTCAACAACTTTCTCTCCCATAATTATTCTCCCTTGCTATACATTCCTTTATCAGGTAGGACTTGTTTGAGTTCTCTAGATTACCACAACCAGAGAAGACAAATAATTATCAGGAGCAATTTAGTTGTGTCTCTAGGAAGCCTTCAATGCCCCTCTATTTATAGGGGGGTTTGGGTCAGGGTCCCAGAGGTTTCCAGTCTATGTAGGTGTGGAATGGACCGGAATTTCATGAATTTTGGTAAACTTCGAGCGGAAAAATGATTGGTTCACATGTTTACCAATCGGTTGATATGTGAGTTAACCAGTTCACCCAATGAACTATTTGCTTCATCATGTTTCCCAATCCCAATTGTATTGGCAATTCTAGTTCAATTAATACACAACTTGACATTAGAACTAATCATGATGAAATTGAATTGATTCGGAACCGGTCGTCTGGCGACCTTGAGCCGATCGGTTCATTAAGTGAATCAGTCAATCCATGCCCTGGTTCATGTAAAATTCATCCAATGCAATCTTTAACCAATTTGACACTCCAAACAGTTGGTTCAATACTTGAATTAGTCAGTTCAGAGTCCAGTTAGTCATTGACATTTAAATTGAATACCTAAATACTTCAGTATTTGATTTACTTATCATGTATAAATAAACTCCTATTCCAAGTGAATCCATTTTGTGTGACCCTATAGGTTCCATATTACATTGGCAGTGAGTGTCCATAACCATTTTATGGCATCACAAGCAAAGAGCGGTGTCTAGTAACACATAATTGCTACTCAAGTAAATTGGGAACAAATTCAACCTACAATCGATGATTGGTGTTATAATGTTTGTATAGTTTCTTTGTCACTGATATCTGGATTGAATGTAAAACATGGAATCACCATCCTCCTCAATCATTCAATCCATGTTCCTTGAACTTGAGTAGGATGTCTGAGATATATGTAAGCTCAATATCATATATTTACTCACATGAGAATGGTCATGCATTTCTCAGTCTTGCTTAGCAAGTGGTCTGGATATCATACTCCCATAGGAGGGACAAATTCCATATACATCACTCACACTCATCCTCATGTGTCACAGTGTATCCGGTCATCACTTTATGGCATCCCTTATACAGAATCACAGTGGATGATGTCAAAGTGCACCGAATAACATGTGATGAGTGTATTAGCTACAAGTCTAAGAACCATAATCACTAGCAACACTGTAAGAGATGGTTTTGATTACCAATTATGGTTTCCATGTACTAATCTTATGGGGGGTTTGTCTGATACACTGGTCTTGGTAGAGAGGGTTGGAGCACGCCCTAGGGCACGGTAGAGAGGGGAAACAAGGGGAAAACCAAGGAAAATGAGAAAGGAAGTGAAGGGGGGTTTAAATGAGAAATAAACTACGGTTGAGAGGGGGTTAGTTGGGGAACATCCTCCGACAAGATGTATGGAGGTAGAAGAAAGTAGGATGGTCATCAGATTGGGTTTGGATCAATGATTGGACGATTCAATTATCGAAGTTTGTAACTCATAAAATGGAGACTTGCTATTAGTTGAGATGATAGAAGTCAGATAGCCAGCGTGAAAGCACCCACATTGGTCCCATAAAGAGTACAATTCCAATTTAATTAAGCTAAAATAAGATTACAACAAGGGAAAATACAAATGAACATATCTCTCTCATCGCAGCTCAAAATTGAGAAAAATTTGGTGTGTCAAAAATGTGAGATTGTTCTCTACAACATGAAAATGAGAAACGTCTATATATTTACACAAGGATATGATCCAAATTGAAGGGAAAGATGATGATTTGTTACATGAAGGAAAATTTGTTTTTAATCAAATTGAACACCATCTTAGTGATACATGTATACTAGATGGACTAATTGTGCTTCAAAACTCATTCAAACATGAAATTGGAGGTGAGGAAAAGAGTGAGGTCCAATTTGGAAATTACATAAAAGGGGTGAAATTCCAAGTTATCACATATTCCGCAACTTAAAAGAAATTTTGTCCCCAAAATTAAATCAAGTCATCAATTAAGATAGAGTTGTCATATTCCATATCATGATCTACTTGCTATTAAGTTAATAACAATACATTTCAAAATTGAGAAATCGAACATCATGGTTAGGCTAAAGTCACATTGATCATCAAATTGGGGAGGTCATTACATAAATCACCAATTTAGGGAGACAATCCTATAGATCACAATTTTGGAGAGATATCATTTTAGGTGAACAACTTGAACTCTTGAATTCAAGAATACAACATGACTTTCAATCCCAACATTTAGGGTCCTAGAATCTTCACTGGCCTAGGTGGGGTTATGCATCCATGATCTACTTTTGTATTTCAACAATTCAAGACATGCATCATATTTCAATATTGTGATTTTGTGTTCTAGATCGATGGAAGGCCCACCCTTGTCGTAAGAGAGATAAACCCCAAGTAATTAATAGAGTGATTCATCATAATCAAATTTTAAAAATTTGGAGATTTGGGAACATGGAAGTCATCAGTCATATATCAAGGGTAATCTGAAGATCCAAAATGGAGTGATTGTAGGAGCCAAATCTAAATCAAGATCATAAATCATGATTCAAGTTTTCATTATGCAATATGGAGAGTCATGTTGGTACATCAAATTTTTAGGTCCAAATTATTTGAAGTTAGGGTTTAAATCTCCTAATTTAGACCTTAGTGGTAATCATCCATCTATATATAATAGTTGAGAAATAGTCAAGCAACCTTTCATAGTATCAACATCAAATTTCATTCTCATGGTATTTGAGGTTGATGGATGATCTAGACCTAGGTATTTCTAGGAACTCAACCACAATCTATATTCAACATCATCACACTTCAAGATTATAATCAATTTGAGGTTCAAAATTGAGTAGCAGTATCATATTGATTTAACCTATTAGAGGCTTAGGTCAAGAAATCAAAATCATGTGGAAGGGGTTTCCTTTATAAACTCTAAATTGTAGACAAGATGAGAATTTAGAGGTAGTCATAATAGGAATGTGACCTAAGTTAGGGGAGTCCTAAGTGAACTACTGTCCTAATCTTGCACATTAGTTTGTATCAACCATGAACCGTTAGACATATCCAGATAGGGAGAGTATCAACTACTGAATCATATTTGTAGGCTAATAAAATTTGAAATCAAGATCATAATAGGGCAACCATAGTTCAAGATTTTTGCAAGATCATGGTCATAATCATGCTCCATTCCTTTCATGATCAAGGTAGGGTAAATTTGGAAATTGAGACGTCACATTGAGAGCTCAAGAGCTTGAGCATAATACAAAGACATTGATATCTAGGTTGATCATATTATTCAAAATTGATTTAAAAAAGAGGAATAATAGTCAATATGGAATTTTTCTCTTATAGAAGTATTCACATCATGGTCTACGGTTCCAAAGACATGGACATTTTGTAGCATGGTCATTGCACATATCAAATAGGGGAAAATTGCTTAACTCTGTTTGAGGTTTGATCAACAATAGGGAAACATGGGTTTAATCGATAGGGATATCATCAAACATGAGGTCTAAAACATGACTTCCACCTTATTTCACCATATCAAGAATTTACCTCAAACATAAAAAGAACTTATATTCAATTTGGAATCATTAAATTTGCATAATTTTTGCACATGAGTACATCACTACCAAGAGTTCATTGATCACAATAGGGTTTTCAAGTTAATGTCAGATCATGGCATTATCATCTTAATCATCTTTCATCATTTCACATGAATTTTAGTTTTCCATGCATAAGCTAACCATAATCGAGGAATCATGTGATGAATAGTCATGAGAGAAGAATCACATGAGGAGATGAGAACACTAACTGATGATCATCTACTTGGGTGGATTAGGTGGTCCTTAAAGAATAGATGAGATGCTAGAAGACTCTCTAACTTTAAGGAAAGAATTTTATTCTTCCCTGGATTCTTAAGATCTATCGTGCCTTAAACATATCTAGAGGCCTATGTGTATGGCTTTGATACCATTTTTCATAAAGTCATTTATTACCCTAAGTTCACACTCCTATGACTACATGACCGAAGGCGAGTGGATTTGGGCGTCTGTCCCTAGAATGGCACATAGTTTCACACAAGCAATATATATGAAAAAGGTGGTAACAAAATCGAAGAGAAAACCAGTTACTAAACATGGAGATAAGAGATATTACCCATTTATATATGCAAGTACACCCATTGGTGTTCCATTTCATATCTTAGAGTCTTGAGTGTAGATGATCTTCATCTAGAAACTAAAAATTCAATAAACACAATATATTAATGCTAATGCATTTAAGTACGCTATGAAAGGGAAAGTAAACATAGCTTAAGAGAAATATAAAAGTTGCTTGGCTAGAAACATAATAATAAGAAAGAAGTAGAAATAAGGTGTGAATACTTAATGGCATTGTTTTATACAAAGTGTGTTTTAAGTGTATTTCCATTATACTTAACAACATATTGTGGTCATTGACCAACTTTCCATTGGAAGGTTCCGTAAGGGTGTTGAAGATTATATAACCCTTTTATACATGGGAGCCCTCAAGACTAAAGTCACAGAGCTAACCCTTTTTTCAACATGCCTTGTGCCCCTTCCCCAAGAATACATGCAGGTACATAAGGCTTGTATAATAGACAAGTTCAATTATGTTGAAGGTTTTTTCAAATTATTTCAAGCAAAATGAACATACTAATCATCGAGAACAAGTAGCTCAAACAAGTAATTATCTACCAAGCATTCAAATGAGCATAATACAAACAAGCCAATATCACAGTAGGGTCAAGAGATTAAGCATACCTTGTGAGTAGTGAGCAAGATATGATAAGATCTCTAGAGATGGTCCAATCCAAGTAGACCTAAGATGCAAAAGATATAACATGGAGTCTTATATCAATAGGGCATTGATAATATAAACATCATATGAGTCATGTGGATGTTTCCCTAGATCTAGATTTCACTTAGTTCAAACATAGTTTCCAAAGTTTCAAACATGCATGCAATGATTCTACATAATACAAGTATCAACATTAAGCCCTAGATTTCAGTGATCTATCCACATTGGATTAGGTATAAAAGTTTTATCATTTCTGATTTAGAGTTAGGGAAACATAAGATTTATATTTCCACCAAGGTTTAATCATATAAGATCATGGATAGTTGTACTAGATAAATTCGATACAATAAGGTCACATTTCCATGTCGTGTGGTCATGAAAGAGTGTAGGATAGATCAACTTGGTAATTCTTGCTACAACTATAATAAGATTACTGATTTAAACAAGATAGAGCATTAGTTTATCATAAAATTCATATGTCATCCCATGGAAGCAAACTAGGTCTACTTGGTCATTTTAATGCACAAACTAGGTACTTGAGTCTTTATGGGACAAACATGGCTAGAGGCATGAAAGCTCAATCAAATTTTCACAATTCATCATAACATTTATGGGTTTCGAGATTGAAAGATTAGCTCATGACATATTAAGCCAAACTCCCAAATTCGATCAAGTTATAGAATGGAACTACATAAATGAGTCATTTTTAGGTCAAGGATGAACATAGAAGGATAAAATGATCTTTGGGGTGCATTTAGGTATTCCAAGACAACATCACAGTGAAATGGGGTTAATGTTTACTATTTCAGGGGATTTGAATCACTAAAGAACATTTAGGATGCATATACTACATGATTGATTTTGATTACTAAACAAGGATCATAAAATGAATTGATTTAGCAAACCAGAGGAGATAAGAGAAAAACTAGGTCTTGAAAGTATTTTTATTAGGTAGATCATGTCATGTAGATCCAAATTCATATATGGTATGTCTAAAAATCTCAAGGAGTGATTAGATATAATTTTGCAAAGAAAATACCTAAAATTGGTGCTTGTGTATTATCATATCTCGATCTAGGGTTGTGGAGAGGCCACAAAATCAAGTGGCATCGCAACCTCAACCCTAGGCAAGCCTCTAGTGGGTTGCGAGTCTAGCCTGCTTGCACCAGCCTCCAGCGGCCCTGGGATGTAACTTGTCATTTCATAGGGTGTGGCTAGCATTCTTTGGTCATCAGCCATCTCTGCCCCACCCTACCATAGAGAGGAGGTGGTACCTAGGGGATCTTACTGCTCCAGTCTATCGTATCCCAATCCAACCATAGTTGCTTCAGCACACTTTCACATAGAATGAGTGTCAGGCTCTAGCTCACGCACAGCGGAAACTTTGTTACCTTCTCACTAGAGACTGGACTAGAGGAGAAAGAAGGGTTGGATGTCTCTTAGGAGAGGCATTTTGAGTGTGCTGGGCCCCCAAGGACTCGACTCCCGTGTGGGGAAGATGGGGTGAAGAAGCCCTTTCAGGGCTACAGTGGCAACATAGCCAAAATGAGGAGAATGAGGTGGAGGTTGGAGCACGAGATAGGGCTTGGTAGAGATTGAAAATTAGGGGAAAACCAAGGAAAATGAGAAATAAAGAAAAGGGGGGTATAAATGGGAAAGAAACTAGGGTTGAGAGGTGTTTAGGTGGCGCTCGACGCCATGTCCTATGACATGATGTATAGAGGTAGATGAAAATAGGATGATCATCAGATGGGGTTGGGATCTATGATTAGATGATCCAATGGTTGATATTCACAACTCATGAAATGACAGCCTAATATTGGTCAAGAGGACAATAATCAAATATCCAAGGGAAAGGAGGTAGGGGAGTATTGGGTCATGCGAGCACACCCACATTGAGCCGATCAAGTGTAAAATTCTAGTTTAATTGAGCTAAAACAAGATTAAAATAAGGAAAATACAAATGAGCATATGTCTCTCATCCAAGCTCAGAATTGAGAGAAATTAAGTGTGACTAAAATGTAAGATTGTCCTCTACAACATGAATACAAGAAAAGAGTATATATTTACACAAAGATATTATCAAAATTAGAGGGAAAGATGATGATGTGTTACATGAAGGAAAATTTGATTTTAATTCAATCGAGCATCATCTTAGTGAGATGTGTATACTAGATGGACTAATTGTGCATAAAAACTCAATAAAACATGAAATTGGAGGTGAGCACAAGAGTGAGGTCCCATTTGGAAATTATATAAAAGGGGTGAAGTTCCTGGTAATCATAGTTACATCTATACTCCTCTATTGACTATTATTAAAGGCAAACATAGTCGGGCTAATTTGAATATCCCAACTCCCAAGAAACTAAAGTACACATGCTCTCTATGAATCCTTTAAAGTCTATATGCTCCTCTCTCATTGATCATATATTTAGGGATTAAAGGTTAAGATGAACCTCGATTGTATCATCAAAGATGTACCTAGATGTTCCTAGATTCTACTTGTAAATTGACGACCTCTATATGATACTATTGTAGCTAGTATGCCATGCAGACGAACTATCTCATCATCATAAATCTATTCTAACTTCTCTATGGTATAGGTAGTATTGACTGGTAAAAAGTGAGATGAATTTTTTAACATTGAAACAATCACCCAAATGGAATCATGACCCAAGGATGTACTAGGAAGACTGACCATGATGTGTATGGTCAGGTGATACCATATGCACTATAGAATTGACAAAGGCTACAACTTCCCCATAGGTTTGATGATGCTCTGTCAGAACCTATCGATGAATTAGACACTTGGCCACAAACTCTACTAGATCATGTTTGAAATTTGGCCACCAATATAATTCTTTTATATTATGATCCATTTTTGTACTTCCAAGATGCATCATGTAATTTGAGGAATGAGCACCCTCAAGTACCATCTCCCTTGAACTACCAACATGAAGAACCACCATCAGATTGTGAAAATATATTGTCCCATCATCTGTCTCTTGAAACTTATCATGCTTTCTACTACAAAATTCTAGTGTGATATTCTTTATCAGGTTATCATCCTTCAACACATATCCAATCTGTTGTAACATTGGGTTCACCTATAAATGTTTCAACAAACCTACAAACAAAGAGACCTTCGACTATACATTCACCTGCCAAAGAAACACCAACATGTCTTGCTTGGAACAAGACAAAGAGTACAACTGTACTTTATCTATGGACGGTGATGAAGACGAAGATGACTTTCTTCTCAACACATCAGCCACTTCATCCACCTTTTTAGGATGATAGTCTATTATATAGTCATAGTCCTTGATCAGTACCATCCATCACCTCAGCCTTATGCTCAACTACTGCTTCAAAAAATGTATTGAAGATTTTTGTGGTTGATGAAGATTTAACACTTCTATCGTTATAGGTCATTCCTTTAAATCTTAAAAGAAACTAACATAAGCTATAACTCTAGATCATGATTTAGGTAGTTCTCTTCATGTTTCTTAATTTATTAAGAAGTAGAAGAAATCATGTTCTTATCCTTCATCTGCACACATCCCAACCCATTCTTCAAAACATGACAAAAAATGATGTAGCCATTCCTAGACTCTGGTAGCACCAACATTGAAGCACTAGTCAACCTCTCCTTCAAAAACTGAAAGGAACATTGACACCACTCATCCAGAACAAAGTTCATGCCCTTCCCAGTGAGCCTAGTTAAAGGTAAATGTATTGCACTACATTTTTTTATGAACCTTGTGTAATAACCAGCTACACCTCAGAGGCTTTGAACCCCAGTAGGTGTCTTGGGATGATCCCACTCCAACACTGACTCTTCTTTCTTGGGGTCTATACAAACACCCATCTCTCAAATGTCATGACCAAGAAAAGACACCTTGATTAGTTGAAACTCACACTTGTTGAACTTAGCATACCAACTATGTTGTCTTAACAACATCAACACCAAACTAAAGAGTTTCTTATGTTGTTGACTAAATCTAGAGTATATCAAGATATCATCTATAAATACCATGGTGAACTAATTGAGGTATAGTCTGAAAAATCTATTCAGTAAGTCCATAAATGTTGTTAATGCATTGGTTAGCCAAACAACATAACCAAAAACTCATAATGATTGTACCTAGTCTAAAAACACTTTTAGGTATGTCATTTGTCTTGATCCTTAACTAGTGATACCCTAATCTATATCTTAGAAAATAGTATAGCACCCCTCAACAGATCAAATAAGTCATCCATCCTTGGTAAAGGATACTTGTTCTACATTGAGACCTTCTTCAACTGATTGTAGTCTATTCCAAGACTCATCCAACCAACCTTCTTCTTCACAGACAATATCAGATCATCCCACGGGGACATGTTTGGCTGTATCAAACCCTTCTACATGAACTCCTATAATTATTTCTTCAACTCCTTCATCTCATCTAGGGAGATCCTATAAGGTATTTGTTCTATAGGTTGAATGCCAAGAACAAGATTGATTACCAAATTAAGTTTTCTTTGAGTTGGATCACCAGAAAACTCATCAAGGAGAACCTCCTCAAACGCACGCACCTCTGGTACATCTTAGATACTAGGACTCATCACCTTACAATGTACCACATATGCCGAGAAAGCTTCACAACCTTGTCTCATCAACTTCTTTGTTATCATAGATATATTTAGGAAGAATTTTCCTATCTCCTTCGAAGGCCCAATAGATATTCCCATGACTAAATTCCATAACCTTCAAACCATAGTCCAATATAACCTTGTACTTTTCCAAGGTATCCAAGTCTAGGCACATCAAATCCATGTATACAAAGTGGTAAAATATTCAATCAGATGATGGGTCCTAAGAATGAAAGAACACACACCTCTCGCAACACTACAAAACCAACTAAAGAGGTTTCTAACAAAAGATTATTGACCTTACTATGAATAGGAAACTTAAAATTATTTACCACCCCACTTGTGATTTACGAGTGTGTCTCACTCCATTAAACCAAAGCAGATACATATGTAGATGTCGGTAACTCAAAATTAAAAAGTTCCATATAACCTATCATGACATGTTGGTTGACCACTCTTTTCAACTGACTCATGGCATAGAATCTAGCCATTTCTTGTTGTCGTCCTCAACCTTGACCTCTACTACTAGTTGTAAAGACCCAATTAGAAATTTCTAGTCATTTTCTCTTTTACCATCCCACTATACTTCTGTTGTAAGCCCTATTGCTTGACTGTTGTGAAACATCCCAATTCCTCTGAGGGAAAGGCCACTTGACATGTCAAACTTGTCCACACTTGAAATAAGTCCATGTATCATACGGTGGCTTAGACAGCCATGTCATAGACAACGACCCATAACTATTCTCCCTAGATGGCAAAAAGCAATGAACTCTACCCTTACCAGGAGACTAAGACTATACTTGTCCATGACTCAGAAATTACTGACTTTTGGTGTGACTACTGATAATGTTGCTTTTGGTGTCATGTAAAAAAATCACTGCTTCGTGAAACTACCCAACAATTTTCCTAGAAATTGAGCTGAATACTTTTGGTGGTTTGGCATCTTACATGTTTATTGTTTTCCTTTATATCCTCCTAACTACATTGAAAAATGGTGAAAATTTTCTCATGCATCTCCATAGTTAACATTATATGTGCCAATTCATCAATAAAGCCCTTCTCAAACCTCCTTTCCTCTCCATATCTGACACTGTCATGTGAGGATAAAAACTTAGAAATTCCATATACAATGGCTCATAACAATTCATGGAGCATGATCATTGGCCCAACCACTCAAACTAAGCCAACTTCTCCTCTAGATATGACTCAGGAATGTAACAGTTCACAAACTCTCAATAAAACTCAGCACAACTTATTACTTCACCTGGTCTCTTCTCTTATTCAATGGTCCACCAGTGGCCTATTCTACCTTTAGAAGATAAATTACATGATTAACTTTATCCTAATTAATGGTATGTAGGATCTAAAATTCCTTATCTATCTCTATCACCACATGTTTGCGTCTTCCATGTGCGATGTGGCCACATATTCCATGGCACCAATTTGCTTCAACCACTCAAAGGTATTCCCTGGACCATGTGATTCAACATTTGGGGTAGATGACCTATCTGCCAAATGTGTGATCATGGAAATTTTAGTGCCCAAAAATTGATTAGAAGGTTGGATCAGCTATGGTTGTAGGATCCAAATAATGTAGGACAATATGTTTTGGCCCCATCTTGGGTACACCTCCCACTATTACCCAACTCCTACCACCACCTCTAGGTGCCATGTAACTACTCTCAGTATGTTCTTCCTATTATATATCCATATTTTCATAACCATAATTCATGGTTACAAATGTTGAATATGTAAGAACATACACAACACACTAAGTCCTATGTCAATGTATATTCAATGACCCTATGGCTCTGATACCACCAAATATGGAAACCCGTCACATAAAATTAAATTACTCAAAACTAAAACACCAATGAAACACTAATTAACAACATTACCAAAAAGGTACAAAATTAAAATTGAATAAAGTTTCAAAACATTCCATATGAATACTTGCACAAAGCCCAAACTTCACATATATTATATGAGGTAACTTTATATGAGTTTTTTAGCCTCAACACAACATGTATACAAAAGGTATTTACTATATAATACAATATGTACATTTTCATAGCTTACAACCAAAAACTTCAGTCGACATACAACAATAAAAACCCCCCTACATGCACCAAAGAGTACAGGGATGACACTAGGACTCTAATCAAGACCACGCCAACCTCTTAGCTATAATGATCCCATCTTCACTACCAAAGGTCTATCCACATTACTAGTCACCTAATAGATGTGGAAAACCATTGGTTGACACCCCAAGTTCCAGCAATATGATATGTAACTAATAACATTTATTTCTTACAAGCATGTTGTGTAATTAAATTAGTTTAAAAAAATAACATAACAACTTGGAGAATTAATCAAACTCTATATAATGGAAGGTATAGATAAATACAACTGAACATGTGAATATAAGAATCACATATAATATTAGTAGAAAATAGAAAAGCATTAATCATTATCCAATGTGATTCGCTAAAATAATCCTAAATATGTATACTATATGGGTGAATTATGAATTTTATTAATTCCTAGGTAGTTTGAGGTGTACCAATCAAACTACTAGTTGACCACTATGAAGTCTGAATCAACCCTTTACAAGATTTAGTATCTCCTAATGATATCTTCCCCTTGGTCAGTACGAGTAACAAACTTTAGTGGCACAATGGAACAACCTACAAGTAGGGACAGACAAACATCCCACTAAAACTTGGTATATCCTGGGTACACATGCCACATTGCCAAAATAAGGGGATAAATTCTCAAATCTGAATTGTGACCACATTCTCTCTCAATCGCATAAAATCCAAGGCATGGCCTCAACCACCCTATATAACCTTGGAATTTGGGTGGTGGAAATATACCCTCCCCTCACACACATATGCTCTATAGTATATAAGTATGATCTCTTTCTCACACTATAAATACTATAGGGATTACTCATTTCACTATCCAACAAGTTCTAACATTGTGATAGTTCTATGGTCACAAGGCAATGCATAATTAGGGTTACACTTAATTAATTAATCTAGTTACATAGTTTTTGAGACTACCAATTAAGTTACTTACAAGTAATCTAGTTATGTTTAAAAAATAAATCATGTATTGTAACATCTAAATATAAAACATAAATAAAAAAGCTCCATGTTACTACATCATGGTATACTTTCCCAACATTTGTTATTAATAGGACCAAACCATTATTTAGGGAACCTGAAAGCCCCATTTTTTCATTAAGACTATGACAGTGATTACGCCTCAGAGGAATCTCATTAGCATCTAAAAATTTTGTAGGTAGCATTTAATGAGTAAAAAACCATCACCCAATATTTCAGTTTAAAACTCCAAGGAAAGTAAACTTTATGCAATTTTTAAGATTTAGGTAGAAAAAGACTCAAACCTAGCATGGATGAACTACTTTTGATACTAGAATTTCGTCCAACCACAAGTTAAATAGTATAATAGCTAGGAAAAGTCTTAAACTTATTATAAAACTTTCCCAAAATAGTAAGTAAATGCATATTGGTCTATTTTCCAAATTATTACTTAGAAACAGCATAATAATGACATCTTTAGGGACATTTACACTTGTATTTCGAAATTTAGTTCTTGCATGCTAGAAATACATACTCATTATAGAATAGAGAAGTAGATTTCAGGGTTAAGGAAAACATGAAAGTCTATATCTGAACAAATCACATATCAAAAGTCCATAAGAGATCATCTTTTGTCATAATAAGGATTTTAAGAGCAAGATTAGTTTTATGCATATAACAAGTAGGTAAGAATTGCATCAGAGATATATCAATCATCTCAAGGGTTAAAAAAAATCTAAACAGTAAGGAAACCCAAAAAAGAGAAGAAAATATCCGATCTTTATCCTCTAAAAGCTCAAAAAAAAGTTTGTTTCATCATGAATCAGGTGGATCTAGAGAAAAGAGAGAAGAAATGAGGGTCGTGTAGCCATATGTACAAGTTTTTAGCTTGTACTGCCATGGATCTTGGACATGGTCAAGGATAGAAGGGGAAAGCATCAAGAAAAAGGTCTAGGAGGGAAAGAAACTAGGATACAAGGATTGGATTTTTCCAAGCTAGATCTAAGACATGTGCCAACATGCATCCACAATCTTATAAGATTTCATCTCTTAGCAGCCTTCTTGTCATCATTCAATGGTTTTTTGTTTGTCTCTAGTAGCAACATCAAGTTTGATATAAGGTTTGTTAGATGGGAGTGGGGTGGGATATATATAGCTAGGATGGAATAGAGAGAATGTGGAAACATCTACAATCATTTTTCCATCAGTCAAAAGGACCGGTTTTCTAATCGGTTGTGTGTTCAGAACATCCTTCTAATGACAACCAATTAAAACAACAACTTCCATTGTTTTACAAGCACCCAAACTAACTATAACGACCCCGCCTCCTGGTAACCCCCAATTAAGGGAAACCAAGAGGTTAGAGTCGTTATCCCAATAAACCATATCAAAGGTTCGATAATCAATCAATAATTATTATGAAATTTTACCAACTAAACTCTAATCTGGTATAAAACAAAAACTTTGCATACCTTTTCAAAAACTTTGGAAATCTACTTCTATCCACAACTTGGATCTATTCAATCTAATCCTCATTGCACTTTAATTCTTATTTTCACAATATGTCACTTCATTGTTTGTTCATTTCAAGGTTGTACCTAAAACGCTGACAAACAAAATGTCGGTCAGCATATAAGAATATGATGGTATGTGGGGAAAACAAAAATTTCACAAATATGGCTAAAAATCTAATTATCACAATCAAGGTAATTAACAAGCCAATTTACATTTTTATTGTGTCATTCTCCACCACTTTTTCCCTAACCCTGGAATACCCCCTCAAAGTGACTTCATCTACACACACTATGGTTCTTTCTTGACCTTCGTGAGGTCCCTTCACCAACATCATCTTAATGAAGTGGTGTCCGACACAACCTCCCTTACAGAGCTTCTTTACATCGCGATACTGGCTATGGTGGTTATCATCACATCTTACAGAGGACAAGAATTGTCTCTATGTATCACCCTGAACAAGCACACATGCTCTCATCAGACCCTCTAGTTTGGATCATACTAACCATTAGTTAGGGGTGATAAACTGTACTAATATCAAGTTCTTCATGTACCTACTTCCACCATATGGAAGTGAATCTTTAGATTATACTCAAGAACTTTTGAACTCACACCATGGTGTAGTTGAACCATTTCTCTCTCATATGTATTTCAACTGGATCCATCCCTTGACAGTATTCTTTCTCATGTCATCTAGGTAAGGAGATCTACCATAACCCATATTTCATCTTGACCTTGCTTGATCTAGGGGAGACTTACCACAAAATCCATAGTGATGAACTCCCATTCCCTCTCGGGGACTCTTTATCTTCGATATCAATACAATGGGTTACTAGTATTCGTCGTGCACCTCCTGGCTTGCATGGCGACAAGCCACGTGCAACTTCATCTTAGGTATCCAAAGTACTATTGTCGCTTACTATGTTTGTAGTTCCATTGTGTATGATGAACTTAAAATCATGATGTCATGTATGTCATGATTTCTCAAGGTTGATTCCTTGGAAACCCTAAAACACTCTAATCGGGGTTTCATCACCTTCTTTTCCAGAGGAGTGCATCTGAGGTTCTACAACCATCCTTTCATCGCATCAATGCCTAGGCTGGCTAACCAAACAACTACTAACTTGATCAACCGATATTGTTACATCTGAGTGTTAGCCAAACATATCTCCTTTTTCAAGCTTAGGGTTAACCTAACAACCTTTTCTAGCCTCTAGCTAAACTAGGTTGATGCATCTCAACCACAACATCCATTATCACTTCACATCCTTTGAAGACATACACCTCAATGTATTCCACTTATCATCTCATCTCAAACTCTAAGTCTATCTTCATCAAGAAAACTCTGAGCTCATTCTCTTGGTTTTCGAACTCAACCTTGTATAACATGCAAATTCCACATAGCTTATGCTAAAAACATCCACATAAGATGACTACCTTATTTCTATTGATGTTTGTAAACCATCCACATATCGTTCACTCCACAAGGGCATGTTATCATCTATGTCCTCATACCTTATAGCAATGTTCCAACTCACATCATCTTTATCCTTGGTGTATGGCACGTGTATTGTCCTATCTCTCACTCCCATAACAATAGGAAATAAGCATTTGGCTGAAGTCCAAATATAAAGTTCTTCCTATTCCAAGAGTAGAGATGGTACATCCCACTTTGCCAGTACACCTTAAAATCTAAGTTGAAACGTGTAACTTATGTATCAACATCACAATCATCTTGATATCAAAGTTACTTCTATGGAAAATTGATCTTGATTCTACTTGGGTCACCACACAATCCTTGGTCATCTCCTCTAGGTCTATAGGGTTCTGGCACTTTTGGGGTCACCCCTCTTCCCTTATGCATCCAGAGAGTGCCCTACTCATCTGCCCTTTGGGTCCCATGAATTCATGAAGGTGATCAATCTCCTAACCCATGGCCCTCAGAAAACTATAGTTGTTACCTCCCGACCCTATGGTCATGTGCAACTAGGGAATTAGGCAACTCCTACTTCCATCGGTCTTATCCCTACCTGACCCTAGGATAGACTTAGGATTCTAACATAGTACATGTCCAACTTAGAACCTCATTCAAGTCTCCATCATCTCTCTCTACATTCCTGGGCTGACTTTCATCCTTTCATAGGGGTCATGGCGACATGCTTACCTTGGTCAAGCCCCATACCGGTTACCTCCATGGTAACACATCCTCATGCGCTTAGAGATGGTTATTGATGGGTCTACAGGTTCATTCTCTTACTATGTACTTTTCACTTAGTTTCTCAAGATCCTATTGAGACCTCTTTAGGTTACCTCAAAACCAACAAAAATGGTATGCACCCTAAAAAATACTCCCTCTCCCAGGATGGGAGGAAACTACACCTTGATAACAAAGGTCACAAACGTCCTTATGTCTAGGGTTTACATCCTCATGAGCATGCTTAACCCTAGCAAGCTACTAAGGCACAATCAGACCACCTACTAAACCATGCTAGGTCATACTTGTTCTCATTCCTCAACATTTGACCAAGAACATACCTTCCCATGTCACCAACTTAGCTGTGAGGGGTTCACCAAACATACCTTACACTTAAGGGGTTTCCCTTTCCTCTATACATGAGGAGTACCATGATCAAATCTATAAAAACTCAAACCTCACCATGAGCATCAAGTACACCACTTCCCCTCGTAGGCCTAGGAACTCTAGGTTCACTTTTCAGATGTCCAACTGTCTGCTCAACTTTTTAACCACGAGCCAAGCATGTACAGGGTATGACATGCACTTTCCATGATCCTTCTACTTGAACAACACTTCAGAGTGGAGTCCTCCTCAAGGACAACCAACTAGGTGTAAGGCTTTACAACTTGCTAGTAAACCTCTTCGGGGTCTAAGAAACTCTTCTTCCTAACTCAGAAGGTAAACACCTATACCATAGGCACATAGGTACCATCAGCCTCATCCTCTCTCTATGTTTTGGTTCCTCTAAAGGCAACCAAGATACCATAGCCTCCAAGGATCTTGCATGAGGCAACCTCTATCATCCACTTAGGTCGCATCATCCTCAACTCCCCACTATTCCTCATATCTCAGAGTGTAAGCTTCCAACCTTCTTGCTTGAGTCCTACTCTCTCTCTATATATCTAACCCTACAAATAGCCTTACTACTAGAGGTCCTCTCTCCATGAAGGTGGATCAAGCTCACAAGCATACCCCCACATGGGTGAAGCCAATGTTCAAACTTATGTTCGCTCAAGATTATCTTTATGCTTATCTCATAAGCCATCCAACATACTCTCCTGGACAGGGTTTCAACCTACTTCCCATACTACTGACGTACTCTGGGTGCATACTATGCCATGCTCATATAAGCCCATAGGGTTTCTATAGGTTCTTCACTAACCTTATCATTGAAGGAGCTACTGTTCACTCTAACATGCACGACCCTTTCCAAGTTTGGGTCACCAAAGGTTCTAGGTCATCCATCCTCTCATGGCTCATATGGGCATCCAAAGGCATGTCCACCCCCACACCTGGTCTACCCAGACGTCTAACTCATCGTGTCATCTATCTTTCTAACCACCACTTAGGGTTAGGGTTAGCATCATCCTGAGAGAATATGCCAGGTCTCTACTTGTAATGGAGGTCTCTACCTCCTAGACTAACTCTCTCTACTCATCCTCCAGACAAGAAGGGCTAGCCTCAGGTCTCTCCTGAGGGAATGACAACTCATGTCATACGACCTAAGCATGTATCTATTCTTTAGTTTATGCTTAAACTATTAAGCTTATGTCCATGCCATCTTATTTACATGCTTTTTATTAATTTGATGGAGGATTCCTTAAACCTTATCAACTTTACCCATACCTCAAGAGGGTGAGGAAAAGAGAGAAAACCCTAATCCTTAAAATCCTTAACAGCATTAGAGTTGAGAAAGGATGAACAAGATGAGAGAGTCCTAAAGGTATCTTATTTTGAGTCAAATCCTAAGACATAGGCCAGGTAGTCACACAGATCCGGGAGTCCTCGTATTCTGACTAGCGGTGCAGAGGAAAATCTTACCAGCCCCCAGACGTGATCCTTTTCTAGACACCTCTGTCTTTCAAAAAATCCTCTAATAACTCCCTTGGGTTCTACAGAGTTTGTAAAATTTAATAATTATTAAAGATTAAATAAGGAACCTATGCTCTGATACCAAATGTAACGTCCCCGCCTCCCAGTAACCCCCAATTAAGGGAGACCAAGAGGTTAGAGTCGTTATCCCAATAAACCGAACAAAGGTTCGACAATTAATCAATAATAATTATGAAATTTTACCAACTAAACTGAAATATGGTATAAAATAAAAGTTTGCATACCTTTTCAAAAACTTTAAAAATCTAATTCTATCTACAGCTTGGATCTATTCTATATAATCCTCCATGCACTTTAATTCTTATTTTCACAATATGTCACTTTACTGTTTGTTCATTTCAAGGTTGTACCTAAAACGACGACAAATAAAATGTCGGTCAGTATATAAGAATATGCCGGTATGTGGGGACAACCAAAATTTCACAAATATGGCTAACAATCTATTTATCACAATCAAGGTAATTAACAAGCCAATTTATGTTTTCAATGTGTCATTCTCCACCACTTTTACCCTAACCCTGGAATACCCCCTCTAGGGTTTCTCTTTTGCCATTGACTTAAGGCCACCTTCTCAATCCCGAGCTTGGTGCCTAGGGTCACCTCTCATGGTGCCCATTAGTCATGCAACATAGACTACCTTCTCATTCCTGAGCTTGGTGTCTGGGGTCACCTCTCATGGTGCCCATTGGTCTTGCCCCCTGGGCTTGACCTTTTTGCATCATCCATCAGGGTGGCATGTAGGTGTGAGAATAAACACTTATTTTACAATTGTGATAATCATAGTGACTTTATAATTTGCAAGTATGAACATCCAAATTGATAGGTTGCATTCAATTTGATTAATCATCCGGGAAAACTTCAGGAAACTAATGTGATTAACCATAATTAACCACATACCTGTCAGGCTGATTTGAGACAGAATTAATCCAATCAATGCAAGAAATTCAATAGGGAAGCAAGCACACAAAGAGATCCTGAAATATGCATACAATTTCCTATCATTGATCATGCCATCAAGATCTATTAAACCTAGCTCGCTTCCTAGGGTTTCTAGTCCACTTTTAGGGTTTCCATTGCAATTAGGGTTTCTCTTCATTTATACTATTTAAACCCTAATTTTACCCTAATTATCTCATCTATTCTTCACGAAAGATATTAAGGTTATCTTTTAACAACATATAACCCTAATTTTGGATTAAAGTCACAATTAAACATCAATTAAGTCCATTATGCTCTTTTACATTAAAACTACCATCTTTATCCTTTTAATTCATGACAAGATCATTAGGCCCAATTATCATCTTTGGTTCCTTTCAAAATAACAATTCTTAGTTCATTATGGTCTAATTCACATATGAACTGTGTTTATCATTAATTCCACCTTTATCCATTAGAAGGCTCTAATTACCATATTAAGGGTATTTATCCAAAATTAGGAACCTTTATACTCAAAATCGCTTAGAACCATCGTATCTTAGCTTATTCATGAATTTGAACAATTAAAGCCATTAAGAGTCTCAATTACTAACATTAGGGTTTCAAGGCCCATTAAAGCTCGTTCATGTACATGGAACTCTAAATTAAACCAATTACATGCAAAGTTCATCCTTTTTTATCTTAATGTATCTTTTTATGATTAACAGGTTAATATCAACTTTAATCATTCATAAAACCCTTCTCAATACATTAATCATCTCAAATTAGGGTTTCTTAATCACTAATGCATTAAAGTTGATAACTTTCACTACTTTTTGAATTGCAAGAGGAATTAGCTTCTAAACCTATTTTTAATGTATCCCTCGCATTTTTCTGAGAAACTTTCATATTTTAACTTTATTCATGAGAGCTGCCAATCTTTTTGTTAAATTTTTTACAAATAAAAGTACCTTTTGACCAATCGATGGCTGCCACGTCAGCCCCTTTCATTTTTCTTTTCTTGTTCGCTAGCAAGGTGCCTGGTCGGCTGGTTGCACGTTTTTACCCCTGCATCTGTTTCTTGAAGCCACCCACGCCAAGGGGCAAGGAGGTAATTTACCCTCCTTTCTTCTTCATCCTCGTGAAAGCCCTGTTGCGAGCTAGCAGTAGACCGCGATCAACCAGGGAGTTGACTCCACGTGTTTCTCCACCTGAGCGCAAGCCAACACCACCTCCACCTTTATCTTGGCATCGTGGACTCAAGGCACTCATCCAGTTCTTCGCTGCTCAACCAGATCATCGGGATGGTGAAGCTCTTCTCCGGCGAGAAGTTGTTGTTGGGTGGGGGTTCAGATCATGATCAAGGACCAAATTGGAAGCACTAGCGAGTTCGCCGGCTCTGTATAGATGTATTAAGATGCTTTGGGCTCCCCCAGATGGCGTTTAAGTCCCCTATATATATAGGGCAGGCCAATGAAGAGATCCCAACTGGATTTGGGCATATTGTTTGGCATCCACGAAACCTACCAAAACTTAGGTCTCCTAGGATCGGATTCTTCCCATAAATCTACTAGACTAATTTCCATAATGATTCGTCCATTATCTTGCAAGATATTGGTTTTGGAAAGTTCACCCCCTCAGCCTCTTATTTCCTTATCTGACCGAGGAAGGTGACAACACAACCTCTATTGGATCCGAATCCAATGGCTATGGTGTCATGCGTCTATATCAATTATAGATCTATTAGGAAATAAAATCGTGACATATAATACTTTCCTCTTCACTTTATGAATTGTTTGTAAAATCCATATCTCCCAAATTGAGTGTCCAATTAATCCCAAATTTTGTGTGAAGTTTAGTAATGACTAAATCTACCTTCTACCAAATTTGGGCTCATTATCTAAAAGAAAACGTGCTTTTTCTTTAGGTGCAAGATATTACTCAAATATGTATATTTCTCACATATTTTCTCTTTTTTATTTTCTTATTTACCATAATTTATATTCCTTGTAATCTAAGAAAGCAAGTGGGGTTCGAAATATCACTCATTATGACCAAACCCTCACTTATCTCTTTATTTCTTGCATTATCTCCTTTATTTCAAATATTCTTGATTAATTATTTAGTTCTGGTTTTTCTTTTGATTTATCTCTCTCCTTGTTTATTATTTTTCACTCAAATTTTAGAGGAAACTCTGTCTTTGCATTATCTACTTGTGTATTAAATTTGAAACCCAAATTCCCAAGGTAAAAAGGGTGTTTCCTTCATATGCAAGTTATTCAGTAATAAAACCAAATTAATTGATATTTCTTCTTTCTTTTGCCATTATCTTATCATTTTGAATTCCTTGGACCTCAAGGAACCCTAAAGGCACGAAATCCCATCTTGGGAATACTATTTTGACTTCTAGAGGTTTCTACATCTTTCTTTTCTCCATTTCTTATTAATAATGGAGTTTCTTTTGTCATTTCCTTGTTATTGGGCCCAATAGCCAATAAAGCCCGCAAAAAAACCAACAAGGCTATTGTAAACAAAATCCATTTATTCAAAACAAATTATATCATTATTGGTTCAAATATCTTTAATAGGAGAAATTACATTTCTCACCAAAAGAAACCAAAAATTGGGGTTGTAACGCTAACCATAAGTTTGCAACCATCTAAAACAACCATTAGTTTGCAACCATACGAAATAACCATTAGTTTGTAACCATCCAATATTAAAATAAATTTGCAACCATACAAAACAAACATCCGTTTGTGAACATATAGAGCTTCCATGAGTTTGGGAACATATTGAACTTCCATCAGTTTCTAACCCTCCAGAACATCCACCTTCTCGTGAACATGCAAAGCTTGCATTGGTTTGTGAACATAAAGAACATTCATCAATTTTGAACATGTATAATGTCTACCGGTTTGCGAACATGTAGACCTTTCATCAATTTGTGAAGCTGAATAGGCATTGGTAAGGGCACTTACCATCACCACCATGCTAGTCTATTATAAAGCATTGGTGCATTATAAAAGAAGGTTCAAAAAGCATCCAAATAAGATAACATTCTACCATATTCTAAATAACAACATGAAATAAAATATAAATATATATATATATATATATATTAAATTTGCATCTAGACCCCTTAAAATGGGAAAATTGTATAGAAGCCCTCAAAAGTACATAAAATTGCATAAATTGAGCAAAAACATTCAAATTGGCTCAAATTTTAAATAGAGATTAATCAAATGATACTAAAACATTAAGAAAAGTTTAATTATGAAAATAAACACCCTATTAATATAAACAAAAAATTTTATGAATCAACTCAGGTCATGAGCCTTACACATGTGTTCTTTGTCATATTGTTTGCCCAAGTCAACAAAGTATAGATGAAGCAGATAATTTAATGATTCAAATAGTTCGAAGAAGATTCATGCCATTCAATCTCAGTTGAAAAAAACAAGAATCTTTTTATCTCAAACTATACCTAGAAGTGTGAGAAGAAAAGTGTATAGTGTGTGTGTATTTCAAGAGACTATAAACCTCAACAAATATTTGAACACATATACAAAGGTGTTGACTAAGGTGAACTCAAAAATTAATGTGTGAGATGCAATATATATAACTCTGGTTAGAAGAGTATCTAGCCAAGAGCACCTTAAATGCCATACCAATCGACATATGTAATGCAGATTGATGTGTTTCCTCTTAACCTTTGTGATAGAATTGGTAGCACAATAAGAAGATTATGTCAGGTGCAAACCATAAGGTACATCCTATATCCCTTATTGCAAAGAAAAGTCACTAGAATAAAGAAAAATGGAGGACTAGGTTTAGTTTCAATGGGAGTGTAGAACCAAGAACTAGTGTTCAAGAATACCTAGTATTAAAGAACTCGATAAAACATTGTATGGTCTGAGGGGATGACCAATAAGTTCTAGGGATATAATTGTGTGAAGAGTGTCCATGCATCAAGAATGGAAAAATCATATAATGAGGGCAAGTCTTTCATCTATGATACTTCAATCATGCTCAGTGGCAACAACATCAATGTCTAGTGTGACATATGTTGGTGGAAAGGTCATGTGCTAAAAGATGATGGTATCATGTCGATACATGGTGCATTATCATACCTAAAGGTTAGAAGCTTGGTGAACTTTAACTGAGGGTAGGTATGGATGTTCTAAAAGACTGGTTATCTTACTGACATTGTAAACGTTATTGATACCCATCTCTAATGACATGGAGATGTTAGAGCTTGGGACCATTCCATTAATAGGGTATATACTACCAAATATGCCTACAAGTGCCATAGGGAAACTAAGGATATTTTCATCCTTGGAGAGTGGGATGTCATATGGAAAAGAAAGGTAGCGGACAATGTAAATCTATTCATCTAGATAGTATGTCATGGATCCAAGATCACTAATCACACAAGAGTGAGAAAGATAAGAAGTGATTCCAAGTGTAGTATATGCTTTTTGCAAGAGGAAACTATACTAGACATGCTCAGAGATTGTAATCATGTGAAGAAACTATGGGGGTAAGGATTACAAGAGTTGAATAAGAATGCCTTATTTGGATACACCAATGTAAATGAATGGATCATGTCAAACATTCATGACAAGGACATGAATGGTGTTAGGTATATGATATTGTGTTGGTATATTTGAAGTTGCATGAACTTATACATCATCGAGAATAATCTCATGATAATATACCACCAAGTCTGATACATAATCTAGGAGTTCATGAACATATTTATGCCTTGGGAAAGAAGTCAACTACCAAGCAAGAGAGAAGAGTCCACTGGACTAAACCTACAAGTAGTGTAATATCCTCAATTTTGGTAAAATTGAATTATATAAATGAATTGATTTGTAATTTTTCCCTAGTGATATTACTGATGGAATAATAATGTCACCTTTGTGGCATGGGTGCAACCCATTGCCCATATAGAGTCCCATGAGACTATTTGCTTTACAAATAGGTCCTTGTGGAACAAGTTAAAGAAATAATAGATTTCATACATAAGTAAATAGTAAAGGCTTTGTGAATTTTTGAATAATATAAATATGAGGTAATGTGCAAGTTTTCAACAACATTAAGACTTATGGTGTTTTAGATAATTAAAAGAGTAATTATCTAGCTAGTTTTGCAACACATGTTTTGAGACATCATTTCGTATTACTTTGATCTAACTTTCAGTATACTTGAAACTAATAAGGAAAGGAAGAGAAATCTAGAAATTGGTAGGAAAAGAGCTTTCATATGGTAATGATAATTGTTTTAAATAAATGTTTAAGAGAACACGTTTTGGTAAATGAAACATATGCCCACAAATTAGAGTTAGGAAAAGTATTAATGTGTTTACATGGAATAAGGAAGTTGAGTCAAGTAATACATCATAGAAAGAGATAAGGGATAATTTGGTTTTCAAGCCATGAGCAATTTCCAAAAGGGATTACTAATCAAAGTTACTTGAAAGGTGTTATATTATAATATACTTTCCTTGATGGTCTATGGTTGCAAACCAAGTTTTATACTGTCAAGGGGTTGGGAAAATTCAAGAAAGGAAGGAGTATTTGTTCTTTTAATGGATTTTGGGTTAGTAAAGTCTAGCCATGGGATTCAGTGGTTTATATGATTAAAACACCTTCCATATTAGTGGTTTGTGCTATACGTTTACATACATTCTTAATGGCATTTTAGTTTGCCGAAAAATCAAGATTAATAAGGAAATGGTGATTCCTTATCGTAGCCTTTGTAAGTTTAGAATAAAGCCTATGAGTCTTTGTATAAGGGGAGGAAGGAGGAATGTAAACAAGTATTTCCTAAAAGTGATGCTTTTCCAACATTGTACAAACTTGGGCGTCAATCCACCATTCCACACACGTAGTTCTCTACATATATAAAGGGTTGTATATATCCATACCTTGAAGGAGTGTGTGCCTCCTTCCTCATCCAAGTTAGGTGTTGTCATCCATAGTCATTTAGCATTCTGACTGAGAACCCTCCCCAACCATAGGTTTTGGATGGAAGGAATCGAATGTGACAACAACACCGTCCTTAGAACTCTATTCCCATCACCAATGTTGTTGGTACCCTCCTCCGGAACTCCCCTCGGAACCCATGAACCATCTGAACTTCTTCTTCACAACCCCAACATAACACCAAGATTTCTATGAGGGACAACTTAACCTCCAGTAAGGGCTTCCCTAAGTCACATAGGCGACCAGGGGATGATTGTTCAAGGTCATTGGGCTACCTTTGGGTGATCGCCATGGGGGTAGTGTTGCGACTCTATCTTTGTGTGGAGGGCTCAGACTCTCACTTTTTGTCAAAGAAGCATGCATGCAAAAGAGGTGATGAAGAGATGCATGACCTAGCAACCAATAGCGGTGATGGAGGAAAGAGCCCAGTGGTCAGCATCTCGGTGGTCTAGAGGTTGAACTCCAATGATAGTGTTGTTTGCGGTTCCAAGGCGGTACATCTACAGATGCATCCACAAAAAAATAGTTCTTGGAGGTTATATGTACGAAGACGGGGACACAAGCAACTATAAATCGGCCGGCTCAAGACTGTAGCACCCTGCAAGCCTTGGTAACAATCAAAAAATGGACTAAATGATGATTGTGTTATTTGATTGCTTGACTGTAAGCTATGATAAAAGTATGATTCAATAATCTAAATGGTTCTACATTGAGGTATGTGGTAATGATTATGACTACCTGTATTAGTTTATTGGTGTTTTCTGAGGATTTCTTGAGGATTGACTAAATAAACTGTTGAGTGTCTATTTACATTATATTCAATTATGATGTCACTATGACACAGAAAGGATGATTACGTGAAAAAATTCCTTTTTATTTGCAATTAATTGTTTTAATATATGTTTTTATGTACTTGCACACTTTTCCATGCACCCCACGTACAAAATATAGAAATGTATCAGTTCATGCTTTTGGGTTCATGACGTTTTAGGTACATGCTAAATATGAAGATGACCAGACATGATGTAATGATTCAATCTACTTGAAGGTGTTTAAGCTAAGTAAGGAGGATTAGATAGATACTTCTTCTCATATGTACAATTCTTTTGTAAGAAATTCATGTAACTCTTTCAAGGAACATATTGTAAATAATATTTGAATTAATGGAAATTATTTGTTATTATTTGCTATTTGGTTAAATTTGGATCCTTGGGAATTATAGGTAATGCCTCTCAACTTTTTTTGTCCTTCATTAATTGGGGGATGCTAAAAATTGAGGTCATTATAGAAACTCATGAATCACAAAAAGAACTACACATTGCACAATCTAGAGTTGGCATATGTTCTCCTAGCCCTAATTCTTTGAGACACTATCTTTATGTAGAGAAGAGTCAGTTTTCATAGATCACAAGAACCTCGTGATATCTTTTCATAGTAGGAGTTGAACGTGAGGCACCATTAAATATGGATGGACTTGATGAAGGACTACAACTATATGATTGACTTTCACTCCAGAAAGGAGAATGTTTTGGTTGATGCATTCACTAAAAAGTCATCTTGGTCCTCTTCTGCATGCACAATTTAGTTGAATTCAATTGGTGGCAATAAGAGGGAAATGTTGGTGTCTCTTCGGTAGAAAGAGGTCACCCTTATGGAAGCTTTTCTCATGCAGTTTTAGATAAGCCCAATTTTGATACATATAATAAACAATATGCATCAGGATAATACCATGATGTATAATATTATATAAGAGTTTGGCAACAAAAAGCATGACATGTTTGAAGAGTGATATGATAGGACTATATGTTTTTAGAAAAGGATGATGGCTCCTGATACTAGAGGTTTAAGATACATGGTGCTTGAGGAGGCACATTCCTCATTGTATGTTATGCATCTAGGAAATATCAACATGTACCATAATTGAAAAGATCTATATTGGTGGTCAAGGATGATGATTGACATGAAAGAGTTTATGACTAATTGTATTGTCATGTAGAAGGTCAAGGTAAAGCATTAAAATCAAGTAGGCTTGTTAAAGATTTTGTAGATACAAGAATGGAATTGGGATCATATAACCATGGATTTCATGGTTGGTATTTCTAGAACAACCAAAGGTAGTGGTTTCATATGGATAATCATTGACTATTTGGTGAAATATGCACACTTCCTATAGGTTAAGACTACCTAATAAACTACAAATTTGGCACCTCTCTATGATGATTATTCATCTGCATTGTATACAATGACTATAGTTTTACATAGAGATAGACACAGTTCAGGAACATGTTTTAGGATCATTTGTAGGAAGCTTTGGGGACTCAGTTGAGGTTCAGTACAATTTTTCAACCATAGATAGATTCTAATTCTGAGAGGAAGACACAAACCTTGGAAGATATTATGAGGCCATGCATTCTATAGATTTTAAATAGTTCATATATTCACTAATCTTTATTTAATTTTCTTATGAAAATAGTTATTAGAGTAGTATAGACATTGCATTACATGATTCTTTCTATGGGAGGCATTGCAAATGTTTTTATGTTGGTACTAGGTAGGTGAATATCATTTTTTGGGTCCTATCTTGGTTTACTAGGTAATAGATAAGATCAAAGTCTTCAAGTAGCAGTTGTAGGTAGCACATGACAACTAGAATTTGTATGCTAAAAGTTGTACGAGACCACTTGATTTCTAGGTGGGATATATTCTATAAACTAAGGTCTCACCTTAGAAGAGTGGTATGGGTTAGGGAATAGGGGTAAGATATCTCCCAGGTTTATTAGGCCTTATCCCATCATTCAGAATCTTGAAAATGTTTCCTATAGGTTACAATCTCTACCACAGTTGAACTGGTTGCATAGTGTTCTCCACGTGTCAATGTTGAGGAAGTTTCATCCTGATACATGGAAGAAGTTGGAGCTAGTGGAATGACAAATTGATGATGATATATTTTATAATGAGGGACTACCATTGATCTTTGACAAGCATCTTGATAATTTAAGGAAGTAGGATATAGCCTTAGTAAACATTTGTTATCATAGTCATGTTATTGAGGAATCCATGTGAGAGTTAGATGATGAGATGTGTAGGAAGTACCCTTATTTGTTTTATAATTTTTAGGGCATACTCATTATTAGGGTTTTATGGTTGTAAGGCCCTTAAATAAACTAAATCACTAATCATATTTTATAATCATAACTAAATTCTTTATTAACTTTTGAAAAAAAATGGTTAAGTGAAAACCCTAATTTAGTTTAGTTTGCAACTAGTTTGCCTTATTGTTGTGATTTCTTGAATATAAGAGGACTAATATGCATATATACCATATATGAGTTCCTAGTTGCAATTTACATAAAAAATATCTAAATCCATCTATTAAGTTATGTATGTGGTTTATTTTATGTTCCTTGGATTATTTTGAACTTTTTTTGTGTAGGGTTTCTAGCTTAGGTTATAACCTTAAACCTAGCTTGGTCTAGTGGCTCAAGTACATAGCCCCAATGGGTTAACTTGAGCAATGAAGGATTTAAACCATCAATTTCCTCTATATATATGTTTAGAGGGATCCTCTATGTACTAGGAATGAGGGAGGGTCAAGAATTATGTGGGGACCTTGATATGGTTGAGTAGTTGGAGCTTGAACGAGATGGAAAAGAGGTGACTCGATATGGTTAAGTTGATGAACATTGAGATTGATGCGGTTGGACAATTTATGGGTCATGGTAAGGGATCCTTTTGTCCTTGAACCTTGACATGTTTACCATTAATAAGTTTAGTGGAGGTAGACCTCAAAAGGTGTGGGTTGGTGAAGTTTTGATAGCTTGATGTAGAGGTGTACCTCGATATCATGATGTTATGTAGATTGATGGGTGTGGGTGTTGAGGCTTGATGAGAGAGGTTAGAAGGGCCTTCCATGGACCTAGGAGGTAGGGAACTTGATGGGTTAGATCCTCTATGGGTCACCCTCTATGGGGTGGGAGTCCAATGGTCTCAATAGCACTCCTATGTTTGGGGGTCAATATCTCACTTAAGTGGGGTTGTATTAGTCTTTTGACCACCCTTGCCTATATGTACCACAACTCCCTAGTTGATAAGCTTTATTTATTCACCAATAGAAACTAGAAAATTGGGATATAAACCAACCATTGTCAAGGATGAGCCCTAGTACTATGATATCCAAAGTTTAGATATTGCTTGTGATTCAAAATTGAAGATCAAGCTTCCATGTTTAGTTCAAAGCTTGATTGCTTCTTGTTAACCATAAACCACATTAGACATACTATTTCTCTTATGTGCTCTTTCTATTTCACTCCCATATCATTCCTTTGACTGAGTTTTGTGGAGTTCCATGTTGGAACATGTTACATGTAGCTAAAGAAACTTCCTTTTCACTCTTTTTACCCTAGATATCCATAGATCTTACTTGCAGGTGTGCTCTTAGAATTGGAGGGGCTGATTGGATGTGGATTTGTGTCTATCCCATGTAATTCTTGTAATTTCATGCTTTCTTCACATTGAAGGTGAGTGATATAACTTCTTGTAGCATGCTTTTCCTACAAACTTGCATGCAAACCCCTAATATGCATACATATTTCCCCTTTTTCTTAAAAGTGGAACATTTTTGGATTGTTTTGTGACAATATGAACTAATTATGAATTTTCTTTCCATGCCCTATTTTATTATAGTGATTCTTGTTGATAATAATATGATCTCTTGATGCCTTAAGTGCTAAAATTTCGAAATAAACAAATTTTTTCCCTAAAATGCATCTTTTATTGTTGTTTGATACCATTGTTGAACATACAGAGAAAATATAATCTTACTTACTCTTTAGAGGACCATATAGAGTGAAAATATCATTTTTCACTAACTTTTATGCTTCATTAATTTTGTACAACACAGTTTATAAACCTAAAGGGTAGCTCACTTATACCTAATAGTGGCAATTTCTTTACACAATCTTGAATTATCAAAAACTTTCTCATACCTTATATTTTGTCCATAAATATTCTTCATGTGTTTTTATATAAATGTGAAGAGAAATTTATGATTGGAGGTAAAATCATAGCCTTATCATAGGCATGGACTTGTTATGTGTGAAAGTGGTGACTTGTTATATGTATGGACATTTGATGCACGATATAAGATGTTATATATGTTTGGGGGTTACCTATGCTTAACTTAGGTCATTATACATCTATATGACTTACTTGTACTCTGATTGATTCAAATCATAATGTGAGTAAATTCACCTTATTAATCAAGTATAACCCTAAAAGTGTGCAACTATGTGGTTGTGGGACCTATCACGATGTTCGGAGAGACTAGATATTGAAATAAGTATCCTTGTAGCAATCTTGGATCGTGTGATCGTACTTAGAGTCATATACAATTGATACACATGAGTGGTTGAAGGGTTTTCTTTTCAACATCCAATTGTGAATATATATATATATAGTGAGAGAGAGAGTGTGTGTGTGTGATTGAAGTTGTAGCTCATTGGTATGTGATATGTTACATGATGATTGTAGGGTTCGATATCCAATGTGATGAGGCATCTTGACTTAAGTACATAGGATGGACCTAATTATATGGACATGATTTTGAGTGCTAACAATAGATATGACCATGCACCCACTACTTTGTTTATACCCAAACCGACCAAGGAATTGTAAGGCCCCTAAACTTTCTTAATGAGTTGAATGAGATTAATTATCATAATTTATTTATTATAACCCTAATATAACCTTTTTATATGCTTTTAAATCATAATACAAGCTTAAGTTTCAAATTTGGTCCAATTTGGACATTGTTTGAGCAAGTTATGCAATTTTATACACATTTTGGACTTTTCTGTAATTTACCCAATTGAGAGGTTTTATTTGCAATTTATCACTTGCATTATGTTCCTTGGATATTCTCTCATCATTCTTGAGCTTGTTGATCCATGGGGCTCCTATTTAAACCTTGGATTGAAGGTGTTTTCTCCAAGGGTATTTTAGGGTTTACCTCTTCACGGATGAGCTACCTTTAATAGCTATCAACTAATGAATTATTTGATTGGATGGGAAATTCGACAAAGTAAAGATAATCAGGTATATACACAAGGTGGGGGATCTTCTTGTGTGTGTTCTTGTATAATCTTAATAAATTAAGGCCATGGACACTTGGATAGATACTAGAACTTCAACTTTTTCTTTTTCTTTATCTTAAAGTTTCATATACTTATCACCAAGCACCAAAACGAGCCATTTTCTCTCCACCACTTCCCTCATTCTCCCAAACTCATTCTCCTTCTGTGCTACTGCGAATTTTTCTGTCCAAGGAAGAAGAAAGTGGGGATCTTCTTAGAAAAAGGATCTAGGGTTGCAATTGACTTCATTTTAGGGTTGAAAAAGCTTCCTTCTAGTGATCTTGACCTAAAAGAGTAAGAATCCCCTTATTTCCTCGGTATATTTCTTTTTATCCTTCCTCTTAGCTTTATACAGGTCTTAACCTTGCTGTTCCATGGTATAAATTGCTCTAAAGCTCTAAAACCCTACCTTTCTTGCTCATTATGCTTAGGGTTTGCTCATTTGATGAAGAAAGGTGCAAGATGGACGAATTCATAGCTTATTATTGGATTTTATACCCTATATGCTCGAGTTTTCTTCTGTGTGGAGTTTCATATTCTCATTAGAGGCAAGTTTTATAACTTGCTCCATGTTTATTACTTACCATAAGCTTTCTGGATCATGTTCTTTCTTAAAAATGATGATCCATGCACTAAAAAGCTATGCTTGACTTGGATTTCGATTTTTATAATGTTCTCTGTTCTTATTTCAGTTATATATGAACCTGTGATCATGTGTATGTTACTCCTAAGGTATAATATGACTTGGATCAGGTTGGTTTGACAACCTATGGTGCTAAGCACCTATCAACCAATGGTTAATTTTAGGGTTTTATTTTGATTTCTTTTATAAACCCATGACCCGATGATGGTACTATTGCAACAACCCTATGGTGTTGTCTTTATGACAGCTAATGGTCATGATGAAAGGTGTCATATGATGGTGACGACCTATGTTCACCCCCTTAGGTCATGTTTTGGATTAATTAGAAGTTTAATGATCAACCATCAAGTACCCTAATAATGTTATCAATCAAAGATGACATTAGCTTAATATTTGATGTTGATTAATGAATATAGTGCTAATATAACAACCTATGCTAACTTAATGGTCACTAATGATAGTTTATCAGGTCTCCACAACCTATGGTGAGTTAATCATATAATTTTGGCATCAATTAAGCCTTATACCAATGGTTTCTTGGGTCACTTGATGCAACAGTCGGACCTATATTGTAATTGATAGTTTTAACATATGAACTTGACCCAATGGTCAATATCTAATGTTTATTCCTCCATGAAAGTTTAATTATGGATAATGTAATATGTTGGTCCTAATAATGTGATTTATATGGTTTCCTTTATATGATCAACTTAAGGAGCTAACTTGTTGACAATGGATGGCTTGTTTTAAATAAACAATCGATTATGGGTTTTACCCTACTCTCAATGGAACTTTTTGTGTTGTTAATCAAGGGATGTCTACGGTTAAATGGTTACTCTTTCTAGAGAACAAATCAATGACTTCATAGGTGGTTTATCCAAGGTGTTTACTTATGTAAACAACCAATGGTCTTACCTTTTAAACATCAAATGGTTCTGGGTGACATTGTGGTATAGTGATATGGGTTGAATGATGATGGAACAAATGGAGGGTTACCCTTAATAAGATAGTCTTACCTATTCACTCATATGAATAGAAGGGATGATAATCATATTGTGTTGATATGTAACCCTAATGAGGTATAGCTTGCTATACCTAGCTTTAATATAACTAAATGATGGTAATTGGGTAAGAATAGTCCTTAAATGATTAATACAATCATGGAGTACTCTCTTATTGTTGTTGAAGTCCTAGTATTCTATAACATGATGGTTACACCTTGATTTATGTGTGGGTTCATACTTGTGAATAATATGGAATGTGATAGTGATGCTTCAGCTTATGCATCCATGGTCCAATGGGGATGTTGTGAGGGTTTGGGTATAAGTTCTGATTAGTAACATTGATATAATTTATTATGTTGAACCTAACTCTAATGCAAATAGATAAAGATGAGTATTCATGTTTAATATTTTTATATGATGGGAATGATGGTGGAATAACCTCCTTAACATGATCATAAACTTAATGTGTTAATTTGTGGTTATCATAGCCACATGGTTGATACTTTCTTATGCTAAACATGTGCATTATGAATATGAGGAGTATTAATCATACCTAGATTCCTTGCATGTTGATGTAATAAAGGAATGGTCTTAATATTAATATAATCCTATTATGATTGTTTATGAATATCCCCTAGCTCATTAATCCAATATTCTTCTGATCTGGTGTATTATATGTAAGTGATGTTGTTGAGCCTTGTTATAAGGCATGGAAAGAAAATGATGATCTTGTAGGGAATAGTATGATGGTCTTAATGGCCTTTGGGCATGGTTGAGCCCTGAATGAGGTGTAATCCTCGTGTTGATAAGGGTTGATACCCTGTGATATTGTGAAAAGGATTTATATCCTATGATAGTATGATGGTCTTAATGACCTTTGGGCATGGTTAAGCCCTAAATGAGGTGTAATACTCTTGTGTTGATAAGGGTTGATACCTTGTGATATTGTGAAAAGGATTTATATCTTGTGATAGTATGATGATTAGTGTGGTCTCATGAATGGAAAGTGAATAGTACCATGTGATGATGAGATGAGAAATTATGTTTCACATGTTTTATATCATTTAAAAGTCATGATATTTATATGCTTGCTAGAAGTGAATTAGGGTTTGTATGTCCACTTGTTTGATGCAGCCTTAATTCACCCAATTGGCATAACTAATCAAGTAAAACTCTAATCATGTAGTGCCTTGTGCCATAAATCCATCTGAGTGTCAAAACTTGCCAGATGGTGAAACGAGTATTCCTAAGGGATACTCAGAGCGCATACTGATGAGTATGTGGGGTGCTTGTCATCCTAAATTCAAGTGTTTAGGGAGGATGACTGTGGTCATACCTAGCCCTTAGTTTGAGAACGGATGCGGTCATGTCTCGGTGATTATATATGTGATGAGATTGTAGGACAACTGCGGTTGTACCTCGGATGGTAGGATATGCGTACCCACCTCCTTTCACTAGTGTTGTGACCTGTACTAAGGACGGACTAGGCTGTTAGTAGCTTAACCTTATGTGTCGTTGTGGTAGACTCGTACTGACCGAGGGCGGAGAAGATCTTAGGATTCAGGCTCTTCCTAGATCTTGTATGGCACTGATTTTGATTTAGCAGTGGTCAGTTGGATTTTCAGTGATATCCTCAATTTCCTCAGGGCATAATAAAAGATGTAATACAGTTGTGTAGCATATTTGTTTAGGGTTATACACAACATTTCACATTGGATGATAACCCTTATTTTTTATCTTTACATAAAGATGATTCTTAGAGCAATTAAGAGATAGCAAATATACTTATGTTGTGGATATGCTTAAGATTGTAGATGCATACATACAGTAGCCATGATTATGTTGATAACTACACTGCTATTGTTGATTATAATCATGATGCTAGCTATCTAATGTTGTTAGTTATGTTTAGCATGCTAGCCATGCCTTTGTAACTGGAGATGCATATATTGATGATCATGCTTATCCAAATAGTTGTGCTTATGTTGTTAGCT
The DNA here is from genome assembly GCA_963693085.1 of Alisma plantago-aquatica. Taxonomy (NCBI): domain Eukaryota; kingdom Viridiplantae; phylum Streptophyta; class Magnoliopsida; order Alismatales; family Alismataceae; genus Alisma; species Alisma plantago-aquatica. The sequence goes on from OY856413.1 coordinate 418,099,911, forward strand.
CTTCTTATAATGTTGATATGTTCAACCAATTAGACATGCTCATGTTGTTAGCTATTCTATGTTACTAGACTTGCTCAAATAGCTTATATTATCAACAAGATAAAGGATGATAGTCTGGCTAATGATGATAGTTATTATCTACTCCCTTGTGCACTTTGTTAATCATCAGTGCTACTAAACTTATTTTTTATATCTGATTAATTTTCTTAACTGTTTAATTACTTAAAAATGATGTAATCAATAAACGTTGTTGGAGGTTATATCTCTTGTTGTGACTGGGTCTCACCATTGTTTTTCACTATATTTTTTTAGGTAATTGGAAGTGACGAAAACAAATATGTGGCAGCAAAGAGGATCTATAGTAATGAATCTTTGAGAAAGTTGATTAGATATCGAGTTTGTCCTAGAGTCATCCCTGTACTCTTAGGTCCGGGTAGGAAAAGTTTGTATATGGTGTTTCAAATGAATCTGAATTTTATTAGCATGTTAATGCTTGTTTGTACAACATATACAAATATTGTTCTCATGTGTATATATGTTGTGGCTAAGGCGATAGATCAATTTGGATCAAATTCTTGCCATAGTATGGATATAAGAAAGATGTTGGGCTCTTATGCAAATGTTTTTGAGCTGGTGCTGACGTTGAAATCAGTTTTAATTTACCCATATTTTTGGGTATGTGATTAATTAGTGATTGATTGTGTTTTCTATTTTAAGTAATCTCATTTAGTGTAATGGGTTCCCACAGGAATGGTGGGGTCTTATGAAGACCGGTAATGGTAATACCTTATACAATAAGTTAGGGGACTACATAAGCACAAGTTGGTGACTTTAACTATAAACCTCAAACTACCTAGGGCTTGATAATAATATAAAGTAATCAAGTCATGTAGTATACCTATTTAAAATTTCTTTGGTGAATCACATTGTTGTGATTTTATTGCTCCCCTACACCTGAAATATTACTTGTAATTCTTATGTTATGCATCTTACTAATGCTTTATATCTTGCAAAGAGTACTTCTCATTATTTAATCATTATTTTTTTTATAAAAAGACTAATTTTATTACGGAGTAGCCATGCGACATCTACATGAAGAGGGAGACAAACCCAAATACCACACAAAGGTCAAGAACAGATACATCCTACCACAAAAGCTCATATCAAAATCTGATAAGAACAGTGATGTATAGATCCCTCTTTTATTTCACTGGCTAATGTAGCTTTCCATGAACGATACCTTCAACTTGAGCATGTATCTATGGTAGAGTAACTGCACCAAACTGGTGTTTTGAAAGGATATCGCCTCTGAACTTACTATCATACAACTATGCAACAAAATTAATCGAGAAAAAGCAACCTACTATGAGGAGAGAAAGAAACGCTGATTAGCAACGAGAAAGACAAAACAAGACAAAAAATCTAATCTAAAAAACAAGTAAAGGAGAAAGGGGGTCGGAAATTCATCGTAGTCGGGCTCAACAATAGGGTAGAAGAAGACCGTTGCCTCCAAAGGCACCACACACCAGCCACCAAGCGAACTTAGCAACTAGAACACGTCCCAAGAATCAAAAAGCCTCTAAGATGCCCAAGATCCAGACCTAAAAGTCTAGAACAAAACGCCTCCACTGTCGACACCTTAAAACCAGAGGAGAGAAATGGCCACACCTCCCCGAGAAGAAACCCTACCAACGTCGAGCGATAAGAGGTCGAGGGGGAGTGGGGCACCATTTTATAGTTGCTAGAAACCCCCTCCCCCCAGCCAGCATCTGTCAAAGAGAAACTCCACTGACGAGGAAAACCTAACCACTCTAGCGCTAGGGAGAGTGTGTTAACCCTTTCTTGATACTTAATCATTATTTAATATTCTACTAATGGTAGATTTTTAAGCATATAATTCTAGTAGTTCTTAGATATATCATTGAGAGATGGGTCTCACTGTCATAGCTGTCCACACCTTATACGTGAGCAGTTGTGTAACCAGGGCTTTATTTGAGGGGACAATTCCTTTGATGGAAAATTGTAGCTCAGAGGTTGTTGGTGATCTTTTGGTGTGTTCCATACAATCATCCTTGTACTCTTAGGTTTGGCCATGTTGGATTTCATTGAATGTATCTACGAGTTGGTTTTTTTTCTTACATGCCTCGTATATAGTTTCTCATGTTATTAACGTAAAAGTTATACCTTTTTGTGTATAGGTTAAGATAATGGTCACTAGACAATATCATGTATAATTATCATTTTATGTATCAATGGAAGTTATGGGCCTTTTTGTGCAATCTTTACGGGAATGAAATTTGAACTTTTATTTTGTATACTATGTTTCTTTGTAGTAATGTTGTAGATTAGTATATATCGAGTAATCTCACTAGAGCGTGTAGGGGACATGACATTATCCCTCTTGGGGCTTATATTCAATGGGTTTCTCTCTTTTCGTGAGAGAGGTTATCTAGATTAGTGAGACTTCAATCTCTTTGTGGGAGAGATTTTGTCTCAGGATCAGTAGCTTATATATTTTTGTAGTTGTTCAATTGGTCTATCAACGATACTCCATACTATAGAAAACAAGAAGGAATTCCCCACATTCTAAAATATGATCAAAAGATATATCTACGTTAGAGTTTCCATAAGTTTATGCCAATCGAAGGACCCACATGCGGAAGGCTGCATTTTGAGACAAACAAATAAAGAAAGCATTCTAACATGTCATTTTGATTACAAACTTAATTCTCTTAAAGTATGAAAAACTTTTTGTTTTTTTTGTTATAAGTGTAGTTAGAAGTAGTTGATATTTGTCAGTTTCCATATGACTGGTTACTAATGACTCCATCTTTTTAGCTAAAGAATCTTCGATGTTGTCACCATTTAGAAGAGTGTGGGATCTCTTGGTAGTTGAGTGACACAAACTCTTTACTAAGCTCAATCCTTGAATATCCTTCAAAATATATGGCTTAGTCAATAGTATTACATTAGAAACTTTATTGCATTGTGTGCCTTAGGGAGGCATACCTAAAGATCTTTCCAATAATCTTGACATAAGATTCCATTTTATTTTTATGACGTTAATCTATAACAATCATCCTCCTTTTTTGATATCTAAATCAAGAGTCAGTTCCATAGTCCCTATACAAATATGTGTAGTAGGACATCATTGTTGCTTTCTTAACCTTTATTTTTTGCACATGTGGGTTGACCAATGAGCTACAACTAGTGTGGACTTTATCAGCCTGAGCTAACCTTTGCCTAACACGAGTTTAGATAGATAAAATGAGTCACATCTCAATAATTAATATAATTTTATGTTAAAGCCTAGATGGTCATGACTAGGAGAAGTGGTGGTGGCGGCCGCAGCGGTAGCAACCACTCTGGAGGATGAGGAAGCTCTACCTAAGATGGAATATGTGATGACCCTGATTTTTTGGAGTTTCATATATAATACAATATTCGAGGACGTACCTGTGACAAAATGTTGAATGATTATTTTGAGGTGTTATGTGGTCAAATTATGGAAGTAAAACCCATTAATATGGACTCAAGGATTAATGGAATTGAACACATGGTTTGTACAGTTGGTTATGATGTTATTTAAAGAATTAAGTTAGATGACCAAATCTCATAATTATGGTTCAAACATGGATATGTGAGGGTTCATGTGATGAGGAACACATAGTTCAAATTCCAACCAAACGGGATCTTCCTCCTAGGTGATATAACTGTTTGAGTTATGCAATATTTTGATTCAATGTATATCATGGGATTATAGTCTAATAACACTTGAACAAAGTCAAAGATGACATGCTACATGTGTGTTACGCAACCCATTCAGTTGTAAGGCGCCTATCACACCCCAATCTTAACCATCTTCACATATACAGTGGTTGATACTTCATCCCCTAGATCCGAATCTTATGGGGAGAAGACAAATTCCTATCCACACACACATCCTCCTTACTGGACTTAAGATGAATAACCCTTCCTTTCTGAACCTACTTCCCTGAAACTAAAGGATCTTCCCAACAGCCCTTATCTCGTGGACAACACAGAGGGAGAGAGAGATCGACCCTTGCACCTATACAATACTGCGGGTAGAGGACGAGGATATGAAAGTGCAGAAGTTGACTGACTCCCATCAACCCCTCACCCTTCCTTGCCGATACAGTAGTCGATTAGGTTTTGTAGATCGGAATGTTGATGAACCTCAAGGTGTCTATATTCTAGGAGTCCTAGTTCATCAAGTCTATGAGAGAAAGTCCAATGGGGATCTGTATAAGACCCACGTCATGTGGGATGATGTTGTTGATCGCCGGAACTAGCAGCAGTGCTGAAACCAGAGGATGGAGGTGTGATAATGGATGAAGAAGACATGAGTTCATGACTTGGTTCATAGTGACTTCCTCTGACTTCCCTCTCCCATAGAAGGTGCAGATGCAACAGAGCCACCTGGATCTCAAGCTATAAAGGCTATCACGGTACAACTAAGGTATGGGATACACATGGAAGATGGAGCCATCGTCCCCACTTTCCTTCCCCATGGAGGCTCCTTGCCGGTGAGAGCACGGCTTGACTAATGCTCGCCTCCTCGACCTAGATTCACGGAGGACAAAATCCTTGTGATGAAAACCAGAGGCAGATCGCGTAGGAGGATCCATGTGCCAGTGGTTTTCTGCTATGTCAATGGTGATGGTGCTACTAGCTCGCCAGATTTCACTCCCTGAGCCAGGCAACAGTAGCGGTGAAAGCAAGGACGAGAAGGATTCGAGATCATGTAAAGAATTAATCTTTGCCTTCGGTGATCTATTCTTTCAGTATAGACTCTGTGTCCAAGGATGGAATCCCGCATCGGGTTCCAGGGCATGAGGGAGACACACAAAGAGAGAGAGAGTCAGAGTTCATGAGGAGGAGGCACTGCTCTTTTGCTCGTCGGAGATGAGTTGTGCAGCGGCGCCCTTGCGGAACAGGTTCCATCAGCGGCGAGCTGGTGCGGGCAGAGTCCAGCCAAAGATGAGGCCTACGGCTGCACTGCGTCGTACGGAGAAGAGAGACCTTGTGTGGGACCTTTCTCACCAGGGATGGCTCTCGCGGCGGCGGCCGTGAGAACGATTCTCGTGGACTCGTACGCCCGTTTGAGAATGCGAGAGAGAAGGCAGGTTGAACCGGGTTTAGGCCCCAGAACCGGCTAGACAAAGGAACTAGTTGGAGCCATGTGGCACCACTTCATTGGCCAAACAAGTAAATACTTCAGTAAATATGCATATCTTCAATAATTCATAGTAATTAGCTCGATTGTCAGAAAATTACAAATAAGGTACAAAAATTCTTAGAAAACTGAGAAGAACATCATGAAAGCATAATATCAGTCTTTTGATGATTAAATATCAGTGATTTAATATAAGACTTGTATTACACTTGTTTCATTAGTAATAAATATCAAACAATATCCTAAAATTATTGAAACATGTCACTAAATCCTAAACCATGTTTATTATCCACCTAAGGCATATGACTATAATTTTGATGCATGAAATTATATGAAATAATTCAAATAAATATTTAGGGCAAATAACCCTAAATGAAATCTAGAAAATACATATATGGTTATTAAATGTTGAAATTTTCAGTATAGATTCATATCAATATGAAAAACCTCACATTTAATTTTGAGATCATAGATATGCATATAAATAATGTTACATGTTAAATTATCCTAAAATGATGAGAAATCCTAACATGATTAATACATGTAACCTAAGGTTAATATGTGCACACATTTATATGTAATGAAATAATCAAGTTATGTATCTTAATCTGGAATATAAGATCAGTAAATATTCTAATAAGTCAAGAGGAGTAATTATGGAAATAACATCATGAACTAAGCTAAACCCTAAAATGATCATGTCTAGGATTAAGAGGATGAGAATCTGATAATAGTACATGATTTTGTTATTAATCAGGTGATGACCAGATTGTCTAGATGATCAAAGATATCTATGAATCTCTGAACTCAGGTACGTGGGATTTATTAAGTATAAGACTAGTTTTCTGGTTGCCTATGATATGTAATATCTTGAATGCTCGTATTTGGATATGATTTCTTGGTTGAACTAGTATGAGTTATACTCCGCCAAATCTAATAGAACATAAATGAGTATGATGGGTTGTAGCTACTAGAGCACATAGCCTGGTGTGGATGTATGTTGCCTAACATGGATGTATGATTCCTTGGCCCATGTTAGATGTATGATGATACTATATTGCCCACACTAGATGTAAGTCAAGTGCAAGTATGTATAGTACAACCGCATCAAAGTGAATGCAATAAAAGGAATGTTTACCTAATTATTGCTTTAAACAATGTTTTCTTTTAATCTTTCTTTCTCAAGTTATTTCAATTATGAAAACATATTAGTATGTAGCTTTCTACCCACGTGCACAACACCTTGTGTGTTGATTCGCTGTTTCACATATGTTTTAGGTTCAGAGATAGCATGGGAGGAAAAAGATGGGAGTCAGCAGTTGTACAGGTTGTACCTATTGTCTAAGATCCTATTAGCATACATGTTTAGACTTGGGTAAAATTTTCTATTCAATGTGTAAATGTAATTTGTAATAGTTCATGTTATAATTAATATTCATGTTGAATGTTGAGAATGTTATGGTTGTATGTTCATGTATGTGTATTATGCTTCCCCATCGCTCTCTGATATGATTGGATGATGTTTTTGGATTCTGACCTCTCATTCCCAATAGGGTATGGAGAAGCCAAAATCTGGGGACGTCACAGTTGGTATCAGAGCATGAACAATAGCTACACCTGACAATTGCTCACCATGAAACATAAAACTAAATTTCACCTCTCACTTTAAATCTTAGAAACTTAGTAAGTTGTTCTATAGGAATAAAGTTTGACTTAGCCTCTAAGTTAGAACCTAGATGTTCGAGAACTAGGTTTAGACAAGTGTGAGAAACCCTTTCCATATAGAGCTCATATGTATTGGGTAGCTACACTAGTCTACATCTCGCTCTCACCATTTCACTAGGTGACATGACACTAGACTATCTACTATGTGTGGGACACTCGTTTTGTTGATTTGGTTTTGTTTCCCAATCGGCTCGAGCCTCGACAGTTTTTTTTATGACGTCTTTTTCTCAGAGAAAAACTATATAATATTTTATTAAATATATGTAAATATAAAATGTGTCCCTCACACTGGAGAGTAGTTAGTGTTCACACAATCTAAGTGAAAGGGAGTGACATCAGTCTAGAAGAGAGAATAGATCTAGATTAGATGTCTAGAGCCTCATAAAGTTATGTGATAGATAGATAGACAAAAGAAAGATGAAGGAAATAATTATATAGAATCTTTTCTAAGTTGATCTATGATGGTATAAGTTTCCTTATTAAAATTTGAATTGTATATGAGCCAAATCCACTCTTGGGGTTCTATGCTAAGTGGTGATGATGAAAGTACATTCCCTTTTCCTACTTAAGATAAGCTAAGTTAAGATAGAGATGAGTGTGCATGAGCCTCAAGCTCATATACAAGGAGGACATCTAGTGGTAGGATGAGATATGTGGTGAACTCTAGAGAGAGTAAGACCCACAGGGAGAAGGTCATAGGACCTAGCCTCCAATATATGAGATATGTGTTAAGAAAAAAAAATTATCCTACACTAGATTACTCTTGAGTGTTGAGTTGAGTCCTTATGCATGATTCAAATCTATATGTGAGAATTGGGTAAAAGAAAAGGATGGGTAAATGACCCATATGATAAAGTCAATCCTTTGGCTGAGTTAGGTCCTAGCTAGAGTGACATATTTTGTGAATCTCATCATTAGTTGCAAGTGAGGTAATATATGAACTCTAGTTATGAGAGTATGATGCTTTGTGCAAAAGATACTCAAAAATACAATTCTCCCTTCTTCTTCTCTTTCTTAATATATGATGATAGAAACCTCACTTGAGCTATATAGATGATTTATATATGAGGAGTCACTCGTATAAGCTTGACCTATTCAATATTTTTCCCCCCTATATCATACATGTAGCACCCAAGATTGAAATCATTATAAGTTTGACAATAAAATATTCTCTTTCCCTTCATATCAAACATGAAAGATATGATGCTGAGATCATGGGATAAACTTAGTATATTCTTTTATTCCCTTCACATAATATATGCAAGACATAAAAAGTTGAACTCATGAACTTGATATAAATATATTTTTGGATCATAGGATATATGATCAGAAATATAGTTCGTAACTTTGATCCTTCTCAATGTATGCTTCTAAGTTGAGTATAAATATCACACCATAGGGTGAAACCCTAATGGTCAAACATGTTACGTAAGCCCTTCTTAAGTAGAAAAAAAAAATCTAATATCAAGGGTGAAGATAAATCTACTCTAATCCTGAAATCATTGAAGATGTTAATGATGTTAGATTTGAACGATCTGAATACCATGGCATATAAATGAATTCCTCTTGAACTTTAAAGGTATGAACAAAACTCATATCCTTAGGGGGTGATGTAATCCTAAGATAACATAATGTCATGTTACGGATAAGACATTAACTGATGCTTCCACATATATAAGGTGGGGTGGACACACCCAATAATCTTTGGACCCTAAGCTGACAACTTAGAGTGCATGCAACTATGGTGGTCTTTGGAACCTACAAGTGGTGACCTATATGAAGTTGAACTTTATGATTACCACTTAAGTATGAGATTAGTTGAATTTCGAGGATGAAATTCCATATAAGGCGGGGTGAATGTGATGACCCTGATTTTTTGGAGTTTCATATATAATACAATATTTGAGGACGTACCTGTGACAAAATGTTGAATGATTATTTTGAGGTGTTGTGTGGTCAAATTATGGAAGTAAAACCCATTAATATGGATTCGAGGATTAATGGAATTGAACACATGGTTTGTACAATTGGTTATGAGGTTATTTAAAGAATTAAGTTAGATGACAAAATCTCATAATTATGGCTCAAACATGGATATGTGAGGGTTCATGTGATGAGGAACACATAGTTCAAATTCCAACCAAACGGGAGCTTCCTACTAGGTGATATAACTGTTTGAGTTATGCAATTTTTGATTCAATGAATATCATGGGATTATAGTCTAATAACACTTGAACAAAGTCAAAGATGGCATGTTACATATGTGTTATGCAACACATTCAGTTCTAAGGCGCCTATCCCACCCCAATCCTAGCCATCTGCACGTATGCAGTGGTTGATACTTCATCCCCTAGATCTGTATCTTATGGGGAGAAGATAGATTCCTATCCACACACACATCCTCCTTACTGGACTTAAGATGGAGAACCCTTCCTTTCTGAACCTACCTCCCCAAAACTAAAGGATCTTCCCAATAGCCCTTATCTTGTGGCCAACACAGAGGGAGAGAGAGATCGACCCTTGCACCTATACAATACTGCGGGTAGAGGACAAGGATATGAAAGTGCAGAAGTTGACCGACCCCCATCAACCCCTCACCCTTCCTTGCCGATACAGTAGTCGATTAGGTTTTGTAGATCGGAATGTTGATGAACCTCAGGGTGTCTATATGCTAGGAGTCCTAGTTCATCAAGTCTATGAGAGCAAGTCTAATGGGGATCTGTATAAGACCCACGTCGTGTGGGATGATGTTGTTGATCGCCGTAACTAGCAGCAGTTCTGAAACCAGAGGATGGAGGCGTGATAATGGATGAAGAAGACATGAGTTCACGACTTGGTTCATAGTGACTGCCTCTGACTTCCCTCTCCCACAGTAGGTGCAGATGCAACAGAGCCACATGGATCTCAAGCTATAAAGCCTATCATGGTACAACTAAGGTCTGGGATACACATGGAAGATGGAGCCATCATCCCCACTTTCCTTCCCCATGGCGGCTCCTTGCCGGTGAGAGCACGGCTTCACTAATGCTCACCTCCTCGACCTAGATTCATGAAAGACAAAATCCTTGTGATGCAGACCAGAGGCAGATTGCGTAGGAGGATCCATGTGCCGGTGGTTTTCTGCTATGTCGGTGGTGATGGTGTTAGTAGCTCGCCAGATTTCACTCCCTGAGCCAAGCCACGACAGCGGTGAAAGCAAGGACGAGAAGGATTCGAGATCATGTAAAGAATTAATCTTTGCCTCCGGTGATCTATTCTTTCAGTAGTGAATCTGCGTCCAAGGATGGAGTCTCGCATCGGGTTCCAGGGCATGAGGGAGACACACAAAGAGAGAGAGAGAGTTGGAGTTCATGAGGAGGAGGCGCTGCTCTTTTGCTCTTCAGAGATGAGCTGTGCAGCAGCGCCCTTGCGGAATAGGTTCCATCGGCGGTGAGCTGGTGCGGGCAGAGTCCAGCCAGAGACGAGGCCTACGGCTGCACTGCGTCATGCGGAGAAGAGAGACCTTGTGTGGGACCTTTCTCACTAGGGATGGCTCTTGCGGCGGCGGCCGTGAGAACAATTCTCATGGACTTGTACGCCCGTTTGAGAATGCGAGAGAGAAGGCAGGTTGAACCGGGTTTATGCCCCAGAACCGGCTGGACAAAGGAACTATTTGGAGCCACGTGGCACCACTTCATTGGCCAAACAGGTAAATACTTCAGTAAATATGCATATCTTCAATAATGCATAGTAATTAGCTCGATTGTCAAAAAATTACAAATAAGGTACCAAAATTCTTAGAAAAATGAGTACAACATCACGAAAGTATAATATCAGCCTTTTGATGATTAAATATCAGTGATTTAATATAAGACTTGTATTACACTTGTTTCATTAGTAATAAATATCAAACAATATCCTAAAATTATCGGAACATGTCACTAAATCCTAAACCATGTTTATTATCCACCTAAGGCATATGATTATAATTTTGATGCATGAAATTATATCAAATAATTCACATAGATATTTAGGACAACTAACCCTAAATGAAAGCTAGAAAATACATATATGGTAATTAAATGTTGAAATTTTTAGTATAGATTCATATCAATATGCGAAACCTCACATTTACTTTTTGATATCATAGATATGCATATAAATAATGTTAAATGTTAAATTATCTTAAAATGATGAGAAATCCTAACATGATTAATACATGTAACCTAAGGTTAATATGTGCACACATTTATATGTAATGAAATAATCAAGTTATGTATCTTAATCTGGAATATAGATCAGTAAATTTTCTAATAAGTCAAGAGGAGTAATGATGGAAATAACATCATGAACTAAGCTAAACCCTAAAATGATCATGTCTAGGATTAAGAGGATGAGAATCTGATAATAGTACATGATTTTGTTATTAATCAGGTGATGAACAAATTGTCTAGATGATCAAAGATATCTATGAATATCTGAACTCAGGTATGTGGGATTTATTAAGTATAAGACTAGTTTTCTGGTTGCCTATGATATGTAATATCTTGAATTCTCGTATTTGGATATGATTGCTTGGTTGAACTAGTATGAGTTATACTCCGCCAAATCTAATAGAACATAAATGAGTATGATGGGTTGTAGCTACTAGAGCACATAGCCTGGTGTGGATGTATGTTGCCTAACATGGATGTATGATTCCTTGGCCCATGTTAGATGTATGATGATACTATATTGCCCACACTAGATGTAAGTCAAGTGCAAGTATGTGTAGTACAACCGCATCAAAGTGAATGCAATAAAAGGAATGTTTACCTAATTATTGCTTTAAACAATGTTTTCTTTTAATCTTTCTTTTTCAAGTTATTTCAATTATGCAAACATATTAGTATGTATCTTTCTACCCACGTGCACAACACCTTGTGTGTTGATTCGCTATTTCACATATGTTTTAGGTTCAGAGATAGCATGGGAGGAAAAAGATGGGAGTCAACAGTTGTATAGGTTGTACCTATTGTCTAAGATCCTATTAGCATACATGTTTAGACTTGTGTAAAATTTTCTATTCAATGTGTAAATGTAATCTGTAATAGTTCATGTTATAATTAATATTCATGTTGAATGTTGAGAATGTTATGGTTGTATGTTCATGTATGCATATTATGCTTCCGCATCGCTCTCTGATATGATTGGATGATGTTTTTGGATTCTGGCCTCTCATTCCCAATAGGGTATGGAGAAGCCCAAATCCGGGGACGTCACAGAATACCTCCTCTCCCAGCTCTGTGACTTTGGGTAGTGCACCCCAATCCGCTGAAGCATCTATTGATGGCTCCTCCATGGTTTTGCATGATAACGTGAGAGTCAATGATTCGCCATGCTCCTATGCTTCAACCACCATTGGCGCAGGCCCAAAAGTTCCCTATTCCATCCAGAGATCTTCACTGGACATGACCCGACTAGAAGACATCTTTGTTGATCGCAGCAACGTGATCCCATCTATCAAGGTTAATCTGGCCACCATCCAACCACTCCTTGAACCATGGAAATTCAAGATTGTGTTTAAAGATATCGACATCAATATCAGAATCCAAGCACTGGTTTATAGACTTCAGGCACTTTGGAACCCTGTTGAAATGTTTAGCGTGATAGACCTGGAGATGGGCTATTATATCATCCAACTTGCAAATCAAGTTGACTTCTTCATCGCCATGATAGGGGGTCCTTGGACCATATTCGACAATTATTTATCAGTTCAATCCTAGTCCCACAACTTCAGGCCATCTGATCCTATTCCACACAAGCTCGTGGTTTGGTTGAGAATTCTGGATCTCCCAGTCTATCTCTATCAAACACAATTTCTAGCTAGTATCAGAGACCTAATTGGAAAAACAATCAAGATTGACGACACCACGATGGAAGGCCATAGAGGAAAGTTTGCACATGTTGTTTCTGAAGTTGACACATCTAAATCTCTATTATCAGTGGTCTTAGTTAATGGAGAATAGTTATGTATTGAATACGAGAACCTGTCTATCATATGCATGAGATGTGGAAGGGTAGGTCATGTAGACAAAGAGTGTACTTTTGTACCGACCTTCAATCCTCTGGTGGTGTCGACCTCGATGGTCCAACCTATGATAGTAGAGACACCCTACTCCTAGGCAAGCCTCGCAAAAAAACCAAAGCAGCAACAACCTACCAAGAAACCAAGCAAGCAAACCAAAGCCTCACCCAACACTGCTAATCAGGAGGATACAGTCATCAATGCCTCGGAAGCCAAGGAACAAGGGGCTAACAAGGATGATTGGGAAATTGTGGTAAAATTAAAGCAGAAGAGGAAATGTGCTAAAAATAATCAAGTAACGTAGAGAAATCAAAAATAGACCATGGCTCATCCTCTGGCATGCCACCACCACCCACCCAAGACACAATAGTCGTCTTGGTTGATGATGAGATGACTAAATGTCGTGAACCACCCACCCCTTCCAGTTTGAGAGCAGAGTTGTCATGTCCAAACTGAGCACTCCTAGATTTTGTTGGGTAGACCAAGAAATGGCGGGAAGTGGTGTCTTCCTATTGAACAGAAAGGTCATCCACCAACCAGTACAAATCATCTTAAACGGGAGCGGAAAAAGGGGAAACTAGCCCAATTGTTTGCAAATGCAAACAATACTAATGAAGCAAGATGCATCATGAACTTCCATGGAGGCCTTAAGGACATGGAGGAGACCCAATATAAAGAGAGCATCCAGTCCATAGGACTTGTAGCCACCATCAACTAACCCCCTACCTGTCTAAATGGTAAATATTCTTTACTAGAACATCCAAGGAGCCAAATATGAGGATGAAATTTGCCTGATCAAAGAATATATAGCAATGTACAAGATTCATCTCCTTACTCTTATTGAAACTCGATGCAGTGGTGACATTGCCCTTCGTGTCATTCACAAACTGGGTTTCTCTTCTTCACATCGTGTGGAAGCCTTAGGTTTCTCTAGTGGCATTTGTCTACTTTGAGATACAAGACACTACGGTCTCGATGTTCTTGTCAATCACAGATAGCTGATCCATTGTAGAATAAATCACAACTGGTACACTACGCTCATGTATGGCATCCCAAACCTAAACAAGCAGCCTCTTTTCTAGAAGTAGCTACAAGAAATTGCCCAAGGCATCAACTGTGCCTGGGTAGTTTTGGGAGATTTTAACACAATATTAGACCCTACTGAGAAAAAAGGGCAACAAATACTTGATAAAAGAGCGTATAATCTGTTCAAAGACACCCTCTTTCATACTGGACTTGTTGAAGTCAAAGAAAAAGGACACTTCTTCACCTTTAAAAGATTGAATGTTCGTTAGAAGCTAGATAGAGTTGTTGCAAATGAAGCTTAGCTCAACACAGTGAATGGGCTCACTATATCAGTGCTTCCCCATTTGTATCTAGATCATAACCATATTCTTATTAATAGCAATGTCAATAAAAGGAAGGCCACTCCAACCTTTCACACTCAAGCTAGCTGGTGCATGATCCCTAAATAAAAGTCAGAGCTTCTCACCAAGTGGGACACTCACAAGCCTTTCACTAAAGCCATTACAACCTTTCAATTGGAAGCCACTACTTGGGAGGCCAATCGATCCAAGATACAAAGAAAGGAAAAACACAACACTCTCAAGAGGCTCGATAGAAGCCAGGTAATCACCAACTCCTCTGCATCAGTTGCTAATGACTTAATTGCTATTAACATACAAAAAAATATTATCAAATCCTTCTCCGGGAGGAGGTGGAATGGAGGGAGAAAGCACACATCAACTGGCTCAAGAACGACGATGGCAATGCAAGAGATTTCCAAACCTATGATAAAATGAGGATGTAGGCAAAAAAATCACCTACATCTACAACGGTAAGGGAGTCTATATTACCGACCCACTTTCCATTCAGAATGCACTCAAGGACTATTTCCATAAAATCATGACATCTCCTGCTACGTCTCTCGCACGCACAGACAATATTTCTGCTTACATTGGACTTTTTCCTGACACCACTTACAAAATGAAGAACTTCCTCATGTGCATGCCTAGACATGATGAAATCCTCAAGGTTGCCCACTCCATGGCACCAAACAAAGCTACCAGCCCTGATGGGGTGCATAGTGCATTCAGACAATTCTATTGTGCTTACAGTGAAAATTTCCATCAACACAGAAACCATCAACCCCAAGCTAGCTGATGCCTTCATGGTGCTAATCCCAAAAGTAAGACAGCCGCAATAATGCTATGATTTTTGGCCAATATCACTCAACAATACATGCTTCAAGCTCATGTAAAAGGTCATTGTTGAGCGTTTGAGGCCCTTCTTCCCCAGCTGGATATCTGAGACACACTCTAGTTTCATTCTCAGAAGGCACATTACTGATAACATTCTATCGGTGCAGGAGGTAATTCATTGAATGAAAAACAAAAGTTCAAGAAAGAATTGGGCTTGCATCAAGTTGGACCTCTCTGAAGCCTTTGACAGGATGCACCACCCCATCATTCTAGACACCCTCCAGAAGGTTTGTCTCCCTAAAAACATCATAATTTTAATCATGGCAATCATTTTTGGTGGCTCCACCTCTATTCTCTGGGAAGGCTCCCCATTGTTGGCCTTCAGGACCACCTAGGGCGTACATCAAGGAGACTCAATCAGCCCATACATCTTTGTGTTGTGCATGGAATGCCTAAGCTAGTACATTGCTCCCCAAGTCAACCTAAATCAATGGAAACCGATCAAGCTTTCAAGAATATGGCACACCTTTATCCCATGTATAGTTCACGGATGACATCATGCTAATTGTGGAGACATCTTGCACACAAGTTGATATTATAACCAGGGTCTTGACAAAATTTTCAACCATTTCTAGCCAGGCCATCTCCAAATGTAAATCTAAATGCTTCTTCTCTAAGAACACACCCAGAGCTATTAAATCTGCATTTTGTGATAAGTTGGGCATTTGACGAATGGAGGATTTGGGCTGCTACCTCAGAGTACCTCTCCTTCATCATCGACTGAACCATAGCACATATGAAAATATTATGTCTACCCTATAGGACAGAATGAATAGTTGTTCAACTCGCCAACTCTCATTAGTTGGGCACATCACCCTAGCGAAATCTATTCTACAAACCATTCTAGCTTACACTATGCAGTAAGCCATATTGTCACCACGACTACGTGATGATATCAACCAACATGTAAAGAATTTCATTTGGTCGGTTGGTAGGAAAAAAATGGCCCTTGTCTCCTGGAAGAAAATTACTTCAACCAAGAATGGAAGTGGTTTTGGCTTGAAAGATGCAAGGGACATCAATAAAGCACAAATGTTGCAAAATGGTTAGCAATTCCTAAACTAACCTGAACAACTTTTGTAACGACCGCCATCAAACCAGCAGCCAAATTGATACTAATTATGCAGAATTACCATAAACAGTGGATAAACAAAAAAGTTCACAAAAATTAAACACCATTTTGCAAGGAGATCCTCTACCAGAAAACTCTTACCAAAACATCCAAATCTTATACAAAACATGATTTACATTGTACAACACTGTTTCATCTCATCTTGAGGACAACGTATAACAGTTGCTCTATCAACCCATGTACTGTAGCAACATGAAACCTCAAGGACTACAAGCCAAGATCTCAGATTGCTCATGAAACCATTACGAACTGATTCCAATGACCTGAGAGTACAGAGATGACACATAGGACTTCTATCTACAAGACACTACAGACAGTACACTCAACTTATACTATTACTACTGCCTTGTTGTTTATTTTCCTTCCTCTACAGAACGATCTCTACCTCCTCTTGCATTTCCACCTAAAAATTGTGGATCCCACAGGGTGAGACAATTGTCCCAACGAGAGATATAACTCTCCACCAACAATATTATTATCACAGGAAATAATAAGGATTGAACAAAGGATATTGATGTAACTAGCAGATATATTTACAGTGCAGCACATAAATATTGATAATAGATCTATAAGTTATCTATTTGCTTAAAAAGGAATATGAAGAACATATATAACATCTATCTACTAAGATGTATAAAAGTGATAGGGCATCAACCAATAATTTCCGTATTTGATTCCATAAACAAATATGCTACACGGCTGATTACATGTTCACATTCACACTTATGCCCAGAGGAGATGAGATATACCATTCATACTCCAACTGACCACTAGTAAGTAAAACTCGGTACCATAAAAGGTCAATGGTAGAGTCGGCTGTCAAGATTTCACCTTGTCTCAGTCAGTACAAGACCACTTAGATTTAGCATGTCAAGATGTGTCTTCTATAATTAGCTATGCCAGGGTATAGCGGTATCTTTTCTATAGAGTCACATCCATAGCATGTACTCTCTTTGGGAGAAGACCACTAAGCCTACTTGGACTATAATCCTATTCACTTAGCTCACAAGGCTTATTAAACATCTTGTCATTTATCACTAGGCAACAACTATTCACTTAGCTCACATAGCTTATGTAATAAGAGACATACAACCTTCCCATTATTAGGGTTAGGGTTTTTCTTCATAGCCGAATAGGTGTTTAAAATTCATATTATCAATACAAACCCTAATTCATTGCCCCACACATCTGGGAGTATACATTGATATCATAAGTATTAAATCATACTTATTTATTCTCATCATTTTATCATTAAATGATTGTCAATACAAAGGATGAGTTTCTCTCTCATCTTTACTAGGATATTAATTTCATCCTCTTGGCTAACTTCTTTTCGCACGGTATGTTAGCCTACACTTATCAAAGTGCTTTAAACTTATTACATCTTAGTGTAACAATTGACATGCCACACATCATGTTTCACTTATCTAAGTATATTGGATTCGAGGTGCACCAAGGTGTATTAACCCTAAGGTGCTGGATATGATATTTGACATGCCTTGGTTCATCACTTCCCTCATCACTTTTTAACTTACTTAAAGTCATCATCTTATCTTATACTAGGGTATTTCCCATCCTTATACTTTATGCACTAACTCGTCACATTCTCCCTATAGGATTTTGGTCATAAGTCACACAGTTGAATTACTTGTCTATCATCAAGTGGTATGAACGCATATGGGGTTAAGGCATTATTGATATAGAGTTGAACATTATCAAATACTTCAGGTATTCCACCTAACCTAGTATTAGCCATATCACTACTTGGTATTACACTCATCACTCCTAAGAGTGTTTTGCCCTCACCTTTACAAGGTGTAATGGGTT
Source organism: Alisma plantago-aquatica (assembly GCA_963693085.1). Classification (NCBI taxonomy): domain Eukaryota; kingdom Viridiplantae; phylum Streptophyta; class Magnoliopsida; order Alismatales; family Alismataceae; genus Alisma; species Alisma plantago-aquatica. The sequence continues at coordinate 418,118,099 of OY856413.1, forward strand.
GAATCATGTATCTAATGTTGAACACATATATTGGATTAGGTGTATATCAAGCTAGGCATCATCATATCTCCCATCACTTAATCATTAAGGTATTTAATCTTACAGTCATGTGGTGTATCACCTTGTCCATATATGGGTGTACATCCTTACCTCTCTCAAGGGCATTGCCCACACCTTACTTTATTAAGTTTTGACTTAATCCTCCTCTTTAAGGTCTTCTGGCTTATTATTATCAAATTAAATTAAACCCATTGTATCTCAATATTGCTTTAATCATATTCATCACTTAGACAAGCCTAATGAATTAGAGCATGTCTACCATATTGGGTAGCATTGTGGATTATGTTATCCTATCTTACATGAAAATGCATATATTATCATAACAAGTATCCATACTAATCATGTGGTGAAGCTACATCATCATATAGGGTTTAGGGCATACCCCTTTAACACCATATGGTGTAGTCATAATGGATTAGCTATTACTTTAACTTTTATCATCCTTATTCAACCTCATATCGGTATAGGCTAGAATTTTGTCCTCATATCGAGTATAGAGGGATATTGGATTCTCAAATCGTGTATAAGAGTACACCATATCGGGCATGTCATCATGGCTTTACCATACATCATTTAAGATAATATTATATTAGTTCTTTACCTTAGTTGGTCATATCAGTTTTCATTTTAAATTTCCATATCAGTTTTCCATCATATCAGTTTTCCTCTTGGATTACCATATCGGATTTCATCTTGGGTTCACCATATCGTATCCCATATTGGATTTTCCATTTCATGATATCATGTTGGATGTTATATCGTGATCCCATATTGGGTATCATATCGGTTTACATCATGGGTTTCACCATATCAGATACCCACATTAAGTGGTATCATGTTGCCATATCGTGTTCCTCTATTGACTACTATATCGTGTTCCCATGATAGATAAGAACCTTGAACTCTAGTTCTTTTCTTGACAAGATGAATATTAAATTGATCTTCAACCCAACACAAAGTAATGGGGTATGTTGAGTTTTCAAAGAAGAATTTCCAAGACATATCAGTTTCCCATGTCTTCATCTAAGATTTGCCAATATCATGTAAGGATATTACTTTACCCTTGTATCATGTACAAGGTTATAGATAGGAGTCTTCCATATCATCCATAGGACCTATTTTACAAAGTATGACCTACCTTCATATCGGGTAAGCCTCTATATCGGATTCCATATCGGGTTTCAAGAGTCTTCAACCCATATCAGGTTGTTCAATGATGATGTCATCATCATCAACCTCAAGATCCTTATCTAACTATTCAAAACCATGGACAACAGTCCTAACTTCTTATTGAAACTCATGAATATAATAATTGATCAATGGAAATCCGAATTTGAAAGAAACCAACAAGTGGAACAATGTTGAACAATATTGAAGAAAGATAATAATATTGATGGGTTCAAGTTACATAACCCGCCTCTCAAGTCGCTTATAATCTTCAAGCTTCACTCCTCACATTCTAAGGTTGAAGATGATCCTTCTCCAAGCTCCAAGACTTGAGCTACTAGCTTTTAGATGATATCTCCAATCCTAATGGGAGATATCACTTTTTATGACCTATTTGGCCGATATCTTATCTCCTTGGGTGATATCAAGCTTTGCCACTCAACTCTCCTCACTATGCACATCACAAGAGAATATGCATGACATAAGAGGGAAGGTTACTAACAATATTTGAAAATCTTACTAACAAGTGAAGGTCAAGGTATGTATACTAGAGGTTTATGGAAAAGAGTGTAAGAGGTGTCATTAACTTAAGCTACTTCATGCCACCTAGACATGCAAGGTCGACACATACACTTGCATGCATGCCATTATTATCTTTCCATGAAAAAATAAAAGTCCAAGGATAATATAGGGGATAAGGGTCAGCTCTTGAGTTATCTTCTAGGGCAAGCCTTCTTCCACCAACTATATTATAATATTCAACTCAATCTTTTCCAAGACAAGTTACAAACCAATGCATATTTTTTCATTGAAGTATCTTGCTCGTCATGGGCAAAGTCAAAGTTCCAAAAACCGATAGGAGACTCCCTCCATGTCCCCTTTGCCTATAGGGACTCCCATTTTAAGTCTACAACTCGATATAGCTCAAGTAAGGGCTTCATGTTTAATTCTTTCTTAGTCTTTTCATCACTAAGAGTACCATCCCTCAAAGATGATTTAATCATGGTTCCCCCTTCTTTCTATCACCTCTAAATGATACAAAGAGGGATTAGGGACACACTAGAAGTGGTAATTTACATATCAACCCTCCATTTTAGATAATTTCCAATTTGATACACAAAGCACTTAGCATTATTCAAACAAGTTCTCACTTAGAATTTAAGCTTTCCATAAGCCACCACTTAGCATCATTCTCTCTCTTTTATGATATTAAAACTCTTAGAACACATTCAACATGTGAAATTTTGCAATGTAGCCCCTCGTCTTGGGTAAATTGCACCTTTCACTCAGACTATCAATTAATGCACAAATAGTTTGCAATTAAGCTCACTCTTGAAAATAAACTTCATAAGAAGCCTTAATTTCTTTTAAAAATATTAGAATCAGTTTGTAAGTAACTTACTTAAGCAAAAATCCTAAGGTTAAACCATAACCTAGGTCAGGGGTGTTATAATTATAAACCCCTAACAACGATTTCATCCCCGAAATCCCAGATGAAGGAAAACAATTGTTGTTCATGCATCATATCATCAAGTCTCCACATTACATCTTGATGTTATGAAGATGCCATAGAACTTTGACCAGAACAAAAGTCCTTCCATTAAACATCATCATAAGATCTATCACATATGATACATACTCAGCTGTCCTATGCATTACTGACTACGGAGTCAACTCTGTGTTAGATAACACTTTCTAAGTTAGAGAAGTATTATTCATACTTTGAATAATTCAGGTGTCAAACCTCATTGACTCACATCTTTTATGTGATAACATTCTTAAATTCTAGGGAGTCTTTCATACTCTTCACTTAGCTTAACATTTCACTTTCAAGGAAGGACTAGGATTACATTCTGTTACCCACTTGGGACTACAAGTCTTATCATACATCCTTAATACCACTCCAATCTGATGACACTACACAAAACTTTCTTATAACTTGTATCAGCTATCTTCCTAATTGTACATTCTCTTATCATAAGGAAAGGTCACTTACTAAATAAGAACTTATCTTAGAGTAATCTGTAGAGGTTAGGAATAATTTGCCTGAATAGATCTAGATAGGGATACTCTAAGGAATTGTTTTTAGCTTAATAAGCTTCCTCTCAAACGATTCTACAATTGTTCCTTCAATTAATACATCCTTATCCATGTTTATTTTTATGCAAAGCATAAACCCCTAACATATGATCTCCATACTAGAGTTACCTCAAGGTTGTCTCTTCTAGATCACCAAACATTATTCATCTTATCAGAATTCATATCCTCACTTTCCCATACCACCTAGCACATCTTAGATACCAGAATCCCTTACTTTGGTATCCTTCATGTGTGTCGAAAACCCATCCCATCCTCATCATTTCCATTTCTCTATTGTTAATGCCAAAGTCAAACATACAAAAGGATCTTTCTTTTTCATCTTGGGACATAATATATTACACGTATCTTTATCTTGGAATCAAAGTCCCAGACAAACTAATACTTTTCTAAGTATTCATCAATTGAACACTTCTAACTCATGCACATCAAGTGTCATAAGACTCACTTGATTGCCATGTCCCTGAAAGGAAAAGAACATAAAGGAACATATTCTTTTTATCACCCCATCATTACCCAGGGTTGTTCATCAAAGAGAAGACATGTATTTAGTTGGGGAAGTTCACTTAGCAATCCCTATTTAGTTGGGAAAGCCCACTTAGCAATCCCTATTTAGTTGGGAAAGCCCACTTAGCAATCCCTATTTAGTTGGGAAAGTCCACTTATCAATCCCTATTTAGTTGGGAAAGTCCACTTAGCAATCCCTATTTAGTTGGGAAAGTCCACTTAGCAATCCCTATTTAGTTGGGAAAGTCCGCTTAGCAATCCCTATTTAGTTGGGAAAGTCCACTCAGCAATTCCTATTTAGTTGGGAAAGTCCACTTAGCAATCCCTATTTAGTTGTGAAAGTCCACTCAGCAATCCCTATTTAGTTGGGGAAGTCACTTAACAACCCCTCATTTCATCATTCCTTTCTTTGTTATTGTTTAACATGTTTATGAACATTCTATAATTTTATCATATTTCCAATCTCGATAGGCTCACTAGATTGTGTCAAAATGACTACTTGATCAGAGTAATCAGAAAGATAACAATCTAAGAGTTTCATACTTACCTTACCTTCAATAGTTGAATACCTGGACAGGGTATACAAGTACTGAGATTAGGTAGTATGCATTTAAAAGAATATTGAACAAAATATAAATTCTAGTTCTCCTCATTTCTTCCCTATATTCCCATAGGGAAATCAATAGGGAAGTCAATAACAGCAATCCTTCTAATGATTATCAGATACAAATCAAGAGAAGGTATATCAAAATGGAAAAGCTCTATCTGACTGTTACCCCTCACGATCATCTACCGCTTCAGGTTGACTTAACACATAGAGTCTAGTTGTTTCATGTTGATTCTTTTGCCTTTTTACTCTATTGGGTTGTAATTTTCGTAATCCCTACCGAGTCTACCTCGGTTGTTGGGTCATTTCCTCCCTTCTTTCTAAACAAAAGAGTTTAATATGCTCAACATGTCTATATTTATAGCATGTCTTGTCCTCGTACCATGGTCTTATCGGTCTTATTACCGATGTAGAAGCTAAGTTAGAAGTTCTTATAGGTGGAAGGTTAGGGCCTTTGCCTTTACTTAGCAACTACTACCCTGGTACACTAGGAATTTATTACACTGGTGGCACCAAGAACTTTGCCATTTTGAAACAACTAGGCAAATGTTTCTAGAATTGTAGAGACATTTCCTTAATTCTCAGCTTATTGCCCCTTCTTGGGCACTGCCATCACAGATGTACTATCTATATATACTTATGTCAGAGTCTATTTTCTTGCCATATGTTAATTATTCCCTCATTTTCCACTATTCCAACATGACTATGTCATTCAGGAACCCTTTCAGAACCCAAAGTTTCTGCATTGAGGAATGGTAATTTAGATTTTATTACTAGTATCCAACCTACTATATGCATCACTGTTGTCCTAACCTGCCCAACAAGACCATAAAAAGTAGGATTTTCCATCATGATTATGTCAAGATGGGAATTCTCAGGCACTTGTTCTCCTCTTGCATGATCCCCTCCACCCTCTCTTAGTGAAACAACATTGCTCTCAGCAATGTGTTCCTCATGTTCTCCAGTCATTTTTAAACTTCATCATATCTTCTACATAATCATAAGTCAATATAAGATATACTAGAGGACACTAGAACAGACTCAACACCTTAGTCCTATGTCTCTATAAACTCAGCAAACCTTAGGCTCTGATACCAAACTTATAACGATTGTCGTCAAACCGACAGACAAATCATTACTAATTATGTGAAATTACCATAAATAGCGGATAAACAAAAAAAATCACAAAAATTAAAAACCATTTTGCAAGGATATCCTCTACCAGAAAACTCTTACTAAAAGATCCAAATCTTATACATAACATGATTTACATTGTACAACACTGTTTCATCTCATCTTGAGGACAATATATAACAGTTTCTCTATCTACCCATGTACTGTAGCAACATAAAACCTCGAGGCCTACAAGCCAAGATCTCAGATTGCTCATGAAACCATTATGAACCGACTCCAAGGACCTGAGAGTACAGAGCTGACACATAGGACTTCTATCTACAAGATGCGACAGACAGTACACTCAACTTATACTATTACCGATGCCATGTTGTATATTTTCCTTCCTCTGCATAACGGTGTCTACCTCCTCGTGCACGTCCACCTAAAAATTGTGGATCCCACGGGGTGAGACAATTATCCCAGTGAGAGATATAACTCTCCACCAACAATATTATTATCACAGGTAATAATAGGGACTAAATAAAGGATATTTATGTAACTAGCAGATATATTTACAATGTAGAGCATAAATATTGATAACATATCTATAAGTCATCTATTTGCTTAAAAAGGAATATGAAGAACATGTATAACATCTATCTACTAAGATGTATAAAAGTAATAGGCCATCAACCAATAATTTCCATATTCGGTTCCTTAAACAAATACGCAAAACGGCTGATTACATGTTCACATTCACATTTATGCCCAGAGGAGATGAGATATACCATTCATACTCCAACCGACCACTAGTAAGTCAAAATCGGTACCATACAAGGTCAATGGCAGAGCCGGCTGTCAAGATCTCACCTTGTCTCAGTCAGTACGAGACCACTTAGATTTAGCATGTCATCTTATGTCTGCTATAATTAGTTATCCCAAGGTATAGCGGTATCTTTGCTATAGAGTCACATCCGTAGCATGTACTCTCTTCAAGAGAAGACCACTAAGCTTTCCTGGATTATCAGGATGAACACTGAGTGATCCTAGTTTTATTTCATCAGGAAGTCAACTGAGCAACCTGGCGTATTTGGGGAGTCCACTGAGCACCCTTATTCAGTTTGTGAGTCCACTGAGCACCCTTATATAATTATCACATATTCAAAAATGTGCATTCTGAGTAGAACTCATTTCACCATTCAGCAAATGTTGTCACTGAATGTATCTATGGTATGGGAAACTATATTATAACATTTATCTTGCTTAATTAATTACATTATTGTATCTTTTAGCATCAATTAAGTTACAAACAAGAATTATATCAAAATCTACAAATAAAAGCATAAATGTATTTATCAGATATTTTCATGTTCTCTGAAACACATAGTTCTCTTAGAATCTCAATCTCTTATCATAATCATACTTGGGTATTCAAACCCTTAATTCATCACTGAGTATGGTCACCACTTAGCAAGAAACAATTACCTCTAGGTCATCAGACCAGGGTATTTATCCACATAGTTCACATAGCTCATTGAATATCTATTAACCTTTCACTAAGCAACAACTACCTCTCAAAACATTAGATTATATAACCATTTATACTTGTTGTATAAATAATTCTTATAGCTCACAAAGCCCATTTAAATAACATATCACTTTTTATTAGGCAACGACTAATCACTTAGCTCACAAGGCTTATTAAACATCTTGTCATTTCTCACTAGGCAAAAACTATTCACTTAGCTCACACAACTTATGCAATAAGAGACATACAACCTTCCCATTATTAGGGTTATGGTTTTCTTCACAGCCAAATAGGTGTTTCAAATTCATATTATCAATCCAAACCCTAATTCATTGCTCCACACATCGGGGAGTATACATTAATATCATAAGTATCCAATCATACTTATTTATTCTCATCATTTTATCATTAAATGATTGTCAACACAAAGGATGAGTTTCTCTCTCATCTTTACTAGGATATTGATATCATCCTCTTGGCTTAACCCCTTTTATCATGGTAGGTTAGCCTACACTTATCAAAGTGCTTTAAACTTATTACATCTTAGTGTAACAATTGACATGCCACACTTCATGTTTTACTTATCCAAGTATATTGGATTTGAGGTGCACCAGGATGTATTAACCCTAAGGTGTTGGATATGATATTTGACATGCCTTGGTTCATCACTACCCTCATCACTTTTTAACTTACTTAAAGTCATCATCTTATCTTGTACTAGGGCATTTCCCTTCCAAATACTTTATGCATTAACTCATCACATTCTCCCTATAAGATTTTGGTCATAAGTCACACAGTTGAATTACTCATCTATCATCAAGTGGTATGAACTCATCTGGGGTTAAGGCATTATTGATATAGAGTTGAACATTATCAAATACTTTCAGTATTCCACCTAACCAAGTATTAACCATATCACTACTTGGTATTACACTCATCACGCCTAAGAGTGTTTTTCCCTCACCTTTACAAGGTGTATTTGGGTGAATCATGTATCTGAAGTTGAACACATGTATTGGATTAGGTGTATATCAAGCTAGGCATCATCATATCTCCCATCACTTAATCATTAAGGTATTTGATCTTACCAGTCATGTGGTGTATCACCTTGTCCATATATGGGTGTACATCCTTACATCTCTTAAGGGTATTGTCCAAACCTTACTTTATTAAGTTTTGACTTAATCCTCCTCTTTAAGGTCTACTGGCTTATTATTATCAAATTGAATTAAACTCATTGTGTCTCAATATTGCATTAATCATATTCATCACTTAGACAAGTCTAATGAATTAGAGCATGTCTACCATATCGGGTAGCATGGTGTATTATTTTATGCTATCTTACTTAAAAATGCATATATTATCATAACAAGTATCCATACTAATCATGTTGGTGAAGCCACATCATCATATCGGGTTTAGGGCATACCCCTTTAACACCATATCGTGTAGTCATAATGGGTTAGCTATTACTTTAACTTTTATCATCCTTAGTCAACCTCATATCGTGTATAGGTTAGACTTTTGTCCTCATATCGGGTATAGAGGGATATTGGATTCCCATATCGTGTATAAGATTACATCATATCGGGCATGTCATCATGGCTTTACCATACACCAATTAAGATAATATTATATTAGTTATTTACCTTAGTTGGCAATATCAGTTTTCATTTTAAACTTCCATATCGATTTTCCATCATATCAGTTTTCCTCTTCGATTGCCATATTGTATTTCATCTTGGGTTTACCATATCATGTCCCATATTAGATTTGCCATTTCGTGATCCCATGTTGGATGTTACATCGTGATCCCATATTGGGTATCATATCGGTTTACATCATGGGTTTCACCATATCGGGTACCCACATTAAGTGGTATCATGTTGCCATATCGTGTTCCTATATTGACTACTATATTGTGTTCCCATGATAGATAAGAACCTTGAACTCTAGTTCTTTTCTTGACAAGATGAAAAATAAATTGATCTTCAACCCAACACAAAGTAATGGGGTATGTTGAGTTTTTAAAGAAGAATAGTTTCCAAGACATATCGGGTTCCCATGTCTTCATCAAATGTTTGCCCATACCATGTAAGGATATTACATTACCCTTGTATCATGTACAAGGTTATAGATAGGATTCTTCCATATCGTCCATAGGACCTAATTTACAAAGTATGACCTACCTTCATACCAGGTAAGCCTCTATATTGGATTCCATATAAATTTTATAGAGTCTTCAATCCATATCGGGTTGTTCAATGATGATGTCATCATCATCATCCTCAAGATCATTATCTAATTATTCAAAACCATGGACAACAGTCCTAACTTCTTATTGAAACTCATGAATATAATAATTGATCAAAGGAAATCCAAATTTGAAAGAAATCAACAAGTTGAACAAAGTTGAACAATATTGGAGAAAGATAATAATATTGATGGGTTCAAGTTATATAAACCACCTCTCAAGTAGCTTCCAGGCTTCAAGCTTCACTCCTCACATTCTAAGGTTGAAGATGATCCTTCTCCAAGCTCTAAGACTTGAGCTCCTAGCTTTTACACTATATCTCCAATTCTAATGGGCGATATCACCTTTTATGACCTATTTGGCCGATATCAATCTTCACCACTCAACTCTCCTCACTATGCACATCACAAGAAAATATGCATGATACAAGAGGGAAGGTTACTAAAACGATTCGAAAATCTTACTAACAAGTAAAGATCAACGTATTTATACTAGAGGTTTATGGAAAAGAGTGTAAGAGGTGTCATTAACTTAAGCTACTTCATGCCACCTAGCCATGCAAGGTTGACACATACACTTGCATGCATGCCATTATTATGTTTCCATGAAAAAATAAAAGTCCAAGGATAATATAGGGAATAAGGGTCAGATCTTGAGTTATCTTCTAGGGCAAGTCTTCTTCCACCAACTATATTATAATATTCAACTCAATCTTTTTGAAAACAAGTTGCAAACTGATTCATATCTTTTATTTGAAGTATCTTGCCCATCATGGGCAAATTCAAAGTTCCACAAACCAATAGGAGACTCCCTCCATGTCCCCTTGGCCTATAGGGACTCCCATTTTAAGTCTACAACTTGATATAGCTCAAGTAAGGGCTTCACATTTAATTCTTTCTTAGTCTTTTCATCACTAAGAGTACCATCCCTCAAAGATGATTTAATCATGGTGCCCCCTTATTTCTCTCTCCTCTAAATGATACATAGAGGGAGTAGGGACACACTAGAAGTGGTAATTTACATATCAACCCTCCATTTTAGATAATTTCCAATTTGATACACAAAACACTTAGCATTATTTAAACAAGTTCTCACTTAGAATTTAGGCTTTCCACAAGCCACCACTTAGCATCATTCTCTCTCTTTTATGGTATTAAAACACTTAGAATACATTCAACATGTGATATTTTGCAATGTAACCCCTCGTCTTGAGTAAATTGCACCTTTCACTCAGACTATCAATTAATTCACAAATAGTTTGTAGTTAAGCTCAGTCTTGAAAATAAACTTCATAAGAAGCCTTAATTTCTTTTTAAAAGATTAGAATCTGTTTGTAAGTAGCTTACTTAAGTAAAACTCCTAAGGTTAAGCCATAACCCAGGTCAGGGGTGTAACAACTTTAGATTATGATAATTTCATACGAATATACAAACTTGGGGTGTCCTATCAATAAACCATGTTCTCTGACATGGTCGTTCATTAAGAAGAACATTCAGTCTATCATCGATGTGTACTCAAAATGCATGAATTCTGGGAGCTCTACCAATGTCTGGCAGGACAAATGGATATAAGGGTTGTGTCTGTCTGATATCGACCCATCGTGCACCATGCCCCTTGGCTTGGAGGATCTCAAGTTCAACTCCATGGTCCTTTATAATATAGATTGGGATCACAAATTCATTGAAGCATACTTGCCTCCTACAATACATGAATACATCAAAGGCATCCCTCCGTCGGACCCCAATGTCGGCCCGACACTACTAAATTTTTGGCCAATAATGTCGCTCCCTGTAGGGTCAGTTTTTCCAAATAACCAACTTTATATGTCTACAAAAAATGTGGGCACCACTTAAGACCTCTTGGGTTGGTTTTCTAAAAATAACTGACCTTGTAGTGTACCTCTATACGGTCGGTTTTCCAAATAACCAATCTTATATGTCTATAAAACATGCAGGCACCACTTAAGACCACTTGGGTCAGTTTTCTTAAAATAACCGACCTTGTAGTGTATATCTATAGGGTCAGTTTTCATAAAATATGTGAACTTATAGACAATGGGATTAGAAAACCCATTACAGTTTCCTGCGGCAAAAATTTGCTCTATTTTGGCTTCGCGCCTTGATCTATAGGGTCGTTTTTTCCAAATAACAGACCTTATATGTCTTCAAAAAATGCGGGCACCATTTAAGACCTCTTGGGTTGGTTTTCTTAAAAAACTGACTTTACAAGACCTCTGAGAGTACTTTCTCGGTCTATAGGGTCGGTCTTTTCCTTATAACCGGCCTTGTAGGGATTCTCGGTCGAAATTGTTTTCGACCGAGTTGAATTTTAAATCCATTTTCTTTTCGTGCATGTATAAGTACCTCTAGGGTCAGTTTTTCCCTTTTAACCGACCTTGTAAGTCCCCTTGGTCGACAAAATTGTCGACCAAATCTAATTTTGGATCCAGTTTGCCTTCGAGCGTGTATAAGAACCTCTAGGGTTGGTTTTTTCCTTTTAACTGACCTTGTAGGTCCCGTTTTGGATCCAGTTTGCCTTCACAAGTGTATAAGCACCTCTAGGGTCGGTTTTCTTCTTTTAACCAACCCTAGAGGTCCCCTCGGTTGTCGAATTTCTCGACCGAGGTTCTCTCGGTCGATGACGTTCTCGACTGAGTTTGAGCTTGGGTGTTTAGGGTTTTGGATCTAGATTTCTTTTGTGCGTGTATAAGTACCTCTAGGGTCGGGTTTTTCCTTTTAACTGACCTTGTAGGTCCCTCGGTCGAAAAAAATTTCAATTAAATTAAATTTTGGATCCAGTTTGCCTTTGCGCATGTATAAGCACCTCTAGGGTCAAATTTTTCCATTTAACCGACCATAGAGATCCCCTCGGTCGACGAATTTCTCGACCGAGGTTCTCTCGATCGACGAAATTCTCAACCGAGTTTGAGTTTGGGTGTTTAGGGTTTTGGATCAAGATTTCCTTCATGCGTGTATAAGTACCTCTAGGGTCAGTTTTTTCCTTTTAACTGACCTTGTAGGTCCCTCGGTTGAAAAAATTGTTGACCTAATTGAATGTTGGATCCAGTTTGCCTGTGCAAATGTATAAGCACCTCTAAGGTCATATTTTTCCATTTAACCGACCCTAGAGGTCCCCTCGGTCGATGAATTTCTTGACCGAGGTTCCCTCGGTCGACGAAATTCTCGACCGAGTTTGAATATGAGTATTTTAAATTTACCCGACACGGGTACCTCTTATCTCTTGGGTTGCTTTTTTGTTTTAACCGACCCTATAGGTCGGGCCCAAGGCTTGAAGTGGCCGAGACGTACTTCTTTCTCTCCTGCGAGACCTACTTCTTCTTTCTCTCCCATTTCGAGACCTACTTCTTTATCTCCCACGAGACCTACTTCTTCTTTCTCTCCCGCTCCGTCAAAACCTCCTTCTTCTTTCTCTCCAGTGCCACCAAAGCTTTCTCTCCCATTGCCATTGTCGTCCTCTGAGAGAAGAGGAGCTCGGAGTGGAGCACCGCGCCACCAAAGCTTTCTCTCCCGTTGCCATTATCGTCGTCCGAGAGAAGAGGAGCTCGGAGTGGAGCTTGAAGTGGCCAAAACCGAAGTGGAGTTCGAAGTTGCTGCCTCCACAGTCGTAGGGGTAAGACTTTTTGTTTATATAGGTCTATCTATGCCCGCCGTGGTACCACCACCACGACCAAGGTAGCATCCAGGTCCACTCTCAGTCGACGAATTCTCAACCGAGAGTGGACCTGGATGTCGTGTACAGGTGGACTCTCGGTCGACGAATTCTCGACCGAGAGTGGACCTGGATGCTGCGCGCAGGTGGACTCTCGGTCGACAAATTCGTCGACCGAGAGTGGACCTACGCGCATTTTTCATGACAATTATATTGTTTTTCTATTTAATTTGTCGACCGAGAGTGGACCTGCGTGCATTTTTCATGACAATTATATTGTTTTTCTATTTTATATGATTGGTAACCCAACCAATAATAAAAACATGTATTTTTTCATATGTAATCATTATATAAATTCTAAAAATTAATATGAGATTAGACATGTGCTCTCCCAGATTGACACTTTAGGGTTTATAGATGATATCATCGATGCATGATGTTTAACTTAATATATAAATATGACAATAATATATTTATACATGTATCAACATAGAAACCCGTTCAAAATTTACTCATTAGGAGTAAATTTTTGATAATCCCCGGTCTAGGACTATTTTTGGATATTTAGTCTCACTTAGGATGTAACTGTATAATGTATGTTTAGTTTTGACGAAAATTTTAGTAGTATTTCCTCATTTGTTCTCTGGGTACATATGTGGGTGGTTATTTGCCATTTACATCGATGTACTTGGCGAACTTAGGGGAAATCCTACTGAAATTTTCTTCCAAACTAAACATACATTATACAGTTACTAGTGAGATTAAATATTCAAAAATGGGATAGGTGGTGCACTTTAGTATAAAAGTAATTAACTTCCTAACAATAAAAACTTACAACTTATTGTATTGATATTAAACGCTTAGTTTTATAATTAATTTTAATGTGATATAGAAATGGATCGAAGTTGGATGTCTATCAAGAACCGTTGCATTCTAGAGTTTGTCAAAGGTCTTGATGAATTTATCAGATTTTCTAAGGAACATAGGAAACTACCTACAGATAGGCCATATTGTCCATGTAGAAATTGTGGTAACAATTTAAAAGTTGATATTGCTGAGGAAATTAAGAATCATGTCATATGCAATGGGATCATACAAGGTTATATTGAATGGTATTGGCATGGAGAGAAATTTAATTATGGATCAGAAAATGTCGATACTAATAGTTTTGGCATAGAAGATATAGATAATGATGATAATGTCAATGATGAACCAATTCAGGATGAACCGACTTAGGAGGCTAAGGTTGATGAGATGCTACGTAGTTGTCAGGACAATGTCATTGATCCACCTTCTTTATTTGCAAACATTATCCATGATGATGAAAAACCATTATATAAGGGTTGTATTAAGTTCATGAGGTTGAGTGTTGTGATGCAATTATATACTCTTAAAGCTAAAAACTGGTGGAGCGATAAGAGTTTCACTTCACTATTGTCTTTGTTAAAGGAAATTCTCAATGAAGGCAACGAGCTTCCAATTTCAACATATCAAGCAAAGAAAATAATGTGCCCAATGGAAATGCAGGCTAAGAAGATTCATGCATGTCCAAATGATTGTGTGTTATTTCAGAAGGACTATAGTAATTTGATAAATTGTTGAAAATGTGGTGTGTCAATGTATAAGACCACAAATTCAACTAAGGCTAAAAATGGCTCTCCTGCCAAGGTGATGTGGTATCAACCAATAATACCATGATTTCAATGCTTATTTGCTAATACAGAAGATGCGCAAAATTTTTCTTGGCATGGGGAGTTAAAGGCCAATGATGATGGTGTCCTACGACATGCATCTGATTCACCACAATGGAAGAAAATTGATTTATTATACCCTCAATTTGGTAAAGAACCAAGAAACTTAAGACTTGGACTCTGTACAGATGGAATGAATCTCTATGGTACATTAAGCAGCCAACATAGCACATGTCTTGTTATGATTGTTATATACAATCTTCCTCCTTGGTTGTGTATGAAAAATATGTCATGTTGTTAATATTGATATCAGGGCCCAAGCAACCTGGAAATGATATTGATGTTTACCTTCAACCTCTAATTGATGACCAAATGAAACTATGGGAAGAAGGTGTTATGACATATGATGCTTCACGTAAAGAGATCTTTAGTTTGCGTGCTATGTTGTTTTGCACGATTAATGACTTTCCATCTTATGGAAATTTGTCTGGATATAGCATAAAAGGATACGAAGCATGTCCTATTTGTGAGGAAAATACTGATTCAATCTGACTGAAACATGGTGGTAAAACTGTATATATTGGTCATCGGAGATTTCTCCCACCAATGCATCATTATCGAAGGCAAAACAAAACCTTTAATGGATCAACTAAGGAACGAAATGCTCCTAAACCTATACCAGGAAATGTTGTACATGATCGGGTGAAACATATTGTTAATGAATTTGGAAAGAGTTCAAGTAGTCATACTCTCGCATGTGACAAATCTCTATACAAGAAGAGGTCAATATTCTGGAATCTTCCTTATTGGAGATCTTTGGCAATTAGACACTGCATTGACGTCATGCATGTTGAAAAAAATGTTTGTGATAGCATCATTGGTACGCTATTGAACATACCGGGAAAGACTAAAGACGGCATCAAATCTAGAAAAGATTTAGAATTAATGGGTATAAGAAAAGAATTATCAGTGGAGATCAGGGGTAACCACACATATTTACCACCAGCTTGTTACACTTTGTCAAAGCAGGAGAAAAAGACTTTCTTTGAGTGCTTGTATAATATTAAGGTTCCACAAAGATACTCTTCTAATATTCATAGATTGTTATCAAAGAAGGATCTGAAGTTGATAGATCTCAAATCTCACTATTGTCACACCTTAATGCAACAAATTTTACCTGTGGCTATTCGATCTATATTGCTGAAGCATGTAAGGTTTGCAATCACAAGACTCTATTTCTTCTTTAATGAAATATGCAACAAAGTGATACATCCTGATACTCTCAATAAATTACAGAAAGATGTAATTGTTACCATGTGTCAACTTGAAATGTACTTTCCTCCTTCATTTTTTGATATCATGGTTCATCTTGTAGTACATATTTCTAGGGAGGTGAAGATGTTGGGTCCAATTTTCTTACACTGGATGTATCCATTTGAACGCTACATGAGTGTTTTTAAAGGTGATGTTCAGAATCGTTATCGTCCTGAAGGGAGTATTATTGAGGGTTATGTGGCTAGGGAGGTGATGGACTTTTGCAATGATTTTTTGAATTGCAATGAAACTTCTAGAGATCTAAAAAATTCCCATCATACTGAATCTTATTGTGGCAAAGGAACTCTGGGAGAACGATTGAAAGGAATCAGCCATGAGTAATGGGAACAAGCACATTTGTATATTTTACACAACATCAATGAAGTTGGTAGCTACATCACAGAACATACACTACTACAGAAACAGCATTCAGTGTCGCTTTTCTGGGCGTCGGTTATTTAGGAAAACTGACGCCTATAATATTAGACGTCGGTTATTTATGCAAACCGACGTCTATATTCGAAGACCATCCAGACACGGGTACTTCTTTGTATTCAGCGTCGGCTGGTTATAACAGACCGACGCCTAAAATCGCCCCCGAAATCCAATTTTCGAGTGAAAACATTTTAGGTCACCTACAGCGTCGGTTTTTTAACTATTCACCGACGCCTATTTAAAATGAAAATTTGCGTGAAAAGTCCCACTTTCAGTGTCGGTTATCCTTCGATAACCAACGTTGATAATGGTTCCCGCCAAATAATTTAGGGTAAAGGTTGTCTAGTTGGGCGTCGGTTGTTTACTATCAACCGATGCTAAATCATAATAGGCGTCGATTTTGTAGATAACCGACGCCGTTGACCAACTTAATAAACTCGATCACCCGGCTCTTCCCCCTTTCTTCCTGTTTCATCGCGATATTGTTGTGCTACTGCTTGCCACCGCTCTCCTGAAATCGCCCGACGACCCCGCTGCTGCTCGCCGCCGCTACTGCTGGTGCTTCTCCGCTCGCCGCCGCCACTACTACTGGTGCGCCGCTGCTGCTGGTGCACCTCTACTCGCCGCTACCGCTGCTACTGGTGTGTCGTGCGCTGCTCTGCTCATTCCCGGTGCCACTGCTGTTCACCGCCCGCTGCTCTGCTCTCTCTTTTTCCGCCGCCACTGCTGCCGCCGCTCTCCGCCGCACTTTCCACGCTAGCTCCAGGTAGCCCTACCTCTTTGCTTCCTTCTCCCTAGAATTTACCAATAGCAAGCACGGCCATGGTTGTGTTGGCCTACCACGGCCGTGTTGGACAGCACGGCCGTGGTAGGCTAACACAGCCACGGCCGTGCTTGCTGTTGGTAAGGATATGAACAAATTTTTATGTAATGCTTTATGTAAATCCTAGGATATGAACAAATTTTTTTTTGCATATATTTGTGCTTCTAATCCTAATGTTTGACTTAATTCAGTAAATTTTGATGCATGTTGAAATAAGATTTAAACTTGTCAATTCTAGCATCCTAATTTGATTTGATTAAACCTAACATTGATGAAACCCTAACATCAATTGTGATGAAACCCTAACATTAATTGTGATGAAACCCTAACATGTACATATCTATTATTGTATTTGTTGGCCTAGAAACCCTTCCAAGATTTACTCATTAGGAGTAAATCTTGGATAGTCCCCGGTTTGGGACTGTTCTTGAACACCTAATCTCACTTAGGATGTAAGTGTATAATGTGTATTGGGTTTTCGAGAAAATTTTGGTAGCATTTCCCCATTTGTTCTCTAAGTACATATGTACTTAGAGAACAGCGGGGAAATGTTGCCGAAATTTTCTTGAAAACCCAATACACATTATACACTTACTAGTGAGATTAGGTGTTCAAGGATGGGATAGGTGGTACACATTTATTATATATAAGAATGACATCAAATGTGTTTGTTGGCCTAGAAACCTGTCCAAGATTTACTCATTAGGCCTGATATTTTCCAATGTTGTTTACATTTTATATATCCAAATCATATCCAAATTTGAGCTAAATCAGAGTTACACATAAAATACTAAAAATCATTTACTGAGACACTTTACTTATCAAATTTTGTGTTTATGTATCATCAAAACCCTATTTTGGGCCGATTAGGGTCTATGCTTCTCAAACCCTAAATCTCAAGACAAAAGAACGTTTATACTTCTTATCATAGTTAAAACATCCTAGTGTATATACATTCTCACTATGTTACGGGTCTAAATCATCCAGAGTCTATTCCTATTTTACTATTAATAGGAGTCATTAGATCCCAGTAACGCATCCTGCCAGCCGGACCAGGCCGAACCTGTAGTCCTGAAGCCAAGAGCTACTCGAGATTAATCAACCCCTATTAATCTTAAACATGTGGAAAGAATATCCACTTAGGGAAAACTCATTTAAACATAATTTCGGGTCTACATTAATACAAAGAAAACAAACACTAAACAATTCACTTCATGACACAACAATATAAAAGAATCTTATTTGCTTTACAAACTGAAAATTCTAATGTTATGCATATAAAATCATTTCTAGTGATCTTTAAATCAAATAAGCAATAATAGACAAGAGTTGAATCGCATCTTATATGTAATCTCTTATTTCTACATTAATTTCTTATCTCATAACCCAAAGATTTCTAGGGTTTCTCTCTAGCCCATCCTTCCTCTGCATACCTGGCCAGGGCATCCAGAGAAGAACAGACAGAGTAGCTTGATACTGGTCAATCTAAGTATTCAGACACCTGGCCAGGGTATCTAAACACTCAGACCTCCCAGAGCTAAAAACACATCATTTATTATTCGCCTCACTTCTAACTTTATCTTTTGACCTTAATGATTCTTAACGACTCAACTTAAGCTCTTTACTTGGTTCTCGTGACCACATCCTCTTCCTGCCATCTGTAATAGTATAACAGAACACTTCCTGTTAGAAAATTACAGACATAAGAAAAACTCTTAAACCTTAATCCGATTGGTCTCTTATCATCCCCTGCCCTTGACTTAGAGTATTTATATACTCAACCTATGTTCTGATACCAAGATGTCACACCCAGATCTTGCATTACCCATAAATCACGAGATTATGGCGCGACGGAGGGATTACACACAAGCCAAACCACTCAAAGCTTTTTAAAACATTTTAAAGACATTAAAAAGATAATCTGATTTATGCTATAAACTAAATCTAAACAAACTGCAGAAGCATTTTTATTTAAAACTGACTAGCAATATAAACACAGAGACTACAGCATATTACATTGCTCGACATAAAATAAAGCATAACATCTAATTACATATTTATACACCTTCTCTCTCTCACCCCCACACCATGTCCCAAAGATCGAGGGGAAAGGACTAAGAGACCTCTAACTACTAACTACGTATACCTTCTACAGACTAATCATTAGGATGAAAGGATCCTTCAGATTTCCTACTGCTGATGATAACCTGAAAATGTTTTGAGTAGAGGTATGAGCCTACTCGCTCAGTGAATAGCATTTCATTTAGCTATCACTAAACAACTCATCAGGTTTATAAAATTGAAATAAACATAAATACAGTACAAGCAGGGCAGTTCTAATGACATAACAGATTACAGAATATAATCACATTTCTATGCAACAACAGATAATTTAAACCAATAAACAGATATAATGAATTGGCACAAAAGTTCGGATATATTAATTTACTGTGATCCTATATGATTACATATTTATATTATTATGCCCCAAACATATGCAGCGCACTCTACATATGAAGATCTGTAGCGAACTACGATCCCACCGTGCAAGACTTAGCGACACACCCGGGAAATGCTAAGTTTGACTGTCCGTCCTGGTCTGCACAGGACTCTCAGGCGCACAAGGGCCTGTTTGCACTAACTCTCAGTGCTCTGGACTCTTCACGCAACCTGTAGTGCACAGTCGGAGGGTCTGGGTTACCACCGTGACACACACACGGATTATTGTTGAATAACCCCTATTTACTCCAGTGCCACCGTGACACACGCACGGATTATTGTTGAACACTGTCTCTCTGCCCTCGTGCCACCGTGACACACGCACAGATTATTGTTGAACACGAGCCACCGATCATCTAGGCACAAGGCTAGATCGATCGTTTCACCCCAAAGGTACAGACCGCGTAATGGGGTTCTACGGTGTTGGGGCACCTAAGTCTATTAACTGATTAACATATAACCATTTAAAACAAGAATATCACATTCCATACTTACTGCACATTCTGAACATTACTTGAAACACATATATAACATTTGTCATCCTTAAACATGATTCAGTATCATTTATCTAGTTTCCATGCTAAATATCCATTTTTAAATCAACAAATACATTGCAACCATAATACAGGAAATTTCATCAGTTTCATTAAGCATATTACGTATTTCAAGTTCCAATGAATCTAACATACTCTATTGTATGTATTACACTGTTTAGAAGTTATACCAACTGATACAGAAGCAATTAAGCATTTAATTTGAGTTAAATAATGATTTCTAAATTAACTACTACTCATCGTACTGAAACTCGACCGACCAATCTGGGAACTCAGCCGATCAGCTAGAAACTCAGCCGATCCACCTGCAACTCGGTCGATCAAAACCCTGATCGATATCCTATAAATGAAACTCGGTGAATCACACCAAATTCGGCCGATCAAAACGTTGTTCCTGCAACTTGACAGAAGAATGGCTTCTTCACGCTCAGAATTGAAATTGGTTCAATTAAAAGCTAGGTCTTAAGCTAAAACTACGGATTCTAATTCTATCCTCAAAACCGAACTTTGTTCTGGTCTTACCTTGCTCTATTGTGTGTCAATCGATCTCCAATTTGAACCAGATGCTAACAGCTTCCTCTATCTTCACGAACAGGTTGAAGATGATGTCCGTTCCCAGTGCTAGACGCAGCTATGGCTGCGGATTCTTGCTCAAAGCTCTTGGCCGAGCTCGGAGCTGTACTTTCCTGGAGCTTTGCGCACCGTGGGCAACCTAGCTGGCTGCTGCTGCCGCAGCTTCTTGCTGCTGCAACTAGGGCGCCACCCCTCTTGCTTGGGCGCCATGATTGGATGCCAAAACACAGCTGAAAGCTGCGGAAGCTTGCTAGGATCTCAAGCACGAAACTTTTGACGCCGTTTTGAGTGCTAGCTGCGCCCAAATGGGATCTTGGTTGGCGCCTTGCTGCAGCTACAGCAACTGGCCACCGGACGCCCAGGTTGCTAGGACCGCAGGTGGCTGGGAGCGCCGCTAGGGCATGGTAGAGAGGAGGGAGAAGGGTGGAGGAAGGAGAAGAAGACGGCGCTTGCGAATCAGAGCCATGGGTGCTCAATTCGCCCATTCGATTCCCCCCCCCATCCGCTGATAACCAGGCGCTGGGTCCGCTTTCCCTGTTCTATCGGGAAGAGATAGAGGAGAAGAGGGTAGCCGACCCATATAAACAGAATAATTATCAATTAAATGGCCAAATTGCATCTTCAACCCATATATCTAAAAAAAACATCATAACTCTTGCCTCGAATGTCCAAATGGAGCGATTCTTCTTGCAACGTGCCAAGCACGGAATCCACTACAATCTTAAAGCGAATAATCATGCTAATTAGACCATTTTACTGGATCAAGCTCTAACTGCATTTACGATCACTTAACTTAAATTAAGCCTTCTTAATTATGCACTAATTGTATCTTGGCATTTAACTTAAACTTAAATCTCCATAATGATGTACTAATCAATGTGCTTACTAGTTAATCACAGAGTGGGTCATAATAATCTCCCTCCCTTATAAGAATTTTGTCCCGAAATTCCTAAAAGAGAAAAGGAAACTTATTACGCATATCTATCCCAAAACTCCCATGTGGTTCCTTCTAGGTTGTAGTTTCTCCACAAAACCTTCTCTAAGGGTATCTCACGCTTCGTGAGTTTCTTGATCCTTTGATCAACCATCTATATTGGTCCCTCAACCTAGGACACATCTGATCTGATTCCAGATCAACCCACAAAACATTGTCTTTCCATAACTGTTATAACAGTATCTCAATTTATGGTAATTACTGAGAAATTATCATACTATACATGTAGACAAACTAAAATTCTTAAATAAACAGAATGCATGTCAATCTGGTACTAAAATAAAATCATGCAATTTAACTGTTAAACATCACTACATCTCATACTGAGAATTGATATCAAAATACTTGATTCATCGTACACCCTATCCTTAGGGTTTCATTTGCCTTATTCATTCATCACATGCCAACACCCTACTCTTAGGGTTATCTCATTCACTAGTCACATGGCAACACCCTATTCTTAGGGTTTCTGTTATCTCATCTGTTTGATTGCAATTCAAATCACGATACGGTATCATTCTAAAACTGGCAGAGCAGTATATTCAAAATCATTGTAATTACTGAGTAATCTTTATATCATACATGCCGGCAAATTTAAAATTCATAAATATCCCAAACTCAAATCAATTTTGGCACATACATACTGAATTCATGCAATTGAACATCTTATTACACCAATAAGAATAATTTACTTCACCTATAAGAAACCATATGTACTATTTTTCAATTATCTGAAATTTCTCAAAGAACGTGCATATTAACCAAATTCCTGGTTTATGCATCACATAACTCAATTAAGAGTTATTTACGTATCATACACAAATATTTAATAGTACTTGAGAATTTCTAATAATATCTCAGAGAAATGTGCCAATTCATGTAAATGTTAGGTCATACACATTAACATAACAGGAAGCATGCAACTAGATTTATTTGCATATTTTAATTCTATCTTACTATCTTGAAATCATGAACCTAATGGTTTACCAAATTTGTATTTCCTAGGTTTATAATCAAACCGTACCATTATCAGTTGTGTATTTCTAATCTCAACATTCACATTAGGCAAACTCTATAAGACTTAAATATTCATTCTTACTTCCACCGAAAAGCAAAACACATGCTCTCTGCATGTCCTCAAGAGTTTGAATGGTTCTCTCAGACTGACCATCCATCTGCGGGTGAAAAGATTGTACTGAATCTTAACTTTGTGCCCGAAGTACGATGCAACTGTTTCTACAATCCTAGATGTGAACTTAGGTTCTCAAAATGACATGATTGAAACTGGATTACCAAGCAACCTAATTATTTCATCCATGTATATCTTAGTCAAGTTTCGAAACATCAAAGGTTGACTTAATATGAAGAAAGTAAGCAGACTAAATTAGTCTATCCACAATCATTTATATCAAATCATAACCTCTAGGTGTCTTGGGCAACCCTATCACAAAATCCATTGTGATATGTTCCCATTCCCATTCAGGCATAGAAAAAAGATTACAAGGTAGCTGTAGATTTCTAGGGTTCAGCCTTAACCTACTG
Organism: Alisma plantago-aquatica; assembly: GCA_963693085.1. Taxonomy (NCBI): domain Eukaryota; kingdom Viridiplantae; phylum Streptophyta; class Magnoliopsida; order Alismatales; family Alismataceae; genus Alisma; species Alisma plantago-aquatica. Next base: position 418,141,529 of record OY856413.1, read on the forward strand.
ACACACACTACTTCTAACCACGTACTCAGCTACATCCTTCTGCATATCTGACCATCCATTTCAACTTCTTGAGATTCATATACATCTTAGTGTTTCCTGAAAGCATAGCATACATCAATACATGCACTTCCATAAGAATCTTTTCTTTCAATTCACTATCTCAAGGTACACACAACATGTCATGCTAATACAACACCTTATCATCTAAAAACTTAAACTCTAGTCTCTTTTCCTCCTATCATGTCATGCATGGTCTGGTTTAACTCACTATCACCCTATTGTAGTTCCTTAATCTGATCATAAGAAGTAGGCTTGAACCTGCATCTGTACAATCAAACCACTTTGTGTTGTCACCCCTAAGTCTAAGTTCAACTTCCACATTTCTACTAACAGGTCTCTATTTAAACCTGCCATAGAGAATGCATTAGTTGTTGAACTTGACTTTCTGCTGAAAGCATCAGCCACCACATTCTCTTTACCAGGGTGATAATCTTTTGTCACATCATAAAGATAGTGACGCCATGTCTTAAAAACATGAACTACATCAGCTATCTTTAGATCATATATCGGATAATACTCTGCATTCTATGCTACTTTCTTATTGTTACATTTCAATTTTATGTTTTACTCTTTTCTCTAAGTCATTTCATGTTGTTCATGTACCGTTCAGATTAGCTACCTATAAACCCTAGATCACTATCACTGCCAGATTACTTTACATAGAGCAAATCTCAAGGTCTTATTTTACATAGATACTAGTATTCAAGGTTAAATCACTAGTGATATCCCTTGAACTACTACAACTCTAATTATTCTAGGGTTTGGTCCTTATCAGTAACATAGAATTATTGTGTGTGTGTGTGGTCGATCATATAGATCAATTTGAGCTGCTTGGGTCAATAGCATATTAACCCAACACTCAACTTTAATTATATTGGCTGAAAATTCAGTTTTCACAATAGTTTCTGTAATTCGTTTATTAAATAGCTAACAGAAGCTCCAAAACTTCTGGAAATTTTATATGTTATACCTAATGAAGTTTCAGACCTCCAGTAAAAATTTGAGATCATTTCTAATTACCAATAAATAATTTAAAAATCAAACAGTGCACTGTTATACTGCAGTCTGCAGCAGGTTCGGTCGAGTTGCAAACTCGGCCGACACCCTCACTGTAGAGATCAAAAGTCATCCAAAAATTACGCCAATTTAAAAGAGTGTCTAAAATTGTGTTTTTCAAGCACAATTAAAATTTGAGATAAATTGGATATACCAATAAAAAGATAAAATTCAATTACCACACTGCTATATCATTCAGAAAATGTGATCGGTCGAGTTTGAAACTCGGCCGATAAACAGGTGAGAACATTCTTCAAAAATTCTGATATTTTCCAATGTTGTTTAAATTTTATATATCCAAATCATATATAAATTTGAGCTAAATCGGAGTTATACATAAAATACTAAAAATCATTTACTGAGACACTTTACTTATCAAATTTTGTGTTTATGTATCATCAAAACCCTATTTTGGGCCGATTAGGGTCTATGCTTCTCAAACCCTAAATCTCAAGACAAAAGAACGTTTAGACTTCTTATCATAGTTAAAACATCCTAGTGTATATACATTCTCACTATGTTACGGGTCTAAATCATCCAGAGTCTATTCTTATTTTACTGTTAATAGGAGTCATTCGATCCCAGTAACGCATCCTGCCAGCCGGACCAAGCCGAACCTGTAGTCCTGAAGCCAAGAGCTACTCGAGATTAATCAACCCCTATTAATCTTAAACATGTGGAAAGAATATGCACTTAGGGCAAACTCATTTAAACATAATTTCGGGTCTACATTAATACAAAGAAAACAAATACTAAACAATTCACTTCATGACACAACAATATAAAAGAATCTTATTTGCTTTACAAACTAAAAATTCTAATTTTATGCATATAAAAGCATTTCTAGTGATCTTTAAATCAAATAAGCAATAATAGACAAGAGTTGAATCGCATCTTATATGTAATCTCTTATTTCTACATTAATTTCTTATCTCATAACCCTAAGATTTCTAGGGTTTCTCTCTAGCCCATCCTTCCTCTGCATACCTGGCCAGGGCATCCAGAGAAGAACAGACAAAGTAGCTTGATACTGGTCAATCTAAGTATTCAGACACCTGGCCAGGGTATCTAAACACTCAGACCTCCCAGAGCTAAAAACACATCATTTATTATTCGCCTCACTTCTAACTTTATCTTTTGACCTTAATGATTCTTAACGACTCAACTTAAGCTCTTTACTTGGTTCTCATGACCACATCCTCTTCCTGCCATCTGTAATAGTATAACAGAACACTTCCTGTTAGAAAATTACAGACAGAAGAAAAACTCTTAAGCCTTAATCCTATTGGTCTCTTATCGTCCCCTGACCTTGACTTAGAGTATTTATATACTCAACCTATTCTCTGATACCAATATGTCACACCCAGATCTCGCATTACCCATAAATCACGAGATTAGGGCGCGACAGAGGGATTACACACAAGCCAAACCACTCAAAGCTTTTTAAAACATTTTAAAGACATTAAAAAGATAATCTGATTTATGTTGTAAACTAAATCTAAACAAACTGCGGAAGCATTTTTATTTAAAACTGACTAGCAATATAAACACAGAGACTACATCACATTACATTGCTCGACATAAAATAAAGCATAACAGCTAATTACATCTTTATACACCTTCTCTCTCTCACCCCCACACCATGTCCCAAAGATCGAGGGGAAAGGACTAAGAGAACTCTAACTACTAACTACGTATACCTTCTACAGACTAAGCGTTAGGATGAAAGGATCCTTCAGATTTCCTGCTGCTGATGATAACCTGAAAATATTTTGAGTAGATGTATGAGCCTACTCGCTCAGTGAATAGCATTTCATTTAGCTATCACTAAACAACTCATCAGGTTTATAAAATTGAAATAAACATAAATACAGTACAAGCAGGGCAGTTCTAATGACATAACAGATTACAGAATATAATCGCATTTCTATGCAACAACAGATAATTTAAACCAATAAACAGATATAATGAATTGGCACAAAAGTTCGGATATATTAATTTACTGTGATCCTATATGATTACATATTTATATTATTATGCCCCAAACATATGCAGCGCACTCTACATATGAAGATCTGTAGCGAACTACGATCCCACCGTACACGACTTAACGACACAACCGGGAAATGCTAAGTCTGACTGTCCGTCCTGGTCTGCACAGGACTCTCAGGCGCACAAGGGCCTCAGGCGCACAAGGGCCTGTCTGTACTAACTCTGAGTGCTCTGGACTCCTCCCGCAACCTGTAGTGTACAGTCGGAGGGTTTGTGTTACCACCGTGACACACGCACATATTATTGTTGAATAACCCCTATTTACTCCAGTGCCACCGTGACACACGCACGGATTATTGTTGAACACTGTCTCTCTGCCCTCGTGCCACCGTGACACACGCACGGATTATTGTTGAACACGAGCCACCGATCATCTAGGCACAAGGCTAGATCGATCGTTTCCCCCCAAAGGTACAGACCGCGCAATGGGGTTCTACGGTGTTGGGGCACCTAAGTCTATTAACTGATTAACATATAACCATTTAAAACAAGAATATCACATTCCATACTTACTGCACATTCTGAACATTATTTGAAACACATATATAACATTTGTCATCCTTAAACATGATTCAGTATCATTTATCCAGTTTCCATGCTAAATATCCATTTTTAAATCAACAAATACATTGCAACCATAATACAGGAAATTTCATCAGTTTCATTAAGCATATTACGTATTTCAAGTTCCAATGAATCTAACATACTCTATTGTATGTATTACACTGTTTAGAAGTTATACCAACTGATACAGAAGCAATTAAGCATTTAATTTGAGTTAAATAATGATTTCTAAATGAACTACTACTCACCGTACTGAAACTCGGCCGACCAATCTGGGAACTCAGCCGATCAGCTGGAAACTCAGTCGATCCACCTGCAACTCGGTCGATCAAAACCCTGATCGATATCCTATAAATGAAACTCGGCCGAATCACACCCAATTCGGCCGATCAAAATGCTGTTCCTGCAACTTGACAGAAGAATGGCTTCTTCACGCACAGAATTGAAATTGGTTCAATTAAAAGCTAGGTCTTAAGCTAAAACTACGGATTCTAATTCTATCCTCAAAACCGAACTCCGTTCTGGTCTTACCTTGCTCTATTGTGTGTCAATCGATCTCCAATTTGAACCAGATGCTAACAGCTTCCTCTATCTTCACGAACAGGTTGAAGATGATGTCCATTCCCAGTGCTAGACGCAGCTATGGCTGCGGATTCTTGCTCAAAGCTCTTGGCCGAGCTCGGAGCTACACTTTCCTGGAGCTTTGCGCACCCTGGGCAACCTAGCTGGCTGCTGCTGCCACAGCTGCTTGCTGCTGCAACTAGGGCACCACCCCTCTTGCTTGGGCGCCATGATTGGATGCCGAAATGCAGCTGAAAGCTGCGGAAGCTTGCTAGGATCTCAAGCACGAAACTTTTGACGCCGTTTTGAGTGCTAGCTGCGCCCAAATGGGATCTTGGTTGGCGCCTTGCTGCAGCTGCAGCAACTGGCCACCGGCCGCCCAGGTTGCTAGCATCGCAGGTGGCTGGGAGCACCGCTAGGGCATGGTAGAGAGGAGGGAGAAGGGTGGAGGAAGGAGAAGAAGACGGCGCTTGCGAATCAGAGCCATGGGTGCTCAATTCGCCCATTCGATTCCCCCCCCATCCGCTGATAACTAGGCGCTGGGCGCCGCTTTCCCTGTTCTATCGGGAAGAGATAGAGGAGAAGAGGGTAGCCGACCCATATAAACAGAATAAATATCAATTAAATGGCCAAATTGCATCTTCAACCCATATATCTAAAAAAAACATCATAACTCTTGCCTCGAATGTCCAAATGGAGTGATTCTTCTTGCAACGTGCCAAGCATGGAATCCACTACAATCTTAAAGCGAATAATCATGCTAATTAGACCATTTTACTGGATCAAGCTCTAACTGCATTTACGATCACTTAACTTAAATTAAGCCTTCTTAATTATGCACTAATTGTATCTTGGCATTTAACTTAAACTTAAATCTCCATAATGATGTACTAATCAATGTGCTTACTAGTTAATCACAGAGTGGGTCATAACAATCTCCCTCCCATATAAGAATTTCGTCCCGAAATTCCTAAAAGAGAAAAGGAAACTTATTACGCATATCTATCCCAAAACTCCCATGTGGTTCCTTCTAGGTTGTAGTTTCTCCACAAAACCTTCTCTAAGGGTATCTCACGCTTCGTGAGTTTCTTGATCCTCTGATCAACCATCTGTATTGGTCCCTCAACCTAGGACACATCTGATCTGATTCCAGATCAACCCACAAAACATTGTCTTTCCAGAACTATTATAACAGTATCTCAATTTATGGTAATTACTGAGAAATTATCATACTATACATGTAGACAAACTAAAATTCTTAAATAAACAGAATGCATGTCAATCTGGTACTAAAATAAAATCATGCAATTTAACTGTTAAACATCACTACATCTCATACTGAGAATTGATATCAAAATACTTGATTCATCGTACACCCTATCCTTAGGGTTTCATTTGCCTTATTCATTCATCACATGCCAACACCCTACTCTTAGGGTTATCTCATTCACTAGTCACATGGCAACACCCAATTCTTAGGGTTTCTGTTATCTCATCTGTTTGATTGCAATTCAAATCATGATACGGTATCATTCTAAAACTGGCAGAGCAGTATATTCAAAATCATTGTAATTACTGAGTAATCTTTATATCATACATGCCGGCAAATTTAAAATTCATAAATATCCCAAACTCAAATCAATTTTGGCACATACATACTGAATTCATGCAATTGAACATCTTATTACACCAATAAGAATAATTTACTTCACCTATAAGAAACCATATGTACTATTTTTCAATTATCTGAAATTTCTCAAAGAACGTGCATATTAACCAAATTCCTGGTTTATGCATCACATAACTCAATTAAGAGTTATTTACGTATCATACACAAATATTTAATAGTACTTGAGAATTTCTAATAATATCTCAGAGAAATGTGCCAATTCATGTAAATGTTAGGTCATACACATTAACATAACAGGAAGCATGCAACTAGATTTATTTGCATATTTTAATTCTATCTTACTATCTTGAAATCATGAACCTAATGGTTTACCAAATTTGTATTTCCTAGGTTTATAATCAAACCGTACCATTATCAGTTGTGTATTTCTAATCTCAACATTCACATTAGGCAAACTCTATAAGACTTAAATATTCATTCTTACTTCCACCGAAAAAGCAAAACACATGCTCTCTGCATGTCCTCAAGAGTTTGAATGGTTCTCTCAGACTGACCATCCATCTGCGGGTGAAAAGATTGTACTGAATCTTAACTTTGTGCCCGAAGTACGATGCAACTGTTTCTACAATCCTAGATGTGAACTTAGGTTCTCAAAATGACATGATTGAAACTGGATTACCAAGCAACCTAATTATTTCATCCATGTATATCTTAGTCAAGTTTCGAAACATCAAAGGTTGACTTAATATGAAGAAAGTAAGCAGACTAAATTAGTCTATCCACAATCATTTATATCAAATCATAACCTCTAGGTGTCTTGGGCAACCCTATCACAAAATCCATTGTGATATGTTCCCATTCCCATTCAGGCATAGAAAAAAGATTACAAGGTAGCTGTAGATTTCTAGGGTTCAGCCTTAACCTACTGACACACACTACTTCTAACCACGTACTCAGCTACATCCTTCTGCATATCTGACCATCCATTTCAACTTCTTGAGATTCATATACATCTTAGTGTTTCCTGAAAGCATAGCATACATCAATACATGCACTTCCATAAGAATCTTTTCTTTCAATTCACTATCTCAAGGTACACACAACATGTCATGCTAATACAACACCTTATCATCTAAAAACTTAAACTCTAGTCTCTTTTCCTCCTATCATGTCATGCATGGTCTGGTTTAACTCACTATCACCCTATTGTAGTTCCTTAATCTGATCATAAGAAGTAGGCTTGAACCTGCATCTGTACAATCAAACCACTTTGTGTTGTCACCCCTAAGTCTAAGTTCAACTTCCACATTTCTACTAACAGGTCTCTATTTAAACCTGCCATAGAGAATGCATTAGTTGTTGAACTTGACTTTCTGCTGAAAGCATCAGCCACCACATTCTCTTTACCAGGGTGATAATCTTTTGTCACATCATAAAGATAGTGACGCCATGTCTTAAAAACATGAACTACATCAGCTATCTTTAGATCATATATCGGATAATACTCTGCATTCTATGCTACTTTCTTATTGTTACATTTCAATTTTATGTTTTACTCTTTTCTCTAAGTCATTTCATGTTGTTCATGTACCGTTCAGATTAGCTACCTATAAACCCTAGATCACTATCACTGCCAGATTACTTTACATAGAGCAAATCTCAAGGTCTTATTTTACATAGATACTAGTATTCAAGGTTAAATCACTAGTGATATCCCTTGAACTACTACAACTCTAATTATTCTAGGGTTTGGTCCTTATCAGTAACATAGAATTATTGTGTGTGTGTGTGGTCGATCATATAGATCAATTTGAGCTGCTTGGGTCAATAGCATATTAACCCAACACTCAACTTTAATTATATTGGCTGAAAATTCAGTTTTCACAATAGTTTCTGTAATTCGTTTATTAAATAGCTAACAGAAGCTCCAAAACTTCTGGAAATTTTATATGTTATACCTAATGAAGTTTCAGACCTCCAGTAAAAATTTGAGATCATTTCTAATTACCAATAAATAATTTAAAAATCAAACAGTGCACTGTTATACTGCAGTCTGCAGCAGGTTCGGTCGAGTTGCAAACTCGGCCGACACCCTCACTGTAGAGATCAAAAGTCATCCAAAAATTACGCCAATTTAAAAGAGTGTCTAAAATTGTGTTTTTCAAGCACAATTAAAATTTGAGATAAATTGGATATACCAATAAAAAGATAAAATTCAATTACCACACTGCTATATCATTCAGAAAATGTGATCGGTCGAGTTTGAAACTCGGCCGATAAACAGGTGAGAACATTCTTCAAAAATTCTGATATTTTCCAATGTTGTTTAAATTTTATATATCCAAATCATATATAAATTTGAGCTAAATCGGAGTTATCCATAAAATACTAAAAATCATTTACTGAGACACTTTACTTATCAAATTTTGTGTTTATGTATCATCAAAACCCTATTTTGGGCCGATTAGGGTCTATGCTTCTCAAACCCTAAATCTCAAGACAAAAGAACGTTTAGACTTCTTATCATAGTTAAAACATCCTAGTGTATATACATTCTCACTATGTTACGGGTCTAAATCATCCAGAGTCTATTCTTATTTTACTGTTAATAGGAGTCATTCGATCCCAGTAACGCATCCTGCCAGCCGGACCAAGCCGAACCTGTAGTCCTGAAGCCAAGAGCTACTCGAGATTAATCAACCCCTATTAATCTTAAACATGTGGAAAGAATATGCACTTAGGGCAAACTCATTTAAACATAATTTCGGGTCTACATTAATACAAAGAAAACAAATACTAAACAATTCACTTCATGACACAACAATATAAAAGAATCTTATTTGCTTTACAAAATGAAAATTCTAATTTTATGCATATAAAAGCATTTCTAGTGATCTTTAAATCAAATAAGCAATAATAGACAAGAGTTGAATCGCATCTTATATGTAATCTCTTATTTCTACATTAATTTCTTATCTCATAACCCTAAGATTTCTAGGGTTTCTCTCTAACCCATCCTTCCTCTGCATACCTGGCCAGGGCATCCAGAGAAGAACAGACAAAGTAGCTTGATACTGGTCAATCTAAGTATTCAGACACCTGGCCAGGGTATCTAAACACTCAGACCTCCCAGAGCTAAAAACACATCATTTATTATTCGCCTCACTTCTAACTTTATCTTTTGACCTTAATGATTCTTAACGACTCAACTTAAGCTCTTTACTTGGTTCTCATGACCACATCCTCTTCCTGCCATCTGTAATAGTATAACAGAACACTTCCTGTTAGAAAATTACAGACAGAAGAAAAACTCTTAAACCTTAATCCTATTGGTCTCTTATCGTCCCCTGACCTTGACTTAGAGTATTTATATACTCAACCTATTCTCTGATACCAATATGTCACACCCAGATCTCGCATTACCCATAAATCACGAGATTAGGGCGCGACAGAGGGATTACACACAAGCCAAACCACTCAAAGCTTTTTAAAACATTTTAAAGACATTAAAAAGATAATCTGATTTATGTTGTAAACTAAATCTAAACAAACTGCGGAAGCATTTTTATTTAAAACTGACTAGCAATATAAACACATAGACTACATCACATTACATTGCTCGACATAAAATAAAGCATAACAGCTAATTACATCTTTATACACCTTCTCTCTCTCACCCCCACACCATGTCCCAAAGATCGAGGGGAAAGGACTAAGAGAACTCTAACTACTAACTATGTATACCTTCTACAGACTAAGCGTTAGGATGAAAGGATCCTTCAGATTTCCTGCTGCTGATGATAACCTGAAAATATTTTGAGTAGATGTATGAGCCTACTCGCTCAGTGAATAGCATTTCATTTAGCTATCACTAAACAACTCATCAGGTTTATAAAATTGAAATAAACATAAATACAGTACAAGCAGGGCAGTTCTAATGACATAACAGATTACAGAATATAATCGCATTTCTATGCAACAACAGATAATTTAAACCAATAAACAGATATAATGAATTGGCACAAAAGTTCGGATATATTAATTTACTGTGATCCTATATGATTACATATTTATATTATTATGCCCCAAACATATGCAGCGCACTCTACATATGAAGATCTGTAGCGAACTACGATCCCACCGTACACGACTTAGCGACACAACCGGGAAATGCTAAGTCTGACTGTCCGTCCTGGTCTGCACAGGACTCTCAGGCGCACAAGGGCCTCAGGCGCACAAGGGCCTGTCTGTACTAACTCTGAGTGCTCTGGACTCCTCCCGCAACCTGTAGTGTACAGTCGGAGGGTTTGTGTTACCACCGTGACACACGCACATATTATTGTTGAATAACCCCTATTTACTCCAGTGCCACCGTGACACACGCACGGATTATTGTTGAACACTGTCTCTCTGCCCTCGTGCCACCGTGACACACGCACGGATTATTGTTGAACACGAGCCACCGATCATCTAGGCACAAGGCTAGATCGATCGTTTCCCCCCAAAGGTACAGACCGCGCAATGGGGTTCTACGGTGTTGGGGCACCTAAGTCTATTAACTGATTAACATATAACCATTTAAAACAAGAATATCACATTCCATACTTACTGCACATTCTGAACATTATTTGAAACACATATATAACATTTGTCATCCTTAAACATGATTCAGTATCATTTATCCAGTTTCCATGCTAAATATCCATTTTTAAATCAACAAATACATTGCAACCATAATACAGGAAATTTCATCAGTTTCATTAAGCATATTACGTATTTCAAGTTCCAATGAATCTAACATACTCTATTGTATGTATTACACTGTTTAGAAGTTATACCAACTGATACAGAAGCAATTAAGCATTTAATTTGAGTTAAATAATGATTTCTAAATGAACTACTACTCACCGTACTGAAACTCGGCCGACCAATCTGGGAACTCAGCCGATCAGCTGGAAACTCAGTCGATCCACCTGCAACTCGGTCGATCAAAACCCTGATCGATATCCTATAAATGAAACTCGGCCGAATCACACCCAATTCGGCCGATCAAAATGCTGTTCCTGCAACTTGACAGAAGAATGGCTTCTTCACGCACAGAATTGAAATTGGTTCAATTAAAAGCTAGGTCTTAAGCTAAAACTACGGATTCTAATTCTATCCTCAAAACCGAACTCCGTTCTGGTCTTACCTTGCTCTATTGTGTGTCAATCGATCTCCAATTTGAACCAGATGCTAACAGCTTCCTCTATCTTCACGAACAGGTTGAAGATGATGTCCGTTCCCAGTGCTAGACGCAGCTATGGCTGCGGATTCTTGCTCAAAGCTCTTGGCTGAGCTCGGAGCTGCACTTTCCTGGAGCTTTGCGCACCCTGGGCAACCTAGCTGGCTGCTGCTGCCACAGCTGCTTGCTGCTGCAACTAGGGCACCACCCCTCTTGCTTGGGCGCCATGATTGGATGCCGAAATGCAGCTGAAAGCTGCGGAAGCTTGCTAGGATCTCAAGCACGAAACTTTTGACGCCGTTTTGAGTGCTAGCTGCGCCCAAATGGGATCTTGGTTGGCGCCTTGCTGCAGCTGCAGCAACTGGCCACCGGCCGCCCAGGTTGCTAGCACCGCAGGTGGCTGGGAGCACCGCTAGGGCATGGTAGAGAGGAGGGAGAAGGGTGGAGGAAGGAGAAGAAGACGGCGCTTGCGAATCAGAGCCATGGGTGCTCAATTCGCCCATTCGATTCCCCCCCATCCGCTGATAACTAGGCGCTGGGCGCCGCTTTCCCTGTTCTATCGGGAAGAGATAGAGGAGAAGAGGGTAGCCGACCCATATAAACAGAATAAATATCAATTAAATGGCCAAATTGCATCTTCAACCCATATATCTAAAAAAAACATCATAACTCTTGCCTCGAATGTCCAAATGGAGTGATTCTTCTTGCAACGTGCCAAGCACGGAATCCACTACAATCTTAAAGAGAATAATCATGCTAATTAGACCATTTTACTGGATCAAGCTCTAACTGCATTTACGATCACTTAACTTAAATTAAGCCTTCTTAATTATGCACTAATTGTATCTTGGCATTTAACTTAAACTTAAATCTCCATAATGATGTACTAATCAATGTGCTTACTAGTTAATCACAGAGTGGGTCATAACAATCTCCCTCCCATATAAGAATTTCGTCCCGAAATTCCTAAAAGAGAAAAGGAAACTTATTACGCATATCTATCCCAAAACTCCCATGTGGTTCCTTCTAGGTTGTAGTTTCTCCACAAAACCTTCTCTAAGGGTATCTCACGCTTCGTGAGTTTCTTGATCCTCTGATCAACCATCTGTATTGGTCCCTCAACCTAGGACACATCTGATCTGATTCCAGATCAACCCACAAAACATTGTCTTTCCAGAACTATTATAACAGTATCTCAATTTATGGTAATTACTGAGAAATTATCATACTATACATGTAGACAAACTAAAATTCTTAAATAAACAGAATGCATGTCAATCTGGTACTAAAATAAAATCATGCAATTTAACTGTTAAACATCACTACATCTCATACTGAGAATTGATATCAAAATACTTGATTCATCGTACACCCTATCCTTAGGGTTTCATTTGCCTTATTCATTCATCACATGCCAACACCCTACTCTTAGGGTTATCTCATTCACTAGTCACATGGCAACACCCTATTCTTAGGGTTTCTGTTATCTCATCTGTTTGATTGCAATTCAAATCACGATACGGTATCATTCTAAAACTGGCAGAGCAGTATATTCAAAATCATTGTAATTACTGAGTAATCTTTATATCATACATGCCGGCAAATTTAAAATTCATAAATATCCCAAACTCAAATCAATTTTGGCACATACATACTGAATTCATGCAATTGAACATCTTATTACACCAATAAGAATAATTTACTTCACCTATAAGAAACCATATGTACTATTTTTCAATTATCTGAAATTTCTCAAAGAACGTGCATATTAACCAAATTCCTGGTTTATGCATCACATAACTCAATTAAGAGTTATTTACGTATCATACACAAATATTTAATAGTACTTGAGAATTTCTAATAATATCTCAGAGAAATGTGCCAATTCATGTAAATGTTAGGTCATACACATTAACATAACAGGAAGCATGCAACTAGATTTATTTGCATATTTTAATGCTATCTTACTATCTTGAAATCATGCACCTAATGATTTACGTAATTTGTATTGCCTAGGTTTATAATCAAACCGTACCATTATCAGTTGTGTATTTCTAATCTCAACATTCACATTAGGCAAACTCTATAAGACTTAAATATTCATTCTTACTTCCACCGAAAAGCAAAACACATGCTCTCTGCATGTCCTCAAGAGTTTGAATGGTTCTCTCAGACTGACCATCCATCTGCGGGTGAAAAGATTGAACTGAATCTTAACTTTGTGCCCGAAGTACGATGCAACTGTTTCTACAATCCTATATGTGAATTTAGGTTCTCAAAATGACATGATTGAAACTGGATTACCAAGCAACCTAATTATTTCATCCATGTATATCTTAGTCAAGTTTTGAAACATCAAAGGTTGACTTAATATGAAGAAAGTAAGCAGACTAAATTAGTCTATCCACAATCATTTATATCAAATCATAACCTCTAGGTGTCTTGGGCAACCCTATCACAAAATCCATTATGATATGTTCCCATTCCCATTCAGGCATAGAAAAAAGATTACAAGGTAGCTGTAGATTTCTAGGGTTCAGCCTTAACCTACTGACACACACTACTTCTAACCACATACTCAGCTACATCCTTCTGCATATCTGACCATCCATTTCAACTTCTTGAGATTCATATACATCTTAGTGTTTCCTGAAAGCATAGCATACATCAATACATGCACTTCCATAAGAATCTTTTCTTTCAATTCACTATCTCAAGGTACACACAACATGTCATGCTAATACAACACCTTATCATCTAAAAACTTAAACTCTAGTCTCTTTTCCTCCTATCATGTCATGCATGGTCTGGTTTAACTCACTATCACCCTATTGTAGTTCCTTAATCTGATCATAAGAAGTAGGCTTGAACCTGCATCTGTACAATCAAACCACTTTGTGTTGTCACCCCTAAGTCTAAGTTCAACTTCCACATTTCTACTAACAGGTCTCTATTGAAACCTGCCATAGAGAATGCATTAGTTGTTGAACTTGACTTTCTGCTGAAAGCATCAGCCACCACATTCTCTTTACCAGGGTGATAATCTTTTGTCACATCATAAAGATAGTGACGCCATGTCTTAAAAACATGAACTACATCAGCTATCTTTAGATCATATATCGGATAATACTCCGCATTCTATGCTACTTTCTTATTGTTACATTTCAATTTTATGTTTTACTCTTTTCTCTAAGTCATTTCATGTTGTTCATGTACCGTTCAGATTAGCTACCTATAAACCCTAGATCACTATCACTGCCAGATTACTTTACATAGAACAAATCTCAAGGTCTTATTTTACATAGATACTAGTATTCAAGGTTAAATCACTAGTGATATCCCTTGAACTACTACAACTCTAATCATTCTAGGGTTTGGTCCTTATCAGTAATATAGAATTATTGTGTGTGTGTGTGGTCGATCATATAGATCAATTTGAGCTGCTTGGGTCAATAGCATATTAACCCAACACTCAACTTTAATTATATTGGCTGAAAATTCAGTTTTCACAATAGTTTCTGTAATTCGTTTATTAAATAGCTAACAGAAGCTCCAAAAATTCTGGAAATTTTATATGTTATACCTAATGAAGTTTCCGACCTCCAGTAAAAATTTGAGATCATTTCTAATTACCGAACCTGCTTGATGCTGCCGCAGCTGCTTGCTGCTGCAACTAGGGCGCCACCCCTCTTGCTTGGGCGCCATGATTGGATGTCGAAACGCAGCTGAAAGCTGCGGAAGCTTGCTAGGATCTCAAGCACGAAACTTTTGACGCCGTTTTGAGTGCTAGCTGTGCCCAAATGGGATCTTGGTTGGCGGCTTGCTACAGCTGCAGCAACTGGCCACCGGCCGCCCAGGTTGCTAGGACCGCAGGTGGCTGGGAGCGCCGCTAGGGCATGGTAGAGAGGAGGGAGAAGGGTGGAGGAAGGATAAGAAGACGGCGCTTGCGAATCAGAGCCATGGGTGCTCAATTCGCCCATTCGATTCCCCCCCCCCATCCGCTGATAACCAGGCGCTGGGCGCCGCTTTCCCTGTTCTATCGGGAAGAGATAGAGGAGAAGAGGGTAGCCGACCCATATAAACAGAATAATTATCAATTAAATGGCCAAATTGCATCTTCAACCCATATATCTTAAAAAAACATCATAACTCTTGCCTCGAATGTCCAAATGGAGCGATTCTTCTTGCAACGTGCCAAGCACGGAATCCACTACAATCTTAAAGCGAATAATCATGCTAATTAGACCATTTTACTGGATCAAGATCTAACTGCATTTACGATCACTTAACTTAAATTAAGCCTTCTTAATTATGCATTAATTGTATCTTGGCATTTAACTTAAACTTAAATCTCCATAATGATGTACTAATCAATGTGCTTACTAGTTAATCATAGAGTGGGTCATAACATGTACCTACTGAAGCACTGGAGCAACTTGATGCACAACACCAAACACTTAACAAGAAAAGGGGCATCACTCTGTTGAAGAAGTTAATAGCGCTAAGTGGTAGTGGATCCAAATTGGTTGTGGAGTTTGATAATGGAGTAAATGCAATTGGAGTGAACCGCAATAATTTTGTAAACTATCTTGGGTGTGTCACTCGAAGCCATTGTGGTGTTAAGTATGATAATTGGCATAAAGTTCCTCAGGGGAAGAAAGACTTGATATGGAAGTATTTATGCGTGAGTTATTATTATTTGTAATTCTATTTTGCAGATTACAAATTATATTATTTGCAATTCTATTTTTGGATACTAGTTAATAAGAATTCTATTTTACAGAATCTGTTTGCATTGGATGAGAAGTTGCGTCGTAAAAGCATGATGCAACGGGCTGGAAAGATGCTTAGGAACTATAGGAAAAATCTCAACAGAGAATACATAAAAGATGGTGATAAGAAGAAGAAGTCAACCCTTGAACAGTGGAACTTCTTGGACAACGAAGATTGGGACAATTTTGTTGCTTCAAGAAAATCTGGAGAATTCAAGGTATTAGGCGTCACTCCCAATTTAATTAATATACGTTGTATTCACCTATTCAAGATTAACATTTAGTGCTACTAACCAAATCATTAATGTGCATACTAACTAGGCCCTCAGTGACGCGCAAAAAGCAAGGTGTGCACTGAATGTGCATGACCACACTATGGGTCCAAAGGGCTATGCAAGCATTCGCCAAAGACTACAGGCGGAGTCTGCGGCTACTCAGGAGTCTGCCACACCCATGCCTCGCCATGATATCTGGTTAGCTGGGAGGCAAAACAAGAAGGGTGAAATAAAGAAGCCCGTAATTGCTGAGGCGGCTGCGAAAATGGTAAAATACAACTCTTAGAGCAATCGTTTGAATATTTATTATTTGTGGTGTTAACTTACCAATTTCTGTTGATGGTGATTAGCGGGAGCTGCACGAGCAGAGGAAACAAGGCACATTCATCCCTCAGGGCACAAGGGATGAATTAACAGTTGCTCTGGGTAACCCAGAGCATCCTGGACGTGTTAGGGGTGTAGGCGCTGGTGTGGGCATCAAAGCATTCTTTGGACCATCCCAACGCAAACCTAGAGCGGGACTTTCACAAGAAGAGGTAACCTATTCTTTTTTTAGAATGTTACTACAAAAGGGAATTCAATAATAAGAAGCTAATGTTTCTTTTATCCATGTATAGGAGAATAAGAGAGTCGAGGATATAGTTGCTAAGAAGGTCAATGATATAGTTGTTGAGAAGGTCAAGGAAGAAATAGTGCGGTGGCAGGCATCTTAGGCTTCCAATCAGCCTATGGCGACCCACTCTTCTCCTGATGCACAGACTGCGAGTAATCCTGGAGACCCATCGCCTAACACGTCTGTTGTAAGTATTGTTTATGACA
Organism: Alisma plantago-aquatica; assembly: GCA_963693085.1. Lineage (NCBI taxonomy): Eukaryota > Viridiplantae > Streptophyta > Magnoliopsida > Alismatales > Alismataceae > Alisma > Alisma plantago-aquatica. Next base: position 418,158,542 of record OY856413.1, read on the forward strand.
TTGTAGCTAGTCTTTTCAAGATGATATGTTTTCAAGATGATATGTATATATGTATAACATTCTTTACGTAAATTTGTAGGCATTGAAGCCATGCCGCTTAAGAATGCAATACTATGTTGTTACAGAGGCGCAGGCTTACCAGTCCCTTCCTGGGGAAACATTTCATGGGACTCCAATGCCGCAGGGCTACGTTCGTGTGAGCCCGATATGTGTATTACCCGATTGGAGGGAAGCTGCATTGCCATATGTCCACCCAGATATTGATACACTTGGTGAGGCAGAAGGCGGGGTGATAGTGTGGCCCAAAGCAGATGTCGTCTACACTACTGAAATTGTAAGATAAATTTATATTACTTTAGATTGTTAATGTGTATATATGAGGTCAACTGATCTGAAATTATATATACAGGTTAAAAAGAAGACACCCGGAGCACCTAGGCCTCCACCTCCACTTCATGCATTACCAAGTTGGGTTCCAACTGACCTAAAATACCCGTTAGGTCCTGCTTGTAGGGGAATGACATGTTGGCTACGGGCACATAATATACATTGACCTATAATTGTTTCTTTAGAAGCAGATTATGCAGGTCAATCATACAATAGCTCTTTATTTATACAAGATATTATTGAGTTGTTTATGTATGATTGGCTGAATACATCAATGATAGAGACATGGATAAGGTGAGATCTTATTTATACATCCATATACCTTGTGTAAGATCTGGTGATCTGGTTTCTTATATATTAATGCATACGTAATACATGTTTTGCAGCTACTTAGTCGAAGACCAATGCAAATAATTTGCATTTGATCATGTGGGTTTTTTTATTCCATCATTGATTAGTATGGTAGCTAAAGACCCTGATAGTGTTCAAAAATATTGTATAGATGCTTTTACAATTTTCGGTCAGCAAAAGAAGACGATAATAATAGCTCCATTCAAGGTCAAGTAAGTTTACTTTATTTATAATTTGGACTTAAGAAAATTCCATTTTTATTGTGCATTTTGAGTTATTAAATTTAACTTTTTTACCTCTAGCGGTAGACATTGGGAGTTACTAGTTATTGTCCCCGGGATGTTCACTGTTTATTATCTAGATCCTGCGGGAAGTACATTGAACACTAAAATTGGAAACATATTGAGAATGCCATTATTCTGGTGAGAAATATTTCATTTTTATATCCGTTAACATCTGTTATTACATTACTGTTTAATTATGCAATTTACTGTGTTACATTAACATTTAGGGGTTTAGATACATTCAAAAATGCTGGAGGAAATGTCCCAAGGAGAAAGAACCAGCCAATAATTTGGGAGAACGTAAAAGTAAGTTCCCGACTCCAATGTATATATTATTTATGTGAACTGTGCTTAGTTGTATTTTTTAATATTTTGTATGTTTCAATTTATAGTGCGCTACACAAGACAACGGCTGGGCATGCGCATACTATGTGATGCGATTTATGCAGATGATTATCCGACATACCGCATTGGATATTAATATCATACATGAGGTATTATATATAGTCTCATTAGTTAGTATGAAATATATCAATCTTATTTTTATATTATTACTTATATATACATCATTCTCTTTGCAGGTGTTTAAAACTGACCACACTATAGGTAAATTCTTAAAAAATATACATGCTCCATATACGATGGAAGCATTAAATGAAATAAGAGAAGAATGGGCAAAAGCCATACAAGCAGTGGTGATTGTAAGATATAATTGGGATGCTGATAGCGATGTTGAATGATATTTTGTAAATGAATATTTCTGAATGTTTATACATGTCTGAATGTTTCTATGTGTATTTGAATGTTTCTACATGTGTGAATGTGAGAATTGAATTGATGTATGAATGTATCTACTTGTGTGAAAAAATATTTGTTGATTTTGCAGGTTTGTGGCATGTTTGTAGGCTGATATCAATGGATGTCGTAAACCTGCAGTTCAGAAAACTGAACTGTAGGTTCTCATCCTGTTGACCAGCCACAGCAGGCCTGCAAACTGATAAGAAAAAAAAATAAAGTATAGGCGTCGGTTATTTATAGAACACCGTCATCAAAGGCCTACAACATCGGTTATTGGATAAAAACCGACGCCTAATATGACAAACAACCCGACCGTGAAGGAAAGCACGGCCGTGGTGGAAAAGGCGTCGCTTATTCATATAAAACTGATGCCTATAGTACTAAACACGGCCGTGTCGTCTAGGAGTATGGCGTCGGTTGTTCAGTTGTTAACCGACGCAGAATGTGTCCTAGGTGGTGCCCTTTTTTGTGGCGTGAACCCTATAGATGCCGACCAACTATATATAACTGACGCCTATAGATCATATAGGCATCAGTTAGAAAACTGAAGCCGAAGAGTTCGACCTTTAGCGGCGCCCACATAGGCGTCACTTGAAAATCTTCGCCAAAGGGGGTTAAACAACCGACGCCAAAGGCGTATTATGTAGTAGTGATAATGATCTTATCAAGAGAAATCATACGCGATCCAGTTCAATGTGGCTTGCAAGAGAGCATAATCGAACATTTATTAGGTGGTTTGAAGAGAAAGTCTTTAATCAACTATCTCAATTACTGAATAATGTTGTTGAGAACATAAAATGGCTCGCCTTTAAGCCAAAAATGGATGTCATGTCATATGAAGGTTATGACATAAACGGATTTTCATACTACACAAAGCGTCAAGATGAAAGTAGTGTAGTTCAAAATAGTAGGGTTACTGTTCAAGCTTGTTCGTTGTATTTTGCTAGTGCCAAAGATAAAAGACCACGCGAAGCTGAGATGTCATATTATGGTGTCATTGAGGACATATGGGAATTGGACTATACAAATTTCAGAGTTCCTATCTTTAGGTGTAATTGGGTTGACAACAACAAAGGTGTTTTAGTGGATGAGTTGGGTTTCAAATTGGTTAATTTTAAAAATATTGGTGAGAAAGATGAGCCATTCATTATGGTAGACCAAGCAAAACAAGTATTCTATATTGATGACCCGGAAAATAAAAATTGGTTTGTCGTTCTCCATGGAAAAAGATAGTTTATTGTAGATCCTATAAATGAAGAAGAATACTACGAAAAATATGATGATTCCAGCCCATTCTCAGTTGGTTTTCCAAGTGTAAATGTTGAAGATAACACTAATGAATACTATAAATGTCAAGACCATGCTGAAGGAATTTTACTTGACTAACAACTCAACCAATACTAGAGGCATGTATTCTTTGAATTATTTATTTTATTATCATTCAAGCACGTAATCTTTTAAATATACATCATATATCATTCAACCACTTGTGCTTTTATTATCACTTATGTTTCTTTTATCATGTATACTTGCAGGTTCTAAAATGGCAAGTGAAGATGAACATTCTGAGCATGAGCACCATGAGGATGGTAGTGGTGATGCTAAGAAAAGTAGAGGTCCCACACTTATGCGTAGGCTACAGGAGCTTAGGGCCAAAGGGGAGAAATTGGCATTCCAGTTTGATGTCACAGGAGCACCTATTGGGGAACATGCTAGTGCTTTCAAGCATTACGTTGGGGTGACCGCGCGCAGTCAGGTGCCAATAGATATAAAAAATTGGCATGCTGTTTCTAATACCTTAAAAGACCTCCTATGGAAAGATATATATGTGAGTGGAAGTGAAATTATTTTAATATGTTTTTGTTTATTGATTCTAATTTAGTTTTTCATCTATGGAAACATATCCTTTTTAAGACAACATTATTGCTTCTTTTTCATGTATAGGGTGTTTTTCATCTAAATGAAAAAGATCACAAGAAAAAGTGCAAAACGTTGTGGTGTACGATGGAGGGATTTTAAGACATATCTCAAAAGGGCATTTATAGATAATCCTAAATAAAAGAAGAAAGCAACAGATATGTATATTTTTATAGACCCTGAGGTGTGGGAAAGATTTGTTGTAGCTAGGAACACGGAAGAGTTTCAGGTAATAAAAATTGTGATCTATTGTATGAATCTTTAATTTTATACAATTAAGGAGGTGAATCTTTTTATATATGTTTTCCAAGTCTAAATTGCAATACCTCATTTTAAATGATCAGGCTATTCACGAGGCCCAAAAGGAAAGACGGGCCAAAAATGTGCATGACCATCGCTTGGGGCCCGGTGGTTATACCTTCCGCCGCCAACTACAAGAGAAGCAACTCTCTTCTGGAGAAGAGTCTAGTACAACTCAAGCTGAGTGTCCACCCTGACACTTGTAGTGAATTGATGCTAGAAAGAATCAAGCAGGTGAAATTGTCAACCCTGCAACTAAGGAGGTGGCATAAAAGATGGTAGGTTTATCCCAACTAAGTAAAGAGTAACTCCCACAAACTTATATTTATTTATATCTAATTGATATTGTGATTTAATATTTTTATTAACTATGAATAGATTGATCTCCACGAGCAAAGGAAGGAAGGAAAGTTCATCCCAACTGGCCACATGGATGAACTATCAGTTGCTCTTGGTACAAAGGAGCAACCTGGTCGTGTTAGGGGATTAGGAGCTGGCATAGGATTCAAGTCTTATTTTGGCCATTCACAATCTAAAAGAGGTCGTGCAGGAGGTCTTACACAAGAAGAGGTTGAAACATTAGTAGCACAAAAAGTAAAAGAAATAATGTCTTCATTTCAGCCTACTCAACCTTCTCAACCTATTCATACTGTGTGTCTATCAAGTGATGATGTACAAGCCCATGCTCCAATTGTAGAAGGTCATGGGAGCACTCCCAATGACCCACCACAAAAATCTGCAGTAAGTTTTTATTCTATATGTTGTGTTATTAGTATGATATATATATGATATATATATAGTCGTAATAGGTATCTGGTTTACCGCTTCGTATATAACTTATATTATTTCAATTCTAGGTTGGTATGAACTATAAACTTGCAGTGGAGGTTCCAGAATATAATGTTGTGGCAGCGGGTAAGGTATACAACCTTGGTGGTACATTGCATTGCCAACAAATTACTGATGGCATTTGTCGTGTATCCATCCATCTTGTGTATGACGGAATGGGGGACAAACCACTACCCATACCTAATCCTGAATATAGTACAGTTGAAGAAGCGAAGGGTGCTATGGTGGGTTGGCCTAGACACTTATTTATCAATGACAAAGTATACCTTTATTCTACCATATTTTTCATATTTGACTGCATATATATACTCGTGCAGTATAAGTATGTAATTTTAATTAACATGTTTGCAAACCAAAAAGTAAAAATTCTACTAGTCGTCCTCATATGCCCAAGCCATCTTTTATTCCAAAATCCACATTCGATGAGTTAGGAAGTAAATGTAAATATTTGTGTCGATACTTAGCCAACCAAAGCTCTAGATTACAAATGTTGATCAATTTAACAGAAGATGCAACTGGGAGGGACTTTGACAGTTATATTTTTCTTGATGATATTATAGAGTTGTTCTGGTATGATTGGCTGAATACTTCAATAATAGAAGTATGGATAAGGTAAGGATATATCAATATAAAAAATTCCAATACACATTTTTTGCATATTTCTATATATGGAAATAATTACAAATGTTTTACAGCCATTTATATACCGATACCACAAACTTTGATATAAAAAATGTTGGATTCTTAGTTCCTTCAATCACTAGTCAAGTGGCGACACATATTGAGGATGTGAATGAGTACTTCTCTACTGCATTCAAATATTTTGCTAGTGAGGGGAAGGAAATTATCCTAATTCCTTTTAACGTTCAGTAACTATTATTATTCAATATAATTATAATAATAAATAAAATTATTTATTTTAATGTTTGTTTTATTCTTACTCAGAGTTAGACATTGGGAATTAGTGGTGATTGTCCCAAAATTGATGACTCTTTATTATCTTGACCCAATGGGTAAAACAACAAGAGGTCACAAACTGAAATTGTCAACTATGAAGTAAGCATAAATTTAGTCAATTCTTCAACATGATATTTCTATTTAGAATTTCTATTTTACCAACTATCGTTTAATTGATAGGGGTATAAAGGCTTTTCGTGAAGCTGGAGGACAAATACCCACAAAATTAAAGACATTGACTTTGAAAAATGTCAAGGTAACTACTTTGACAACTGCTTAGTCTTATATGTATTAATTTTCAACTCTTACATGTCAACTCTTATAGTCTTATCTCAACTCCTATTTATAGTAATTTACTAACATTAAGTATAATTCGTTATTTGTAGTGTCCTATACAAAATAATGATTGAGCTTGTGGCTTCTATGTAATGAAATATATGCAAGCTATTGTCAAACAAGCATCACATGACATTCAGACTATAGATCAGGTAATAAAAAATAACATCATAAATTTACAAGTGATTGTAGTAATTTTATAAAATATTAGCATGTGCATTTTCTGTTACAGATCTTTACAACTCAGCCTTACACACCTGATGACTTAAATGAATTCCGAGAAGAGTGGTCATATGCTTTTCTAAATGAAGTCAATATAGCATTGGATTGAATATGTCAGCTCTATTTATATATGTGATTTTCAAACTCTTTCATATTTACTTTTGTATCTGACATTTAATATCATCTCAGACCTTGCAATCTATCATTTTGTAAATTGTGATGTGATTATGTGTAAATCAACTGAATATATGAATCATTTTTGTTATGAATGTATGGTTTGGAATGGTGACAGTTGAGAATCAATGCCCCCCTCTCCCAGAATATACGAATCTTCTTGTTCTTCTGTTCTGTTTCTGTTTCATTAAAAAAAATTGTAACTTCTAGCGTCAATTTTTTTAAATAACTGACCCTAGAGGTCTGGTTATCAAGCTCAATCTGTAGACCTTCTAGCGTCAGTTTTATTAAATAACCGACCTAATAGGTCCTCTATAAGGTCAGTTTTTTAGGAAAACCGACTCTAGTAGGTCAACAGATTGAGCTCCAGACCCTCTAAGGTCGGGTATTTATATAAAAAAATGACCCTAAAGATTGAATAACTGACTGCAGACACTCCCTCGGTCGATAATTTAGTCGACCGAAAACCTATCGGTCGACAATTTTGTCGACTGAATGTCTCTCGGTCGACAAATTTATCGACTGAATAAATCTCTGATGCTTCATACAATACTTTTTTGGTCGACAATTTTCTCGACCGAAATAATTTCAGTCGAAATATTTCTCGACCGAGATAGTTTACATGATCGTTTTTTTTTAGAATAACCGACCTTACAGGCTCTTTTTTCTCGTTTGAAATAATCTCGGTCGAAATATTTATCGACCGATAAAGTTTACATGGTCGGCTTTTTTGGAATAACCGACCTTACATTCTCTTCTTTTCCCGCTTGGGTCATAGTTTTTACAACCTCTTGGGTCGGTGTTTACTCTGTAATGTCAGTTTTCTTTGGTCAAGAAAATTGACGCCATAGAATAAATTCTATAGGGACGACCACTTAGGGGTCTGTTATAAAGTGACGGCTTAAAAAAATTGGCCCGGGTCGGTTATAAAGTGACGGCTTAAAAAAACTGGCCCGACCGTTCATGTACTAGTGCGGATAGCTGGGACTGGCCTTTTGAGGATCATGGTGAATTCTCTACTAGTTCGGCCTACAGTTGGCTGAGAGAGTCCAAGGACATCTCTCTGGCTGAAAATTGGACTCTCTGGCTGTATGGAAACCCCGTGACCCAGAGAGACTGAAAATCTTCGCTTGGCTCTTGGAACACAAAGCGCTACTGTACAATGCGGAGAAGCAGAGACGGCATATTGATGTTGACTTAACGTGTCCGGTGTGCCACAACGCACCGGATTCTCTTCTTCACAACATCTGAGACTGCTCAATTATCACCCAGATTTGGAGAAGGTTATCAATGCCTCTCGGCTTCTTTAGCATGGTTGAAGACTCATGGATTACATCTATCATTTCACCACCTAGTCATCTTCAGCCCCTGTTTCTCCTTCTTGTGACTAGCTGGCATGTGTGGAAAATCCGCAATGACCTCGTGCACCCGGGGAAACCTCCTAATATAAAGTCCAGTATTGCCTTCATAAAAGAAAGATCCAACACCATCTCCAGTGTGATGCCTCCCAAGAGCAAGAAAAGTATACCGAGATTATACGTCCATCTGCTCTAGAGATGTGCTCTGCCTTCTATGCCTTCGCTGACGCCTCATACCTTCACAACATTGCCTTGGCCGGCGATGGGTTATCATGTTGTCTCACATTCTGGCACCAATATTATGGGAGTAGGAACCAACAACCTAGCTCGCTCGGCTCTTGAAGATGAAATTCAAGGAATTGTCCTTCCAGCTCACCTATGTAGAAGGCAAGGTTTTCAACATGTGTCCATCCTTTCCGATGCCCAGAAATCTGTCTCTATTCTGTCAAGTTCACTCCCACCCCCTCCAACGTTCCAGGCTTATTGGAGACGATTTCAAGATGACTGGAGGCACATCCATGGTGATACCCTACAGCTCATCACCCGTGTACTGAACCCTGTTTCAGATGCAGTAGCAAAATAAGCCCGTCTTTCTAATTCTAGCTTTCAATTCCATTCATTTAAGCCTACATGACTAAATATCGCGATGTAAACGTTAAGTTCAGTAATTGGCCTGTTCCGGGGCACAGGGTGAATAATTAAACTCTCGATTGCACACAAAAATTTACATTTTTATGTTAACTTTCTTTCTGAAAAGGTAACGTCAAATCAACTTAGTTTTTCTAACGCCTTTGTGAGTACGTTTTGCATAGCAACCAGTAATGATACATAATTGTGCACATGAAACATGCAAAATTTGTTGGTTGTCCTTTTCAATCATTTTCCAACATATCCTGCCAATGTGATACTTCCAAGAGATTATTTTCCCCTTCACTTTGAATGAAATACATCCTTATAAAAGGTTAACGTGAAAACCAGCATACTATTTTTTTTGTACGACCTTGTAAGTACATTTTGCATATAGCTAACAGTAATACATAATGTTGCACAAGGGAACAGGCAAAATCTGTTGGTTGTCTTCACCGATCACATTCCAAGATAGCCAAGCAAAGTGAACATGCAGGTGGTATTTTATCCTTTCAATCTGTATATAGTGCATCGATGTTGCAATCATACAAATATCTGGAGACGTCGAACATGACAATCGTTAGCATCAAGTAAATAACGAGGACTGGGGCATTCAGTTGGATGTCTGAATTAAAATTTTGTAACCACATGTTATAAGATGAAACTGAGATTTATGACAAACTGTCAATAACTCCTATATGATTTTTCAAGCATTGGACGAGCTACGCACATCATAGTCACCGATTTTGGTAATAAAAAAGTGTCATTAGTAACTATCTTGTATGAAAGTTGAGAGTGAAATTAGCTTGGTTCTCTCATGCGTTTTTGTATTATTTGCAAGACAAATAGAAATGTATAACATATAGCGCACATGGGAAAAGACACAATCAATAGGCAGGCTGTCTTATTCAATCCCCCTCCACAACATACCGAAACGAAATGATACCTTCAAATGGCATATAATGAATGCACCGTGATGCAGTTATACACATATATAGAGACATGTGGACATGGCATGCAATTGAATCCATTAAATGGAGAGGATTTTGGCAATCGTCTCTCTGCCGACCCTACTATTGCCGGTAAGGGGACAAACCAATTTCTCCTTTGTCCGTCATCAGAATAATTTAGCAACCACCAGGGAGTGAGATCGCCGTATCCACTTCCCTGCGGCATGGGGTGTTTGTTTGTTTTTGCCGGTATGGCAGGCAATGCTCCTTCTGCGCCTTCCATCCGATATGATGCAGCAAGTGCATACACGCACACAATATTCAATCTAGTATTTTCTCACAAATGCCCCTATATTTGCCAAAATTCGTAATAAACCCCTCTCCTTTTTCTAGTTCCTTCTCACCCCCTCCGAAAAACGTATTATAGGACCGCCTATAATAACATGGTAGAATCCAATAGAAATTCGTTATAGAGTACAATGTGTGTTTCTCTCTCCTTATTTTTTTTAGAGGGTGGGATTTTGAAAAGGAGAGAAGAGGAGATGGTGCGTTGTGATTGGTTGTCCTATAAAAAAGATATAGGACCGATCCTATAGTATGTTTTTTGCTATTGTTACCCCTCAATACCAAATAACTCATTGTTGTTAGGCTTCTCTCTAACTATTTGATGGAGGTTTACTTAATACAGGATCACATAATTCATGGTCAACTCCAAAAAGTTGATTGAAATCGTTATATGAACAAACACAATTATATGAATTTACTTTGTGCTTGTTTTTAGGGATGTTAGAACTCCTAATCCAAGTCAAAAGGCTAACCGATTCCCAGACTAGTTAACCATGAAACTAACTAGAACCTGAGTTTAGAATACTCCTTCAAATTCAGAATTAATCTAGGTTGTAAAATTAAAATGCTTCCTCGACTTATGTTTTGGTCAATGTGTGAAACTTGGAACCAACTAACATATGTCACAATTAGAATCTAAAAGCTAGATGTATATATCAAAATTCTCGTTCTAAATCACCCAGATTTCTTACTAGTCTAGTAAAAAACTCTAACCAGGAACCGACATAGACTAAGATTTGTTCGAACCTAGAAGCGATGTGGATTGTAAGTGTTAGAACATGTAATGGACAAAGACTTCTATTCACTCAGTTTATTTGAACTCATAACCAACTCAAATTGTTAAATCTAGAACTCGAGTCTATTTTCTAATGAGGCTTGCTATGCTGACCAATTTTGGGACCCAAAACGGAACTCCAAGTATTCTCCACGACAAGTTAGAAGGTATAACAAATATAATAAGTTTATTTGTTATAGCTTCTACCTTGTGGTGGAGAATGTGTGGGGTTCTATTTTGGGTCTCAAAATGGTGTTCACGTAGCATATTTCTTTTTTAATTAGGAATAATTGAGTTCACAGGTTCAGACCTCCCACATTTGTGCATGTTTGATTCAAAATAATAGAATATTTTTACTTTTTTAATTAGGAATAATTGAGTTCACAGGTTCAGACCTCCCACATTTGTGCATGTTTGATTCAAAATAATAGAATATTTTTAATATATAGAAACAGACTGGGTATAAGCTAAATAGCATAATATTTTGAATCTAAATTTAAATTGAAAAGTGAATTTAGTTCTCAACAAGTATTGTGCTTGGATTATTTATTTTAAAACAATCAATAGAGTGAATGATATGCTGCAAAACCATTCTCGTCTAATTAAAACAAAAGTGGTTTTGGGTTCTAATTTTGACATTCTCGATTGATTTTAGGTTCTAAGAAACAAACCAAATTTTGAGATTTGATTAATGCCTGATTAACATTTATATTTCAGGCTAGTTCAGGGATTGAACAAATCCACATATGGGTTAATCCCTAATAAGATTAGCAGAAAATTCAAATTAGTCGGAACTAGAACTTTTATGTACTTAGCTTTTATATTCAAATTTTGAAAAACCCAATTTAAAACTGAATTTTAAATGTTAATCAAACATTCTAAGTCCGGTTTCAAATTTGATCAAAGTGACTAAAATCAAGGTCCAAGTTGGTTTCTCGAAAAAGATCTAGATCTTTAGATTACTAGTTCTAACATCCCCAACAAAAAATAGAAAACGAATACTTCTAAACAACATCATGTCATTAATTGTGTCGGCTAATTCAATGTAACACTTTCTTGAAATTCGTTGAATGGGCCCGCGTGATATGTGATCTAGTATTAGAAGAGGACGGATTCAGGTAAACATTCCGTCAAATGGTGTCACGGCTGGTTAACGACAAGGGCTATTCGGCTAAAGACAGCGGGTGAACTGAATCAGGAATTATTGGAATTTCTAAATAAATGGAGCTTTTGAAAAGAAAGAAAAAAAAAACTCTTCAATATGTACGCAGCATTTCTGCTTCAGCGTGATTTTCCCCTTTGATGAGTACAGTTCATTTGTGTCCATGAAATGAATAGTATGAATAATAGAGGTGCGTGGAAACTATCATGGGATTCAGAGTCTTCCATGCCTATACAACTATACAAACATATAAAGCTGGAGTTTCCCGTCTTGCAGAAAGTAGAGCTCGCTGACAACCATTGCAATGGAAACCAGAGCTAGAGTGAATCATTTGGAATTCCACAGGACACTGTGATTATTCTGAGTATTGTAAAAGGCATCGATATCCCTGCCAAGGACACAAGAGTCATGATGGCACGGCAGGCTGCTGGTATGTACACATCACCGAACGGAGAGAACCAACACGACAACAACAGGGGAAACAGATCACGGACAAGAATCTTACAGCTACTAACACTGGTTGCTACAATGGAAGGGGCCGGTGGTACAAACACTGTATCAGTCTATGTCATCAAGAACCCACTAGTCAGAAGAAGAGGAAGACGACGACGACAGAGAAGCACTGGAGTCCACCAAGGAAGACGGGAGAAGCGGGGAGCAGCACACGCTGAGGAACGCGTCAGCGATGATGCCGTGGACGCTGGACGGATTGAGTGCGAGGTAGCAGTAAATGAGTTCCTCCATCTCACCCCAGTCACGGACACCAACTTCAGCCACCATCTCGGCCACGGACGCCCGGAAGTCTGCCAGAGGATCCCGAGAGCAAACAACCGCACAGATGCTCCCTTCGGCGTAAGCGCCGCGCAGCCCCTCCGGGAGCTGCGCCGAGAAGCTCAGCCTCTCCCCTTCCAGCGCGGCCTTCCTCCGCATCATCCTTGACCTCCTCCTCGCCGCCACGGCGTCGTCCATAGAGCCGCTGCAGAGCTGATCAGCCAAGTGGGCGTGGTGCTGCCTTGCGGGAGTGTCTGCCGCTTCAATAGGTGGGGCGGTGATGCTGGGAGCTTATTTATGCTGCTGCTGGTAGACGGGATGCGTCGTGGGGGCCCGTCACGTGGTTGGATGCCGATGTTTGTGCTTGTTGTGCTGTTTCGGATGCGGTTGAAGGCGGTCATGTGGTCTGCTGTAGTGCTGCGGGCTTGGCAAATGGGACGACGGAGATGCATTTATAACAGGGAAGATGAATTTCCAGGGGTAATGTATCTATACATCCCCCAGGATCTGCTGCTCCTGGTTTGATGAGGAGTAGGCTACACCTTACAGCAGATGATGCCACGTTTTAAATACATTTAATCCACACCTCACTATGTGATCTGCTGTTACAAATGTACATAGATGATCAAAGGAGTAGGCTACACCTTGCAAAATAAGGAGTAGCAGATTCGTCCTCATCTATACATAGCCATAAGGTCATAGGTCGTGTAGGTTTTGGAGTTTGTGTGGGAAGGGTTTTGGAGCTTGCTAGTACAGACCTCTTGTACTTTTCCTGGATGGTTTCTGGCTAAGTATGAGATTCTTAAAATTTGCCTCCGGGTTTGTGCAAATTCGGACTATTACTGCCCAAGTTTAAGGGAAGGTGTCACGAGTGAAGGGGGCAGCTATTCAGTGCCCATTTGGAAGTTTGATGTAGTCATTGGATCGCTAAGCTTGGGCACACAATTCAAGCAACCGTAATCCACAGTTAATGCTACAACAAGAGATAAGCCAGCTTGCTGCTAGGATTCCTGGAATACTGGGCTACGTGTTTAAGGGTCAGGAGAAAGGAAAGAGAACAGGATAAGTGGATGGAGCAGTATAGGGGTATCATAAGATTATCCAAGGACATATATTCTTAATATCGTGTCAAATTAGTGTCCATCTTACATGCCAAAATATTCTTTTAGCGTTAACGTAGTATAAGCTATTTAAAAAAAAAATGAAAAACTCTAGTCCGGTTCGAGGTTTCTCGTAAATGACACGAGGGCTAGTACGGGTTACAAGAAACTCTAGAATAGGAGGTCTCTTATAGTTTTTTTTTTTGATAAACAGATTGCATTACATTAATAAGGCCGTACGGCATCTACAAAAGAGTATGTGGTTACACCATCTCGGGAACAAGAGAAAAGCCATCTTACAAGGTGAGATTGGAAATAAATGGAGACGCTTCAGCACGGATTCCTGTTTTTCGCGCACAGAGGCAGCTTTTTGATAGAATCCCTCCTCAATCTTGATCATCTTCTCAGAAGGGAAAACTCTGTATTTCCGAACATAAACTGGAACTACAAACTCAAAAGTATCGACAAAGACCCTAATCAGAAAATCATCCCAGCGAAAGGATTTGTTCCAACAAACTGTACCCAGATAAAAGTGACCAGGGGAGACCTCGTCACTGGTCATGATGCTAGGGGAAACCCAGATCTTGACAACCTCCAGATCCGGAGGAGAAGCCATCCAAAAAGATGGAGATAACGGCCGCTTAAGGCGGCGAGCAACAAGGCAACTAACAGCCTTAGCAGCTAAACAACGCAAACCAAAGAAAAAAAACTAGAGCAATATAAAAACGGGAACAGTAAGAAGCGGGGGTAAGGAAAGCAGCCCCGATCAAGCCAGAACAGCGTCGAGAAAGGGTGTGAGAGGAGTCGGCGAGGCCAAATACGACTCCAGGAAGAGTCACACCACCAAAGGAAACAAGGACAGCCGCCAAGGGAGCCCGGGAGCCCGCGAACAGACCCACAGTCGTCGCGGCCGACTGAGGGGAAAGCAGACTATCACTCGGCCCTGTGGTAACACCACCGACGCTCGAACCACCACCCAGACCGCAGCACCGCGGACTGATCACAGGCTGAGGAAGATCCCAGGGGGAGACCAGCAGGGCTCACCGGCCGCCGCCTTCCCCCCCGGGAGGGGAAGCTACCGAGCCGCTCGCGCTTTTGCTAAATCGCCAGAGCACTCGTGACCTCTCTTATAGTTTTCTTATACATGATTTAATTTTAATATCTTTGTTTAGTAAAATTAAAGCTTTGGTTAAGAAAAGTTCAATGGGTGTGGTTTGTATTATCCATATCAACAAAGATGCGAAGATCCAGATTTTTTCGAAAGTCGAACAACATAATGTTCAGTATTGAGTGTGCATAGGTTGAAGGAACTTTAAGAAGATTGACCAATGGGAATTCTTCACTAGGGAGTGTATCACTAAGCGACAACCGCAATGGAGGGTTGTGGTTGGTATGTGGGATAGGTGGTTGTTACAATCCTATTTATTTTTGACATTATTTGTGTTGTTGTCGTATCAATTTTAGGAAGTGCCTCCTACATGATAGTTGCATCTTAATGTTGAACCATCTATTTTACAAAAGGGTACCTTTATATGTTCATTTACTATATAAGGATAAAAAATATTTCCATGTGCATGTCGAGCAACAAGGAATATTTACTAGTGAGTTTAGATTTGCTACTCCTGGCTGGGAAAGGAGTGTTGGAAATATGAAAATGATTTGTCCCATGTCCAATTGGATTTGGACATGAGTAGGAGTTGGCCTGTGCTACCAATCCTAATAGGAGTCAAATCTAAAAGGGAAGAAAGATAGATTCATATATGCAATATGGAGTTGGACTCGGAGTTGGACAATGATTTCTATTTGCAACCACATGATATGGAGGCCTATAAATAGAGGTCCTAGAGGAGGCCATTGAGACATCCCACTGATTGAGGTGTGATCCCTCTAGTTACTTGTTGGTGCCTTCTATGGTAGAAGACCCTGAGAACAAGAACAACTAGAGGAGTTGTCTTGGTTGAATAACAGAGAGTCAGTGAATTTGCCTTGAAGCGAAGTAGCGATTGATAGTCGATGACACAATTGGTGTACTAACATAGTAGCTCTCTTGGTTGATAAGAGATGGCCAATAACTTTGTCTTGAAGCAAAGTAGCGGTTTGTAGTTTGCGGTTACAGATGCAGTGTTGCCATAGCGACAACGGTCTGACCCAGTCATCGTTCATAGTGACATCAAGTAGTCCCCAACAACGACAGTGGCCTCGTGAGGAGATCAAATAAAGAGGGAGGTTTTGTACACAGTGGGTGTGATTCTCTTCTTCCTCATCTTTATTCTTGTGTGGGGAGGGCTACCTAGATTTATGGGTAATTGAATCCAGGCATTGTAGGTTGTAATCTGAATTACATAGTGCTTGTTAGACGGTATTGCTCTGGGGCTTTTCTCTCTTTTTCTTGGAGAGATTTTTCCACGTTAAATGTGGTGTGTTTTTTTGGTTTATACGCTTGTTGATGACGCTTCCGTAATAAGTTTTTATCACATCTGGGATTGTATCGGTACAACATACCAAACAAGTGGTATCAGAGCGCAGGCTGCATATACTAGTCCAAATGGGAAAGGATGAAGATGCGACAATGATAAAGTTGATAAGTACAAATTGACAGATTTGGAAATATAAGACGGAGGATATTCTCTATTACAAATATATGTGCAATCCAATAGAGGGACAAAAGCCACATAGTACGTCTGATGCGGACTAGAAGAAATTAAACTAGAAGATTGTTGAAACAGTTCCTAAGTGGCTCGACATTTTCATGTTTCATCACGTCTAAGAAGAGACCAATGCCAAAGACATGTGGGAGAAGCTCAAGAAGTTATATGAGAGGAAGACTATCACAAATAAAGCTTTCATGATTAAAAAATTAGTGAACCTCAAGTACCGGGATGGTACAAGAGTTGTTGAGCATATGAATGAATTATGAAGCCTTGGAAATCAACTGGGGTCCATGAAGATGGTTCTTGATGATGAACTCTAGGCTCTACTTCTTCTGGGATCATTACCTGAAACTTGAGAGATGCTCGTAGTGACAGTCAGGAATTCTGTACAGGAAGGTAAGTTGACATTTGACTAGGTAAAGAGCAGTCTACTGAATGAAGAGACTCAAGAACGAGCCTCAGGCGACAGTAGGTTAGAGGTGTACTTCACAAAGAGAAGAGGCGTCGATAGAGTGAGAGACAGTGGTAGATCCAAGAGCCGCGGTGAGTCCTAGAACCACGAGAAGTCTCGTGGTAGATCTAAGTCAAAGAGTAGTAGAGGGTGCTTCCGTTGCGAAAAGCCAGTCCATTTCAAAAGGGATTGCAAGGTTTGGAAAAAGAAACATGGGTCTAAAGTCAAAGACAAGCAAGATGACGAAAATAATACTGCAGGACAATGTCGGATGATAGGGACGATGACGACAATGTGGTCTTTACAGTCTAAGAGCAATGTTTGCATGTTGAGGATGATGACTCTGAGTGGGTGATGGATACTACAACTTCTCATCATGCTTCACCGAGTAAGGAATTCTTCACTACATTTAGGAAGGAAAACTTCGGGAGGGTGAACATGGGAAATTCCAGCTTCTCCAAAATTATCAGGATTGGAGACATTTATGTTCAAGCAAGTGTCGGTTGCACGCTCACACTGAAAGATATTCATCACGTTCCAGATTTGCGGCTGAGTTTGATATCTGGTTCATTCTTTGATAGAGAAGGTTGTCATCTAGATTTTGGTGGTGGGAAATGCAAGATTACCAAGGGGGGCTTGGTTATTGTGTGGGGCAAATTATGTCACGCATTGTATAAGACCCAACTTAAAGTGCTCAAAGGTGGCAATATCAATACAATTGAGGATCACCAAACAGATCTATGGCACAGACGACTAGGACACATGAGTGAGAAAACTTGAAGCTTTTATCAAAGCAGATATTGATTCCTTGTGGCAATGATATCAGTCTCAATTCATGTGATGCATGTCAGATAAGAAAGTATCGACATGTTTATTTCAAGAGAAGATCAAAGATGAAGTCACAACTTCTATAGTTGGTTCATTCGGATGTCTGTAGTCCGTTTGAGGTAGCTTCACTGGGTGGCAATTGGTATTTTTTCACATTCATTGATGATGCATCTAGGAGGGTGTGAGCCTACTTGTTGAAGACCAAGGATCATGTCTTTCAGTGTTTTCAGAAATTTTATGCCATGGTGGAGTGGGAGACAGAGAAAAAAATAAAGTGTCTCCGCACAGACAATGGAGGAGAGTACACCTTCAGGAAGTTCTAGGATTAATGTGCACAACATGAATACGACATGAAAGGACAGATCCCAGCACACCACAATATAATGGTACAACTAAGAGAATGAATTATACAATAGTGGAGAAAATTAGATGCATGTTGAAGACTGCAAAGTTACCAAAGACATTCTGGTGAGAGGTAGTGTGTATTGTCTGTTATCTGATTAATCGATCTCCATCAGTTCCTTTGGGTTTTGATATACCTGAGAATGTATGGACAGGCAAGGATGCAACCTATGCTCATCTTTGAGTATTTGGGTGCAAGGCTTATGCACATATTACAAAAGAAAAAGATAAAAACTGGATGATAAAGCGGTGACATGTATATTTCCTAGCTATAGAGATCATCAGTTTGGCTATAAGTTATGGGATCTTGTAAAAAGGACCATGAGCAGACACATAGATGTGACTTTTTGGTGAGAGTCAGACAGTTTCAGAGCCTAAGAGTGATGATGCAGAGACTTTAGGATCAGGTGATATTTCTTCTTCTGATGAGTATGAGGATGATTCAGCTTCTTCATAGGTGTAGTCTTTAGATGACGAAGAAGAGCAAGATGATCATCCTGAGCAGCAGAGTGAGAGCATATCGAGTGTTCCTGTTCCAGACGTACAGTTGAGTAATTCAGATTCACAGTCAGAGACTTCTAGGAAGGTGGAGCAAGATCATCACCAGGCAGAGTCCTCAGAGAAGCAGTTGAAGAGGTGTGATAGAGTCCATCATCCTTCATATAGATATCCAACATATCAATATATTCTCCTTACTGATCAGAGGGAGCCAGAGACTTATAATGAGGTACAAACTCATAGACATAAAGCATTTTGGCATCATACAATGCATGATGAGATGTCTTCTTTGTTGAAGAATGATACCTATGAGCTTGTGGTGCTTTCCAAGGGCCGGAAACTACCAAAGAACAAGTGGGTCTACAAGATGAAGAGATATGCCAATAGTAAGGATGTCAGATACAAAGCCAAACTAGTTGTCAAGGGCTTTGCTCAAAGACCAGGAGAACATCATCAGAGGTTTTCTGAAGCTTGGTATATAAGGTCAAAAACAAAATTTTCATCTAGGGTGGCTCGACTTACCACTCAGGGGGAGCCATCAAAGTTTAAACTATGGGCATGGAGAGAGAAATGATGTTACATGATACTTCTTCTTAGCTGCTTGGGAAAAAATTCAAGTCAAGAAGATGGATGAAAATGACATGATGTTGACATGTCTGAGGAGAATGGATCCATCACATGTGGTGATGGGGTTCAGAGGCTACTCTAGATGATCACTGACGACCACGTCTCCCTTATGGATCGGAGGGGGAGAATGTTGGGAATAGGAAAAGGATCCTTCCCATGCCTAATTGGATTTGGACATGAACAAGAGTTGGATTGTGCTACCAATCCTAATATGAGTCAAATCTAAAAGGGAATAAAGATGGATTCTTATGTGCAACATGGAGTTGAACTCGGAGTTGGACAAGGATTCTTAGTTGCAACCACATGCCATGGAGGCCTATAAATAGAGGCCCTGGAGAAGGCCATTGAAACATCCCACTAGTTGATGTGTGATCCTTCCAGTTGCTTGTTGATGCCTTCTATGGTAGAAGAGTCGAAGAACAAGAACAACTGGAGGATCTCTCTTGGTTGAATAAGAGAGGGTCAGTGACTTTGCCTTAAAGCAAAGTAGTAGTTGACAGTCGGTGACACATTTGGTGTACTGACTGAGCAACTCTCTTATTTGATAAGAGAGGGCCAGTGACTTTGTCTTGAAGTAAAGTAGCAGTTGGCGATTACAAACGCAATGTTGCCACAGAGACAACGGTTCAACCCAGTCATCGGTCACAGTGGCATCAAGAAGTCCCCAGCAATGACAACGGCCTCATGAGGAGATCAAGTAAAGAGGGAGGTTTTGTACACACTGGGTGTGATTCTCTTCTTTCTCATCTTTGTTCTCATGTGGGGAGGGCTATCTAGATTTAAGGGTAATTAAATACAGGTAGTGTGAGTTGTAATTGGAATTATATAGTGCTTGTTGGTCAGTATTGCTCTGTGATTTTTCTCTCCTTGTCTTGGGGAGAGTTTTTCACGTTAAATCTAATGTTTCTTTTTGGGATTTATACGCTTGTCGGTAATGCTCCTGCAATAAGTTTTCATCACATTCGGGACCGTATCGGTACAATGTCACCAACAAAGAATAGGTTACACTTTTATATATCTTTGTAAAGGTGTCGATATAATTACAATCACTGGTATGTTGACATGTGGCATTAATCCGGTTGGGTGTGTAGGCCACTTCATGCTCGTACGAGGTTAATTGATCTTGAGGCTCTACAATAGGTAGAGGGTAGCCGGAGTCACTCTTGTATTAGTAAAAGGGAACACTAACTCTACGTAGTGTACATGGGTCACCAAGCGCTCAAACTTGATGAATAGAGAGATAAGATTCCTATATCTATGTATTGTAACGAAGGCAATAGTATAAGTGGGGTAGATTATTGATGTAGATTTAAAATGTGATTAACTTGTCTTAGCCACCCGTAGTTTTACGTATCCGACATAGTTATATCAAGGTCATCTACAAATGGAATCTTAGTTCTTAGGCGATACTTTGGTGGCATTTAACAACCTAGGTCTTTGCAATTACAAGCAAAATAAAAATTACCAAATAAACATTTAATCTAATATACTTTTCCAATGAGGATGGATTGCCAACAGTTAATGGTCTTCTACGATCGGTAATCACTCACGTATCCATAACATACATTATATAATATACACATGTTATAACTAGATTGATGAATAATTAGGTAGCATTCTTTCCCCTCTCATCGGCAGATTAGTCAATGCTTAGCTGTTAGCTGCAGCGCATTCTATCGGCTTGATTCATCCAAAGTTCATTAGAAATAACACATCAATTATGAATATCGAATTCCACTCTAAAGGCTACGTCATTCTAGTATAAAATTAAATACAGTACTCCTAACTCTCCCTCTTTGGAATAGTTTTTAAGTATTACACATGATTATGGATGGTCGGTCCAAGAATTTACAACATTAAAACACAAGGTATATTGTTGGACATAAAAACAATAATAACTCATAGCAAATGTGTTTATAAATAAGAGGCATTTAATTACTCTCACAAGATCACACGCATGGGAGTTACTCGAAATAAGTACAACACAACAGATTGCAAAGATTGTGTAAAATTAAAGTAAGATATATCAAAGTAGGAGAAAGGGAACTCTTTTTGTGAAGTCAAAACACTTCTAGGAGCTCAACGTTTTCTTTCCATTTGCGAATTTGGTGTGATCACTCGATCAAAAAGAAAGGGCACTCAATTCTAGAAACATAAGCCATTGTTCATGGTAAAACGTGTTGCTAAATTTTATTGGTTGTGGGATATGTCTTCAAGGGTTGGTTGAAAGGAAAAAAACATAATGAGTAAATTGAGAAGGATTGGTACATGAAAACGATCATTGAAGAACATAAATTTCTTATAAATGAAAAACTGGTTTCTATAGTTTTACTAAAGAATGAAAAACTACTTTCAGTGTTGATTTTCGTAATACATGTAGAATGTTAAAGTAATAGGATCTCTAAATAATACAAAATTGTAGGTTAATTCTTGGTCGACCTTTATAAATGAAACTAGTTCTTGTATAGCAACAGTCTTAATGAAATATTCATTCTACCTTTCCAAAACACAAAAGGTATGAGGAGGCAAAATTTAGATCATTGTCATCCCACACTAATTGCACAATGGGTAGGTAGTGATTCTATAAAAGGAATAGCTGAAAATACATGAATAGTTCATAGGGATCCAGAACAGTTCAAAAAAACAAAGAAAAACCAGACACGTTCTTTGGGCCTTGCATCATCAATACACCATGTAACACCCCTAGACATAACACAAAAGAAGAGGAAACGACATGATATCAATAACATTTGCACTTAGGCATGCAAAAAAAATATCCTGCCAAAATTAGGAGCATCCACCATTGACTTAAAGTAATGTAAATATTCTCACGCTTCTTGTTACATAGAGGAAGCTAAGCACAAATGTCTTATTACATGATTCTAACAAGAGACTTTGCCATATAAAAAGGAAATGTCAATAACAAAATATTCATGTATGGAGGCACCCCACCTAAGAAATTTCTCTTAGATCCTAAATTTAAGTCCCTTTTCACAAGGAATCCTAAAGCTCCTCACCTATGAACATCTCATACACAACCATACATGAAGTCGATAGAACATAGCAAGATTGAGTGTCATGTATTATAACATTAGCCTATAATATTGAGACAAAAGATTAAATCATCTTGATATAACATTTTGATGTACTAAACTTTATTGTATTTCTTATGTGAATACCATCAACATGATTTTCACATACATTCTATGAATTGCATGGAAGTGTCATAAATTGAATCGAAGTGACTGAAGTTTCGATGAAGATTTTCATTGCTAGAAAGAATATATGTGGGTATTTGTACAAGATATAGTAATTAAGTTTAACATCATATAAAATTGATTAAATTTTCTTTAACATGATTTTAACCATGGTGAGATTATGGAACATAAATTACCCAACATATTTGCACCAAAGTGTGCCTAATTCATCAAAACCTAGAATAATGAACATCAAACTCAAAGCATTAAGAGGAACCAATAAACTATGCATGTTATTCATTGATTTAGTTTAGGTATGGTGCTCAATATATCCTGATCATAAATATCATATTCTCACATTTTCTTGAAAATATTAAAAAAAGATATAACTTAATTTAGTACTCATTCATGTATTCTTAAAAAAATGAAGCATGTGTAAGCCAAGGTTGGTTTGACTAGTAGTTGGTGTCTATTTTAAAAAGGATTTCCTTAGTTCAAATCTCCCTAGGGGTATTTTAGGTAAAAACCTCTTAGCAAGCACAATTATCAAGTGTCATCATGTGACAAAAAATTATTCTATTGGGAATGGTGCAAAAGTGACCTTCCACCTTATTTCTTTTATTGATGCTTACATTCTTTTTGGTGGGTCTATTCTGGCTCTACCAACTTGAGGTTTCCACAACAAAAAATGAAGTGTCAATAGATATAAACATAAATTATCTAATACATAAAATCCGCATATGTCATGTCATAAGTAAATTCAATGAATATTTATGTTCTCCTAACCCAACTCGAGAACAAACTGGAGGGAACCACATCATGAGGAATGTGCTCCGAGTGAAGGAGGAGCTGTAGTTCTTCTTCAAGGATGAAGAAGGTGTGAAGATCTTCTCTAAGTAAAGGAGAAGGACAAGGTGGAAGATCCAAGTAGCTTGGTGGGTAAATCCTTAAGGCTGAAGACTTGTTCAAGGAGGAGATGTCCTAGGAGAAGGAATCAAGATGCTTGCAAGAGTGGGTCAAACCTATTGTGAGGTAGAAGACTAGCACTTGGATAGGTAAGCCCTTGGATGTAAGGAGATATTCTTGTATGTCTTATAATGGAATATAAGTATACATGGGTTGCAAAGTGCTAGAGGTTTACCTCTCTAGGTAGTGGACTGATAGTCTCTTAGTTTGGAGATTGAAACTACTCTAAACACCTTGTTCAAGTGTTTGTTTCAACCTCTCTCATACTTTCTATGCTTGTTTAGATAGGACAATAAATTTCGTTTTAGCATTTGGTTTCAATTGATATAATTTGAAGGCATAACTATTCTTGTGCAAGTTTTGAATCTCTATTCACCCCCCTCTAGAGCCTAAATCCAACACCTTCTATTTCATAGTAGTTGACACGATCTTGTTGTTATGGGAATACAGATAAATAAAGTTTTTGTTTCCACTACTGTACTTTGTGCCCATATTTCCTAACAATCTCATCTTGTAGGTTTGTATGGAGTGATGGAAAGATGGTTAACAGATTGTGACCCCATAGTTCCTAATTTGGACTTGAAACCCTATGTGGCCTTAAGTTATATATAAAAGGGGGTTGTCTAGGGATCAAGGGTGGTATGTAATATTGGTTATATTTTTTTAGGACATTAGGACTTTGATCAAGGTCTAAGACCTTATTAGGAATAGCAAAAATTCTTCGAATGTGGGGATTATCATCCCAGGTTGATTCCAATGGAACCTAAAGATTGAATCACATTGCACCCAACATGACATTTCAATTAAATAAAATGTTTAAAGACTTTATGGTTCTTCAACACCAGGCATTTCATCCTTTGCTCTTTGAGAAAGGGAATTGGGAAGATGGAAAGATGGAGAGATTTACAAGTTAACACTGAGGTATCTCTCTTTCAACATATCTAACTCGCTCATAATCATGAAATTCTTTGTAAATGAGAGAGAGAAAGGGGCTCAAAGGGTTGTAGCACACTTAATAATATCAAGAGACCAAGGATAGCATGAATGAGCAACCTTGGAATGGACTCCAAGAGGTCCTATTTATAGTTGGGGGTGTTCCTTTGAGTGTGGGATCACTTAAGAATGGAAAATAGCTATTTTACAACTTACAACAGATCTATTTTTATTTCTAACAACTCTCCAATGGTTAGAATCACTTTTTTGCATTTTTCATATAGTGCATTCGATCGAGTTTTAATAAAGGTAACACGACCAATCCACTATCCGACAAAGCCAATTTTCAAACTATCAGTTGAGTTTGTCCTGGGGTAACTCGACCGATCGCCAAAATCAACTTTGGTCAAAAAGTTGGTCAGTCGAGTTCTGTGAGTGTACAACTAGACCGATGCAACCATTTCCAAAAATTCATCATAGATCGTTCGAGATTCAAACTTGACCGATTAAAGTGTTGGGACAAATTTTCCAAAATGATTTTGAAGTGATCAAATGATGGAATTAAGTGTCCCGAATTTTTTATCATCTTAGTTGCAAGTCATATCATCAATACAAATAATCATAAAAATATTCTAAG
This sequence comes from Alisma plantago-aquatica, assembly GCA_963693085.1. Taxonomy (NCBI): domain Eukaryota; kingdom Viridiplantae; phylum Streptophyta; class Magnoliopsida; order Alismatales; family Alismataceae; genus Alisma; species Alisma plantago-aquatica. Next base: position 418,183,395 of record OY856413.1, read on the forward strand.
GTGGTTTGGAGTGATTTCCAAAAGTGCACATTTCCATTGCTTTTGACTTGAACTTGGAAAATCTAGGGCTTATGTAATTTGGTTTTTTTCATGTACCTAATGCCTAAGTTCAATATTAAACAAACATATTAGATACAAATAAATTAAATGGTTAAATCATGATCAAAATATGGAAAATGTATAATTTTCAAGTCAACATTATCCCCCTTTTTGACAATGACAAACCATTCCTCAACATATTGAAAATGATACATAAAGTTATACCTTAACCTTATGAATTGAATTGAAAGGGAATTCATAATTATAACAATGTGAATTGCTCCCCCTCAATGTATGCTCACTCTTATCTGCATAGTTAGTATTTCTACACAGAGCTATATAACATATATACTACATGGTCCTTTAGCAAGTTATATGATAAAACATATATTTATACAAGAAAAGGATCATATAGGTAGTAAAAAATATGGTTGAGCTTTAAACATTGAACTTCTCTCCCCCTTTTGGAATTATCAAAAAGTAAGGGGGGGTAGAAGAGCACAAAAATAGGGCTTCTCCAAGCACAACTAAAACATCCAACCGTAAGATGAAACATGCAACCACACAACACACATCAAACAAAGACGAGAGAAAAACAAGAAACTAGTGTAATAATCAAAATATAGAAAGCATACCAATAATTCACATGATGGAACATACAAAGATTTATGATACAAAGGATTAAGATTACAACACATAAGCATGTTCTCAAAGCAACTACAATCCAAAATGATGAAAACAATAAGATGATAGAAATAGTACATCTCAGATAATGTGCCCAGATGTCTTACGTACAAAATAGTCTAGAGATATATTTATGATCAGCATCTAAAGACTAAGAACTAAAACATCCAAACATCTAGGATATCTAAGTCCAAAGGGTCATCATCATCAGCATCATCATTAGAAGCTTCAGGCTCATAGTCCTCATCTCCATCTGAAGGTGTAGTAGAGGCAACAACTTCACCTTCATCACCAGAGCCACCAGAAAAGCCATCATCATCAAAACCATCCTCATGGCCATCATCCTTAGATTCCTCCTCATCAGCAGCAACAACTTCCTCATCAGTCTGGTCGGTCATCTCCTCATCAGTACAAGGACCGAAACCACGATCACGCCACATGGCATTCTTCTCGTCCCAAGTCATGCAAAGATCATGGATCTCTTTGGCATGAGGAAAAGTGGGAGAAAAAGTTACAAGACCTGCAAGAAGGGAAGTTATGGGGCCAACATGTAGAGGTAGAACTCTAGGGGTAGGTGTAGGGGTAGATCCACCAATAACAGAGGGTGTAGTAGTAAAAGAAGTAGGTGAGGTGCGGGATAGAAGTGATTATATGCACAGAAAGCTTAATCACCACCTGGGTATGGCTGGTAGATAGGGTAGGGATGGGCACAAGATAGGTTCATGATGGACATCATCTAGAGAAGATCCTGATGCAATTGCTCCTGAACCTGTAGGTTGTATGCCTACTGATGCACCATGTAACTTATGAGGGCTTCATTGGATACATGAAATGAGGTGTGGGCAGTTTGGGAGGGTGGTGGAGGTGGAGTTCTTGGGTGGAGGTAGAGGCTCTAGGTGTCGTGGAAGAAGATGTAGACAAAAACATTTTCTTGAGAGTGATCTCACTGATGTAGACTCCCTTTCTAGAAAGTTTGTAATAAAATCATGAAACAGAGACTTCACAATCGCAAAGGTGAAGAGACCACAAATCAAGGTTGGATAGGGAGGGTGGGTGTCGTGGGTATTCATCCCAGAGTCAAAGTAGGTCATATGATGAAGAATGTGTCTAGACTACTTGACTCCTATGTTATTTAAAAGACAGAGCATAATCACTGTGATATTCTCTACAATTTTAGTTTGATTCTTTTTGGGGTGAATATTGCAATTGATTACCAAAGTGAGTATGCATTTTTTGAGACCCAAGGAAGAGGATGGTATGGTGGATTTCTTCCTATAGTGTGTCTGAGGCTTCTCCATGAACTTATGAATGTTAGGGAGAGTAATATCATATTGCTTGTAGAAAGCCTCAAGATCAAGGAGGTCAAAATACTCAGGATAGTATTTCCTCCATGTTTCAGTCACCTCAGTACCATTGAAAAACATATTCAAGGTATCTTCTGAGATTGTGAATTTCTTATCGGTAATCATGGAAGTGATAATAACTATAGTATTAGGAGTGGGTACAAGAGTGTCATAATTCCATGAAAAAATTATGTAGAATTCATGAACCGCCTTAGTGCTCGTCATCCAATTGTAGAAGCACTGACGTTTAACACTCAGGGCTGCAAGGTGATGGTCATAAAGCAACTCGGCAACCTCATCTATAACCTCTTGTTTTCACGGACGAGGCTCAAATAAGGAATGAAAAGGGAAAGGATTCCTAGGAAAGAGATCCTTGTACCTATTTAGGTCATCATAGGAAACAAAAAAGGTGTCATCGAAGGGAATGAGGTGAGAGTTGGAAGAAGATGGAGGTGCTCCAGAGGGGGCGGCTGTCTTTTTCCCACTTGAGGCCATGGAGGCAAAATTAAGAGGATTGAGAGACAAAGCACAAGAGAAACACCACCAAAAGCTATCTAACCACCCAGGGCAAATAGGAAAAGGGGCTAGGAAGGTCAAACAAGGGCTAGATAGGGCTAGGAGAGGGAAGGTCGGGGCTAGGGTTGAGAGCTTGAGAGAGGTGGAGGAGGAATTGGTTGACTTTTCTCTAGTTGGGAGGGAGAATAGTCAGCCGAAACCTACTTAAGATTTGATCAAGTCCTGCCATTGGAAGAGTTCTATGAGAAAGAAACTCAGCCAAAAGGCTTTTTATAAAAGTCACCGGTCACCAATCGGTAAGTTGGAAACTTGACCGATAGAAGTTCTGACCCAAGTTTATATATATTAGTTTCTAGCCATTTGAGTACTAATTAAATTTATTTTTCTGGTCCATTTTGCATTTTAGACATACTTAGGCACATATCACTCATCGTTGGGTACTATTTAGTGATAAAACAAGTGTTTGTAAAAATACCCAAAACAAGCAAAAAATAAGGCATAAGAACATGAAAATTTAGCACTTTAACAAGAAAGGGTGATCAAGACATGAGCAAAGCATATATGATATATAACAACTACTAGAAGGTAGATCAGATTCATCCAAAGCAGTTATGAGAAGTTTACATCTAATAAAATTAAATTTCTCTAGCTATAGGTTTAGTAAAAATGTCTGCCAACTGATTTTCCTTGTCCACATGCTTGATATAAATATCCATCTTGGCAATGTGATTACGAACAAAATTATGAAGAACCTCGATATGCTTGACTCTACTATGCAATATAGGATTGTAAGATAATTTATTGTGCTAGTATTGTCACAATAGATAGGAGAAGCATCAAAATAAATGTTGAAGTCTTGGAGCATTTTCTTCATCCATAGAACCTGGGTACAACATCTCCTAGCTACAATGTATTCAACCTCGGTAGTTCATAGAGCCACTGTTCTCTATTTCTTGGAAAACCAAGACACCAAGAATGGTCTTAGGGGGAAGCAAGTGCCACTTATGCACTTTCTATCAATAAAAAATCATGCATAATGTACATCACTATAAGTAGTAAGAGTAAAGTCCCTCGACTTAGGATACCATAGTCTAAAATTTTGGGTCTTGCCTAAGTACCTTAGAATCCTCTTAACATCTATTAGACGTGATTTCTTGGGATTAGATTGAAAGAGAACACATAAGCCAACACTAAACATTATGTTAGGTCTAGAGGTAGTTTAATAAACTAAACTTCCAATCATACCTCTATAGAGCTTCTCATCCACTTTTTCACCTTCTTCATCTCTATCAAGTTTGGTGGTGTTTGACATGGGGGTGTCCATCGAATTGGTGTTCTCCATCCCAAAGCACTTGAGTATCTCACTTGTGTACTTACCTTGGTTGATGAAGTTCCCATCTTTCATTTGCTTTATTTGAAAGCCGAGGAAGAATGTAAGCTCACCCATCATGATCATCTCAAACTCACTCTACATAAGATCACTAAACTTCTTGTAAAGATCAAGATTAGTTCCACCAAAAATGATATCATCAACATAGATCTAAATGATAAGAAAATTGTTAGAAGTATATTTGAGAAATAAGGTAGAATCTACTTTGCTAATGATATACCCATGATCTAACATAATGTTCTTTAGTTTCTCATACCAGGCTCAAGGTGCTTGTTTGAGGCCATATAGATATTTCTTCAATAGATAAACATGGTTAGGTAAATTATCATGTTCAAATCTCAAAGGTTGTGCAACAAATACTTCCTCCTCATTGTACCATTCAAAGACGCACTGTTAACATCCATTTGATATAGAAGGAAATTCTTATAACTAGCAAAAGAAAGCAACATACGGATGGACTCAAGTCTAGCTATGTGTGCATATGTGTCATCAAAATCTATACCTTCCTGCTGATTGTAGCCTTGAGCCACTAAAATTGCCTTGTTTCTTACCACCTTGCTACTTTCATCTAGCTTGTTGCAGTAGACCGACTTGATTCCAATGATCTTTCTATCACATGGTCTTCACAGTAGAGTCCACACTTTATTCTTCTTAAATTTCTCCAGTTCTTCCTGCATGGCTAGGATCCACTCATCTTTCACAAGAGCTTCTTTGACATTCTTTGGCTCGAGTTGTAGATAAAAGTGCACTTGGCTTGTTCTTTGTTGTAGGCAACCCATGTCTTCACTCTGTTAGAGGGGTCGCCTATGATTAGCTAGTTAGGATGATTCATTACAAAGCATGGAGTTGGATCCTTCTTTTCTTCATCTATCTCTCCTTCTTGAGTGACCACCTCCCCTTTTGAGTGATGTTGAGTTCTTTTAAGATAGAAATTACTTCATCTACAACATCATCATTAACAATATCCTTGGAAATAGAGGGGTTAGTCTCAAAAAAATTAATACTAATAGATTCTTCTTGTAACATCCATGACCTGGGTTATGAACTAACCCCAGGTGTTTTTCTTAATCATGTGATTAAATGCTTGTGGTTATCTGTTGATAATGTAATTAAAGCTCCTAAGGAACATACATTTCCATTTCTGCCCCTTTTGAACAATGTTGTAATATTGTTTTGTAATACAGGGACCTATGTGCAAATTACCCAATTAAAAGGGGTTAACTTGCAAATTGCACATGTTAAGATGTTCCTTTAGTGTTGAGACATCATAAGAGTGAATGTGATGAAGTGTGATTGGTTCCCCAAGCTTGGGCACTGAGATGCAGCTTGTGGGGCAATCCTTGTGCTTAAAACCCTAATTTTGGTGTAAAGTGCAATTTACCCAAAATGAGGGATGAAACTTGTAAAATACACCTTTTAGAGTATATTTATGACTCTTGGCATCATTTAGAGTAAGAATTATGAATAGGTCACTTCAATTGAATAATCAAATAAGAATGATAACCCTTATAAATTAAATAATCAAGTTACAAGCCTAATAACCCTTCTATATGTGCAACTTAGTAAAAAGTTGTCTTTCTTCACCTTTAGACCTTGGGTTTAAGATGAGTTTTTCTTAAGTATGGAAGGGAGAAACGTGTCTTAGAAGAAGGGAAGGACCTAGATGAGAAATGGAGAAACAAGTTGTCCTTATGTTGGAATTTCACCCAATATATATATATATATATACACCTTTTCTCACTTAGCAAGGATCGTTTCCTTCACTTCCCTTCTTATCCCCTTGCTTAGACCGACTTAGGACAGAGATATGGAGCAAAGGAGGACGGATAAGGAGTTCTAGGTAAGCTTTGGTCATCTTCTTGCTCAGATTCATGGAGGAATTCATGGTGCAAGGTTGGTTTTATGGTCTTCCTTACTTGTTTCCTCTTTCTAGCCATCTTTTCCCAACCTTTCCTTGGAGAAACACCCTTGTCCGACCTGTGGAGCTCAAGACACCATTAAAGGCTTGAATCTTGGAAGCTTGGAGCTCAAGGAACGACCTTAAGGCGGGTTTTATAACTCTAAACCTTTTGCTTTCTTATGCATATCTTTGTTCTTGCAATTAGTACTTAGTTCTTCTTCTTTCCCACTCTTCCTTGCTTTCTTGCAACTAAAACCATGAAGAACAGACCTTGATCTGGAGGTAGAATAATATGGGCGTGATTACCAATGTTACTTTATCAAATGGTCTTGTTTCCCCCCCCTTTGGCCAAACGGTTTGGGGCAAACGGTTTGCAAAACCGTTTGAAGGGCAAACGGTTTCACAAGGTCGGTTGGAGCAAACGGTCTCCAAGACCGTTTGAGGGCATTGACCAAGCATTGACCGTTTGGGATTTCTGTTCATAATTATGTAGGCTAATGACCCACCAACGTTTAAGGGTTAACTCCAAAGAAATCGTAGGTTGAAGGCCAATCAATTAGGAAAATTGAATTGAATTAAATGCTGATTTTCAGTCTGATTAACTTGAACTTTTTGGGAAAACGGTCTCAAGACCGTTTGAGTGCGTTGACAAAGCATTGACCGTTTGGGATTACTGTTCCTAATGATGTGTTCTAATGACCTACCAAATTGTATAGGTTAACTCCCAAGGAATCATGAGTTAAAGGCTAAAACATTAGGTAATTCAATTGAATTAAGTGCTGATTTTCCAATATGATTAATTGAACTTTTTGGGCAAATGGTCTCAAGACCATTTGAGGGCGTTGACCAAGCATTTACCGTTTGGGATTCCTTTTCATAATTATGTTGGTTAATAACCCTTCAAATTTGAGAGATTAACTATAGAGGAATCGTGAGTTGAAGGCTAATCAATTATGTAAACCCTAATTGGATTAAGTGTTGACTTTCAACTTGATTGATATGACTTTTTGGGTTTTCTTGCCCAAACGGTCTCAAGACCATTTGGGGATCACCCAAACGGTCTCAAGACCGTTTGGAGGTCACCCAAGACCATTTTGAGGTCTACGGTTGGATATGGTTAAGTGTTTGAAAGACAAAAGATATGGTGTTAACCCTAATCGACTAAGTGTTGGATTTGCATTGAATTGAGTTGATTGTTTGGGGATCACCCAAGACCGTTTGGTGGTCTGGGGTCAAGTATAGTTGACCAATTGAAGGTCCAAAGGTACCAAATTACAAAGCAATCAATTGCTGATTTGATGATCAACTCAATTGCTCAAACCCTAATGATTTTTCACTAGAATCCAAGGGTTAGGTGAGCCAAACGGTCTCAAGACTGTTTGGAACTCATCCAAACGGTCTCAAGACCATTTGGAGGTCACCCAAGACCGTTTGGAGGTCTAGGGGTGAGTATGGTTAAGCAATTGATGATCCGATGTTACCAAGTTAAAGTGTAATCAATTATTGATTTGGTGATCAATCCAATGATTCAAACCTTAATTGATTGACTTGGATTTTGATGATATGATGGGCAAACGGTCTAAAGACCGTTTGGAGGTCATCCAAATGACCTCAAGACCGTTTGGGGTCAGGTCATACCCAATTTGGATGATGGTTCTATGGTTTCAAAGTAACTAGTCTTACATTGATTAGTATTGAAGGATCATCGATTCCAAACCCTAATTCAATTGAATCAAACCCTAGTTGATAAACGATTGAGGGTTAATTAAGGGTCAAATCAGTTGAAGGTTGACCTATTAAACTCAATTGAGGTATGAGTATAGTTCCAATTGATGTTTGGTTCCATGAATTAAATGATTGAAGTAATCAGCATTGGAAACCCTAATTCAATTGGATACCTTATGTAATGGAGGTCCAATGTGATTAAATCTTTGGGAATTAAGATGATGAATGTTCTATTGATCCAATGATGATTAGTAATGATAATAAATGAAGGTATGAAGGTTGAAACCCTAATAATACCTAAGTGATTAGAACCAATTAATGGGAGAATTCTTAATTGTTTATAGGATTAATAGCTTGATACACTATGTTAACCATAGTAGCATGTACTTGATTGAAGGGTTGATGTGACCTAATCAAGTTAAAAGAATGAAAGATTAGAATACATATATTTATATATATATATAAATATGAATCATGTAATGATCTTATGTAGCACGACCGTGTAAGGGAGCACGGCCGTGGTAGCCTTAACTTGCACGACCGTGCAAGGGAGCACGGCTGTGGTAGCCTTACTTTGCACGACCGTGCAAGGTGGCACGGCCGTGGTGTCTTATAAAGAAATTGAAAAGTTTTGGTATTGTGTTGACATTGTTATATATGCATGTCCTTATTTGTATAAGTCATACAGGTTGATATTATGAGGTGATCATAGCCAGGTAAGATTTATGATGTCATATTCCTTGAAAATAATTATAAGCTTTTAGAGTAATGATATGTGAAAATTATATACTTTGCTTCAATCAAGGTCATGTTGTTAGATGACGTGATGCTTATATGTCACTTGGTAGCAAGTGTTATGATAATCTGAGGGTTTGAATAACCATGTTCCTGAATCATTTTATGCTTAATGCCTTGAAGGCTTAGATGGTTCAATGGTTGTTTAATCTAAACCCTAATGATACCTAAATACATTAAGGGGTTAATTGATTAGTAGATTGACCCATGTTATGATTATTAAAGAAGATTACCAAGGTACCCTTGAAGGGTTCAAGTAGACAACAACCCTTGATCAAGCAAACCCTAATGATTATAATGGGTTGACTTAATCTATGTTAATCAAAGATGACTTGACCTAATCTAACCTAGAGTGATTTAAACATCATCTAGTAGTAAGAAGAGAGAGAAAGCTCCTAATATGAATGAGAATCAAGTAACATACTTTCAATATGTAAGAATGTACATGATTAGGGTATGATCCATCAAGGTAAGATCATGGAAATCCTATTTATAATGATTAATGAATCTTAACCTAATTTGAGGGCATCAATGATGATAATTTTCATATATAATGATGCTATGAGCTCAATTCACTATGAAGTGAATAGTAAACCCTAATTCTAGGGTAATAACATGTAACATGAATAGTAAACCCTAATTTAGGGTGATATGATAAATGGAGTAATTCAGGGTTATGCCTTTGAGTATGAAACCCTAATTACAAGTTGTAATATGAGAAATCTTTATGCCTCGAGAGCTAAGAGGTTCTATAACCCTATGTTGAAGTAAAAGAATACAAACCCTAACTAATGAAGGACGGGGTATGTTAACCCTAGTCCTGGGTTATGCTTTCAAGTATGAAACCCTGTGAACTAATTACAATATAAGAATTCTTATGCCTTATAAGACAAAGGGATTCAATAACCTTAATTGAGTGGGGTAAACCCTAACTCTACTTATGCTTTTAAGCATGAATCTTCATGATTAAAGTATGAGATGAGGAATCATTATTCCTAATCATTAAGAAAGGGATTGAATAACCCTAATTGATGTAAATAAGGGAACCTAGCCTTAGTGTAAGCATGAAGGTACTATTCCCGAATTGAAAGGTTAATTCTTCTTTATAAATTGCTGATCTGGAAATGAAATGTTTGTTGTTGTCAATTGAATTAACCATGCAGGTTATTATAAAAGGATGATTATATCCAGGTAAAGGTTATGATATCATATTCATTGGAAGCATGTTATTAGCTTTGTGAATAGTGATATACCATGTTGACTAGTTAAGTGACATCATATAAGATTGATAGGCTGTGAGAGCCATGAGTAACATCAAGGCCATGCTAATAAGATGACTTATGATGAATTAAGGGTTTGAATACCCTATTCTTGAATCATAGTAATGAAATGGTTAAGAAATGATATCCAATTGATAATTAATGTGAGTTAGACTTGATACATTTATTATTCTACTTTTATAGATGTTGTTCTAATGATTAATGCTTGGAAACATGCTTGATGCTAAAAGAATGCTAGAATGTACCTAACTAATAAAGTATAATCATATCATGTAGAGCCCTGACCATAGATCCATCATTGTCAGAGACCAAATGATGGTGAAACAAGTTTTCCTAAGGGAACTCCTGGAGCATATACTTTTGAGTATATGGGGGTATATGGACGCGAATATCCTTACGTCCTAGTGTAGGAATTGATGTAGATGTACTTTAATCTTTCAACCCTTCACTATATATTCATACCGGGTGATGTACCACAAATCTCCCGAAGAAATTACTAATACCGCATCGATGAGAGATAAACAAGAAATCTTTCGATGACGATGAGAGTTCAGAACTCCACTATAACTCTATAGTGAAGTTTCCAGAATACCCTGGATAGCTACTACAGCAGAGACACAAGATGTCCTGCAAGTAAATCCTCTTACTGACTGAGGAAGATGAGGTCATAAGAATTCGGCTCTTTTGATGACCTATGTATGGTACCGACACGATTTTTATAAATGGTCGGTTGGAGTATGAGAGGTATACCTCATCTCCGCAGGGCATAATGATGTTTGAAAAATATAATCAGCCGTATAGTATAACTGCTTAGGTTGTACTACGAGAAACAATGATTGATGTTACATTGTTGACTTTAATAGTCTATTCAAGTTTCTAGAATACATGTTCTACATATGCTTTAATGAAGTGATTGCCTAAGTAAATGTTGTTTTACTTATTACCAAACTTGCTGTTGATATTTTCAGTTACTTTGTTTCTGTTATTCCTTATATACTATAACAAAGCCTCTGGCGGAGAGTTATAACTCTCGCTGGGACAATTATTTAAATTGTCTCACTTCCGTGGGATTCTACTTTTTAGGTAGACGACGAGGATGAAGGAATCCATTTAAGAATGAGCAACAACAACATCAACAACATCAGGGGCAGTAGTGAATCTCAGGAGGAGATACTAACTATCTAGTCTTGTAGATAGTGTGTCTTATGTCATCTCTGTACTCTCAGGTCCTAGGAGTCAGTATATCTGAGATTTTGGCATGATGCCTCAAGATTTTGTATCTTACCTTGTACAGTTAACAAGGTGGGTTTTGTTGTAATGCTCGAGATGTGTTTATTACAGAGATGTATCAATGGATCAGTTTGTAAATGACCTATCATGTTGTTTATGAAAGAGTTTTTATCTTTCGAAGATCTCTTTACAAAAGTTTTAAAATTTTAGTGATTTTTGATAATTCCGCTGCTAATCGCTTCCGCATTCGTTAATTTGATTGTCAGTTTGGTGTCGGTCGTTTCAAGTGGTATCAGAGCTGTAGGTTCGCTGAGTCTACAGAGACATAGGACTAAGGTAGTAGAGTCTGTTCTAAGTGTCATCCAGTGTATCTGATGGTAACTTCTGCTCACATAGGAGGAGAAGAACTTGAAGATGAATTGATCGGATGAGGAGTTTGCTGCAGGGAGCAACAATACTGCACCAAGAAGAGGTGAAGAGGAGCAAGAAATAGAGGGACAATTACCTGAGATTCCCCTAGCTACAACCATGATAACGAATTCTTCCTTAGGAATCACTGTTGGGGAATTTAAGGCTACCATGAGGTATCTAGTGGATCAAGCACTAGAAATACAACCCAGATTACCAGCTCCTAATGATGATGTTTTGGATATCAAAAGAATATGTGAACCACAACAATAGGTTGAAGCAATGGTAAATGATGAAGCTTTGAACCTAGAGCAAGTCAGTGCTCAACCTCAGTCTGATGAATCAGTATACAGTAATATAGGGGTTAGAATACAACTAGAGACCAGGACCTGCTATAGGTGTAGGAAGCCTGGACATATCAGAAATAATTGTCCAGAAGAGAAATATAAAGGAAGAATTGAGAAAAGACCTATCCAAAACCAGGAGCAGAGACCTGGTAGTTCCAAAAGGAAGAAGTTTCTGGTGTTACCAACACAACCAGGACCTAGTACACTAAGACAATGGTCATCCAGAAAGGGTAAAGAACCCTTCAGACCATACTGGGCACCTAGAAGTTTCTACATATGTAGACAGGTTGGACATCTGGCAAGAAATTGCCCAGCCAGAAATGTTATGGCAAATAAACCTCTGAGGCAGAATCAGCTTGAGATAATGAATAATCCTCGAGTCATGACAGGTTAGACGACATAAATGTCATTCTTATTTGTCTTTTTATGATCTCTTAGACAAAACTGAGAAAGTAATTGATTGAACTTTTCTTGATTAATCCTATAAGGACTTATAATGTTGTATAAAATAGATGTTTCATGTTACATGCTTACCTCCATAAAAAGGATGAAGTATTACAGAGATGTCTGAATAAAATTTAGTAATGTTATATCTTATACTTGTGATAATAGGAAAAGATAAGGAAAATGGTAGTATACAAATGCATATTACCTTATCTCAGTATTTATATACCCTGGCCAGGTATACAATTGCTGATGATAAAGTAAATATGGAAACTCCTAGATTGTTATCTTTTTTATTGCTCTGATCAAGTAGTCATTCTGAAACAATCTAATGAGTATCAAGAAATAAGAAATATGGGAATAAGGGAGGTCAACCCTGTCCAGTAAAGATGTAAGAATAATAATAAAGATCCTCCCCATAAATGTGAAAATGTGATGGAATCATAAGATGTTTCATGAATGGTTGAAAATACATGATATAACAAGAGGAATATGATCCCTTATTCTCTTTCTTTCCAGGGACATGACAAGCATAGCCCGGCTGGTTGCGGCTCGGGGGCCCCTAATAAAGGGTCACGGGTTCGAATCACGACCGAGGCATGTTGCGAAAGTAACACGTGCTAAGTGGGGCGCGGGTGGGGGGGCGACCGGACCGCTCAACCACTCAGGCCCTCGAGAGTTTACGCCGCCTGGGGGGGTCACTAATGTGGCGCTTCTGCGGGGGCGGTTCTCTCGTAAATCAAAAAAGACAATCAAGTGGGTCTTAGTACACTTGATGTGCATAATATAAAGATGTTTATGTGAAGTATACCTAGAAAGGTATCAGTTTATCTTGGACTTTAGTTCCAAGTTGAGAATATATGTAACAAGTAATGTCCCAAGATGAAAGGAAGATAACACATGTGATAAGTATCAAGATAAGAATGTAATAATATATCAAATGACTTATGTTGATTACTTGGAATGGTCAACTATGAAATCAAATTAAACATGTAAAATAATATGAACATCACATGTTAGGGGTTTATGTTTTTCATAGACAAAATTCTTTCTAAGATATCTTTCAGATAAATCCTTGATTGATAAGAAACTTTTCCCTATAATAAGAGAATGTACAACTAATGAGAGAATTAGTGCAAATAATAAGGAAAGTTAATATGGTTTTATCAGATATGATAAAACAATCAAGGTATGAAAGGACTTATATAGTCTCAAATAAATGATAAAGTATAATTGTGATGTTAAGAAATGTTGATCTAACTAAGGAAAATGAGAGTATATGTTCCATATGAATCTTTCCATGAAAAGTTTGTGTGGAGTAACTATGTATTGAACACAACTCTATGATGTTCCATAATAACAAAATGTCACTTGAAGACATAATGGTATAATGCTTAAATAATATCTTCTTTCCCTTTTCTTTCTGGGATTTCAGGGACAAAATCCTTGTTAGGGGTTTATAATTTGTAACATCCCTGACCTGGGTTATGAACTAACCCCAGGTGTTTTTCTTAATCATGTGATTAAATGCTTGTGGTTATATTTTGATAATGTAATTAAACCTCCTAAGGAACATACATTTCCATTTCTGCCGCTTTTGAACAATGTTGTAATATTGTTTTGTAATACAGGGACCTATGTGCAAATTACCCAATTAAAAAGGGGTTAAATTGCAAATTGCACATGTTAAGATGTTCCTTTAGTGTTTATACATCATAAGAGTGAATGTGATGAAGTGTGATTGGTTCCCCAAGCTTGGGCACTGAGATGCAACTTGTGGGGCAATCCTTGTGCTTAAAACCCTAATTTTGGTGTAAAGTGCAATTTACCCAAAATGAGGGATGAAACTTGTAAAATACACCTTTTAGAGTTTATTTATGACTCTTGGAATCATTTAGAGTAAGAATGATGAATAGGGCACTTCAATTGAATAATCAAATGAGAATGATAACCCTTATAAATTAAATAATCAAGTTACAAGCCTAATAACCCTTCTATATGTGCAACTTAGTAAAAAGTTGGCTTTCTTCACCTTTAGACCTTGGGTTTAAGATGAGTTTTTCTTAAGTATGGAAGGGAGAAACGTGGCTTAGAATAAGGGAAGGACCTAGATGAGAAATGGAGAAACAAGTTGTCCTTTGTTGGAATTTCACCCAAAGTATATATATACACCTTTTCTCACTTAGCAAGGATCGTTTCCTTCACTTCCCTTCTTATCCCCTTGCTTAGACCGACTTAGGACAGATCTATGGAGCAAAGGAGGACGGATAAGGAGTTCTAGGTAAGATTTGGTCATCTTCTTGCTCGGATTCATGGAGGAATTCATGGTGCAAGGTTGGTTTTATGGTCTTCCTTACTTGTTTCCTCTTTCTAGCCATCTTTTCCCAATGTTTCCTTGGAGAAACACCCTTGGCCGACCTGTGGAGCTCAAGACACCATTAAAGGCTTGAAGCTTGGAATCTTGGAGCTCAAGGAACGAACTTAAGGTGGGTTTTATAACTCTAAACCTTTTGCTTTCTTATGCATATCTTTGTTCTTGCAATTAGTACTTAGTTCTTCTTCTTTCCCACTCTTACTTGCTTTCTTGCAACTAAAACCATGAAGAACAGACCTTTATCTGGAGGTAGAAGAAGATGGGAATGATTACCAATGTTAGTTTATCAAACGGTCTTGTTCCCCCCCCCCCCTTTGGCCAAACGGTTTGGGTCAAACGGTTTGCAAAACCGTTTGAAGGGCAAACGGTTTCACAAGGTCGGTTGGAGAAAACGGTCTCCAAGACCATTTGAGGGCATTGACCAAGCATTGACCGTTTGGGATTTCTGTTCATACTTATGTAGGATAATGACCCACCAAATTTGAAGGGTTAACTCCAAAGAAATCGTAGGTTGAAGGCCAATCAATTAGGAAAATCGAATTGAATTAAATGCTGATTTTCAGTCTGATTAACTTAAACTTTTTGGGCAAACGGTCTCAAGACCGTTTGCGTGCGTTGACCAAGCGTTGACCATTTGGTATTACTGTTACTAATGATGTGTTATAATTACCTACCAAATTTTATAGTTTAACTCCCAAGGAATCATGAGTTAAAGGCTAAACAATTAGGTAATTGAATTGAATTAAGTGCTGATTTTCCAATATGATTAATTGAACTGTTTGGGCAAATGGTCTCAAGACCGTTTGAGGGCATTGACCAAGCGTTGACCGTTTGGGATTCCTGTTCATAATTATGTTGGTTAATAACCCTACAAATTTGAGGGATTAACTCTAAAGGAATCGTGAGTTGAAGGCTAATCAATTATGTAAACCCTAATTGGATTAAGTGCTGACTTTCAACTTGATTGATATGACTTTTTGGGTTTTCTTGCCCAAACGGTCTCAAGACCATTTGGGGATCACCCAAACGGTCTCAAGACCGTTTGGAGGTCACCCAAGACCGTTTGGAGGTCTAGGGTTGGATATGGTTAAGTGTTTGAAAGACAAAAGATATGGTGTTAACCCTAATCGACTAAGTGTTGGATTTGCATTGAATTGAGTTGATTGTTTGGGGATCACCCAAGACTGTTTGGAGGTCTGGGGTCAAGTATAGTTGACCAATTGAAGGTCCAAAGGTACCAAATTACAAAGCAATCAATTGCTGATTTGATGATCAACTCAATAGCTCAAACCCTAATGATTTTTCACTAGAATCCAAGGGTTGGGTGAGCCAAACGATCTCAAGACCGTTTGGAACTCATCCAAACGGTCTCAAGACCGTTTGGAGGTCACCCAAGACCATTTGGAGGTCTAGGGGTGAGTATGGTTAAGCAATTGATGATCCGATGTTACCAAGTTAAAGTGTAATCAATTGTTGATTTGGTGATCAATCCAATGATTCAAACCTTAATTGATTGACTTGGATTTTGATGATATGATGGGCAAACGGTCTCAAGACCGTTTGGAGGTCATCCAAACGACCTCAAGACCGTTTGGGGTCAGTTCATACCCAATTTGGATGATGGTTCTATGGTTTCAAAGTAACTAGTCTTACATTGATTAGTATTGAAGGATTATCGATTCCAAACCCTAATTCAATTGAATCAAACCCTAATTGATAAACGATTGATGGTTAATTAAGGGTCAAATCAGTTGAAGGTTGACCTATTAAACTCAATTGAGTTATGAGTATAGGTCCAATTGATGTTTGGTTCCATGAATTCAATGATTGAAGTAATCAACATTGGAAACCCTAATTCAATTGGATACCTTATGTAATGGAGGTCCAATGTGATTAAATCTTTGGGAATTAAGATGATGAATGTTCTATTGATCCAATGATGATTAGTAATGATAATCAATGAAGGTATGAAGGTTGAAACCCTAATAATACCTAAGTGATTAGAACCAATTAAAAGGAGAATTCTTAATTTTTTATAGGATTAATAGCTTGATACACTATGTTAACCGTAGTAGCATGTACTTGATTGAAGGGTTGATGTGACCTAATCAAGTTAAAAGAATGAAAGATTAGAATACATATTTATATATATATATATATATATATATATATATATATATATATATGAATCATGTAATGATCTTATGTAGCACGACCGTGTAAGGGAGCACGACCGTGGTAGCCTTAACTTGCACGACCGTGCAAGGCAGCACGACCGTGGTAGCCTTACTTTGCACGACCATGCAAGGTGGCACGGCCGTGGTGTCCTATAAAGAAATTGAAAAGTTTTGGTATTGTGTTGACATTGTTATATATGCATGTCCTTATTTGTATAAGTCATACAGGTTGATATTATGAGGTGATCATAGCCAGGTAAGAGTTATGATGTCATATTCCTTGAAAACAATTATAAGCTTTTAGAGTAATGATATGTGAAAAGTATATACTTTGCTTCAATCAAGGTCATGTTGTTAGATGACTTGATGCTTATATGTCACTTGGTAGCAAGTGTTATGATAATCTGAGGGTTTGAATAACCATGTTCCTGAATCATTTTATGCTTAATGCCTTGAAGGCTTAGATGGTTCAATGGTTGTTTAATCTAAACCCTAATGATACCTAAAGACATTAAGGGGTTAATTGATTAGTAGATTGACCCATGTTATGATTATTAAAGAATATTACCAAGGTACCCTTGAAGGGTTCAAGTAGATAACAACCTTTGATCAAGCAAACCCTAATGATTATAATGGGTTGACTTAATCTATGTTAATCAAAGATGACTTGACCTAATCTAACCTAGAGTGATTTAAACATCATCTAGTAGTAAGAAGAGAGAGAAAGATCCTAATATGAATGATAATCAAGTAACATACTTTCAATATGTAAGAATGTACATGATTAGGGTATGATCCATCAAGGTAAGATCATGGAAATCCTAATTATAATGATTAATGAATCTTAACCTAATTTGAGGGCATCAATGATGATAATTTTCATATATAATGATGCTATGAGCTCAATTCACTATGAAGTGAATAGTAAACCCTAATTCTAGGGTAATAACATGTAACGTGAATAGTAAACCCTAATTTAGGGTGATATGATAAATGGAGTAATTCAGGGTTATGCCTTTGAGTATGAAACCCTAATTACAAGTTGTAATATGAGAAATCTTTATGCCTCGAGAGCTAAGAGGTTCTATAACCCTATGTTGAAGTAAAAGAATACAAACCCTAACTAATGAAGGATGGGGTATGTTAACCCTAGTCCTGGGTTATGCTTTCAAGTATGAAACCCTGTGAACTAATTACAATATAAGAATTCTTATTCCTTATAAGACAAAGGGATTCAATAACCTTAATTGAGTGGGTTAAACCCTAACTCTACTTATGCTTTTAAGCATGAATCTTCATGATTAAAGTATGAGATGAGGAATCATTATTCCTAATCATAAAGAAAGGGATTGAATAACCCTAATTGATGTAAATAAGGGAACCTAGCCTTAGGGTAAGCATGAAGGTACTATTCCCGAATTGAAAGGTTAATTCTGCTTTATAAATTGTTGATCTGGAAATGAAATGTTTGTTGTTGTCAATTGAATTAACCATGCACGTTCTTATAAAAGGATGATTATATCCAGGTAAAGGTTATGATATCATATTCATTGGAAGCATGTTATTAGCTTTGTGAATAGTGATATACCATGTTGCCTAGTTAAGTGACATCATATAAGATTGATAGGTTGTGAGAGCCATGAGTAACATCAAGGCCATGCTAATAAGATGACTTATGATGAATTAAGGGTTTGAATACCCTATTCTTGAATCATAGTAATGAAATGGTTAAGAAATGATATCCAATTGATAATTGATGTGAGTTAGACTTGATACATTTATTATTCTACTTTTATAGCTGTTGTTCTAATGATTAATGCTTGGAACATGCTTGATGCTAAAAGAATGCTAGAATGTACCTAACTAATCAAATATAATCATATCGTGTAGAGCCTTGACCATAGATCCATCATTGTCAGAGACCAAATGATGGTGAAACAAGTTTTCCTAAGGGAACTCATGGAGCATATACTTTTGAGTATATGGGGGTATATGGACGTGAATATCCTTACGTCCTAGTGTAGGAATTGATGTAGATGTACTTTAATCTTTCAACCCTTCACTATATATTCATACCGGGTGATGTACCACAAATCTCCCGAAGAAATTACTAATACCGCATCGATGAGAGATAAACAAGAAATCTTTCGATGACGATGAGAGTTCAGAACTCCACTGTAACTCTATAGTGAAGTTTCCAGAATACCCTGGATAGCTACTACAGCAGAGACACAAGATGTCCTGCAAGTAAATCCTCTTACTGACTGAGGAAGATGAGGTCATAAGAATTCGGCTCTTTTGATGACCTATGTATGATACCGACGCGATTTTTATAAATGGTCGGTTGGAGTATGAGAGGTATACCGCATCTCCATAGGGCATAATGATGTTTGAAAAATATAATCAGCCGTATAGTATAACTGCTTAGGTTGTACTGTGAGAAACAATGATTGATGTTACATTGTTGACTTTAATAGTCTATTCAAGTTTCTAGAATACATGTTCTACATATGCTTTAATGAAGTGATTGCTTAAGTAAATGTTGTTTTACTTATTACCAAACCTGCTGTTGATATTTTCAGTTACTTTTCTTCTGTTATTCCTTATATACTATAACAAAGCCTCTGGCGGAGAGTTATAACTCTCGCTGGGACAATTATTTAAATTGTCTCACTTCTGTGGGATTCTACTTTTTAGGTAGACGCCGAGGACGAAGGAATCCATTTAAGAATGAGAAACAACAGCATCAACAACATCAGGGGCAGTAGTGAATCTCAGGAGGAGATACTAACTGTCTAGTCTTGTAGATAGTGTGTCTTATGTCGTCTCTGTACTCTCAGGTCCTAGGAGTCAGTATATATGAGATTTTGGCATGATGCCTCGAGATTTTGTATCTTACCTTGTACAGTTAACAATGTGGGTTTTGTTGTAATGCTCGAGATGTGTTTATTACAGAGATGTATCAATGGATCAGTTTGTAAATGACCTATCATGTTGTTTATGAAAGAGTTTTTATCTTTCGAAGATCTCTTTACAAAAGATTTAAATTTTTAGTGATTTTTGATAATTCCGGTGCTAATCGCTTCCGTATTCGTTAATTTGATTGTCAGTTTGGTGTCGATCGTTTCACTTCTACTTTAGATAAATCAACATTATACACTCTATAAGCCTTTCTAGTAGTGCTATAGCTAAGAAAAAAAGCCTTGTACAATTTTAGATCAAACTTGTCAAGAGAATCTTTTGTGTTCAAAAGAAAACACCTGAAAATGTGAAAATACTCGATAGAAGGCTTCCTACCATGCCATAGCTCATATGGGGTTTTCTTCAAAGAGGGATGTGTGAAAATCTAGTTTTGCATAAAACATGAGGTACTAACGGCTTCGGCCCAAAACTTCTTTGGAGTATCATACTCTAAAAGCATGGTCCTAGCCATTTCCTGTAGTGACGTTTCTTCCTCTCTAAAACCTCATTTTGTTGAGGAGTTCGAGGTAAAGAAAAGTTATGTGAATATCTAGACTCTTTAAAAAAGGTCCAAAATGATCATTTTCAAATTTCCCCCCATGATCACTACACATGGAAACAATTAGGAAAGAAGCTTCAATTTCAACTCATTTGCAAAAGCTAGAGAAAACATCAAGAGTATTGCTTTTAGAAATGAGAAAGAAGGTCCAATTATATCAAGAGAAATCATCGACATTAACAAGACAATACTTGGGACCAAGAAAAGATTGAGTTCTCATAGGTCCAAATTGATCAATATGGAGAAGTTCAAGAGTTCACTTGGTGCTAAGGACTCCTTTGGATTTGAAGGAGGACTTGGTTTTCTTTCCTTGGGTACAAGGTTTGCATTCCTCATCCTTTTCAAAATCTAATTTGGGAAGTCCCTTGACCAAGTTCTTTTTTCTCAACTTCTTCAATTGATGCATATTTACATGACCTAGCCGACGATGCCAAAGAGAAATATCATTCAATTTGAGTATAAGGCATCTACCAACAATAGGCTTAATAGACTCAAGAAGAATTACATAAAGATTACCATTCTTGGTTCCCTTATATATGACATTGTAAGTGAGGGAATCTAGGATTAAGCATTCAAAAGAAGTAAATAGCACAAGGTAACCATTATCACATAATTGACTAACACTTATTAAATTGTGATATAGGCCATCCACAAAGAGAACATTCTTGATACACAAGGATTCACCTACATCACCCTCACCTTTTACCTTACCTTTCTTGTTGTCCCTAAAAGTAACCAAATGTCCTTTGTTCTTTGTGAAATCGTTGAAATGGCTTAAATCCTTGTCATGTGCTTTGTGTAGCCACTATCAACAATCCATTTTCCTTTTTCCTGCAAGAAAAGAGAGTCCCAGCTCAAACTTTGGGATCTAAAGTTAGATTGGAGACCCATTTCATCTTTGGGTTGGTACCCTTAGGCTTGTAAGGACAATAATTAGAATAATGATCGTCACTTTTGCAATGAGAGAAAATCATAGGTTTCTTAGAGCTAGAAGACTCTCCAATGAAAAGAGGAGTTTCCTTACTCTCTTTTTTATCTTTGGCCTTACTCGTTCCCTTAGGAGCCCCCTACAAATCCCAAACTACTACTACCACTTTGTTTGGTAGAATGGTCTAGGATTTCATTTAGGGAGTTTTTCCCTTTGAGGAATTTCTACAGAGGGGCTCTGAGTCTATAATTGTCATTAGTAAGAGATATAATAGTAGAAGACAAGCTAGAAAGATAATCTCTAGCATGAACAAGGTCGGCCTCTAAATAGAGGGCTTTAGTCAAATAAGAATCCTCTTCAAGAGTAATAGAAACAATATCATTACTAGGCAAAATAGGTCTAGAAGATAAATCATTGAATTTACCATGTAACCTAGAATTTTTAGATTTAAGCAATTGAATTTCTTTGAGATAAACATCTCTCTCATCACTACGAGCATCACTAATAACCTTAAGTTCAACATTTTCAATTTTAAGTAGCTCAAGCTCATTATGGCACTTTTGGTTGTCTTCCTTAAGGGATGTAATATTCTTAAGAAAGACACTATTCTGTACTTCAACTCCATTGTATTGGATATCAAGATCAAGATATTGGCCTTGTAAAAAATCAATCCTCTCAAGATGAGTTTTCTCATTTTGCTCAAGAATATCATGTTTAGCATACAAGTCATCAATGATTTTACCCAATCTCTTCTTTTTAGATTTACATTCAGAATAAGAAGAACGGGCAGTAACAAGAATGTCAATAAGAGTTTCTTTAGCCAACTCATGCAAACTTACCTCACTTACCTCACCAATTTCTTCACTTATGGAGGCCATGAGTGCAAGGTGGAACTCTCCATCTTCATCGGAGCTTGAGCCACTAGAGGATGATCCTTCCTAAGATGCATGAGTTGTGTCTTTGTGCCTCCTCTCCTTCTTGTCCTTCCTCTTGTATTTTCTATCTTTCTTATACTCTTCCTCCTTCTTGGAACTACTCTTGTAGTGTGACTTTCTAGCCTTAGGACATTCACTCTTGTAGTGTCCTATTTTACTATACTTGTAGCACCTTGGAGTAGATGAGGATTTACCCACCAAGCTCAAGCCTTGAGGATTTACCCACCAAGCTCCTTTGAAGTGCTTTTCCTTGGAGAAATTGGCTTCGTTCTTGCTAGGGCCATCATCTTCACTATAGGAGGAGGAAGAGGTCTGACAAGAAAGTTATTCTTTAAGGATGAGATCATCCACTTGATCTTTGAAGGAACTATCTTTGATCTTCCTTGATTCTTTTTCTTTGTTTTGCTTCCTCTTCTTGCTTGTCAAGTCTTGGCTCATGAGCTTGTAGATTGCCAATAAGCTTCTCAATTAGAAGATCATCAAGAATTCTTACTTCTTAAATGGAGATCACCTTTGACTTCCATCTCTTTGGAAGTGACCTCAATATCTTTGAGTTGATTACTCCTCTATCCAAAGTATGTCCCAAAGTAGCTAAGCGGTTGATGATGATGTTGAGCCTTGACTACATCTCATCAACTCCTTCTTTCCTCCCCATCTTGAAGTTCTCTAGGAGGTTGTTCAACATGTAGATCTTTGCCTCCTCCACTTGATTTGTGTCGTCATAAGTGATGCACAACTTATCCCATATCTCATAGGTTGTATCTCATGAGGAGATGTGGTTGAACTCAGATGGAGTGAGGGCTACATAGAGGAATCTAATTGCTTTGGTGTTGATCTATACAATCTTTAGAGCTACTTCATCCTGAGTTGATATAGCTCCAGTTGGCTCCTTGTAGGGTGCAATCATCACTTTCCACATATCAAAGTTCATTCCTTGAATGTAAAATTGCATCTGCCGCTTCTAATAGAATAAGTTGGTGCCATCAAAGACTAGGGGCCGCATGGAGAAGCCTCCCTCTAGGTAGAGGGAACCTAGTAGGTTATCACCCATCCTCTCGTATCGTAGGAACTTTGTTGGAGAAGATCCTTTCCCTGGTACCACTTATTGGATTTAGGGCTCTAGAGGGGGGTGAATAGAGCTTTAAAACTTGCACAAGAATAGTTATACCTTCAAATTATATCTATTGAAACCAAATGCTAAAATTGAATTTGAGGTCCTATCTAAACAAGCATAGCAAGGATGAGAGAGATTGAAAAAAACACTTAGACAAGGTATTTAGAGTGGTTTCAATCACCAAACTAGGAGACCATCAGTCCACTACCTAGAGAGGTCAACCTATAGGACTTTGCAACCCATGTATACTTATAAGACATATAAGAAGACCACCTTACATCCAAGGGCTTCGAAGAGCTAGTCTTCTACCTCACAATAGGTCTTACCCACTCTTGCAAGCAGCTCAATTCCTTCTCCTAGAACATCTCCTCCTTGCAACAAGTCTTCATCCTTGAGGACATCTCCTCCTTGAAACAAGTCTTCAGCCTTGAGGATTTACCCACCAAGCTCCTAGGATCTTCTGCCTTGTCCGTATCCTTCACTTGAAGAATATCTTCACACCTTCTTTCTCCTTAAAGAAGAACATCTACTCCTCCTTCACTCAGAGAAGATAACTTCAGCCTTTTCTCTTTGATAAAGGGTATTGGGAAGATGGAAAGATGGAGAGCTTTACAAGGTAACACTAAGGTAGTTCTCTTACATCATGCCTAACTCACTCATAATCATGAAATGCTTTGTAAATGAGAAAGAGAAAGGGGATCAAAGGGTTGTAGCACACTCAACTATAGCAAGGACCAAGGATAGCATGAATGAGCAACCTTGGAATGAACTCAAGAGGTCATATTTATAGCTGGGGGTGTTCCTTTGAGTGTGGGATCACTTAAGAATGAAAAATAGATGTTTTACAACTTGCAATGGATCTATTTTCATTTCTAACAACTCTCCAACAATTGGAATCACTTTCTTTGTATTTTCCATATAGTGTATTCAGTCAAGTTTCAATAAAGGTAACTCGACCGATCCACTATCCGGAAAAGTCACTTTTCAAACTATCGATCAAGTTTGTCCTAGGGTAACTAGACCGATCAACCAAAATAAACTTTGGTCATAAAGTTGGTTGGTCAATTTCTATGAGTGTACAACTCAACCAATGCAACCATTTCCAAAAATCCATCATAGATCGGTCGAGATTCAAACTCGGCCGATTAAAGTGTTGTGACAAATTTTCTAAAATGTTTTATAAGTGATCAAACCATGGAATTAAGTGTCCTTGGTTTTTTCTCATCTTAGTTACAAGTCATATTATCAATACAAATGACTACAAAAATATTCTAAGGTGGTTTCGAGTGATTTCCCAAATTGCACATTTGCATTGCTTTTGACTTGAACTTGGGCAAGATAGGACTTGTGTAATTGGATCCTTTCCATGTACCTAATGCCTAAAATCAATCTTAAACAAACTTATTAGTTACATATGAATGGAATGGTTATCAATCTTAAACAAACTTATTAGTTACATATGAATGGAATGGTTAAGTCATTATAAATATATGGACAATGTATAACTCTCAGGTCAATAGAAGGATGGTTTATAGACTTATACGTGGTCCTGGAGCAAGTCCAATGATTACATCTTGTGGAAGTTGCAACTATCTTCTAGTTGCTCTTGGATGGTAGTTGTGCATCTCCTGGTCTTCACCTCGGACGTGGGCAAGGACAACTTCTACAATGACTCTTGCAGTCTTGCGAAAGACTGTGGGTTGACGTTGTCCTCCTAGAAGCACCTAAAGGACTCCTACCTCTAGAGTAATCCAAACGGACCAAATAGAACTCTTGTCGTTCAACTAGAACAAACAAGAAAGAGTTGTCCTATCGGTTGGTGTATGAGTCACCAACTTGCTCTCCTACAAAAATGATCCTATGTTGTTTTCTCCCGTAGCTATCCCTCCCTAGTCAGGTAGGACTTGCTTGGGCTCTTTTGGTTACCACAACCAGAGAGGACAACAATATTCAGAGTAACTCATTCTCAATTATCTGTGTTATTGTTGTGCTCTGTGAAGCCCCCTGTACCCCTCTATTTATAGACATGGTTAGCGCCAAGGTTCCCAGTCTGTTCAGAATTTGTGTGGGAGTGGAAGGGACCATAAAATCTTGAATTTTTGCAACCTACAAATCAAGAAACGGTCATCTGATGACCCATCATTTTGTAGTTTCCCAATCACATATGACATTGGCAATTCATTCCAATTAATGTTAAACATTAATTCCTTGCATCATAAGAATTGTGTAATCAAAATGATAGAATTTTCTCATGAATTTGAAAAGTTTCTAGAACCTTCCTTCAACCCAACTAAGTCAATTGGTTCACCAGGTAAACTAGTCGTCTCACTCATCCGAGATGATCAGTTCACCCAGTGAACTGATCGGTTGGGTCTTACTTGTGCAGAACTCCAACCAATTTAGTTCCTGATCAGCTTGGCAATCCAAACGGCCATCTCACCCTATGAGTCGATCGTATGGTGCACAAAATGGCTGTCTCACCTTATGAATGATCGACTGGGGTGCATTCAGCTAATATGTTGCATTAATTGAGTACCTGAACACTTTCGTAATCAATCCAATAATCATTCAAGTTTAAAATCTCTTCAAGATGAGTTCTTTTGTGTGTGACTCTATAGGTAACATATCACATTGGCAGTGAATGTCGATAACTACCTTATGATGTCACAAGCAGAGAGTGGTACCTATCACACATCAATATCACCCAAGTGAATGGAAAGTTGGAGAACATTTGTAATCTAGAATCTGTGTAAGGTGTTACTGTGATAGTATAATTCCTTTATCTCTGATATTCAGAGTGAACTCGAGGCATGGACTCCTCATCCTCTCAACATTCATCTCATGTTTCTTGAACCAAGAGAAGACTGACTGAGATAATGTCACCTCAATATCATATATTGATCAACATGTGCATGCACATGCGTTTCTCATTCTTACTTATTAAGTGGCCATGATATCATACTCCAGTAAGTGGGACAAATCCCATATCTATCACTCACATTCTATCCTCATGTGTCAAAGTCACACAATCATCATTATTATAACAATCCATGTTTTAGAACTAGGTTTGATGATGTTAAAACATACCCAATGACATGTGATGAGTGTGGTGATTGTGGTTCTTAGACCTGAAATCACTACGAAAAATGACTATGAATACCATATGATGGTTTCCATGTGTCACTCTCAAGGTGGTTCTATCTAATACGTTATTCCCTAACATGTATCCATGTGCTTGGTTTGATATTTCCATATCATGACTAATGAGATTTATTCGTCAACCAACCCACACTCTAGTCTTATGTGGTATTGGTGTTTATCTACCTTCCACAGTAACAACCGACTAGGGACATAATAAGAATGTACTTACCCTTATCATATGTGTGATATCATTCTCCAAGTCACATACTTAAAGAGATACATAATTGAGTATTGTCATTATGTAGACATTCATAATGTTTCCTCATTATATCATAATTGAATGAAACAAAATGATTAGGAAGCTTGGCTTTATGAATATTAATGAAATCTTTTATGGTATGTGTCATGTAAATCATTACATGATTGTCTCTATGGGCATACCTTACCAACATACTCCCACTTACACTTAGAGCCAATCACCCATGAATCATATTATTAGTTATCTAAACATGTCCACAATGTTTCTACTGCACTAGTTTTAATTCAGCGTGTTAGCAACACTTTGTTGTATCTAGGGCTCTAAAGGGGGGTGAATAGAGCTTCAAAATTCTCACAAGATAAGTTAGAACTTCAAATTATATCAATCAAAACTAATAGCTTAATAGTAATTTGAAGTCCTAACTAAGCAAGCATAGAAAGGATGAGAGAAATTGAAACATGCACTTGGACAAGGTGGTTTAGATTGGTTCCACTCTCCAAACTAGGACAGAGTCAATCCACTACCTAGAGAGGTCAACCTCTAGAACTTTTGCAATCTGTGTATACTTATATTCATTCATAAGAGATATAAGGAGACCACCATACATCTAAGGACTTACCTATTCGAGACAAGAGTCTTCCACCTACACAAGGACTTACCCACTTGATTAAGATGTCTTCAGCCTTCAACAAGGACTTACTCACACTTGCATCAAGTCTTTCACCTTGTAGGAAATTGCCCACTCTTCTTGAATCTTGTTGTTTCCCTTCTCCTTCACCTAGATAAGATCTTCACCTCTTCTTCAGCCTTGAACAAGAATAGCAACAACTTCACCTTCACTCGAAGTAGCTTGCTTCAACCTTTTCTTCTTTGAGAAAGGGGGTAGGGAAGATGGCATGGAATGAGACATTTATAAGAAAATAGAGGTAGCTCTCTTACAACTGGCCTAACTCACTCATAATCATGAAATGTTTTGTAAATGAGCGAGAGAAAAGGGCTCAAGGAGTTGCGACACACTCAAGTATAGCAAGAACTTAGAATTGTATGAATGAGCTAACTTGGAATGAACTCTAAGGGGTCCTATTTATAGCTGGGAGTGTTCCCTTGAGTGTGGGATCACTTAAGGGAAAAATATAGACATTTTCCAAGTTATAATGGATCTATTCTCGCTCAAAACAACTCTTTTATGGTTATAATCACTTTTTATGAATTTTTCATGTAGTACATTCGGTCGAGTTTCAATAAAGATAACTCAATCAATTTACTAAGTGACAAAGCCAATTTTCAAACTATCGGTCGAGTTTGTTTTGGGAAACTCGATCGATGAGTCAAAATCAATTTTACTTAGTTGATCGATTGGTCGAGTTCTGTGAGTGTGCAAATCAACCAATTGCTCATCTTTAAAAAATCTATCACTGGATAGGTCGAGTTTCCAACTCGACTGATAAACATATTGTGACAAATTATCTAAATTGACTTTTGAGTGATCAAACATTGGAATTAAGTGTCCTTGATTTTTTTCTCATCTTAGTTACAAGTCATACCATCAATACAAGTGATTACAAAAATAATCTAAGTTCATTTGGAGTGATTTTCCAAAATGCGCACTTGCATTGCTTTTGACTTGAACTTAAACAAACTAGGGCTTGTGTAATTTGATCATTTTCATGTACCTAATGCCAGAAATCAATCTTGAACAAACATATTAGATACATAGGAATTTAATGGTTAAGTCACTATCAAAATATGGGCAATGTATAACTCTCCAGTCAACATTCTCCCCCTTTTTGACAATGAAAAATTATTCCTCAATCATATTGAAAAGGATATGTAAAGTTATACCTTTTCCTTGTGAATTGCAAGGGGATTCATGATTTGAACAATGTGAATTGCTCCCCCTCAATCTATGCTTACTCTTAGCTATATAGTTAGTCTATCTACACAAAGCAATTATGACATATATACTGTATGTCCTTTAGCAAGTCACATGATGAAGCATGTAATGAACAAAAAAAGGATCACATAGACAATAAAAGAAATATGATTGAGCTTCAAAATATTGAACTTATCTCCTCCTTTTGATATTATCAAAAAGTAAGGGGGTAGAAGAGCAAAAAAATAGGTCTTCTCCAAGAACAACCAAACATACATTCACAACATGAAACATGCAATCTCAAAGGATACACTAAACAAAGATGAAAGAAAGAAGCAATCTAAGTAATAATCAAAATATGGTAAACATGACACCAACTCATGAGATATAGTAAATCAAAGAGTAAGTGTTAATATGATTAAGATTACAACACAAAGAGCATGTATGCTAAAGCAAGTATAAGACAAAATGATGAAAACATGATAAAATAGTACAACTCAGAAATTGTGCTCATATGTGTTTAGTACAAAATAGCCTAGAAAGATATATATGATCAACATATAGACTAAAAACTAAAAAATCTAAACATCTAGGTCATATATGTCCACATCATCAACAACATCATCGGCATCGACATCTGAGGCCTCTGGATCATATTCCTCATCTCCGTCTGAATGTGCAGTAGCATCACCTTCGTCACCAGAGTCACCAACAAAGCCATCATCAAAACCATCTTCACCAGCATCATCATCCTCAGAAGCCTCCTCATCATCACCAACAGCTTCCTCATCAGCCTGATCTGGCATGTCCTCATCGATAGAGGAACCAAAATCATGACTGGGCCAATAGGCATTCTGCTCTGCCCATGGCATGCCAAGAGCATGGATCTCATTGTACTGAGGGAAAGAGGTAGTAGAAGTACCCAGGCTGAGAAGCAGGGTGGCTAAAGGGCTAGTAGGAAGAGGCAACAATCCTGGGGTAGATCCACCAACAACAGAGGGTGTAGCAGCAGAAGCAGTAGGTGGAGGGGTTGGGTAAAGTGATCATATGCATAGGATGCATAGTCACCTCCGGGGTAGGGATGATAGGCAGGATAAAGTTGTGCATAGGATAGATTCATGTTGTACATGATGGCACAGAGATCCTAATGTATGTGCTCCTGAAACTGAAGGTTATATGCATGTTGAAGCATCACGTAGCCCATGCGGGTTTCATTTGATACATGGAATGAGGCGCGTCCAGGTCAGGAAGGATAAGGTGGTGGAGATGCATGAGTGGAGGTGGAGGTAGAGGTTGCGGGTGTGGTAGAGGAAGGGATAGGCACAAACTTATGAAGTGTGGTCTCACTGATGCAAACTCCTTTCTGAGCTGGTTTGTAATGAAGGTCATGGAAAAGAGATTTGCTAGTGACAAGTTGAAAAGATCACAGGTCAAGGCTAGGTAGGGTGGGTGGGTTCCACGGGTGTTATTTCTAGAGACAAAATAGGTCATATGGTGAAGGACATAATGAGATCATTTGACTTTGGTGTTCTTCAAGAGACAGAACATAATCACCGTAGTGTTTTCTACAATTTTAGTCTGGTTTTTCTTTGGATGAATATTGCAGTTAATAACCTAGGTGAGTATGTTCTTCTTGAGGTGTAAGGTGGAGGAGGGAAGGGTACACTTCTTCCTATAGGAAAATTGAGTCTTCTTCAAGTATTCATGAATATCAGGAAGAGTGAGATCATACTGCTTGTACACATCCTTAGGGTCAAGTAGGTCAAAATACTCAGGGTAGCCCTTCCTCCAAGTATCAATCACCTCAGTACCCGAGAAGAAGATGTTCAATATATCCTTGGAGACTTGGAGTTTTCTTCCTGACGATCATGAAAGTGAGAACTATTTGAGCATTAGGCAGGGGTATGAGTGTTGCATAATTCCATTGCATGTTAATAGAAAATTCATTAATGGATTTTGTGCTTGTGATGGAATTATTGTAGAACGTGTGTTTGACACACAAGGTAGAGAGGTGGTGATCGTATAGCAACTCGGCTACTTGATTGATTGATACACGTCGAAAGTACACCAATTCACTAGAACTTTTTATCCTAGAGTTTAATTCTTTTTTACTTTCTAGTTAAGGCTAGTATAGAAGGGTCGATCTCACATGAAAATGTTATTAAGATTCATTTCTTTTAAACTCGATTGATTGTTAAATTATATTTTTTGGTATTTTTTGAAGATTGATAGAAAATAAAGTCTGATTTGAGGGGGTTTGTTGTATCTATTGTAAGGAAGTAAACTGTAAGAAGAATAAAAGATTACACTAATGCAAAATTAAGAAAATATTATTCTAAGATAAGAGACAGTAAAAGAAGTAAATTGTTATCTTAAAAGATTATCTAAACAAAAGTAAAGTGCTAAAATTTAAAATATGAACTGAAAGCAAACATTTAAGAACAATTTGAAATCAAGAAGGAAGACATCGAGACTCAGGAGTTTCACCACCTTAGACGTTATAAAAATAAAGTCGAGCGACACATGACAAACAAGAAGGAAGCATGTATGCACTTTATTCATAAATAAAATGGAAAAGAGGAACTCCACGTGAATCCATTGGTCCTGGTGTTCATGTATATTTGTTCTTCATCCTAAAAATGATTTTTCCACGATCACATCCAAATCCTTGTGAAATTGATTTAGGTGTTCTAAATATTGGTTTCCATGATCGCATCCTTCGAGATTAACAAGCAATAAAAATGATCAATTACGTCATTTGAGTATACAATTTCTTAATCAAAAACCATCCGTCTAAATAGTCGTGTAAAAGCTCAATCTGATTAACACATGGCTAAGGGGCTATTCCCCTTGCCTCGATTAGAAAACTACTCGTTGTTCATGGTGAGGATGGGGGAACAAAGAAGGGATGTGAGAGAGCCATAGACTACAAATCCGGATCTATGTAGAGTCTAAGGCGGTGATGATTAAACGGATCGTTTACTTTTCCTCCTGCTCTAAGAACAAAAGTGAGAAAGAGAACTAGAGAAGGAAAGATCCAAATGTAGAGTAAAAGAACCAACTTTATTGCTCTTGAAAGTAAAATTATACTAGAAGAAAAATGATAGAATTTCTCTACTAATTGCGTACAAAATTTGGGACCTACAACTAAGACTCGATTTACAACTAAGACTCGATGATATTTTTCTTGTGGAGTCCCCCCTCCTTTTATAGGGGAAGGAGGGGTGAAAATCCTAAAAGTAGAGAAGAAGGAAGTGGAAGAGGCAGCTGATGTGTGTCTTATTCAAGAGAAATCTTTCCTTAATAGACAATAGAGAAAATCAATGATTGCCTTCTTTTGATCCTTCAAATTCTAACTCTTTCTACAGATTTCCATTCCTGAATTTTCATATGAATTTTGGCTGGTAATAGGATTAAAAATGTGCTTAAAAATATTTTTCCTGTAGGACTTTGAATTTCCTTTCCAAAGAATATTTGAACATTAAATCCCCCCTTGGGATGTGAGAGTTATGTCTATTTTGGTGCAAGGTATATATTTAAACCAGACACTACGGGGAACAAACATGCACGTTCACTAGTTGGTTGGATAGTCAAATGACTGCCAAAGTCATCGGGAAATATATTTTTCCTGTATAAACTAAAATTATATTTTCAAAATATATCTAAATTCCGAAATTTTGAGTTTTTATGTGGGAGTTATGACTATTTTGGCACCATCTATATAGAAATTTTAGAAACTGGGGGAATTGTGCAAATCATCTTCCAAGAGAAATTAATGATTGGAGTGATTAGACCATTCCTAAAAAAATCCAACTAAATATAATTAAAACTCC
The DNA here is from genome assembly GCA_963693085.1 of Alisma plantago-aquatica. Taxonomy (NCBI): domain Eukaryota; kingdom Viridiplantae; phylum Streptophyta; class Magnoliopsida; order Alismatales; family Alismataceae; genus Alisma; species Alisma plantago-aquatica. The sequence continues at coordinate 418,215,650 of OY856413.1, forward strand.
AAATAAAGAGAGAAAAGTTAAAATAATACAAGTAATTATAAAACTAATAAAATAAATAACAAAACAATCATAAAACGATATTTAGAAGATGTAAAAAAGTGATAAATGTACATTTATCATCGATAACCCTTTGTTTACATGGGGTTGGATCAGAAAGGGCACAAAAAGGAAAGGAGTTCCTAGGAAGGAGCTCCTTGTACCTATTGAGAGACTCATTGGAGACAAAAAAGGTATCGTCGAAGGGTATGAGATGTGAGTTGGAAGAGGAGGAAGGTGCTCCAGCTGGGGCCACTCTCTTTCTCTTGTTGGATGCCATAGAGACAAAATGAGAGGATGGAGAGAGCAAAAACAAGGAAAACACCACCAAAAGCCGTCCACACACCTAGGGTTGATGGGAAAGAGGTCAAGGAATGTCAATCTAGGTCAAACTAGGACTAAAGAGAGGAAGGTTGGGGCTAGGGTTAAGAGCTTGAGGGATCTAGAGGTTGGATCGAATAATTTTTTTCTAGTTGAGAAGGAGAAAAGTAGACCGAATATAACTTGGGTTTGCTCCATACTGACCATCAGTCAAGTTATGTGACTCAGAAACTTGACCGATCGGCTCTTTAAAAAAGCTCTCGGCCATTGATCGGTCAAGTTGGCAACTCAAACGATGGTCCACCTGAACCAACATTAGAAATTCTAATTTCTAGCCATTAGAGTGCTAATTAAATTTATTTTTCAAGTCCATTTTGTATTTTAAACATACTTAGGCACATATCACTCATCATTTGGTACTATTCTATGATAAAACAAGTGTTTGCAAAAAATACCCAAAAATAAGAGAAAAAAAGGCAGAGAGAACATGAAAAAATTGAATTTTAGCATATTGGCAAGAAATGATTATCAAAGCATAGGAAAAACATATATGATAGATGATAACTAGCTAGAAGGAATATCATATTTATTTAAAGAAGTTATGAGCAGTTTAGATCTAATAAAGTTAAATTGCTCTCTATCTAGAGGTTTAGTGAAAATGTCCATCAACTAATTTTCTGTGTCCACGTGTGTGATATAGATATTGTTTTTGGCAATGTGATCATAAAGAAAATGATGACGAATCTCTATATGCTTATCTCTACTATAAAATATATGATTATATGACAAGTTAATTACACTAGTATTATCAAAATAGCTCTACTATAAAATATAGGATTATATGACAAGTTAATTCTAGAGGCATTGGCAGCGACGAGAGATGTCGTGCGCTGAAGGAACTCATGGACACCTACAAACCAAAGCTGGTGGCAATCCTTGAGCCAAGAATCAGTGGGGGAAAAGCTACCGATCTCATTACCTGATTGGGATTCTACAATTCATATAGAGTGGAGGCCAGGGGCTTCAGTGATATTATCTGGCTCTGTTGGAATGCAGGTTCCTATTCTATTGATATAGTCTGCTGCCATAGGCAGTTCATCACTTGCAAAGTCAATGACTCATGCTATGTTTATGTCATTTATGCTAGCCCTCAAATTTCAACCAGACAGCTGCTCTGGAAGAACATCGTCTCTATGGGGAAGCGCTTCAAAATAGCTTGGTTAGCTATTGGTGACTTCAACACAATCCTGAACCCAAACGAGAGGTGTGGCAGTAACCATTTCAACAACCATGAAGCCACCACCTTCCATAACACACTGATGGAGGCAGATCTCACAGATCTGGGCTTTTCTAGCATGAAATTCACTTATAGACACAGGCTTCTTCAAAAGAGACTAGATAGAGCCGTCGGGAACAACGCGTTCATCGCTAGCTTCCCCTATATTACCATTGAGCATCTTCCTAGGTTGGGCTCGGATCACTACATGTTGCTAGTACGCAACCTCATCAGAGATAGAAGCCAACACATGTTATGTACGTGCTCTGTGTGGCAAAGCACGTATGGCATCATAGAGATGCTGAAGAGTGTCTAGAATGACGACCTCAACTTCAACGCCGCCCTCAGTGAAGCCCAAAGACCGATTTCTTACTAGGACAAACAGATTCGTAGGGAGAAGAGGAAGAGGAAAGACCGCCTCATTGCTAATATCAATCACCTTCAAACTGAGCTAGCAGACCAATACAACCCCTTATCTGATGCCTTGTTCTATGACTTACAGAGGGATCTGAATGAGGATCTTAGAGAAGAGGAGGAGGACCTCAAACAAAGGGCCCATATCAACTTGTTGGTTAATGGTGATAACAATAACAAATTTTATCACAGTTTCATTAACCAAAGAAAGAGGAGCAACAATATTACTGCTTCGAAGAACAATGCATGCATTTGGGTGAGAGGTGAGACTGAGCTTATGGACTTAGTTGTTCAACATTTTCATGGTGTGCTCACTGCGCCTGATAATGACAGACCGCTCAGGTGCGCTGATGTGCCTGACATATTCTCGGCCTCGTCTGAGAATGATAGGCTGGCTATGGGCGGGTGTCCCCAGCGGGAGGAGATCTATGATGTTGTGATGTCTCTTGACCCTATGAAGGCCGCTGACCCCAATGGCATCAGTGCCTTTTTCATTCAGAAGAACCGAAACACTGTCGGGCCTAGTATTATCAAGATAGTCCAGGAGGTTATTGTTTCGGGGCATGTACCTGACGAGCTTGCAACTCCACCATTGTACTCATACCCAAAAAATAAACGCTGGAGATGTGTGATCAATTGAGACCTATTTCCCTAAATAATGTCACACTGAAGATCATATCCAAGCTTGTCGTGGAACGGCTGAAGGCCTTTTTGCCCACCTGAGTGTCACAAGCTCAGAGCAGCTTCATCCCCGGTATACGCATCACGGATAACATCGCCCTAGTCCAGGAGCTTGTGCACTTGATGAAACAGAAAAAAGGAGCCAAAACGATGGTGATCAAGATCGATCTTACCAAGACGTATGACCAGATGGTTTGGGAGTTCATTCTAGATACCATCAACAGAACTAGGATACCGCAGAACATTGTTGAATACATTATGGCATCCATCACGAGGGGATCTACTCAAATTGCTTGGAATGGTAAAACCTCCAACACTTTCAAGGCGAGTAGAGGTCTTCACCAAGGTGATCCCCTCTCCCCATATCTATTTGTACTTTGTATCGAAAGAATCAGTCAGTTTATCAACCAGGAGGTGGGCTTGGGCAAGTGGAAACTAGTGAGGTTGGGTGTGAGAGGCACGTGCATCTCACATGTCAGCTTCGCCGATGACCTCATTCTTTTCGCTCATTCTAGCAAGGCTCAGATGATCACCATTCTGGAGTGCTTCAAGAAATTTGAACTTGCTTCTGGACAATCTGCCTCAGTCCTAAAAATGAAGGTGTTCTTCTCCAAGAGCGTTGGGTGGGAACTAAGGAAACATATTAGTGAAATCCGTGGATTTCAACACACAACCGACCTGGGGAAGTATCTCGACGTCCCTATCATCCACAAGAGGTGGATAAGCATATGTATGGGGTAGTCCTTGATAAGGTGGAAAACATGATTTTAGCTTGGTCGGCTAGATGTCTATCCCTTGCCGGTAGAGTGTGTCTTGCTAATTCCATTCTCCAGACACTGCCCACATATGTTATGCAGACTACGAACATCTCCATGCAGTTATGTGATAGGATTGATGGAGCCATTAGAAGATTTATTTGGGGAGGTATTCACAAAGCCCACCCGCTTGCCCTGGTGGCCTGGGACAAACTCACATGCAGCAAGAAGGATGGTGGGCTGGGTTTGAAGAGTATGAGAGACTAGAACCGGGCATTAATCTTCAAACATCTTTGGGAAATAAAAAGTGGCCGATAATCCATTTGGAATCACCACATGCTAACAACGATGAGGAGGAACAAGGCGGGCATTAGGAGCAATTTGTTAAGACTTGGAAGAGCTGTTCTTGAGTGGAGAAAGCTTCATTGATGATAAATCATACATTATACCGATGAATGGGGAAACAACTAATGCGTGGACTAACCGATGGTTAGGGGTTGATTCTACCCTTGATGGGTCATCTCTCAGACCCATGCCAGAGGACCTGAGGGACCTAAAGGTGGCCAATATCATGGGTTTGGATGGAAATTGGGATACCGAGTTCTTGCATCACTAGTTCCCTAACCACTTAGCAGAAAATGTTGAGATGATGAAACCTCTGGACCCTGAGGATGGGGAAGACGTCAGGGTGTGGGCGCTCACTCCCCATGGCCAGTACACTACCAAATCTACCTACCACAAGCTTAGAGACAGAAAAGGCATCCGGGTTGAAGGCTGCTAGAAAGAACTCTGGAGGACAAAACTATCAAGCCACATCAAGATGTTCACCTGGTTGATGAAGCATGATGCTCTCCTTACTAATAGCATGAGGGCAAGGTGGCACCTTACAATCTGCAACACTTGTCCTAGATACTTGGAGGAAGATGAATCAGTGCTCCACGCTGTTAGAGACTACATATATGTGAAAGAAGTCTGGGATGCTGTCCATGCTGGCGCTATCTGATCGACTAACAACGTCAAAGATTGGATATGTTCTATGGTGCAGCAAGGCAAGGAGATTTACACTCTTGCATTTTTTACCTATTGGCACATATGTAATGCTAAAACCAAGCAGGTGTTTGGTAACATCACGGTTCCATGTATGCAACATGACAACCAGATCAGGAGAGAAATCGTTGCTCACACAGCGGCGTTCGTTGAGAACACATATGTTGTGGTTATCAAAGATCCTTCTAGCTGGAAGAGACCCGAGCAAGGGGTCATGAAGCTCAACACCGATGTTGCCATCAAATGAAGAGAGGCTTGTTGCACTATTGTCAGCCAGGACGATCATGGAAGGTGGGCTGGGGGGGGGACGTTCAAGTTGCAGACCACTTACATTGTGGAGGCCAAGTTGGAGGGGGCGCTGAGGGCAGTGGAAGCAGCTCATGAAAACAGCTTGATAGCATGGTAATTGAGTCTGATTCCCTCTCTGCTATCAAGATGATCAATCAACATGAGATTATCTAACCCAAATACACCAAGATTCTCAGAAAAATAAAATGGTTGATGAAGCTTAGATGGAGGTTTACTCATGTCCCTAGAGAATGTAATGTTGTTGCAGATGAGTTGGAAAAAGTCAACATTCAAAACAACTCTACATACAGAGTGTATGCTCTACTCCCTACGGGGTTTAATACCCTGCTCATTAAAGATTGTAATGGTAGTAGTACTACCAGGTTTCCGTTTGATAGCTTGATTAGTGAATGTAAACTCTCGTTTAATTTTGCTCGCAAGGGGAGGGCAGGATGAATAAGATGGCCTCTCGACTTCGCTAAAAAAATAGATAGGAGAAACATCAAAATGAATGTTAAAGTCTTGGAGCATTTGCTTTATCCATAGGACCTGGGCACCACAACTCTCGACTACAATGTACTCATCCTTGGTCGTTGATAATTCCAATGTGCTCTATTTCTTGGAAAACCAAGACACCAAGCATGGTCCTAGGAGAAAGAAAGTTCCACTTGTGCACTTTATATCAATCAAGCATCCTGTGTAATCCTCATCACTATAGGCCGTAAGAGTAAAGTCCCTTGACTTGGGATACCATAGTCCAAAATTTGGGGTTTTGGCTAAGTACCTTAAAATCCTCTTAACAGCTATTAGATGTGATTTCTTGGGATTTGATTGAAAGCGATCACACAAGCCAACACTAAACATTATATCAAGTTTAGAGGTAGTTAAATAAAGTAAACTTTCAATCATACCTCTATAGAGCTTCTCATCTACCTTCTCACCTTCTTCATCCTTGTCAAGTTTGGCGGTGTTTGACATGGGTGTGTCCATCGACTTGATATTCTCCATCCCAAAGAACTTAAATAGCTCACTTTTGTACTTGCCTTGGTTGATGAAGTTCCCATTTTTAGTTTTCTTGATTTGAAAACCGAGGAAGAATGTGAGCTCACCCAACATACTCATCTCAAATTCACTCTGCATCAGATCACTAAATTCTTTGTAAAGATCAAGGTTAGTTCCACCAAAAATGATATCATCAACATGTATTTGAATGATAAGAAAATGGTTAGAAGTGTTCTTTAGAAACAAGGTAGAATGTACTTTTCCCATGATATACCAATGATATAACAAAAAGTTCTTTAATTTTGCATACCAAGATCTAGGTGCTTGTTTGAGCCCATAGAGAGTTTTTTGTAATAAATAAACATGGTTAGGCAAAGTATCATGTTCAAAGCTTGGGGGTTGTGCAATATACACTTCCTCCTCAATTATAGAATTCAAAAATGCAATTTTAACATCCATTTGATAAAAAAGAAAGTTTATATAATTGGAAAAAGGAAGCAACATATGAATGGACTCAATTCTATCTACAGGTGCATATGTTTTATCAAAATCTATACCTTCCTGCTGATTATAGCCTTGAGCCACTAACCTTATTTTGTTCCTTACCACTTTTCCGCTTTCGTCTAGCTTGTTGCGGTAGATCCACTTGGTGCGAATGATCTTTCTATCACTTGTTCTTGGCACTAGGTTCCATACTTTATTCTATTCAAATTGCTCCAACTCTTCTTGCATGGCTAGGATCCATTCATCATCCCCAAGAGCTTCTTCGACATTCTTTGGCTTGAGTTGTGAGATGAATGTGTTGTTGGATTGTTGTTTGTTGAATGCATCCCACGTCTGCACTCTTTCAAAATGATCACCTAAAATCAACTCTTTTGGATGATTCTTGGCAAATCAGGGAGTTGGGTCCTTCTTATCTCCATCTTTCTCTTCTTCTTGAATGACCACCTCTTTTCCCTTTTGGATGATGTTGAGTTCTTTTAGAATAGGAATTTCCTCACCTACAACATCTTCATTTGAAATAATATCTTTGGGAATAGGGGGTTAGTCTCAATAAAATTAACATTTATAGATTCTTCTACTTTAGCAAATCAACATTAAACACTCTATAAGCCTTGCTAATAGTGCTATATCCAAGAAAGAAAGCCTTATAAGATTTTAGATCAAACTTGTCGAGAGAATCTTCAAAAAAAAATAAGGACATCCAAAAACATGGAAATACTCGTTAGAAGGCTTCCTATCATGCCATATATCATAGGGAGTTTTCTTCAAAGAATGATGTGTAAAAACCCAATTTTGCACAAAACATGAGGTACTGATGGATTCATCCCAAAACTTCTTTGGTGTATCATACTCTAAAAGCATGCTCCTAGCCATCTCCTATAGTGACCTATTCTTCCTATCTACAACCCCATTTTGTTGAGGTGTTCAAGGTAAAGAAAAGTTATGTGCATACCTAGATTCTTCACAAAAGCGTTCAAAAAGATCATTTTCAAATTCTCCCCCATGATTATTATGGATGGAAACAATCTTACAAGAAGCTTAATTTTCAACTCGTTTGTAAAAAATTGAGAAAACATCAAGTGTATCACTCTTGGAAATGAGAAAGAAGGTCCAATTATATCTATAGAAATTATCGACAATAACAAGTCAATACTTAGAACTATGAAGTGATTGAGTTTCCATTGGTCCAAATAGATCAATGTCAAGAAGTTCAAGAGCTCTCTTAGTATTAAGGACTCCTTTGGATTTAAATGAGGAATTGGTTATCTTTCCTTGGGTACAAGGTTGTCATTCCTAATCCTTTTCAAAATCCAATTTGGGAAGTCCCTTGAACAAGTCCTTTTTGCTTAACTTCTTCAACTGATGCATATTTACATGACCAAGCTGATGATGCCAAAGAGAAATATCATTCAAGTTGATTACTAGGCATCTACCAACAACAAGCTTAATAGAGTCAAGCACAATTACATAAAGATTACCACTTCTAGTTCCCTTATATATGACTTGATAGGTTAGGTAATCTAAAATGAAGCATTCAAAAGAAGTAAACAACAAAAGGTAACCATTATCAGATAATTGACTTACACTTATTAAATTTCAATGTAGGCCATCCACAAAAAGAACATTCTTGATACACAAGGGTTCACCTACATCACCCTCACCTTTAACCTTACCTTTCTTGTTGTCTTCAAAAGTAATCGAACCTCCTTTCTTCTTAGTGAAGTTGTTGAAATGGTTTACATCACCTATCATGTGCTTAGTGCAACCACTATTAACAATCCATATACCTTCTTCCTGCAAGAAAGGAGAGTGTTGGTTCCCAACTCAAACTTTGGGATCTGGAGTTAGCTTGGGGACCCATTTCATCTTAAGGTTGGTCCTCTTAGGCTTGTAAGGACAATAAGTAGAGTAATGATCATCAAATTTTCAATGAGAACAAATCATAGGGTTCATAGTGCCAAAAGACTCTCCGATGAAAAAGGAGGTTTCCTTACTCTTTTTATTACCTTTGTCTTTGTTCTTGCCCTTAGGTGCTCCCCCTACAAATATTAAACCACTAGTACCACTTTGTTTGGTAGAATGGTCAAGGATTTCATTAAGGGAGTTATTCCCTTTGAGGAATTTCTACAAAGAGGCTCTAAGTTTGTGATTGTCATCATTAAGAGATATGATAGTAGAAGACACAATATCAAGATCTTCTCTAGAATGAACAAGGTTGGCCTCCAAATAGAGGGCTTTAGTCAAATAAGAATCTTTCTCAAGAGAAATAGAAGCAATATCATTACTAGGCAAGATAGGTCTAGAAGATAAATCATTAACTTGACCAAGAAACCTACCATTTTTATATTTAAGAACTTTAATTTCCTTATTATAAACATCCCTCTCATCCCTACGAGCATCAACAATGAGTTTAAATTCAACATTTTTTAGTTTTAAGAGTCTGAAGCTCATTTAGGAACTTTTAGTTATCTTCCTTAAGAGTTTCAATGTTCTTAATGTAAACACCATTCTATACATCAACTCCATTGTATTAGAGCTAAAGATCAAGATATTAGCCTTGCAAGTTATCAATGTTCTCAAAATTAGTTTTCTCATTTAGCTCAAGAATTTCAAGTTTAGCATACAAATCATCAATAATTTTTCTTAACCTTTTTCTTTTAGATTTACATTTAGCAAAAGAAGAATGGGTAGAAACAAGAATATCAATAAGAGATTCCTTAGATAACTCATGAAACCCTACCTCACTTACCTCACCAATTTCTTCACTAGGAGAGACCATGAGTGCAAGGTGGCACTCTCCATCTTCTTCAGGGCTAGAGCCACTTGTGGATGATTACCCCAAGCTGCATGAGCTGCATTCTTGTGTCGTTTCTCCTTCTTTTCTTTCCTCTTGTACTTTCTCTCCTTCTTGTAATCTTCCTCCTTCTTGGAGAAGACCTTGTGGTGAGAATTTCTCTATTTAGGACATTCACTCTTTTAGTGTCCCTTATGTCCACACTTGTAGCATCTAGGAGTAGATGAGGAGGATTGCTTTCCCTTAAAGTCCTTGCCCTTGGTGAAGTTGGCTTCATGCTCACTAGGGCCATTATCTTCACTAGAGGAGGAGGGAGATGTCTGGCAATCAAGTTGTTTTTGAAGGATGACAACCTCCACTTGTGCTTTTAAAACACCATATTTTATCTTCTTGGCTTCCTTCTCTTCTTGCTTGGCTTCTTCTTCTTGCTTGTCAAGTCGTAGATCATGATATTGGAGGTTGCCAGTGAGTTTTTCAGTTGGGATGTCACCAAGGATCCTCACGTCTTCAATAGAGGTCACCTTTGACTCCCATCTCTTTGGTAGAATCCTCAAGATCTTGGAGTTGATTACACCTCTATGCAAAGTGTTTCCGAAAGTAGATAGGCCATTGATCACATTGAGCCTAGAGTACATCTCTGCAATCCCTTCTTTCTAACCCATCTTGAAGTTCTCTAGAAGGCTATTCAACATGTATATCTTAACCTCCTTGACTTGCTTTGTGCCCTCATAGGTAATGCACAACTTATCCCAAATCTCATAGGTAGTATCCTATGATGAGATGCGGTTGAACTCCATTAGGGTAAGGGATGCATAGAGGATTCTTATGGCTTTGGCATTGAGTTGGGCTTCTTTTAGTGCAACTTCATTCCATGTTGAAACAACTCTGGTTGGCTCCTTGTATGGTGTGGCCATCACCTTCCACATATCAAAGTTCATCCCTTGAATGTAGAACTGCATATGCCTCTTCAAATATAGGAAGTTGGTGTCATCGAATATCATAGGATGCATGGAGAAGCCTTCCTCTAGGTTGAGTAAACCAAGTACATTTTCGCCCATCTTCTCGTCTTGTGGGACATTGTTGGAGAAGATCCTTGGCTCTTATACCACTTGTTCGATCTATGGCTCTAGAGGGGGGTGCATAGAGCTTCAAAATCCTAACAAGATAACTTAGACCTTCAAATCATATCAATCAAAACCAATATCTTAAGTGGAATTTGAAGTCCTAACTAAGAAAGCATAGCAAGGATGAGAAAAATTGAAACATGCACTTGGACAAGGTGGTTTAGAGTGGTTCCTCTCTCTGAACTAGGAGAGAGTCAATCCACTACCTAGAGAGGTCAACCTCTAGGACTTTACAATCCATGTATACTTATATTCATTCATAAGAAATACAAGGAGACCACAATACATCCAAGGACTTACCTATTCAAGATAAGAGTCTTCCACCTACACAAGGACTTACCACTTGATCAAGATGTCTTCATCCTTCAATAAGGACTTACTAACACTTGCATCCATTCTTTGGCCTTGAAGGAATTTTCCCACTCTTCTTGAAACTTGGCCTTGACCTTCTCCTTCACCTGGAGAAGATCTTCACCTCTTCTTCAACCTTGAAGAAGAACAACACCAACTTCACCTTCACTCGAAGTAGCTTGCTTCAACCTTTTCTTCTTTGAGAAAGGGGGTAGGTAAGATGGAATGGAATGAGAGCTTTACAAGCACATGAAGGTAGCTCTCTTACAACTGTCTTAACTCACTCATAATCACAAAATGCTTTGTAAATGAGAGAGAGAAAGGGGCTCAAGGAGTTACAACATACTTAACTATAGCAAGGAATTAGAATAGCACGAATGAGCAAACTTGGAATGAACTCCAAGGGGTCCTATTTATAGTTGGGGGTGTTCCCTTGAGTGTGGGATCACTTAAGGGAAAAATATAGCCATTTTACAAGTTACAACGGATCTATACTTGCTCAAAACAACACTCCAACAATTATAGTCACTTTTTATGCATTTTCCATACAGTACATTCGGTCGAGTTTTAATAAAGATAACTCGACCAATCCACTAAGTGACAAAGTTAATTTGCAAACTATTGGTTGAGTTAGTTTTGGGAAACTCGACCGATGAGTAAAAGTTAGTTTTGCTTAGTTGATTGATTAATCGATTTATGTGAGTGTGAAACTCGAGCGATTGGTCATCTTTAGAAAATCCATCACTGGATCGGTTGAGTTTCCAACTCGACCGATAAATAGCCTGTGACAAATTTTCTAAATTAGCTTTTGAGTGATCAAACATTGGAATTAAGTGTTCCTGGTTTTTTTCTCATCTTAGTTACAAGTCATATCATTAATACATGTGATTAAAAAAATCTAAGGTCATTTGGAGTGATTTCCCGAAATGCACACTTGAGTTACTTTTGGCTTGAACTTGAACAAGCTAGGGATTGTGTTATTTGATCCTTTCATGTACCTAATGCCTGAAATCAATCTTTAACAAACATATTAGATACATAGGAATAGAATGATTAAGTCATTATCAAAATATGGGCAATGTATAACTCTCAAGTCAGCACACTTTCCTTATAGTCAGTATATTGCATGTTTCTTTATCTCTTCGTTGTATGATTTCTCGTATGTGACGGAACTGCCATAATATAGAAGCAATGACTATATTCAACTTTTTAAAAGATTACAAATGTACATCCACATCTCCCTTAAAGGGTTTACATGTATATTCCATCATAAGAATCTAGTATAGGGAAGTCTAAACTAAATCAAGTTTGTCTCCAAGCATCAAATCCTTAAGCTAGGTGCATCTTAGCATGTCATGTCCTCCATGTCCTACACTGGGGTTGGAAGCATACCCCAACAAAAGGATAAAAATAGATAACATCAGCAAAACGTTGGTATGTGCATACTAAAATAGAGTTGAGAAAATTATTGAATAAAAGTACATCAAATAAAGAATGCTTCCCATAGAAAAAGAAAGGGACTACCCAAAGATGGCATAAAAGAAGATAATTATAAATGATGAATAAAAAGGAGATTACTTGCCTATAAAAACAATAATAAAAGTGGTGCAACAAAATCACACATAATCTTTGGTCATAAAACCCATCTCTATATTAACAACCCGCATGCATGTGAGATAAACATAGCACTAGAAAAATATAAATAACAAAGGAAGCCAAGCCTCATAAACTTGAAACCTGATAGAGATTGACACATGGCCAAACTTCCCCATATATAAAAATGTGGGCCAAGCCTCATAAACTTGAAACCCTTGTATGGGGCACATAACCTCCATCCCAAAAATATAATAAGGGCACATAACCCAAAAGCAATGCAATTATACTACTCTAGGGATATTGAGTCACGTAAAATGCATAATGTAGAGGCAAGTAAAAAGTATAGTCAAACTAAACAAGTTTTGTCACCACATAAATGACAATATAAGCAACCACCACAAAAGTGGGAAAAAAGAGCATGTATCACCAAGTAAGTTCCACCATGAAACAATATATAGGATTGAGTCCAAAAGAATGTCCATAACAATAAAAGATCAAAAGATCATAAACAAATAAGGTACTCCACAAAAAATATGTTCTCAAAGGAAAAAGGAATATTGTGTAGGTTGATTGTCCATATGATCAAGAGAAAGAAGAAAATAGGTAAATTGCTCAAAAGGAATATTAGGGGATGCAAATATACATTAAAAGAGAGGAATTAGAAATTGCTCAATATAGAAATAATATGGAATCAAATGATACCTTATATCATATCTACATATGTCTAAAGTTATATCTAGGTCCAAGCCTAGGTCTCCAAAGCACCTATTAAGCATATATGCATAGTTAGGGTTAACTTCACATTAATTTCTTAAAACCCAACAAGTCACCTTTTTATTATTTGTGAATTAGGTTATCAAAACCATAACATATTTTAAATTATATTTTATTGATTTCAAAACATATTTTACTTATAAATACAAATTTACTAACTATAAACAAATAGGAAAACCAATTAAATTTCATAAATCAGTTAGTTTAGAATTAGGTGATAAAACTGATACCAAGAGATAAAGAATATTTTTTTGAATCCAATGACTATTTATTTGTAATTTTGGGATAAACAGAGAATTAATTATGATATTTAGAAAATTGGACCAATGAGAAACCTATGAAAAGCCATGTGTATACTCAAAATCCAGATATTGAATATTGAGGTGGACTAATAGGAGTTGGACACCCTAGATTGTAGCCCCACCATCACATGTGCTCTCATAGAATAATACAGACATCAAAATGATGATTGTACCCTGAACAGAAGAAAAAAAACTAAGGAGAGTCATGGGGGTCAATCAGTAATTCCTCTCAGGACCATCTTCTTGATCGGGTTCCCCTGGGTGAGGGATCTCCTGAAGACGTTGACAAACCAAAACTGGATTATTAGCTTCAACGATCATCAAAGCAAGATGTCGTCGGTTCATGGTTCTCCAACTTTGCCGGAATCAAGCGCCCAACACCATATCTGGAAGGAGTTCCAAAATGACTACCACACCATCAGCCATCGCTGGAAAAAGGATGAAGTCAGGAGATTGAAACCAAGAACTACATAAAATCAACCAAAAAAACCCCACGAGACGACTTCGCAAAGTCATGGCAAACACCAGAAAAACAATCCGTAGGAAAAAGACGGAAAACAATATTGATCAAGAATAGTAGGAGCCAGTAAATCTGATACATGGGTCGAGTTTGAGGGTAGAGTAATAGGGAAAGTCACATGGGTAACCAGAGTGTAGGTAAGGAAGTTGGGCGGTTGAGAAAACTCACTTAATCGTCAATTCAAGATTTAGCTTTAAGAGTAGTGAATGTCGCGTCATTCTCACTAGAAAGTCAAGAGAATAACAGTGAAGTGAAGAAGACCACCTAGAGACCAATTCAATGTGGAGGTGAGTTCCCTAGGCTAAGGGGATTATGGTTGGGTTCTTAGGCTTATATAGGAAAGCAATATAGGGTGGATGTGGATCAGGAAGAAAGAAGAGGTGAACCATGATTTGTGTGAAACATGAATATAGGAAATTAGAATTCAAACAAGGGCTCATTAGGTGTGAAATCCTCTCACGATTTGAATTCAAAAAAAATCATGAAGAACAGTCGAGAAATGATCGAGAAATCCACCAATAAATGGGAATCCAACCTGACCGTATTGTTCACACGTGGGACTTTCCTACTCGAGGTAGGGGATGAGTTCCTAGCCATCCAATCAATTATTGGACGGTCTACAAGAGGTGTGTGATAAATCCAATTCTGAAAATAGGAAACTTTAGTGTGACATAAATACAAATCCGATTAAAAATAGTGTTATTAAATTAGTTTTCCTTTTTCTCTCTCTTCAATTAAGGGTTCAAACATTATCCAAATTAAGTGAAATTTTGCACAGAGGCCAAATTAAGGGATGTAGATTCTGATTATGCAATTAGGTTTTCCTTTTGAAGAGTTTTGATGCATTCATTAATCAAATCTTAGTTTCTATTTCCTCATGCATTAATGACATTAGGATTATCCAAATTTGGTGAAACTTCATCCACAAGTAATATTTAGTGTTTTGAATACATGTTTGCCTTTATTTCCATCTTTTAAAGTTATTTATCAAATTAATGATCATTTATGGCTTTTACACATTTCTTCTCTCCTAAACTTGTCCTAATTATTTAAGGTTGTCCAAATAAGATGAAAATTGGCATGTAGGCTGATTTTATATGTAGAATACGAATTTGAAGTTTGTTTCTACTTTTGAGATTCCCTATTATAAGATATGTCACAATAATCATTTATGTCACATTATTATATTATTTCTCCATTATCTCCATTATTCATCCAATTAGGTTCCATATTTTCATATTATCATCAAAGAAATTATGTAAGATTATTTAGAACAAATTATTATGAAATCTCCATTTATCTCATGCAACATATTTTATGTGTCTCTTAATGACCTTGATGAATGTGAGAACATTAGGTTACATTAGGATTTTTTATTCATGCATTAGCTCATTAGGATTGTACTAAACATCTTTTAGATCTAATCTCAACCTTTTTTGGCTAAGTCCAAAAGGTCAAAGATCTAGGGTGGGGTCCAATATCCAGTATGTTACAACACTCCACCCCTTAAATGGATTTTGTCCTCAAAATCTATTGATCCAAACATCTACAACCAACTACTCTCCACCACTTCAAATGTTTGACGAAACAACTCAAACTAAACAACATTTAGAGTTACCCACATATCTTTTAGTTGTGAATGTTTTAGAGATTTATGTTTTTCATGTATCCAACTAATAAGTCAGAACCATCCAGACTTGAGTTTTAGGTCCTTGTGTCTCTAACCTAACAAACCTACATAAACATCCAAAAAGTCATAGGATACAAAAGGGAGGTCCACTACACCTTTATATTATCCATGTATTTCTAATCACTTCTTCATAGCCAAAACTAGGGTTAAGATTCTTTTCCAACTAATTCTAGGGTTTCATTATCCATATATTCGAAACAATTTCATTGTGACCGAGTTCAAGAAAAATTTGATAAAATCCAAAAAAAAATTATTTTTGTACATATAGTATTAGAAGGAAAAATAATTTGTTGTGAAAACTTTTGTAATTGAAAATTGAAATCAGGACCCAAAATCAAAATGATAACCAACTCACAATTTTCCATAATAAGATCTCTTTATTATACCACTACATTATCCTCATAACCTAATTTCATCCTCAAGTCAAACCCCACTACATATAAAGATTCATGTCACCAAAAACATATATGGTAGGGTATGATCATCTAATACCTCATCACAATACGGTTTACTAAACATGACTCTTATGTATACCTAATATTAACCTTTCATCATCTCATGAAAAATATAGATCAAATCTAGGGTGAACATATCACCTAGACAGATCACATCAAAGGCAATGGTTCTAGTTAGGGAGACAAAATTGAAATAGTCAGAATCTAACTACCATGGGCTCTGATACCATGTTGTAGAGAGTGGGACCCATAGGGGATCCACTCCCTACTAAAAATTTGAAGAATAAAACATCCATTCCAGACACACTCAAAAGGTATGTTGGATATGGTGTAAATTTATCAAATCTCAATAATGGTATTCAAAACAACCAAAGTGTAGCACCAGAATAGAAGTAATGAATATATTTAACTTTTCAAAAGATTACAACTGTACATCCACATCTCCCTTATAGAGTTTACATATATATTCCATCTTAAGGATCTAGTAGAGGGAAATATAAACCATATAAATTTTGTCCCTAAGCATCAACTCCTAAAGCTAGGTCCATCTTAGCATGTCATGTCCTCCATGTCCTACACCTGGGGTTGGAAGCATACCCCAACAAAAGGAGAAAAATAGATAACATCAGCAAAAAGCTCGTATGTGCATACTAAAATAGAGTTGAGCAATTTATGGAATAAAAGGACATCAAGTAAATAATGCTTCCCGTAAAATAGAAAAGGACTAACCAAAGAGAGAATAAGAGAATAAAATTATAAATTATGAACAAAAAGGAGATTACTTTCCATAAAAGCAATAATAAAAATGGTGCCACAAAATCACACATAATCTTTCGCCACAAACCCATCTCTATAATAACAACCTACATGCATCCGAGATAAATATAGAACTAGAACAATATAAATGACAATGGTGGCCAAGCCTCATAAACTTGAACCAGAGGTAGGTACATAACCAAACTCCCTAATATATAAAAATGTGGGCCAAGCCTCATAAACTTGAAACCTAGGTATGGGGCACATAACCTCCATCCCAAAAATATAATAAGGTCACATAACCCAAAACCAATGCAATTACACTACTCTAGGGCTACCGAGTCACATAAAATGCATAATGTAGAGGTAAGAAAAGAGTATAATCAAACTAAACAAGTTTTGTCACCACATAAATGACAATGTAAGCAACCACCACAAAAGTGGGCAAAAAGAGAATGTATCCCCAAGTAAAGTTCCACCATTAAACAATATATAGGATTGAGTCCAAAAGAATGTCCATAACAATAAAATTATCATAAGATCATAAACAAATAAGCTACACCATAAGAAATATATTCTCAAAAGAAAAAGGAATATTGTGTAGGTTGATTGTCCATAGGATCAAGAGAAAGAAGAAAATAGGTAAATTTCTCAAAAGGAATATCAGGGGATGCAAATATATAATAAAAGAGAGGAATTAGAAATGTCTCAATATAGAAATAATATCAGATCAATCATACCTTATATCATATTTACATATGTCCAAAGTCAGATCCAGGTCCAAGCCTAGGTCTCCAAAGCACCTATTAAGCATATATGCATAGTTAGGGTTAACTTCACACTAATTTCTCAAAACCCTAAAAGTCACCTTTTTATTATTTGTGAATTAGGTTATCAAAACCATACCATATTTTAAATTATATTTTTATAATTTTAAAGGATATTTTACTTATAAATTATTAGTTATAAATTTTACAAACTATAACCAAATAGGAAAACAATTAAATTTCATACATCAATTAGTTTATAATTAGGTGATAAAACTAATACCAAAGAATAGAGAATCTTTTTGTGAATATAATGAATATTTATTTGTAATTTTTGGATAAATAGAGAATTAGTTATGATTTTTAGAAAATTGGACCAATGAGAAACCTAAGAAAAGCCACATGTATACTCGAAATTCAGATACTGAATATTGAGGTGGACCAATAGGAGTTGGCCACCCTAGATTGTAGCCCCACCATCATAGGTTCTCGCATAAAACAATACAGACATCAAGATGAAGATTGTACCCCAAACAGAAGAAGAAAAACTAAGGAGAGTCATGGGAGTCACTCAGTAATTCCTCTTAGGGCCATCTTCTTCATCAGGTTCCCCTACGTGATGGATCATCTAAACTCGACATTGATAAACCAAAATTGGATTATTAGCTTCAACAATCAGTAGAGGAATATGTCATCGGCTCAGGGTTCTCTAACTTTGTCGCACTCAAATGTCTAACACCATATCTGGAAGGAGTTCCACATCGACTACCACACCATCAGCCATGGCTGGAAAAAGGGTGAAGTCGGGAGATCGAAACCAAGAACTAGATAAACTCAACCAAAAACAACCCACAAGATGGCTCCACAAGGTCATGGAAAACACCAGGAAAACAACCCCTAGAGGAAAAGACTAAAAACAATATTGATCAAGAACAATAGGAGTCGGTGAACCTGATATAGGGGTCGAGTTTGAGGGTAGAGAAATAGGTAAAGTTGCATGGGTAACTAGAGTGTAGGTATGGAAGTTGGGTAGTTGAGAAAACTCATTGAATCATCAATTAAAGATTTAACTTCAAGAGTAGTGAATGTTTCCTCGTTCTCACCAAAAAGCAAGAGAAGAATAGCAAAGTGAAGAAGACTGCCTCGAGACCAATTGAAGGTGGAGGCAAGTTCCCTAGGCTTAGGGGATTGTGGTTGGGTTGTTAGGCTTATATAGGAAGGCAGTGCATGGTGGATGTAGATCAAGAAGAAAGAAGAGGTGAACCACAATTTGGGTGAATCATGAATATAGGAAATTAGGGTTTGAATTAGGGTTTGTTAGGTGCAAAATCCTCTCATGATTTGAATGCCCAAAAATCACGAAGTACAATCGAGAAATGACAAAGAAATCTGTGAATAACTGGGACTCCAGTTCAGTCATACTGTTCACACGCGGGGCGTTCCTACCGAGGTAGGGGATGAGTTCATAGCCATCTGATCAATGATCGGATGGTCCACAAGAGGTGTGTGATAAATCCAATTCTGGACATAGGAAACTTTAGCGTGACATAAATACAAATCTGATTAAAACTAAAGTTTTATTAATCGATTTTCCTTTTTCTCTCTCTTCAATTAAGGGTTAAAACATTATCCAAATTAGGTGAATTTTTCACATAGGCCAATTGAGGCGTGTATATTTTGATTATGCAATTAGATTTTCCTTTTGAAGACTTTTGATGCATTAATTAATCAAATCTTAGTTTCTATTTCCTCATGCATTAATGACATTAGGATTATCCAAATTTGCTGAAACTTCATCTACAAGTAATCATTAGTGTTTTTATTATGAAATTGACTTTATTTCCATATTTTAAACTTATTTGTCATATTATTGATCATTTATGACTTTTACACATTTTCTCTCTCCTAAACTTACCCAAATTATTCAAAGTTGTCCGAATTAGATGAAAATTTGCATGTACACTGATTTTAATATTTAGAATATGAATTTGGAATTTTTTTCTACTTTTGAGATTCCCTATTATAATATATGTCACAATGATCATTTATGTCCCATTATTATATTATTTCTTCATTATCTCAATTATTCATCCAATTAGGTTCCATATTTTCATGTATGACTAAAGGAATTTTGTAAGATTATTTTACATGAATTATTATGAATTCTCCATTTATCACATGTAACATATTTTATATGTCTATTAATGAACTATGACTAATGTGAGAACATTAGGCTAAATTAGGGTGTTTTATTCATGCATTAGCTCATTAGGATTATACTAAAAATCTTTTAGATCTAATCTAAACCTTGTTTTGCTAAGTCCAAAAGGTCAAAGATCTAGCATAGGGTCCAAGATCCAGTATGTTACACTTAGATTATGGTACTCTATAGTTCCTAGTTGATATGTTGGCCCATCCTATTATGAGCAACATATTTGAGATGTTAGATTCACAATCCTCAATTTCAGATATGTTCTACTAAAACTATTTTATTTTGTGTTATATTATGAACCTGAGATTCCACAAGACCTTGTGATTCTCTTAGTTCTTATTATAACTCCTTGTTGATCTTGAACATTTTGAGTTCTAGTTTAACTCCCACTGATTCTTTTGAAACTCAGTTATCCTATCAACCCAACACTTTTGTTATTGGATTGGTATTAATAGTAATTTCCAATAGTCATGGTTTATTGATAAACCTTCTTCAAGAAACTACTTTCTCAATGTAGGTTTCAATTATTTTAGACATTGAGACATTCCCATATCATATCATATATGATGTCTTATAAACCATATTGATGGTACATTATTTAGTGATAGGTATATATTTATGAGGATATGAAGATTAGACTAATTGACAATTATACATTACTCATCATCTTTTATTTCCTTCATTATGACACATCATCATGCTCATATGGATTTGACTTGTGATACAATATCACATATCTTTCCTAAATGTTCTCAAGATATTTATGCAAAGTATATCAACATTTGATCTCATCAAAGTTTCTTATTACTTTCATCAAAGGCATACTTCATTTATAATCTCCTTGAACACTTCAAGAGATTAATGCTTCTATTTCAATGAGTGCATATCGTCAAATTACCAGTAATTGCAATGAAGTATGAGTAATTATCTATATCATTCATTTCATAAGATCTCCATGCATCATGTATGAGGCCTGATGGAAGGCTTATCCTCCCACTACATTTAGTGAAGAATGTCATGTCATATTGTGCGTAAATAAGGCTTTGCATCTTTCATTAGGTTCAATAACAAAAGGAATCTAGATTGAGATCAATATGCATTCTAGACATGCATTTCTTATCTGTACATCTAAGGTAACAATTGCTAATGATAATCTTGACTTATCAATTATAATCGTTCAAAACAAATTCCAAGATTATTTCAAAACAAAGATCATTAGATATTGGGGTATTTCCATGCAAGATCATATCTTTTTAAATAGAAACATTAACATCTTACTTTATTGATTCATCATTCTTGCCATACAAGATGCTTAAAGTAAATGTTTCTATTTATTGGCATAATGAAATAGAAATTCTATTAACTCTATTACATGCCCATTGGGATAAGATAAATTTCAATGTAGACTAAAGCTTCTACCACTCTTGCTCTGCCTTGTCCATCTTTGTCCTTCCATGAGGGCTTTTACTTCTTATCAGATCTTGTACATCAATTATGTCAGATCTCTATTTGGTATCATATACCAGGAAGAAGTAATCAAATTTATCTTATAACATTTATACCTGAAGTGGAGGCCTCAGTGCATTCCTTCTTCTTCTTTATTTCCTCTAACCAAAGTGGGCAACTTCTTTTCCAATGTCCATCCTGGTGACAATGGTGACATTTGCCTCTTTTCTTCACTCCTCCATTTTCTTTGAGATCTGAAGATTTTGTCTTCTGGATATCTTTAGAACTCTTCTTAGCTTTTCCTCTACCTTTAGACTTCCCCTTTGTCTTTTTTATCACTATCACATACTTGGGCTTGTCTTTCTTCATTTGTCCCTCATCTGTTTTCAACATGCCCAACAACTCTGTGAATGACTTGTCAAAGTCGTTCATGTTGTAGTTCATGACAAACTGACTGTATGATTCTTGTAGAGACTGCAAAATCATATTTGTGGACAACTCTTAACCTAAGGGGAATCCCAGTCTATCTAGGTTCTCTACATACCCAATGAGCTTGAGGGCATGATGACCTATTGGTTCTCCTTCTACCATGTTACATTTGAACAGTGCATTGGAGACATCATATCTCTCTTGTCTTGCCAAATATCAGGATATGTTCTTGAGATATGTGATAATCTCAATCACATCCAGGTTCTCATGCTGCCTATGTAACTCATAGTTCATGGATCACAACATCAGACACTTAACATTCACGTCGTCTTTAGTATGCTTCTTGTAAGCATCCCTGTCAGCCCTAGGTGCTGTTGGAAGAGGTTCATCTGGTTCTGGCATCTCCAAGACATAGAGATTTTTCTCTTGTGTGGGAACGACTCTCAGCCTCCTAAACCAGTCGTGGAATTTTGTTCCCATTAAGTTTTTCCTTATCAAGGATCGATCACAGAGAAAAGTGATTATGATTTGTTGCCATTTGATTCTACAAAAGAATTCGCAATTTTGTCAATAACTTATTTGATTTGATTTGATTAAAATTTGGGCAATAATAATTGGGTCTTTAATTAAATATTGTTCTCATTATTTTGTTCAAATTGAAAACCCTCAAGTATCAATTTGGAAAATTGCAGCAAATTAATTTTCTAATGAGCAAGATCTAAGATAATTCAACTATGGCCCGACCAATGTCGCAAAACCTAGTTAATTACCAAGGTAGGAAACTTTTGCCAATTTCATCACATGCAACTCTTGATATATGATATGCACAACTCCTTTCCACAATCACTTGTATGCTTATGGGGTTAGATTCTCAAAGAATGACAAGTTAAGTCTGACCCAATAGCCAATACGATAATAATGCACCCCACGAAGGCGGAACATACATTACTGCCATCACACTTCCATGAGGTATATGGCTCACCACGTGAAGGTGTAACCTATGCTTAGTTGAATAAGTTTTTCATATGTATTGCTATTGGAAAGCATCTTAGACTTAATATGTTTGATTGAGGAATTTATATATATCATATATACATATATTGTATCCAATTACCACATATATAGTACATATCATATACATGCTATATCCCACAAAGTAAGCAAGAAATATAAAACAAAAAGTGATGGTAATGGCCATCTCTACCGTAATTCCTTGGAGCCACAAGCAATTACTATGACCTAGGTCAATCATCACATCACATGTATGAACCTGTTGCTGGTGTAGATCTATGCTTGCCAATCTGTTTAGATCAATTCAACCCTTAAACTAGTCATCTCACCTCTTGGCCAGTCAGTTGGTCATCCTATTCAACCGATGTCTAGACACCTTCCAGACGGTCGGTTGGGCCTTTTGGGATGGTAGTCTTTCCTCCTGTACAACCAAATTATAGAGTCCTTCCAAACAGTCAGTTATATCCACCAGGCCGTTGTCTGGCTCCTTCATTCGGTCCTCCTTGGTCCTTCAGGCGGTCGGCTCGTCTTACAAATTAGTCATCTTGTTTCATGATGATCATCTTCTACATCATTATAAGAAAGGAAACTATCATATTTCTACTTTATTACATTAATAATAGAAACCTCGAGTTACAATCAAAGGGAGAAAAGGTAGAAAAAAATTAACTTTACATTGGGAAGAAGGAGGTAGAGGTTTTGTACACAGACCAAGATAAACAAGAATGAAACCAAACCATCTAAACACACATAGATTTAGAGTTTAGGCCATAACAATGCTACACATCCACCATCAAAACCAGTTTTAGAGAGATGTGTGTAAATTGCATATTATATATATATATATATATATATATATATATATTAGTTTGGGATTATGTGGTCTTTGATTAGATACGTAGATGAGATAGTTTAAATATTAACAACGTATGTAATAAATAAATGATAAAATCAAAAATCCAATCATATCAATTATCCTACATCATAGTAAATTGACGTGGCTCTGATATCACTATTGGAAAATCGGGCACAAAGTATAGCTAGCAGTAGACCAAAATTTTTTATCTATCTGTATTACCATAACAGTAAGATTACGTCAACTACTATGAAAAAGGAAGGATGGTTTAATGAGTTACACCTCGTCCTAAAGTAAGTCCTATGACTACAAATCATTGTAGTTGCAACTACTACTTCTAGTTACTCTTGGATGGAAGTTGTGTAGCACTTGGTCTTCACCACATACATCGGGAAGGACATCTTCTGCAACGACTCCTACGGTCTTGCAATGGAGTACAGGTTGATGTTGTCCTCCTAGCAAAAACCAAATGACTCCTGCCTCTAGAGTAGTCCACACAGATCAACAAGAACTCATGTCATTCAACTAAAATAGATAGGAGGATTTGTCCCTCCCATTGGCATAATAGTCACCAACTTGTTCTCCTACAACAATGATCCTCAGTTGTTCTCTCCCGTAGCTATCCCTCCCTAATCGGGTAGGGCTTGATTGGGCACTCTTAGTTACCACAACCAGAGAGGATAACAATTATCAGAGCAACTGATTCTCAATTTTCTATGTTATTATTGTCTCTAGGAATCCCCTAGTACCCTTCTAATTATAGGTGGGGTTAGGGCCAGGGTTTCCAGTCTGTTCAGGATTTCTACGGGAGTGGATAGGACCGGAAGATCTTGAATTTTCGCAACCTTCAAACAACAATTCAGTATTCTGGAACTGCAATATGACCATCTCATACTGTGAGACCGTCATTTTATAGTTTCCCAATCGCAATTGGAAATTCATTTCCAATTCATACAAAACATAAATTCCTTGCATCACAAGAATTGTGCAATCGAAACAATCAAATTTTCTCACAAATTCAGAAAGTTGCTAGAACCTTCCTTCAACCCAACTGAGCTGATCGGTTCACCATGTCAACTAGTGATCTCACTCAGTCGATCCGATCAATTTACCCAGTGAGCCGATCGGTTGGGTCTTATTCATGCATAACTCCAACCAATTTAGTTTCTGATCAGCTTGACAACCCAAATGACCATCTCACCCTATGAGATGATCGACTGGGGTACATTCAGCTGATATGTTGTGTGAATTGAGTAACTAAACACTTTAGTAATCAATTCAATCATCAGTCAAGATTAAACTCCTCTTCTAGATGAGTTCCTTTGTATTTCACCATACCGGTCCCATATCACATTGGCAGTGAATGTCCATAACTAGCTTATGACGTCACAAGTAAAGAGTGGTTCCTAGTTGCACACCAGTGCTACCCAAGTGAATGGAAAGTTGGGGAACAACTTCAACCTACAATCTACGTAAGTTGTTGCAGTGATTGTATAATTCCTTTGTCTCTGATACCCAGAGGGAACTTGAGGCATGTACTTTTCATCCTCTCAACGTTCATCTCATGTTTCTTGAATCAAGAAAAGTCTATCTGATATAATGTAACCTCAATATCATATATTGATCCATATGTGCATGCATAAGTGTTTCTCAGTCTCTCTTATCAAGTGTCCAGGATATCATACTCTTATAGGAGGGACAAATCCCATCTCTATCACTCACGGTCTATCCCCATGTGTCAAAGTCACCCAATCATCACCATTATAACAACCCATGTTTCAAGAGTTTGTTTGATGATGTCAAAGTGTACCCAACAACATGTGATGAGTGTTGGGATTTTAGCTCTAAGGACCACAATCACCACCTTCACTATGAGAGATGACTATGACTACCATTTGATGGATTTCATGTGTCACTCTCAAGGTGGGTCCATCTGGTACAATGTTCCCTAACATGTATTTGTGTGCTTGGTTTGATATTGCCATATCATGACTAATGGGATTTAGTCATCAACCGACCCACACTCTAGTCTTATGTGTTAGTGGTGTCTATGTACCTTCCATAGTAACAACCGACTAGGGACATAATGAGAATTTACATACTCTTAGCATTTGTATGATCTCATTTTGCAAGTCACATACTTGAAGACATACATCATTGAGTATTTTCATTCTTTAGACATTCATAATGCTTCCTCATTATCTCATAACTGAATGAAACAAAATGAATTGGAAGCTTGGCTTTATGAAAATTTATCAAATCCTTTATTGTATATGCCATGCCAATCATCACATGATTGGCTCTATGGGCATACCTTACCAACAAAGACAATCTTAAAGTCACTAAGCTAGTCCATATATATTTTCAACTAAAATGAATCCCTCATATTCACTAAGTTAATTCATATTTATATCATATGATCAACATGCATAGGTTGATTTCCTGGCACACAAATATAATGCAAAAATGTAACTAAAATGTGATATCTACAAGTAAAGTATATGTATGCTCCTTACATTAAAATTATTATACTAAACCATGTATTTTATAAAATATTAGATATTTTTCTTCTTAAATATTTTATTATTCATTTTAATTTAGGCATCACATATGTAAGTGATATTGGGGTTAGAAATAACTATTGATACACATAAAAATTTGTTACATGCGAGAAGTCACGGTTGGTCTCGGTTAATGACTTGAGTTTGAATGTAGTGTTAAAGATAATAGTGGAAAGATTAAATACACACATTCCCAAGTGAGTATCTCCATATTAGACTAGCATTGTTCCATGTACAAAGACTATAGATAATATCATTCTCATACAAGAGATGTTGCATAACATGAAGGAAAAAGGATCCTAAACTATGACTATGGATTTAACTTCTCAAAATCGTATGAAATAATTAATTGTGAATTCATACTTGATATGATGAGGAAATTCAACCAACCAAAAAAAATATAATACTATACATGTTGAACTTAATTATAGGTCATGAGGTGGAAATTGTGTGGAATGGAGGGCTTATAGAAACCTCATAGCTAGTGGAGTAATCCAATAAGGAGATACCATATCACCGTGTTTATTTGTTCAATGTTTTCAATACTTATGAACAATAATCACGTTGAAGGAAATTGAAGGGAAGTGGAAACTGGTTGAACTATCCAAGCAAAGGTATAAGATATCACATGTTTGTTTCATAGATGTTAGTAATTTTTTGTGGCAAATATTTAGTGATTCAAATTTTTACCATTACAGAATTACTTTAAATCTTTAGATGATTATCCAATATTCATTGACAAAAGAAATATTAAGGATTTTCTATTATATTTTGTGTCGCATGAGAGGAAAAGGGCCATATGTAGAAGCCATGGTATAGTGTGAATATGATATCTAGGGAAGTATCAAGGAGTCCCTCTCCATCATTATAGGATGAACATGAAAATCTATGTTGACACCTTAAGAAGAGTGGATGGCAAGGTTGATGCCTAGTAAATATGTTGCATATCTATTCCTTGAAGAGTTTGTATAGCCAAATAAGTCCTAACTACACTACCAAGATATGTAAGTGTTTTACTTACCTTTCACATTTTGTAATAGAATTGATGCAATAGTCAGGAACTTTATTTGAGTGGATGAGTCACGAAGAAATAAATGTTGTTACTACTTTGGAATGTATTAACTACAGACATGAACTCTGGTGAACTGGGAGTGAAATCTATGAGAGATTGGTACCTAGCTCTAGACATGAAAAACACTTAGGAAATGAAAGCAAGAAAAAATATGATATGAATGAAAGTCTTAGAAACTATATATTTGACTTTCAAAAACCATCAAGGAAAATCTACATCTTCATCCACAGACTAATATAGTTCACAATGAACTTTGTAGATGAATGTTTTATGAAAATCCCTACGGATGGAAACATTATGTGAATATGGAATAATTTATGGGTATCAATTGTAGGTATTCTAAAGAATATTTTCACAAAGACAATTCCTCAACAGTGAACTATTTGATGACCTGACTGGAAAATGGTCATGAACTTCTTGTTTCACTTTTTTCTGCATGAAGTAGTAAGTCACATATATAACTAGAGAACCTTGCAATCAAACAATTATTGGATATATTCATATGGACCAAAATAATGATGGATAATTTAGTGTTAGATCAGCATATGACATAATACATGACAAATAATATGTCAATAAGAATGGCTTCTGGAAGTATCCATGGTTTTTCAAAGCACCTAGGAAAGTTAGGATGTTCAAGTGGTTAGCATACCTTGAGGGCCTTATGACCAATCATATAAGATAGAAAATATTTATATCCCCTAACAACATATGTGCAATGTGTGGTGTAGACAAAGAGTATATCCTTCATGCATTGCAAGATTGCAATAAAAGAAAGAGAGATATGGGAGTCATTGGGTGGCCAATACCAATCTAATGTCTTCTATAGTGGAAAACTAAATCCCTATTTCACAGAACACCTAAACAAGAATGAATAAGAAGTGGCTACATTTCTCACTACTAATTGGAAAATATGGAAATATAGAAACACCTTCATTTTTTAAATAAGACCACCACACTAGCTCACTATCAAGCTAAGATCATTCCAAATGTGAGGTTGATCACAATTGTATAGGTAGATAACACTAAGGAAGGTTTAAGAACACTATCAAAGATCAAAAAAGGTCACCTAAATTAAATTGGATAAAGTTCAATAGATATCCAACTATAAGGGAATTAATTCAGTTTATCAGTTGGGCAATAAGAAAAAATGAAGGGAAATAGATTAGAATGCAAGTGTATCAAATCAAGAACATTCAGAAAAGATGAATTTCACTCTAATACAATTTATATGAAAATGATGTGAAAGAGGAACCACCACCATGTGGTGATTGAGTCAGATGCCAAATTAGTCGTGTAGATGATTTAGGGCAACACCAACTAATGTGAAACATTAGATGATAAGAATCCATATTAAGTTATAGAATCTATTGGAGGTCAAGTTCCACTTTGTACCTAGAGATGCCAACCTTGTGGTTGACAACCTGGTGAAACATTATAAAAGAATGAGTTACAAATTGCTAAATTAGGATGGTGTCTCATAAATGAACTGAAGCATACTAAATAGTAACTAGGGTTTATATTTGTACACAAAAAATTAACATGATATGTTAACATAATTATTACTTCACTAAAGTGTCAACTTAATCATTGCCATAATTTTTTTAACATTATAAGAAATATATGAGTTGTGCTTAAATAATTAATTACCAAAATTGAAGAATCATGCATATAAAAATAACATTAATGTGTTTTTGAAATATTTCAATTCAGTGCACACTAATATCAATTCACAAAATTACCTTTTTATGTGTTAGGTCAAAAATGTCATTTATTAAAATGCATCATCACACTTTATATTAAGGTTTTATTCATCAAAATAAATATATTGTGATCTACCTTCA
The DNA here is from genome assembly GCA_963693085.1 of Alisma plantago-aquatica. NCBI lineage: Eukaryota > Viridiplantae > Streptophyta > Magnoliopsida > Alismatales > Alismataceae > Alisma > Alisma plantago-aquatica. The sequence continues at coordinate 418,244,534 of OY856413.1, forward strand.
TATTTTTAGCATCCAAATACCAATTCACACTTGTTTTACTTCTTTATAAAATAATAATTATCTGATGGAAAAAACATTATTACAAATATTTAATAAACTAGTAGGATAAATATACATATCTTGATATATTAAATGTTACAGTACATAAAAGATAGTTCCAAGGGAATTCAGCTTTTAGATATTAACTCCTTAGACAATTGAATTATATCCTACATGCATCTTTACAAAACCATGTGTGTGCTTTTCCTAACCACCATGAAGTTAAAAACATAAGTAAGATATATCTTCCCATTTAATAAAATTCTCCATAAAACAACACTATGGACATATATGATTATTCTTATCTTTCTTTTTGTTTCAATTTTCGCATCCCTGTTGACATAAATGTGAAAACCAAAACTAAGTTTTCCTTATCACCATTTTTTATCGTGTATCTGGTTCTACTAGTTCTTCAAAATTATTCTTCATGTATGACTTTCTAGGGTTGATCGAAGCCTCCCATCCACTACTTACAGGGCACAAAACCCAATTTCAAGAGAAATCATCTCATATATTGGTCTAGATGGCTCTTGAGGTCAAGTTTGGTTTGAAAAGTGTCCAGACCATCTTTAATTGGTCTAGTCATAGTTTGGATAACAAGTTGACTGACCAAATCCAACTTCACCAACTCTATATATGTTGTATGTGTGTGTATATACCCAAGTAAATTATTTTAGTCATGATTTAGTTGATATATAGATTATATTTCAAATTATATCCACATTACATTTATTATTCATGCTATAAATGACTTTTATATTAATGTCAATAAAAATCATGTTGTCTTCTTTGAAAATCATGTCTACCTTAAAGAAATCAAGAATAGGATTAATAAAACCTTTTCAATAACTTTCCAATTTGTTTTGTATAATTTTCCATTGAATCCTTCAGGTTTGGGGCATTTATTAGCATGCAAATCAGCAATAATATCTTCAACCTCATTTCTTGAAACAAGCCTATCCAAAGATTGTTTTTGAGAATCACTAATACTAGAAAAGTCCATATTATCATGAGTGTACATTTAAAAAAAAAGAGTTTTTTACTAAATAAAATCATACAAAAAATTGGAAAAATAATTTTTACAACACTCAATTCATTGAAAATAACATCATCAATATGCAAAGTTTTAAAATGATTTATTTCCTTCAAATATTGATAAAAGAATAAAAAGTTGGTATTATAGTCACATTCATTAAGCCAATGGATTATAGACTTTTGTCTAAAAATAGATTACTATCAGGAAAAACTTTCAAAATAATTTTTCTACAAGGGTTGGCTTCATTTTGAATACAAACATTATTTATATCATCATCACTTTTAATTTTCAAGTCAAGAACATATTTAATAATAGATATGGCTATTTTAGAAAAATCACAAATGGAATTGTTATTCCATAACAATAGATCCTTGCCTGAGTCTTCTTAAATTTATATAGAGATTAAATACAATAAAGCCTTTAAAACATTATTTAGAGAAATTCTATAATATTCCCTCTCTCCTCAAGCATTAATTAATCCAAAGGGGGGAATGTTCCTAATTTTACCAATAGAAAGAAACATATTTTTTTTATCACTTATAATGTTAGGAACAAATGCCCTAAACTCAAACAAGTTGTCCAACGATACATTGTTATAGAAGATTTTGTCAATATTTGAAGTAACAATGTTAGATCCATCCTAATTATTGTTCCATGAAAAGAAAGCATGATTTGGAAATAGTTTATACATACCACTATCGAGAACATAGTTATAGAAGCCCTCCATAAATTTCCTTGAGGGACATTCCTACCCATTTTTTCATCATATTTTTTAGAACATTGAAATCCCCCATAATAACCCAAGTGGGGCACACTTTCATGAATAACTATAAACCCAATACATAATATGAACCATATCCATTTTAGGGTATTGTCTTTACACAACAATAAGAAATAATCACTTATCTCCTATAGTAATTTTAGAATGCACAAGCTAATATGACTCTGGAACTTTTACAATAGAACATAATTCCTTATTCCATAAAATTATCACCCTATCAAGAAGATGAGTTCTATGATATGATTGAAATACCTACTTATAAGCTTATGAATTTCCCATCTCTAACTTTATTTTCATTTTGAACAGTGATATGAGACTATGCCTCTCTAATTCCTCCTAGGGCTTAGGATATTTTATTTTGTTGCCCCAAACATTCCAGTACACAATAATAAATCCATCATCCATGGTATGCCTCTTTTGAGCCTTTCTTGTTAGATTCTTTCTTGTTTAGATTTTAAAATGTATTTAAAATTAGGGTGTCTTTTCCCTACGCAAGCTATGAAACCAAAGGACCTTTTCTTCCTTTACCTTTGTCTTTATTCCATTTATTCCCCTTCTGAAATTCCTTTTCACTTTAAAGGATTTTGTTCCATAATATTGGGGGTGTCAACATTTAAACCTTCCACTTGTACCTTAGAACTGAAAATCAAATCTTCTTCTAAAAAATACTATCTGGTTTAGTAGATATGTTAATCAAATGAATTATTGGTAACATGGAATTCCTCTTGAGAGTCACTGTCATGTTGATTGACATTGGGTGTATTACTTGTAATAATACTTATATTATTTCCTAAATCCCCAATTTGAGATTGAGACAAAGAAGTAGATATAGAGTTTGGAATATTCAATGTTATGGTACTCTCTTCCTTATCAATTTTCATAGTAAAGCTTCATTTATTAGGAGCAACATAGGGTTTCTTTGGAACAAAAACTTTATTCCCAACATCCATAATTCCCAAATAGATCACAAACTAGATACCCTACTAGGAATCCACTCATAATCAAGGTGGATAAAATGGGAATCACCTATGTTGCAACACACTTCAAGCTTTTTTGTGAAATATACTCTGTCGGCATAATGACCTAAACTCTTGAAAACTCCAATCTATTAAATTCATGTGTAAACAATGTCAATTTTAGGCGGAAATCCTAAATAATAACCAACTCTGGATACATCTTGATATCCCATAGATTCAACCGAAGATCATATCCTAATCTAGATGGGCATATCTCCATCTTGAAACTCCTTAAAGTGTCTCATGATTACCACTTAATTGATATAATGGTTTTGCCTTTGAGAAACCTAACCCCTCCATTCAAAATGTCATCTAGATCTATTTGGTAATACAAAAGTATAAAAAAAGCCATGATGATGACTCTTAATTTGTATATTTCCTTTCAATAGCTAGATATAAGATATATATTTCTCAAGGGTAGGAAGGTGTGCTTCAAAACCCACCATATAGCCCATAAGACAGGAGTTCAGTCTGGCCACATTTTCTACTACTTCCTCTTGTGGATAGATTAATGTTTTTCCTCAAACCTCAGTTTCAATCTTCTCTGTTGAAGTGTCGATGTGGTTAATTTTAAAAATATCAAGCCAAATCCTTGATGAATCCAAAGGAAGAATATATGTGTTTTATTTTCCAAAGAAGAAGGTCAACTAGAAATATCCAATGACTAGTGATGATGGTTGTAGAACTCACTCTAGCCCTTTCTAGATCATGTAGTGGTTGTCATTATCCTATAATACTTTGAACCTCATGTTGGTATTTATGCCCAAAGATCCAATCATATGATGAATGTGATGCCATAAATGGTAAATGGTTTGATTAATAATAAAGGTAACCTTCTAATATATTCTATTTTATTTAGTTATGAGACAATGATGTAACGTAATAAATGTATAAAGAATGATAATTTCAATTACATATGTCTTCAGGTTAAGGACCTAAATAATGAGATCATATGAATTTTAAGAGTATATACATTCTTGTTATGTCCCTAGTTAGATGTTATTGTGGAAGGTTGATAGATAGAAATAACACATAAGACTCGATTATGTGTTGGTTTGTTGTAGAATCTAATTTGTCGTGATATGTGATATCAAACCAAACACATAGATACTTGTTAGAGAATAGTGTATCAGATAGACCCACCTTGAGAGTGATGGATGGAAACCATTACATGGTAGTTAGAATCATCTCTCATAGTGTTGGTGGTGATTGTGGTTCTTAGACCTAAAATCACTACACTCATCACATTTCCTTCAGTGTACTTTGATATCATCCTCTATAACCCTAAACAAGGGTAATTAAAAATGTGATGATCGCATGCATTGGGACACATGGGGATGACTATGAGTGATTTATTGAAATTTGTCCCTCCTACTCGAGTATGATATCTTGGCCACTTGATAAGAGAGATTGAGAAATGCATGGCCATGCTCATGTGAGTCAATATGTGATATTGAGATTAAATACATCTCAGACAGTCTACTCTAGTTCAAGGAACAAGGATTAAACGTTAAAGAGACTAACAATTCCATGCCTCAAGTTTAGCTTGGATATCAGTGACAAAGGAACTATACGAACACTATGACACCAATCATATATTATAGGTTGAAATTGTTATCCAACATTCCAAATTACTTGGGTACCAATGATGTGTTGCTAGATACCACTCATTGCTTGTGATGTCATAAATTAGTTATGGACATTCACTGCCAATGTAACTTGGAACATGTAGGGTCACACACATATGATACATTTGGAATAGGAGTTTATTCATGAATGACGTTTAATTTGATTACTAAAGTGTTTAGATATTCAATTTAAACAACAATTTATTGACTGGACTCTGAACTAGCTAGTTCAAGAGTTAAGCCAATTAGTTGGAGCATCAGATTCATTGAAATTGCATTGGCTGAATATTAGTTGAACAGTGACATGAACTGACCATTTCACTGAGTGAACCAATTGGATCAAGTTCCCAAACAACCGGTTCATATGATGAACCACCCGATTCATTGATCAATTCGATTACATCATGATTAATGCTGACGTCATGTTTAGCATTTATCGAATATTTATTTCTAATACAATTTCAATTGGGAAACATGATGAAATGATAAGTTCTTGTGTTGAATCGATTAGCTCACATGCCAACAGAGTGATTCACATGTAAAAAGATCATTTCAATGCTCGTAAGATGCAAAAATTTATGAAATTTCAGCCCCTTTCATTCCCACTAAGACTCGGAACCCTGACCCTAACTCTCCTATAAATAGAGGGGTATTGGGGGCTTCTTAAACACATCAATTATCTCTAACAATGTCTTCTATGGTTTTGGTAACCAAGATAATCCAATCAAGTCCTGCCGATAAATGGAGAGATAGAAAGGGAGAACAATTGTGGGAGAGCAAGTTGGTGCTAGTACACCAACAAGAAGGGACAACTCCTTTTTATCTGTTCTTCTAAAATGACATGAGTTCCCAGTTGTACGTGTGGACTACTCTATAGGCATTGAGTTTTTTTCTCACTAGGACACCATCAACATCTGTCCCTATTGTTGCACCAGGAGGCCATTGCTGACGACTTCTTGAGTGCTTCCTAAAGAAGAAGCATGCTACAAAAGACACACACTACAGTGAGGTAATTGTCACTAGACTTGCCCCAAAACAAGGTATGACCTCGCAAACCATCCTTCCCATTACATGGTTATTGATGTGGTCATCTATTAAAGGTATATATGGTAGATAATTTTTTGCTTCTACTGCCTATCTGTAGTCATACTTCCCAACAGTGGTATCAGAGCCACAACAATTTACGATGCTTTGGGATTAATCAATATGATCATATTTTAGTTTTCATCAGTTATTTATTACATATGATGGGAATATTTAAAATGATAATGTGCATATCTGATTAAATACCACATATGATACCAAGTAAAATATATATGATATATATATATATATATATATATATATATATGAAATATACATGTGACGCCCTAAAAGTTGGTCTTTATGGTGGATGTGAAGCATGGTTATGGCCAATAACCCTGATATATGTATATGGTGGTTGTAGTTATTTATTTATGTTTATATATCAGTTTGGATCCTCCAGTGGATCAGTTGGGCCACCACCCATTCAGTTCAACTACTCCTGTCATCAGTCCTCCTTGATCCTCCAACCATTCAGCTCATATGGTGCATGGCGTATTCATTTTTGTAACAAGAAATTAAAACTATCCTAATGCTATTGAACATATTATATATATATATATATATATATATATAGAGAGAGAGAGAGTCAGGCTAGAATACACTCGAGTGTACGGATCACACGAATACACTCAAGTGTGTTTGCATATCAAGACTATTTTTTGCAAAATGTAAACCATTGATCTTCACCGTCATACTATAACTAGGCTACATACAAATTTTGAGCCCATTTGGATGAGTGTAAGTCACGCATCCAAGGGCAACAAAATCGACGCACAAAACTAATTTAAAATGCATAATTTTTGCGGTCTTCATAACATGAGCTATACATATCCAAATGTTTTCAAATTTTGCGTATGAGTTGTTCACAAGATGTTTAAGAAGATCAACGGATTATATTTTCAAAAAAAATATTGCATCATGAAAAACTACTTGAGTGTATTCCGCTCTGGATACACTCGAGTGTATTCTAGCCTGTCTCTCTCTCTCTCTCTCTCTCTCTCTCTATATATATATATATATATATATATATATATATATATATATATATATATATATATATGAAATATACATGTGACGCCCTAAAAGTTGGTCTTTATGGTGGATGTGAAGCATGGTTATGGCCAATAATCCTGATATATGTATATGGTGGTTGTAGTTATTTATTTATGTTTATATCTCAGTTTGCATACCGAGCCTCATTTTCTATTCCAAATGTAAACGTTTTATTCTATCCTTCATGTGCTCCCTACAAAATGTAACTCAAGGTTTTGTATATCACTTTATAATATGTTCAATAGCATTAGGATAGTTTTAATTTCTTGTTACAAAAATGAATACGCCATGCACCATATGAGATGAATGGTTGGAGGATCAAGGAGGACTAATGACAAGAGTAGTTGAACCGAACGGGTGGTGGCCTAACTGATCCACTGGAGGATCCAAAAGATGGTGGACTGAAAACTAGATGACCGGAGAGACAAACAGCTGACCGACTAGGAGACAAGTCATTCGATTCATGGGTTGAACCAATCAACCCATACTGGTTCAAGTACAAATCTTCATCAACAACAAGTTTTTGTATGTGATGTAGACCCTAGGAGGTGGTAATTTCTTGTGGCTCCAAGGAATTATAATAGAATGGGATAACCATCGCTTAAGTTGTATTGCATCTTTATATTTTTGGGAAAAGCATGTATATGATATGTACAATAGTATGTGGTGATTATATGCATATATATGTAATTATAAATACAAAAACCTCAACAAATATTAAGCATAATATGCTTTCCATAAGAAACACCCATGAAAATATTGATTGCCCAAGTGTAGACACCAAAGCACGGCGTGTCATCTATCTTGGGGAAGTGTGATGGTAGATATGTAAATCTGCCAAAGAACGGTACATGTTCTATCATGTTGACTTTTGGGTCAGGCTTAACTAGGTGATGCTAATGAGATTAAGTACCTAGAATAATATAGATGGATTGTGACAAAGAGTTGTGCAGACCGTCTATCTAAGAGTTGCATTTAGATGTAATTGGAAAAAGTTGCCTACCTCAATAGTCAAGTTGTGGATGGTCAACCAAAGCTGACTCATGATTTGATGATCTTGGCTCACTAGGAGGTTGTACGCTACAATCTTACTAATTGATATGAGAGGGCTATCAATTTGAACAAAATAATGGGAGCAATAATTAATTAGAGGCCTAACTAAATATCATCAAATTTTATTCAAATCAAATCAAATAAAAAATGTTTTGAAAAATGCAAATTTTCTATTTTAGAAACAAATGACTTACAAATTATCATTGTGTTGGTCCTAAAGAAAGACAAACTTAATGGGACAAATTTCCATGACTGGCTTTGGACTTTGAGAAGGGTTCTCAATGATGAGCATAATCTCTATCTCCTAGATACACTGGTGCCAAAAATATATGCTACTGATGCGCCTAGGGATGAAGTGAATGCTTACTGGAAGCATGCCAATGATGCCTTAGACATAAAGCACCTTATGCATAGCTGCATGAACTATAAGTTGCATGAGCAGTGTGAAGACATGGGGATCCTTGAGATGGTAACACATCTTAAGAATGTGAACCATAAACATGCAAATCAAGAAAGATACAATGTATCAAAAGCGCTCTTTGAGTGTAAGATGACAAAGGGATATATAGTAGAGACCCATGTGCTCAATATGATTGGACATGTGGAACATCTAGAAGAACTAGAATTCTCATTGATACAAGATTTGGCTATGGATATGATTCTACAATAATTTCCTAAATCATATATCCATTTTATCAAGTGTTACCACTTGAATAACGTGGCCAGACCGTTGTCACATTTTCTTGGCATGCTAATAAATGATGAAGTAAGAATTAAGAAGGACAAATATGTGATAGTGATCAACGAGATGGAGTCCAAAGATGAAAGAAAGGCCATGAAGAGTTCTGAGGCTAAGAATAAATCTATATCTTCAACACTCAAGATAAGGAGAAGGACAAGGAAACCTAGAAAAATGAAGCAAGAGATAGAGATCTCTACTTTAGGTATATAAGTAATTGAGATTAACTTCACTACTTCTTCATCTTGGGTACTAGATACTGGATGTGAATCACACATTTTCTCAAATGTGAAGGTTCTAAAAATAAGTAGACCTTTAGAGAAATGTGAGGTTGAACTATATGTTGCTAATGGAGAAAGAGTTTCTTCCAGTGCACTTGGAACCTATGAGTTATCTCTACCATGTGGGCTTATAATAGAGTTGGAAAACTACTATTATATACCTCCCATTAATAGGTACATTATATCTATATCTTGTTTGGACAAGTATGGATTCAAATTTCTTATAAAGAATGGTCGATGTTCTATTCGTAAAGACAAGATCATTTATGGCAGTGCCCCAATTTCTTATGGTCTATACTTGATAGATCTAGATACAAGTGTGTACAATGTAAATACCAAAAGACAAAAACTTGATAACTCAAACCAAACATACCTTTGGCATTGTTTTCTAGGGCACATAAATGAGAAACACATTTCTAGACTCCATAAAGATGGTTATCTAGACTATTTTGATTTTGAATAAATAGATACATGTGAGTCTTATTTGTTGGGCAAGATTACAAAGACTCCCTTCACTAGGAATAGTGACAGGGTGAGTGATCTATTAGGACTCATACATACTGATGTATGTGGCCGCTTTAGAACGAGTGCTAGACGTGGTTATCAATACTTCATTACCTTTAAGAATGACTTTAGTAGGTATGGTTATGTTTACTTGTTGAAACATAAATCAAAGACCCTTGAAAAAAATCAAAATATTTTATGAATGAAGTAGAAAACCAACTTGGTAAAAGTGTTAAGGCGCTTCATTTTAATTGAAGTGGGGAAAACTTAAGCCAAGAGTTTGAGGACCTTCTGAGAAGTTGTGATATTGTATCACAATGGACTCCACTTGGAACACCTCAACAACATGGTGTATCAGAAATAAGGAATCACACATTACAATATATGGTGCAATTAATGATGAGTTTTGTTGAAATTTTGAATAGCTTATGGGGATATGATCTTGAAACCACCGCAAGTACACTAAATTTTGTACTGTCAAAATCGGCTCAAAAGACATCAAATGATATATGGGTTGGGAAACATCCTAAAAATTGTCTTTTATGAGGATTTGGTGATGTGAAGCTTATATGAGGAATGTGTTTCCAAAAAATCTTGTCCCTAGATCTGATAAATGTTCTTTTGTTGGATATCCCAAAGAAACAAAGGGATACTACTTATATAACCCAACTGACAACAAAGTAGTTGTTGCCAGAGATGTTGCATTCTCTGAAAAGGAATTTATTTCCAAAGGAAAAAATGGGAGGAAAGTAGAACTTGAAGAGGTTTGCGACCAACAAGAAATCATTGAACATGAAGAGGTGCAGGAGGAACAAGGAGACTCACAAATTGTTTTGGAATCTCAAATTTCTCAAGTAATATAGGAACCTTGTAGATCTAGTAGGACATGCCTTGAGCCTGAAAGATTTGGTTACCTTGTGACTTAAGAAGGTGGTGAATTGGTCATAGATGTTGATCCAACAACCAATCTGGAAGCTACTAAGGGACCGGAGTTTGACAAATGGCTTGAAGCAATGAGATCTGAGATGAAATCCATTTATACCAACAAGGTATGGACTTGATGGAACCACTTGAAGGGGTAAAATGCATAGGGTGCAAATGGGTCTTCAAGAATAAGACTGACATAGATGGAAAAGAACAAACCTATAAGAGTATATTGGTTGCAAAGGGTTTCATACAAATTCAAGGTGTTGACTATGTCGAAACCTTTTTGATAGTTTCTATGGTTAAGTCATCAGGATCATACTTGCCATTGCAGCTTTTCATGACTATGAGATTTTCCAGATGTATGTTAAAATCACATTCCTTAATGGGCAACTGCTTCACAATGTGCACATGACACAACTTGAGGGTTTTATAAATCCAAAGGATGCAAATAAAGTCTATAAGATACAAATGTCAATCTATGGATTGAAGAAAGTATCTTAGAACTGGAATCTCCAATTTGATGAAACGGTCAAAGAGTTTATCTTTAGTCAAAATGAAGATGAACCTTGTATTTACAAGAAGGTTAGTGGGAGCATGATTGTATTCCTCATATTGTTTGTAGATTACTACTATTGATGGGAATGACATCCCTATTTTAAAAAAGGTAAAGACCTACTTGGAAATACATCCTCTATGAAGGACTTAGTTGAACCTTCCTACATCTTGGGAATGAAGATGTATAGAGATAGACCAAGAAGGCTTCTTGGAGTAACTAAAGAGCACACACATTTACAAAGTGTTGAACAGATTCAACATGGAGGACTCAAAGAGAGTAAAGTAGTCCATGTCTCATGGAGTTGCCATCTCTATAGATCAATGCCTCAATTTTTGTGAAGAAATGGAACACATGAGTAGGACAACATATGCATCTCCAAATGGATCCATCATGTACACAATGTTATGTACTCGACCCAATGTCTCATAATCCTTGAACATGACAAGCAGATATAAGTCAAATTCAAGTGATGCTCACAAGATAGACATGAAGAACATCCTTAAGTACTTTAGAAGAACTAAGGCAGTTCCTTGTCTTTGGCAGAGAGAAAGACTTGGTGGCAAAAGGTTACACTGATGCAACCTTCCAAATTGACAAAGATGATTATTGATCACAATCAAGATATGTGTTTTACCTCAACAATGGAGTTATAATCTAGAAGAGTTCCAACAAAGAGATATACGTGGATTCTACAATAGAGTTCAATTATATTGATGCATCTAATGAAACAAAGGAGGTTGGCTAGATAAAGAAGTTCATCTTAGAACTTGGGGTGGTTCCAAGCATCAAGAATGTAATTGAGATATATTGTGACAACAATGGAGCTATTGAACAACCTAAGGAATCTAGATCACATCAATGTTCCAAGCATATACAAAGGTGATTCCATCTCATACATGAGATTGTACAACAAGGAGATGTGAGGATTTTCATAGTACCAACCAAAAGCAATGTAGATGATGCCTTGACAAAAGCACTTTTGTAGTAGAAACATGATGGTCATGCTAGATCACTTGGGATTAAGCTCATGGGTGATTGTCTCTAACAGAAAGTGGGATTTGTTGGTATGTATGCCCAGAGAGACAATCATATGATGATTGTAACAACATAACTTGTAAATGGTTTGATTAATAATAAAGGTAATCTTCCAATTTATTCGCTTTTATTCAGATATGAGATAATGATGTAACATAATAAATGTCTAATGAATGATATTTCTAAATGATGTATATCTTCAGGTTAAGAACCTAAACAATGAGATCATAAAAATGTTAAGAGCATACACATTCTTGTTATGTACTTAGTCTGATGTTATTGTGGAAGGTTGATAGACATCAATAACAAAAATCACTGGAGTGTGTGTTGGTTTATTATAGAGTCTCATTAATCATGATATGTAATATCAAACCAAAAATGTAAATACTTGTTACAGAACATTGTATCAAATAGACCCACCTTTAGAGTGATGCATTGAAACCATTACATAGTAGTGAGAATCAGCTTTCATAGTGTTGGTGGTGATTATGGTTCTTAGACTTGAAATCATTTCACTCACCACATGTCATTCGGTGTACTTTGACATCATCCACCGTGACCTAAAATAAGCATTTCCATAAAGCTGATGATCAGGTGCATTTTGACAGATGAGGATGAATGTGAGTGATGTAGATGGGATTTTCCCTCCTATAGGAGTATGATATATTGGCCACTTGATAAGTGAGACTGAGAAATGCATGGCCATGCTCGTATGAGTCAATATGTGATATTGAGCTTACATATATCTCCCATGGTCTACTCTAGTTCAAGGAACATGGATTGAACATTGAAGAGGATGACAATTTTAGGGCTTGAGTTTAATATAGATATTAGTGACAAATGAACTATACAAAAACTATAACACCAATCACAGATTGAAGGTTGAATTGGTTCTCCAACTTTCCCAATTACTTGGGTAGTAATGATGTGTTGCTATATACCACTTATTGCTTGTGATGTCATTAATTAGTTATGGACATTCACTACCAACGTAACTTGGAACCCATAGGGTCACACACATAGGATACACTTAGACTAGGAGTTTATTCATGAATAATGTTTAACTTGATTACTAAAGTGTTTAGGTATTTGATTCAAAAGACAATTGACTAACTGTACCTTGAACCAACTGGTTTAAGAGTTGAACTGATCGGTTGGAGTGTTAGGTTGATTGAGATTGCATTGGTTGAATATTGGTTGAACAATGGAACGAACCGACTGGTTCACTGAGTGAACCGATCGGCTCAAGGTCCCAAACAACAGGTTCATATGATGAACCACTCAGTTCATTTATTAATTCAATGTCATCAAGGATTAGTGTTGACGTCATGTTGTGCATTAATCGTATATGAATTGCCAATACAATTGTGATTGGAAAATATGATGAAACGACCACTTCAAGGGTTGAACTGATTGGATCACATGCCAACCGATCGGTTCACATGTGAACCAACCGTTTCAATGCTCACAGGATGTGAAAATTCATAAAATTCTGACCCCTTTAACTCCCGCTCAAACTAGGAACCCTGACCCCTAGCCCTCCTATAAATAGAGGGGTATTGGGGGCTTCTCAGACACATCAATTAGCTCTGACAATTTTGTCTTCTCTAGTTTTTCTAACCAAGAGAGCCCAAGCAAGTCCTATGCAATAAATAGAGGGATAACAATTATAGGAGGCAATTGGTGCTAGTACACCAACGAGAAGAGGCAACTACTTCTTGTCTATTCTTCTAGAATGATAGGAGTTCTCAATGGTCAATGTGGACTAATCTAGAGGCGAGGAGTTTTTTTCTCACTAGGAGGATGCCATCAACCTCCGTCCATGGTGTTGCACCAGGAGGTTGTTGTTGATGACTGCTCAAGTGTTGCCTGAAGAAGAGTCATGCTATAAAAGATCCACATTGTAGCAAGGGAATTGTCGCTAGACTTGCTCTAGGACCTGGTATGACCTCGCAAACCATCTTTCCCATTACATAGTTTTTAATTCAATCATCTGTTAAAGGTAAATTTTGTAGATAAAATTTTTATTTCCGCTGCCTATCTATAGCCATATTTCTCAACACCTCAATTACTTATTTTTCTCATATTTATTATCTTTACACTATCCCCAAATGAAAAATTATTTAACTATAGTCCATTGACTTCATTTCTAAAAACCTAAAAGACACATATAGAGAAGATTATATAACATTTGCTCATTTGGTTCATTGTCATCATCCATACTATTTTCTCTGATATGAATTTTATAATATTATCAAGTACATGGATAAAAAATGGAAGTAATGGCTTGTTATTGTAAATATTATCTCTCAGGGTGTGCTGCAATAAGAACAAACATTCTAACAAAAATAGAACCATTCATCGATGAATTGAAATTTCACAAGTATGTGACACTTGTTCTTACATTGAGGAAAATAAGAATATAAGTTGTTTTACATGAATCTAACTATATGTTATGCATTTGTGAAGAAAAATAAGAAAAAAATGCCTTCACAAATGAGGCATTGTCAAACCCCATTTCCACTATCTCATTTGAAACCATAGAATGAGTATTTAATGGTTAGATAAAGATAGATAAATTGAATATGATTAAATGGTTTTCATTTATATTTGTTACTTTTAAAAACAATTCACATACATTTCAAATAGGAAAAATAACGTCATTTCATCACTAATATTTACAACATATATCGATAAAGAAGCATTGATTCACAAACTATAGTACAATAAAAGGAATTACATTTCTTGAAGACTTTTACTACAACTTTTTCTTGACCAGCCTAAAGGATCTACACTAGTCAGGGACTGAAATAGACTAACTCTATACTAAAAACTCTTTTCGTAATCTTTGGTGGTAGAATTCGTCTATCTCCATAATTCGTATGTCAACCTAAAATTGTTTATTAGTCTGTGATATACTCTCTCAATGCATGGAAAAATTAGTAAATATCCATGACAATCCATATATGATTTTTTAGAAAATAACTTACAACAACAATACATGCATGGTGATTGCTTACTAAGTTTAATAAATAAATAATGAAAGATCATACAACATGGTAGGTTATTGATTTACTATAGGAATTAAATAAACAAAAATTAATCTATAACTCCATTTATTGACACAAAGTTTACCACAACATGTGAAATTATCAAAACAAACTACAATCTCATATTATAATATTTAGAGTAGAACAGAGATTGTAGGTTTGCTAAACTAGCTCACAAACCTGTAACAAGTCTAGCCACATACTTGATGCTATATAATATTTTTACATAATTGGATTCCTTCTATAATCGGGAGATTAAAGATGAAGAGTCAAAACACTAGGCTTAAACAATTTTCATTACAAGTTCACAAGGGATGACTAACTTTATATTAACTGAGATGTTTACATTGTATGGATACCACTATAATAAATAGATATTCCTTATGAACATTTTGTAATAATAAGATTGTCCTTGTTGGGACTAATTCACAGTACCCCATTGATACACTCTGGCCACATCATCATAGACAGGTCATTCAGTTACCATGTCTTCTCATTCATTGTGCAGAGCCTTTACAAATTCTATGATGTTAATGACAACTAGACTTGCAATTGATTTTTTTCTTTTAGTTTTTCATCATTTACTAAACATTCATTAGCTTAAATCTATGTTTAATTCATTCCATATCATTTCTATAATTTGTACGTAATCGAATTTTTGATATTTCACATTGTTTATTTCTCAAACTAGGATAATCTAAAAGGCTTTTTTGTCACCAAGATAATCTAATTTTTTCTAACTTTGGGTTCAAACTTCTAATAATTTCATTAAATTTATAGAAACTATCATATATATAATTAAATCACAAACAATTGCTATTAAACCATTTCGATCAATCATAACAATTTACAACTAAGATGTTGGTACTATAATAGTAAAATAGGACAAACAAGAAAACTTTTAATTATATGTGTACCTTTTTCAGTGTTCTATAAACTCTTGGTTGATTAGAAATTTTGCATTCACCATGCTTGGATTCACACTAATACCGTAATCTAGACTAGTTGAAATCATGTTTGGAAGAATAAATAGAAGTCTAGTTCTATAAACCACCACTTGTTCTTCATATGTACATGTCACACTTACAAGAGCAAGATAAAGAAGGGGAACAAAAAGAATATCCAAGAATTATCTTTTAGTACTAACTTTTCCATTAAATAGGGAGAGAGATGATGAAAGAACTAGAAAACATTTACCCTAACTGATCAAGTCTAGCTTTTCTTGTTCATGGTTCGTTCTTGACACTGACTTATGTTTCTTTCTTAAAAATGGCCTATTGAATCGTTAGAGGTTGATTTTTAGGGATTGGATTTGGTGGATACTATAAAAGGACTTAGGTTACAAATTTCATACTTAGATATTCATCAAACACTGAGGTATGATCATATTCATGATTGTGCAAAAAATTGGCATAGACCTATAGGTGGAATTCACCCAACTAGGTATTGCATCAGTAGATGTGCTCTGACAATTTCCTATTGCAAATAGTTAATATGGTCGAATACCGACTCATTGTTTATTGTGACCCTCTGTGGTTGATTCTTTGTTTGAGTCTTCACTTGGTAGAAATTGGTGTGTATAATATGTTGACATAAATCATAAGTTCCTAAAAACATTCAATTTAATATACACATTTAACATATTTTTTAGTCAACCTCATTGCAATTTTATGACATGCTAATATTATATAATTTAAATTTAAAAAAAACTTTATTTATTAGGATATTATCAGTTTGACATATGTGTAATGAATTAGGCGGGACTTTATGAAAATCATTTGATAAAATTCTATATTAATATTAGGGTTTCCATTACCTATGGATCACCAATTAAGCTAGGACTGGGTTTTAGCATGCAATCCATTATAGTTTCCATTTGGGTGGTTGTGGAAGGATTAAGAAAGTCATGTCATTTTCTACCTATCGATACTACACATTCAGGTGCCCATTTGGAACATAAATGCACATGGGATAGTTAGATTGTATGATGTACCTTCTTGTATAATCTCAAATTGGGCATATAGTTTATATCTAATTTTCTAGATCATCTCCATGATGTCATGGACGCTGAACTAAAATTTAGTACAACCTTTGTTCCACAAAAAATTTGATCTTATGAGAGACTAATATATACATTGGATGATATTCTTAGAGATCGTGTGCTACATTTTAGTTGTAGTTGGAATGCACACCAAAGTGAACATGAGTTTTCCTAGAATAATATCTATTTGTTAAGCTTAGGGATAGAACACTATGACACACTTTATCATAGGAAGTGTAGATCACTTCTCTGCTAGTATGAGACGGGTGAGAAAGTTATTGTTGGGTTCAAAAGTAGTATATATGATGGACTACAAAGAAGATCAAAGATACCAAATAGCAACTAAATGATACACTTGATAATTAAAATTGTCATGCAGATAAGAGGTGTATGCCTCTAGAGTTCAAAGTAGGTGATAGAGTCTTCTTGAAGGCATCATCCTAAAAGGGAGTTCTTGAGTTTTTTTAAAAGGGTAAGTTCACCCATAGGTATGGGGGCCTTCCACAATAATAGAGAGAGTCATTAAATTCACGTATATGCTATCATTACCAACAAAAGTACAAAAAATATGATGATTTTAATATGTCCATGCTAAGGAAATCTCACCCTTTACAAGTCATATCTTGCATGAGAAAATGTGTAGATTGTAGGATATGCCACTAATGAAGAATGGTTGGTACATATTATGGATTAAAAGGTTCAAGAATTTATAAGCAAGATATACTTATAGTGACAATGTTTTGGAGAAACCACAAAGTTGAGGAAGCCATATGGGAGATATATGAGTTAAGAAGAGTTCACCCTAAGTTGTTCTGAGTTTCAAGTTATGGATGGTGAGTTAAGGAGAGTGCACCCACTACTACAGAAATGACGTATAACGTCACATTTTGAGGCGTCGGTTGTATTCTAAAAATCGATGCCTAAACCCTACAACGTCGGCTGAAAACACAAACTGACATCTATATGTGAAGACCGACCGATTTTCATGAGACACGGGTATCACTTTTAATTTAGCATCGGTTGCGCATAAGAAACTGACATCTAAAATCACCCGCCAAATCCTATTTTTCCAGTGCAAAAAATTACCTCCAAAATTTCACATACGGCATCAGTTGTAGACCAAGTAACCGACGACTAAAAGGTTTTTGCGAGACAAAAATCGACCCCATTTTTGTCATCAGTTGTCTTACAATAATCGACGTATATGTATTTTTTTGCACGCTGTCCCCGCAAAACTTTTTACCCCCAAATTGCCCAATTGGTGTCGGTTGTTGACCAAGTAACCGACAACTATGGTCATAATTCAAGAACATTTTTTTCCGGCATATGTAGATAGACGTCGGTTTTTCTAGTTGAAACCAATGACTATAATTAAACATAGGTGTCGGTTTCTGAAACAACCGACGACGATGGTAAACTTAATAGCACCCACAAAACAGACTCTTCCCTATTCTCTATTTCATCGTGATTTCACCAGCGCTAGGTCTGGCGATTCTGTTGCCGCTCGTTGCACCGCCAATCTCCATCCACCGTCGCCTTCCGCTCGTTGCGCCACCGATCTTCATCCGCCGCCACTTGCCACTCGTCATGCCGTCGATCTCCATCCACCACCACCTGCCGCCATCGTGATTTCACCAGCTACTGTGCTTGATCACTACCTATGCTCAACGCCGCCAAAACTCGGAGGAGTTTGTGCCACCGCTTCCCCTCTTCCTCACTGGGGTCGCCACTGCCGCTACCCCTCTTCCTGGCCAAACCCGCCTGAGCCCTACTGCTACTCCTCTATCTACTCTACATACTGTTGCTCCTCCATCTACTCTGTGATTATTGCTCCTCCATCTGCTCTGCCTCTGTCACCTTGGAAGGTAGGCAGTAAAGAATTTTGCATGATTAATATATATTATATGAAATGAATTTGGATGCTTTTATGATCTTTGCACTTCTATTGATACTATATGAAATGAAATAAATGTTTATGCAAATAAATGTTAGGAACATGAATCCATATTGTATGATGTAGAATGATGATGATAATGCATGAGTTGGTTTGAAATTTTGAAATCAATTATGATTGATAGGATACCTACATTTATGTTTAATTATGAATCCATATTGTATGATGTAGAATGATGATGATAATGCATGAGCTAGTTTGAAATTTTGAAATTAATTATAAATGATAGGATACCTACATTTTATGTTTAATGATTATCTTGTTGACAACATATGCATATATATTTGAGATGTTGAAATCAATTATACTATTGTAAATCAACCTAGGATATGAATGATGAAACTAGGATCATTGGTATAGGAATGACAACACATGTATTTGTTGACCTAGAAACTCGTCCAAGATTTACTCATTAGGAGTAGATCTTGGATAGTCCCCAGTTTGGGACTATTCTTGAACACTTAATCTCACTTAGGATGTAAGTGTATAATGTGTATTGAGTTTTCAAGAAAATTTCAGTAGCATTTCCCCATTTGTTCTCTAAGTACATATGTACTTGGAGAACGGCGGGGAAATGCTACCGAAATTTTCTTGAAAACCCCATACACATTATAAACTTACTAGTGATATTAGGTGTTTAAGAATGGGATAGGTGGTACACATTTATTATATATAAGACCTTAAACCCTAAACTTTTAACCATAAACCCTAATATTTTAACCCTAGACCCTAATCTTTTAGCCCTAAACCCTAATATATACTTGTTATCTCTTTGATCATAGAATGGATACATCATGGATGTCCATTCCAAAGCGATGCACCCCAGAGTGGATACATCATATTATGGTGTCATTGAAGACATATGGGAGTTTGACTATGTAGATTTCAGAATTCTGCTCTTTAAATGTAATTGGTTTGATAACACCAAAGGAGTTATAGTCGATGAATTGGGTTTCACATTAGTGAACTATGAAAAGATTGGAGAGAAGGGTGAACCATTCATATTGGCATCGCAGGCGAAACAAGTATTTTATATCGATGATCCTGTAAATGATAAATGATTGGTTGTTCTTCATGGTAAAAGACAGTTCATTGAAGATCCTATAGATGAAGAAGAGTACTATGATAAGTATGATGAATCTAGTCCATTCTCAGTTGGATTGCCAACACCACCAAATATTGAAGCTAATGATGACTTGTATGTGCGCGGAGATCACAATGAAGGATTGTTAATTGATAAAATATCGCAAAATTAAAGGCATGCATGTTTATATTTTATTTTTCTAAATGTGAACTTTACAATGTTTTATTCTCTTCTAGTTATGTCAAAAGCTTAACGTTTGATTTTTTAATGAAACTTTTAGATGGTTGAGCATGAGCATGATGACCGTGATGATGATTACCGTGAGGGTGAGGATATCAATGTGCTGCCTCACAATGTAAGTTTTAAAATATATCATATATTTCTATCTATATGTCCATTTATAGTTATATCTTGTAAGTGTGTTTATTTTGTCAAATTTTAGGTTGATGATGTACCCCCTGAAGAACTTGGGGCACTTGATGAGAAGAAAAAAAATTGAAAAAGTAAGGGGCATCACTATGATGAACAAGTTACTACAACAAAGGGGCAATGGACCCAAACTGGATGTGGATTTTGATCATGTAGGAAATCCAGTTAGAGTGAACCACAACTCGTTTATTTCATATCTTGAGGTTCTTACTCGTATCCATTGTAGTCCTAATGTAGAATCTTGGCATAAAGTTGCTAAGGGGAATAAATACTTAGTATGGAAGGAACTATGTGTGAGTTATTATTATTTGCAATTCTATTTTGTAGATTACTAATTTTTAGGATACTAGTTAATAGCAATTCTATTTTGTAGAGTATATTTGAACTGGATTAAAAGTTGCATCATAAATGCGTGATGCAATGCTGTGGGAGGGTTCTAAGGAACTATAGGACAAATCTCACCCAAGATTACATACAAGATGTTGAGAAGAGGAAGAAGCCAGCCACTGAGCAATGGAACTACCTGGACCCCAATGACTGGGAGGAGTTTGTTACCAAAAGAAAAACTGATGAATTCAAGGTATTAAGTGCCACTCCCAATTTAATTAATATACGTTCTTATGTATTCACCTATTCAAGATTAACCTTTAGTGTTACTAACCAAAACAATGTGCTTACTAACAAGGCTATTAGCTATGCTCAAAGAGCAAGGCATGCACTAAATGTGCATGACCACACGATGGGTCCAAAAGGCTATACAGGCATTCACCAAAAACTACATGCTGAGTCTAATTCTCAGTCTGCTGCTACTCAAGAGACTGTAGAGTCCTCTACTATTGGTCTCACACCTCTACCTCACCATACTATATGGATAGCTGGGAGGCAAAACAAGAAAGGAGATATAACCAAGACCGCAGCTGTTGAGGCGGCTGTAAAAATGGTAAAATTCAACTCTTAGAGCAATCGATATTGATTATTGTTATGTTTACTTACCAATTTCTATTGATGATGATTAGTGGGAGCTTCACGAGCAGAGGAAGGAAGACACATTTATCTCTGAGGGCACAAGAGATGAATTGATAGTTGCTCTTGGTAACCCAGAGCATCCTGGACGTGTTAGGGGTGCAGGTGCTGGTGTGGGCATAAAAACGTTCTTTGGGCCATCATAGCGCAAACCTGTCCCAAAAGCGAGATTATCAAATGTTGAGGTAAGCTATTCTTTTTTTAGAATGTTATTGTGAAAGGAAATTCAATAATCAAAAGTTAGCATTTCTTTTGTCGAAGTATAGGTAGATGAGTTAATTAATAAGAGAATCCAAGAAGCAATGGTGAAGTGGTAGGCATCTCAGGTCGCCACTCAGACAATACTTGTGGCATGCTACTCTTCTCCTACTGTAGAGGTTGGGAGTAATCCTGTAGACCCACCTAGCACGTCCGTTGTAAGTATTTTTATGACATAGTAGCTAGTCTTTTCAAGATGATATGTTGATGTATATATGTATATAACATTCTTTACGTAAATTTGTAGGGGTTGAAGCCATGCCATCTAAAAAGTCAAGAATTTATCGTTGTCGAGGCCGAGGCTGACCCACCCCTTCCAGGGGACATGTTTCATGGGACTCCAGTACCATATGGTGTGGTTCGTGTGAGCTCGATACATATACTTCCCAGTTGGAGGGATCTTCCATTGCCATATGCCCACTTAGATTCTGAAACGCTTGGTGAAGCAGAAGTCGGAGTGATATTGTGGCCCAAAACGGATGTCATCTATACTAATATTGTATGATAAATTTACATTAAGTTAATTTGTTAGTGTGTATATATGAGTCAATTGATCTGAAATTATATATACAGGTCAAAAGGAAGACACTCGCTATATCTCGACCTCCACCTCCACCTCCTGAAGTACCTAGTTAGCTTCTAAGGGACCTATATGCCTCGTTAGGTCCTAATTGTAGGGGTATGGCAGTATGGATAGGCGAACATAACTCAAATTATCTTATAAATGTTTCTATTCTGGAGGATGCCATAGGTGAATAATATGATAACAATCTATTTATACAAGATATTTTAGAGATATTTTGTTATGATTGGTTGAATACATCTATGATAGAGCTATGGATATGGTGAGATCTTATTTATACATCTATATACCTTGTTTTATATACGGTGATCTGGTTTCTTATATATTAATGCATACATAATACATGTTTTGCAGCCACTTACACACGATCTGTAAAGATTTTTTATTTTCTCAAGGAGGATTTCTCGTTCCATCTTTGATCAGTCTTTTCATCAGTTACCTCATACTGCTCTGCTACTTTTAAATATTTTGGTAAAAAAAGAAGACGGTGATAATCGCTCTATTCAATGTTGAGTAAGTTTACTTTGCTTATAATTTGGACTTAAGAAAATTACATTTTTATTGTGAATTTTTAGTTATTAATTTTTAACTTTATTACCTCTAGTGGTAGGCATTGGGAGTTACTGGTTATTGTCCCCAAGACATTCACTGTTTATTATCTAGATCCTATGGGGAAGGAATTGGACACATTATATGGACACCCAATGAAAAGGCCATTATTCACGTGAGAAATATTTCATATTTTTATATCCGTTAACATATGTTATTACATTACTATTTAATTGTGTAATTTAATATGTTACATTAACATGTAGGGCTTTAAGAGAGTTCAAAAAAGCTGGAGAAAATATCTCCAAGAAAAAGAAATAGTTACTAATTTGGGAGAGTGTGAAAGTAATTTCCCGACTCCAATGTATATATTATTTATGTGAACTGTGCTTGTTTGTAGTTTTGAACATTTTGTATGTTTCAATTTATAGTGTGCTAAACAAGACAATGGTTGGACATGTGCATACTATGTGATGCAATTTATGGACCTAATTATCAAAAATGCTGCAATGGAAATCGATACCATACAACATGTATTATATATAGTCTGATTAGATAATATGAAATATATCAATCTTATTATATATTATTAATTATATATATACGTTATTCTCTTTGCAGGTGTTTAAAACTAGTGACTTCACTACAGTTGAAAAGTTATTACATGTACATACTCTCTATACGATGGGAGAATTAGATAATGTAAGAGAACAATGGGAAAAAGCCTTACAAGTAGTGGAAATTTTTTATTACGATTGGGATACTGATGACGATAATGAGATGATGATAATAATAAAGAATGATATTTCTAAACTTTGTTCTCATAATTATTTTTGTATTTGATGACATGTGAATGAATTTTTTTGAATTGTCATATGTGTGAATGTGAATATGATCAATACATGAATGTTTCTACTGTTTCTGAATGTGAAAAGCGATGAAATGAATGGAACTACAGGTTGCTAAATGTGTGTGAAAATGGACAAAATTTGAAATGGAACTACTGGTTTATACATGTGTGTTGAAAAATAATATGAATTAAATGTGCTTATACATGTGTGGGAATCACATGATCATAAATTGTTGTCTATCCTTATTCATTTTGTAGGTTTGTGGCCCGTTGTTAGCTGAAATCAAAGGGTGTTGTAAACCTGCAGTTCAAAACTGAACTGCAAGTTCTGCATCCTGCTGACCAGCCGGACAACAAGCTTGCAAACTGATAAGAAAAAAAAATCAGAACATAGGTATTGGTTATTAGTATAAAACTGACAACAAAACCTTACTGTGTCGGTTATTAGTATAACACTGATGTCTTTATCCCTTTTCTGGGGGCTGATTTTTTTTCTTTCTGGTGTCGGTTATTAGTACAAAGCCGACGTCTTTTAGAGGGATATAGTGTCAGTTATCGGTAAAAACCAACGCCTATTGTGCCCTTGCTAGTGCATTTTATTGGTGGCGGGAAGAGTTATGGCGTCGGTTATTAGTATAAAGCTGACATATTTTAGCAGGGATATAGTGTCAGTTATAGGTAAAAACTGACGCCTATTGTTCCTTGTTGGTGTGTTTTATTGATGGTGGGAAGGGTTATGGTGTCATTGTTGAAAGGGATGCTGAAGGTTTCTACTTTTAGCGGCGCCCACTTGGGTGTCGCTTTGAAACCAACACCAAAAAGCTCAGTTAACCGATACTAAAGGTCAGTTCTGTACTAATGACCATAAGTTGTTTTGAGTTTCAAGTATAAATTTTCTTAGAGAGGTTTGTCCCATCCCAAACCTAAGTTAATCTTGGTGATATATTTAACAATCTTGCTTAGCAAAGTATCTTGTCATATGAAGTAATATGAAACCTAAATTTCAATATCAAACCAAACTAGATACTTTTAACCCTAACTTGTAAGATCAAGATTAATGTCAACGCACTAAGTATGTAGAAACCCTTATTTGAGAAAATAAATAATGAAAGTGAATAAGTTGATATTATAGACTGATTTATCTATTGAATAAATATTTAAGTATATCATATTTAGAATTATACAATTCTTGGAATGTATTGTTTGGATACATGTCTTAAATGTCTACTTCCAAAAATTATATTTAGTATGTTCCTTCGACTTAATAAGGGAAAAAGTATTCCAAAACCTTGTTGAAAATTAAAATATATTAAATGATTTTTTATTTGAATGTTTGCATAAATAATCATAGTAGGGTCAAGTAAAGCATAGTTTAAAATATTTATAATGATATTTGTAGGAACTAGGTCAAAAAGTTGTTGAATTCATGCTTAAGCAGATGAATTCATAGAAAACTTATCTGATTTCAACAAGGCTAAATTTTTTATTTTAGCTTTTTATATTATTCTGTACATTGAATGATACATTTCTTTTGGCTACTAAATTGACAAAATCATGTGACACTAGACCAATTTGTCAGGTTCCAAAATGTTAGGTTTTCTCATCGTGTTTTTCTGCTACTCATCGACTGATGCAAGCCCATAGGGCTATGAAATTAGACAATTTCGTAGGAAACCACATGATTTGTTTTTGTTCCTTTGATGAAGTAAATATATAAATGTGTTTTTCTCTCTATTTCATCATTTGAGTTTTTGAAATCTATTTTCTCACATATGGAAACTATTTAGCTATTTTTGGGAAAACAAGGTGATTTATATAATGTCAAGATTTTTGTGGAGATTATTATTCTAGAATGCTTGTTTCCTTGTTCATAACCAAGATCTTTGGTTAGTTCCTATTGGAAAATCTCTAGTGATTTTTGGATAGAATAAAATGATTCTGGGAAAAGGCTAAGATTTTTGTGGGAATACTTACCTAGGAATGCATGTTCCCTATTTACAGACAAGATCTTCAGTTAGTTCTATGCATTTTTTGGTTTTTATCTTCTTCAAACTCTCAATTTCTCTCCCAGTTTGTCCTTCTCCCAATAACAAGATTTTGATCCTTGTTCTTCTTCCTTTTTCCTCCCAATCTCATGTTTCATGACTAGAAAGGATAGCTCCATGTCAAATCTATGTGAAGCTTTTCTTTTGGATGGATTTCATGCTAGGTCTTGAGATAAATACAAGTTTCAATCCCCTTCTTTTTATTTGAGGAGAGTAGATAGGTGTGTTGAGATAAATTAATACTATAGTACTTTCTATGATTCCTTTTGAAATTGGAGATTCTATTCATGTTGTTATTGTGGCTTGAACCTAAGACCTCTTGATAACAAGCCAAGGATCTAACTACTAGTGTGTCCCATCTTGGACACTTTTTGCACTTCCTAACTATGCTAAAACAAGTCCCTAATGATTATATGGGTAAAGTATACCCTTATTCTTTAGAAATTGGTTCTTTAAATTATTATTTATGTTGGACGTCTCTATAAAAGTGTATGAATATCCCTAGATTCTTGACATATTTTATTGCATATCCATGTGTATTATGAATATGCACTATGTATGCTTCATTGAAATACACAGACACATACACATACACACACAGATATATATATATATATATATATATATATATATATATATATATATATATATATAGTATGTATATATATATATGTTGAATCCAACAAAATGGCTTCATGAACTCACTCACAGCTGTCGTACACCAGGAAAGTCTAGAGTCACAGTTGTTGTACACTAGGAAAGTCTAGAGTGAATGGGACACTAATCGATTCCAAAACATGCACACATTCACCATCAATATCTAAATATACATGCACAAACCAACAGACTAATTTTCACAGAGTTATTGTTGTGGAACTATAATTAGCACACTATAGCAATTAGCACTCTTTCTTGCAAAACTTAGACGTTGATGTTCATGGTATATGTAATGCATGGAATGAACAAGCTATTTGAACACAATAAACAACAAACTAAATTATTAGTCAACAATGGTTACAAGTTAGGTAACTAAATAGCACATTGGAAACTTACTAGTCTGAAAACATGCACACAGATACCATAAATAGTTCCTCACAAAGATGCACAAACCAATGGACTAATTTACACAGGCTTCTGGATGTGTAATTACAATGAGCACACTATGAAAATTAATCCACTTGGTCTGGACCTTTTGGTGTTGATTCTTATGGTGATTGTAACACATTTAATGAAAAGAATACTTGAACGCACCAAACAAACCGGTTGATAACTCATCAGTTGTTGTAGGTCAGGTAATTTAGTATTTTTCTAAAAACTAATTGATCCACAAAAATGCACACATATGCCAAAAGAATCCCATGTAGAGATGCACAAATAGTGGACTAATGTCAAAAAGGAATAATTTGTGCAAATACATGAAAGAAAATTGGTCAGATGTTTGTGTAAGAAGACGTTTGAATGCATAAATTGAAGTTGATAAAGTTATACCTAACTTGGAAATAGATGATAGAATAAATTTGGGTGGATGTATAATAAATATGAATATTTCTCACATTCATAATTCATACATCCAAAGATAGGTACTTAATTTAGCATGCACCTACAAAATAAAATCATCCACCGACTTTTGAAAGCTATTTAAAGTTCCATGGGATGTATCCATCGTAAATATTCATTCTCTTAATAATCTCATAATTTAGTCTTGTATGGAATGAAAATGACCATGGATGAGAGAATCATCTCATGGGAATTAAAATACCTTTTGAATGATAGTGTGACAAAATTTATTCTGGATAGTCTCATCTTGATTCAAAATAAACCTGAAAGGAAAGAAGACACTTGAATGCATAACATCAAGCTAGAAAAGATGCACCTAATGTGAATCATGACATTAAATTGATTAAGTGTTTGGGAAATCTGAATATTTCTTGAGATATGATTTACACAACTAAACATGCTACATACATAATAAAATTTGTGTTGTTATCCTTATTACCCTTAGTTGAATGCAAGGGTGAAGCATGTCATATGTCAAACACAACCTCATGTATACTAAATTCTGTATATCAAGTTGTGAAGATGACTATATCATCAAGATTCATTTTCTTAGAAATATTTTTTGTATTCAAACAAAATGATTATTGATGCCAGAATAACCTCAAGGAACTTGAAATAAATTCAAATGTTAATGCAATAGAGGTTGTTTATGGACATGGTTCATCCTTTTATTCAACTAGTTTCATATATCTAACCTAAGAGTTATTGTAGGGCACTACATGGTCCCATCTTAAATCATATTAGATTACACCAGTTCATTATCAACCTAACATGAGAAACCAAATTCAGGGAGATAAAAAGGACTGAATTGTAAGTAGAATTAGGTTTTTAAAATGACATGTGGAATTATGCTAGGAATTCATGCTTAATTATTAATGAAAAATTGGAGAATAATAAATGGATCCAATTGAATGCATAGTCAGTTTACAAAGTACAACTCTTATAACCATGTGCCTAATAAATATTTATTTCATGTACATAATAATATGACACATGGATGTGCACTGATTGTGATCCAAACCCCCCAGAAAAATACAATTGAATACACTATTTGAATCAAAACCGAACGAGGCCCATGCTTCACCCCACACTAGTCATAGATTAGATAATGGAGCAGTGCATGGCCGACCAACATGTTGAATCAGTATTAAACTAGGATGACTAGAATGTACTAAGAACCACTTTGAGTTAGTAGTTTGTTCAATATGGAAGTAGTAATTATTTGATAATGATGTTGTGGTTTACTAGGGAATTAGAATGTCACACAAAATGTGCAACACAATAGATGGTATCTTGCATTAATAGTATGGATAATGATTAATTATTCTACTACATATGTTTTCAATCCAAAATATAAACAAATGCACGAATGAAAAAACAGGTTGGTCTATGAAAAATGTGTGTAAAAAATTTTCCCAAACAAAATTTGCTAGCCTAGTTTAATAAGGATGTCCATTGATTGGGATCCCCATAAGAAAATATATACAAAGCCCATTTTTTGGTTCTAAATTATATTGGGTTCATGTGGTCACTCAATGTTGGTCATAGGTCAGGAAATTGAGTAATGCATGGCCAACCAATATGTTGAATGTCTATGACATAGTTGGCAACTCCATAATGAGTTAGGATGATTGATTGAATGCACCAATCACCACTAATGGGGTATTAAATTGGTCAATACAATAGTAAAAGCCATTGGACATCGATGAAATAGTATACCATGATAGTAATAATAGACACGAGATCAATAATACAATGGAAACTATTTGATGCTAATAGTGTGACCAAAAATTACCAAATTACATGCATATGTGCTCAATCCAAATATAAGTCGGCTTATGACTAAATCACCATGTTGGCTACAACAACGTGTGTATGCAATGTCTCCCTTAAATAAGTGTTGTGATTCATGTTTAATTAGGATGTGAATTGGTCATGATTATCCCCAAAAGAATATAAGACATAAAACACCCTTTTAATACAAATTTAATTGGTATGATGTAGTCACTCAATAATGGCCCTAGATTGGGTAATTGAGTAGTATTTGGCCAAGCAACATGCAAATTAGGAGGATTGGTCAAATGCACTTATCAAAACTCATGGGTTATTAAATATGTCAATATGGAAGTAGATTGACAATGATGAGGTAGCCAACAAGGTACTAATATGTGAAACAAAATTTACAAATCATATATAGTACCTTGCATTACAACGTGGCTAATATTACCCTTTAACCTACATACATGTTCAAGACAAATTACAAGTTGGATCATGACTAACTAGGATGTGTAATGATTAAATTCTAGCATACCTTGATATGGGTTTCAAATTGGATTATCTTTATGCTATCATGTTCAAAATAATAATAGTAGAACTCATTATTGCATTTCTTGGGTTCATGCAATCATCCTAAAAAATATAGAACATAACTCACTATTAGATTTCAAATTGAATTCGGTTGATTCAATCATCCTTCAAAAACACACACCAAAACTCAATATTATATTCTAAACTAAATTAGGTTCATCCAATCCCAACAATGGTCAATGATCTTTGATTGAGTGGTGCATGGACAACCATAATGCTGAATCAATTCTACATGATTGGCGACTCCATATTGAATTAGACAAAATGACTTGATGCACTAGTCATTAGTATTGGGTTAATAAATTGGTCTATTCTAAAGTAATAATCATATCTCTTTATAGATGAAATATACCAGGGTACTAAAGTGTGACACATTATGTATAACATAGTGGACAATCAATTGTATTTATAGGATGGCTTACTGTTACCTATATATTTTATATGATCATATGGCCTTATTTAAGGAAATAGTGCTAATATGACAAAAACCATTCTAAAACCCTACAATTAGTATGTTATTGTGTATGTAGGTTGTGTCTGTTAATCACCATTGCTCAATGGACAATAAATTGTATTAACGACATCGCTTACAGTTACCCATAGTTTTTTTTGACTGTGTGGCCTTATTGACGGACCTACTAAATATTGCTATTATGACACAAAACATGTTGAGACCCTACTACTAATCAATTATTGTGTATGTAGGTGTGTGTTAATTACCATAGCCCAATCATATTAACATCTCTAATCCAACTAGATTAGTACCACACGTTTTAGTCTCACACATTGTTAAAGAGTCAAGGCCATTGAAAACAAATGTAACAAACTCTAGCTATCATAGAAGTTGTCTTGTAGAAAATATTAAAAATATAATACATTAATATTACGAAAGCATTAATAGAAAGTATCTAAATAGCCACGCGAAAACATCCAAGTACACAATGTTTGTTAATTACCATAGCCCAATCATATTAACATTTCTAATCCAACTAGATTAGTACCACACGTTTTAGTCTCACACATTGTTAAAGAGTCAAGGCCATTGAAAACGAATATAACAAACTCCAGCTATCATAGAAGTTGTCTTGTAGAAAATATTAAAAGTATAATACATTAATATTACGAAAGCATTAATAGAAAGTATCTAAATAGCCACGCGAAAACATCCAAGTACACAATGTTTGTTAATTACCATAGCCCAATCATATTAACATTTCTAATCCAACTAGATTAGTACCACACGTTTTAGTCTCACACATTGTTAAAGAGTCAAGGCCATTGAAAACGAATATAACAAACTCCAGCTATCATAGAAGTTGTCTTGTAGAAAATATTAAAAATATAATACATTAATTTTACGAAAGCATTAATAGAAAGTATCTAAATACCAACGGGAAAACATCCAAGTACACAATGTTTGTTCATCGAGTTCACTCCTAAATTATACACGATTATGTCCAACATTCACAACTATAGCTTTAAGAACAACACGAGACTACAAAGCTAATCGCCAAATATGCAACTGCACCACATAGTGAGGGAAAATTGGATACCGAGTTCAGATAGGAGCGGTTCTTTATTTTGACATCCGAAGAAGCAGGAACCAACTTCCAACACAAGATGATGGAATTTTGCAAAACAATGTATAAATAAGAAGGGTATTAGTAGGGGAACTCAAAGGAAGTTCACAGAGATTTGGTAGACATGAGGATCGAGGCAACACTACGCATGATGTAGGTCTTGGCCAAGGGATCAACAACAACGGCTTTACAAGAAGGTGGAACACGAGTAAAAAAATACGTTTGAGTGATAGCATGCATCATAGTATCAGACATTATAAAGGCCTTGTCGCCCTTCACAACTTAACTAGAGATTGAACAGTGCCATTTCCTTGGCAATTAAGGTGAAGTGGTCACAGAGACCGATGACGAGAAGATAAAACCAGCATAAGGCATTAGAAGATCGACCCACCTCTTAGCTCTTGTGCCGCTCAGTAACTCCTGCGCCGCCTATGATGACATGCAGGTACGAAACTTGATTCGCTGCTGCTGGCGTCCATGATGGTAGAAGACGTACCCTAGATCCGTAGTTGTCACCGCCCCATCCGCACAGCCGCTGTTGTGCTCAACATCGAGGGCGGCAACGCCACGTAATCACCATAATTGTGCCTACAGAAAAGCGGGGTGCAATGCTCGCGAGGTGAGGAGTCGCACAGAGGGGATGTTTGGTTTACCGGATATAGTTGGATTGGACTGCAATCTTAAACCCATGAACCGAAAGTATATGTTTGTTTGACTGGAGCAGGAAAAAAGGTGAAATCCAGCAGCTCTCTGGCATGTAGTAGTTGCTGGATTACAATTCACATTTGAAATGGGCCGGACGCCGGCATCCCACGGACGAACAGCAGCAACACCAAAGTCCCCGTACGAATTCTTACCTGCTGTCCGCTGTGCTGTGGCCCCACCAGTATGAAAGAGAAAATAAAATCATGTTGCCAAACATAAACATAAAGCTTCATATGGCTCCATTTCTCAGATATAGCAACTAATGAATTTTGCGGGATAAAAAAAACCCTGTAATCTTGATAATCCAATTCAATCCCACAAATCAAACGTGCCCAGAGCTCACGAGGAAGAGGATTGGTTGTGTTAGACTGGAATTGATTCAGACCCAGTTTAAACCATACGACAGGCAATAAACTAAACTGGATTTTCAAATCCACTTGCAACTTGGATTAGTTAGTCCGGGTTTTAGGATAAGGACTCGGAAAGGGCCTGTTAAACACTATCCAGCCTAACAACATTCCCACCAAATCCAGACCGGATTTAGCCCATGTGGCACAAAATGCCGATGCCTAGTCTAAGTCCAAATCCGAAGCCATAAATGGGACTAACCTTGTCGGATCGGTCCCAAAATTTTATTTGTTCGGTGAACCATGTTGGTTTGCTTGCAGTTGAGACTAATATCTTAGGCAAGTTGACATTACTCTCCGTTGCAACAACAATAAGTGGGTGTTGATGCTCGTCCTCCAGCTGCCGGATCTCATCATTTAGATGTGGACTTGTCTAATGATTGTAGTAGAAATAATGTCCAGCTGCCAGATGTCGCCATAAAGATCAGACCCCCATTTCCTACATGTGAAGTACTGCACTATTGTTCAGACAAGTAGGTGTTAACTTTTTGCTGGTTTGTCTCCAGCTGCTTGTGTTTTTGCCACCTGCAGGCCGAAAATACGAAATTTACGCCTGAAACTGTCATTATGGGAATCTTAAGTTGCTTGATTGTGATGAACCAGTACGAGAATTACAGATCAATACTGTATATAGTCTTTATTATTTCACTTTTCTTGACTTGGCATAAGTATGATAAGAACTAAACTGCTGTTGTCCTTATCACTGGCGGTTTTGGCTCCATGTATATGCATCCCCAGTTTCCGTAGGTAGCATGGACCATTATTAACCAAAGAAAAAGGCATCTCTGACCACTAGCTCGCCGATCACCAGCCGCGCGCGTCAGCAATGCGTAGCTGCCATTCAGGTAGCTGAGCCTTGTCGGCCCTGAGCTTTCCCCCAACCTGTGTACTGGAGACACATCACGAGTAATCCAAGCATACTACAATTATGTCTCGGTATTCGGCGCAACTGTTTGTATATGATTTGTCGTGCCATGCTGTAATTCTGTGATATAATCCTTTTCTCTCTCTGACTTTAATTACAGGTCGACATTAGATTAACCTCTGTCTGTTTTTTCTACTTGTTTCTGCTCTCAGTAAATATTCCCTCAGTTCTCATAAAGACCGACATTGTATTAACCTCTGTCTGCGACATCACGTGTGGGCGATGCTGTGTTAAACTCTGTCTGCAACATTGTATTTAACCTCAAGCTGCTTGTGCCCCAAGTTGGCACGTGTAGTACGTACGGATTCTACCTGCACAAAGTGGGATAGAAAGCGGCTGCAAACTTTGTCATCGGCATCATTCACTGTCCAGCCCTTGAGTTCGAAGCAAGGTGGCAGGTTTTGCATACGATTGATAGATTTCAAATCGTGAACGGTATCAAGTCCGACACTGTTGGGGCTGTTACTCACGTGCTGGTACTTATATGAATGTTATCGATTCCAACTTTCCAGGTGTACAGGCCAAGCTGACCCGGTCCAAAAACTATTTAATGGGACTTCCTTGTTGCGGCCCAGAATTGACCCAACAACTCTTGTTGATATCGTCTACAATTTAATTATTTTTGTGCCAAGTTTCACGACCTGTATAATCTGCATCAAGTGGAAACCTAATAATTGGATCGTCTTTCCAAAAGAACCTTATTCTTCTATATTCCAAAATCAGAGTATTCCAGGAGTTGTGTGGGAATAGGAAGAGGCATATATAAACCTACATTAGTCGAAGCGCCCATGGCCAATTGGCAAACACGACAACGAGCCACCAATCTACCAACATCCTTGCGCATAAAAAGCCAATGATACGAACAAGAAAGTAACTGGAAAGCATAATCACGCGCAACATGACCCTCACTATGCAACTCTTGAATAATCTTCAAACATAAGTTGCACTCAGGAATGCACAGCTGAACCCCACGGAAGAAAGCCATCCTCCAAAATAAAATATGTGGGTTCACCCTGCTGAATTCTTGAAAGCACACTAGAAAAGAAATGGTAATCGACATACAACTTCACAAAAGAATCAAAGCCTGGAACATGAATGTGCATCTCAGCAAGAAGGCCATGGCGAGGACTCAACGCATCAACCATGTGGTTAGAAACACCAACCTTGTGTTTAATCACAAAAGTGAACTACTATAGATAGGAAATCCAGGAAGCATGTCGATGAGAGATCTTATCTTGGCTGCCAAGATGCTTAAGGGAATCACAGTCAGTTAAAAAAATGAACTCTCGCTGAAAGAGATAGTGACACTAATGCTTCACTGTCTGGACAACCGCATAGAACTCCACATCATATGTGCTAAAACGAACTTGAGCACCAGAAAGTTTCTCATTAAAATAGACCACAGGATGCGTTAATTGACTAAGAACAACACCAATACCATTTTTTGAAGCATCACAATGAAGCTTGAGGGTTGGGAAAATAAGGAAGCACAAGGCTAGGGGTAGATGTCAACCTATGCTTAATCTCATCAAAAGAAACCTCAGCTTTAGAAGTCCAGTGAAACTTGGTCCCCTTCACGCAGTTAGTAATAGAGGCAATAACGCCACTAAAGTGAGGGATAAACCGTCGATAAAATGAAGCTAATCCATGAAAACTATGCACCTCACTGATGGATTTAGGTTGTGGCCACCTCTCAATGGCAATAAGTTTACTCGAAACAGTCTTGAGTCCATCGCTAGATACCACATATCCCATAAACTGAATCGAATCAGTCATAAAACACACTTAGCAACAACAACATAGAATTTATCCATGTAAAGAATCAACAACATATCCCTCAGATGTTCAAGATGCACCTCAGTTTTGACACTATAAATCATAATATCATTCAAATAAATGAAAATATATTTGTCAATGAAAAGACGTAAAGCCTGATTCATAACACGCATAAATGTACTAGGTGCATTACATAGGCCAAAAGGCATTACCAACCACTAATATAAGTCTTCTTAAAGGTCGTCTTCCACTCATCCCCCATACAAAGATGAATCTAATGGTATCCACTCTTCAAATCCAACTTACTAAACATAGAATCACTTGCTAATTAATCCAACAAATCATCCAAACGAGCAATGGGAAAATGATAATGTACCGTAATCTTATTGATAGCACAACTATCCACACGTAGAAGCCAAGAGTCATCCTTTTTGGGAGTAAGGAGTGATGACACCACACAAAGGCAAAGGCTCTCACGAATACAGTCCTTAGCCCGAAGCTCCTCAACTTGCCTACGCCACTCCTCATGTTCTTTCGAACTCATGCAATAATGAGGGCAATTGAGTAACGCAACACCAAGCATCAAGTCAACATGATGTTCAATATCACGCAAAGGTGGAAGGACTGTCGGTAAAGATTCAGGAAACACATCAAAATATTCCTACAATATAGATTGAACTCTGGGCACAACAATATAAGTACCAATAGTAGTTGGATGAGAGAATAATACAAAGACAACTATTGATTCTTCCATTATAGCCCCCAAAAAAACTCGAGTTAGAAGATTAGTTTTTGTCTGATCACCAACTAAGGATGAAGGAACACAAGGCTCATTTGGTACTAACACAATCCTTTTTCTATGAAACAAGTAAGAATAAACATCCATAAGAACCACATCACAATATATGTCATCACTATAAGTCGGACCAATGAAAAAACTCACCAAAACTCATTTGAAAATAGTAACATTGGTACCTTTATTGAGCCAAGCAGGCTATATGGCTTGGGATGAGTTTCCATGATATGCCTGTATTTTGAAACAATTAATTTTGAAATGGCATTCTCACAACTACATGCATCAATAATGAAAGTGCAAACTTTTCCTCCAATAGTGCATGTGGATTGGAACAGATAATTACGCAACAACTCAGCTTTAGGTGGATGAGGAGTCAATAAGATTTGTCTCAGTACATATGGAGATCGCCTATCACAAATGCATCATCAATGTCCACATCATAAGTGATATCATTGTAAATGGGAGTATCATAAATATGAATAGAATCGGTCTCATGGTCATCAATATCAAATAGACCGCTATTACCGGAAGGTTCTTTATGATAATCAGCATGTTGATGCCTAGTCTCTCCATAATTAAAACAACACAGTCTGCCTCCTACACGTCCCTGAGTTAGGGATGGAACATTATGAGAAGTTGAAGGAGTTGGTTGTTCTTGTGATCCACAAACTGGTTCTGTAGAAGAACAACCAGACAAACTGGAGGGTAGCCAAAAATTAGTGGTTGCATGTCTCACAAACTATTTTTTTGCTTGTAAGCCACACTGGTGTGCTTCAACCACCATGAGAAGGCCAAATACTTTTAGAACATCCTATTGTTGTAAGCACAAACCACCAATACAACAAGAAACCAATTGATGAGGAGACTCATGCAAATTAGTGCAAGCAAGCAAGTGATAGAAATCATTAGTATAATCATCAACAAAATGAGTGCCCTGACATAGATAGAGAAATTGTCAGTACAATTCCCGCTCAGGGGCAAGAAGGCAACCCTAATGTGTTACTTGAATTTTTACCAACTTTGATTTTTTCCTTACCACAATGAACATGAGTCTTATTTAGTTGTTGCCAACATACTTGCACGTGTCCACGCAATAGATAGTTACCAACAAAAAATGACATTATCTGGAACCTCCATGAATTCCAAAATATCTTCAACCTATTCTAACCAATCTAGGAACTCATGGACGTGAAGTCCACCCTTGAATTCTGGAATATCCACATTGAAATCCTTTTCTAAGCGCCAGTTTGAACATTCAAGAAAAGGATTCCGATCATTCCTGAATGGATTTTCATCCATAATAGTAGGATAGTTTACATGATGAATCTGGATAAAAGCATCCAATCATTGTGTTAACAGTTCGACCTGACACTGTAGGTCATCATCCTCCATCAGATTGTCCTTAGCTCTTCACTATCTTCGAGATGGCGTAATGCGTGATTGACTAGAATCTAAAACCACTCTAATACAGTGTGTGTGTGGATGAGAAAGGAGCTATAAATCAAAATCTCATTTTCCACAGAATACCAAGAGTTTGAGATCAAGATTCGTCGATTTCAAAGAAATACCAAAAATTTCTAGATATGGGGGAAGTCGTCATTTTTTTCAATTACAAAAATAGGATGACAAAACATCTTACTAGTCTTTAATAATAAACCCTACTTACAAAATCCTAAAGAAAAATTACAAAAGGGTCCCTGAATAATGAAAATATAACATAAAGTGTTGGAGAAAACTAATAAATGCGAATTTGATTCTCAAGATGAAGAAATTTCCCAAAAAATTTCATGGTCCTGTTTCCATGAGTCTTGTTCATAAGGTCGTTTTTGCATAAAAAACACTAGTCTTGCACCAAAATATAACACTGGAGCAAAAAATTCAAAATTTGCATAAATTCATTGGATGCTCTAAAACTCCATTTGTCACGCATCACCAGGATGCCGAAACATTTTTTTTTCTAATACAGTTCCATTGCTCCCTTGTTTTTACTAAATTCGTGATACATGTGTTGATATTTATTTTGCACAACCAAGGCATAATATCAAAAGAGGCATGTCTGCAAGGGGCCTCAAACTTTGTATTAACTCATTTACTCACTTCGACATTTTTGCCATCCACAAGCTCCCAATAGATATCTAGGTATGCTCCTATGGGAGAGACCCCTGCATATGCTTTACAGTTTACCAGCCTACCCCAATTTGGGCGATGGATTGGTTATGGTGGTAGTGACTGATTTAGATTTCTATTCCTCCTTCTATAAATTGTGATGTTAGATGACACTTCCCCCTCCATTGCCAGCTTGCTTGGTGGGATGTAGAAAGGTTCCACTTATAAGGCCTTACCCCAGGGACATATTGTGTTTCTTCGTTTCATCGTGCAAGGGTTGGAGAACAACACATGCAACTGTATGTGGGCTCTCCTGCACATCCACAGGAATAGTCTCCTTAATATCGATGTCTTAATTATCGAGTGCCTCTTATAATTAATTGGTCAAAAACTAATATGATTCCCTACAAAGAAGGAGTAACATGTTTGGCTCATCATCTAAAAAGCCCAACTATCACTAAATTAACCGTCAACCAGTGTTCCTTAATGGAAAACTATGATTTTACCAAATATAACCACCTCTATTACTAAATTTCCCCACCTCTCATGATAGTTGGAAAACTTGTTAAGTCCATGTATAAACAAAAATCACAAACTTTCTTAAATTAAAATCTCAATAATGAAGAAATAAAGATAAATAAATGAGATCTACTAGTATCACTCGTTAAAAAGTTCCCTTTTGAGCGGTTATCCTGAAACACATAAGAAAAATGAATTGAATCAATGGGTATTTGTTGCTACCTGATTCACAAAATCATTAGAACATATCTATTTCTCAGAAAATATTAACACACAAAGGAAGAAAAAAAATACAATTGTGCCTCAACGTAGACAAAGACATAAGCACCATGGTGCTAGTCTTAGGAGGAAGTGGTGGAGGCCGCAGAGGATGAGGAAACCAAGGAAGAGGTGCACTGGCTATTCACGACCACCAGAAGAAGCACCAAGTCATGCTAAATACATCCATGACCATGCTAAATCTACCCATAATGTCCATATGGCATCAATTCCAATAGAGACAAACACTATCAAGAATTCAGACAAACCTATTGATAAGTTTGACACAATCCAATCTTCCTACATGGATATCGTTAATGGTGGCATGAACAAAGATCTATTGAAACCTATGCCTGCAAACATTCTCCAAGAAATTGATGTTGTCATAGATTACGGTGGACCTCCCATCTTTTGCTATCTCGAACAAGAAGGTCGCCCATTTGCTTGAACCATGGAAGAATGGAGTTTTAAATAAATTCTACTGGAATCTCAGTTTCCTATCATGCACTAGTTAATAGACTACATAGTCCACAAAATCTAGAAGAGAACTTCTGTGTTATAGATTGTGAGATGGGATATTACATTATCCAATTTCAATGAACAAAGATTCCACATGTGCACTGATTGAAGGTCCATGCACTATCTTCTGGACATACATCCATGTCATATCATTGTCACCAAATTTTCATCTTTCTGACCCTATCCCATGAAAATTGCAGATGTGGGTAAGGATCACAAATCTCCCATTCCTCCTCTAAATACTCTCCTATAGGGCATCAATAATGCTATTGGGAGAACCTTTTAGATTGATTCCAATGCAGAAACTAGAGACCATGGAAAGTTTGCATGAATCATTGTGGAATTCAAAACAAGCATACCTCAACTACCTAGCATAATCATCAATGGGGAGAAAATCAAGATCAAACATGAAACATGCCCTCATCTGAATTGTTTGTGGAAGAGTTGGTCACACATACAAGGAATTGTAGACAAAATATGGCATCAGATAAAGCAATAGAAACAAAAAAATTATTTTCCATATTCCCCTCAAATAGTAGATCGCGTCAACAACTATGTAATAGGAGTGATGGTTTGCAAGGATTATACTTGATCCTGGAGCAATTTCAATGACTATTCCTTGTAGTAGCATGACCCTTTCTTGAAGTTGCATCTGGACAACGCGAGCAACAACCTCTTGGTCGATCACCATGGACAACAGTTGATTTTATCGAGCTAGCGGTACGAAATAACCTCTTTGCCTCTATAGTAGTCCACACGGACCACTGATACCTCATGTCGTCCTAGATGAATGGATAGGAAGGAGTTGTCTCTCCTAGTCAATGTGCTAGCACTGACCTACTCTCCCACAATTGTCTCTCCCTTGATGTTCTTTGACGGGTAGAACTTGCTCAGATTCTCAAGTTATCACAATTGTGACAAGACAACAATTATTAGAGATTATTCTTGTGTCTCTGAGAGGCCCCCAATACCCATATATTGATAAGAGGGTTATGGTTAGGACTTCTAGTTTGAGAGGGAGCTAAAGAGACTAAATTTCATGAATTTTTCAGAACTACAATTGTTGAACCCCCTAGTTCACTGTTGAACCAGTCAGTTCACATGTGAGCCAATCGGTTCAACCCTTAAACTAGTTATTTCACTATGTTTCTATATCACAATTGTATTGGTAATATCCTACTAATAAAAAACATGATGTTAGGATCAATCCTTGGTCCAATAAAATTGATCAACCAAATGATCAGTTCACAATTTGAATCTAGCAGTTCATAGAACTAAGTCGAACAGTTCACTTGCTAAACCAGTCATCTCATTGTTCTGATTACTAATGTTGGTTCAATTGAACTGACACTTGAGCCAATTGATTCAACACTTGAATTGGTCTATTCACAATTTAGTCAGTCAACTTTCAGCAATTGTCGTTTAAATTGAATACCTAATACTTTAGTAATCAAGTTTAAACCACATCCATGAACAAAGTCCTATTCCAAGTGTATCCTATGTGTGTGACCCCATAGGTTCCAAGTTACGTTGGCAGTGAATGTTCATAACTAATTTATGACATCACAAGCAATTAGTGGTATCTAGCAAGATATCATTGCTGCCCAAGTAATTGGAAAGTTGGAGAACCACTTCAACCTACAATCGGTGATTGGTTTATAGTGATTGTATAGTTCCTTCATCTCTAATATCTAGATTGAACTCGAGTCATGGAATCATCATCCTCTTCAACATTCAATTTATGTTCCTTGAACTAGAGAAGATTGTCTGAGATATGTGTAAGCTCAATATCATATATTAACTCACAATAGCATGGCCATGCATTTCTCAGTCTCTCTTATCAAGTGGCCATGATATCAAACTCTTATAGGTGGGAAAAATCCCATATACATCACTCGCGGGCACCCATGTGGACATGATATCAAACTCTTATAGGTGGGACACATCCCATGTGTTACAATGCACCGAAGCACCATGTTTATGGAAACCCTTATATAAGGTCATGGTGGATGATGTCAAAGTACATCAAATGACATGTGACAAGTGCAGTGATTTTAGGTCTAAGAACCACAATCACCACCATCACTGTGAGAGATGAATTTGACTACCAATCATGATTTCCATGTGTCACTCTCAAGGTGTGTTTGTATGATACACTATTCTATAACAACTATATATGTGTTTGGTTTGACATCAAATATCATGACTAATGAGATTCTATCATCAACCAACACACACTCTAGTCTTATGTGTTATTTTTGTGTATCATCCTACCACAATAACATCTAACTGTGGACTAAACAAGAATGTAAATACTCTTAGCATCTGTATGATATCATTGTTTACGTCCTCAACCTGAAGACATATGTCACTAGGTAATATCATTATTTACACATTTATTATGTTACTTCATTATCTCAAAACTGAATAAAACATAATAAATTAGAATATTACTTTTATTACTAATCAAATTGTTTACAAGATATGCCATTACAATCATCATATTATTGGCTCTCTGCGCATACATACCAACAAACTCCCACTTGCACTTAGAGCCAATAAACCATGAACTTAATCCCGAGTGATCTAACATGACCTTCATGCTTCTGCTATGAAAGTGCTTTTGTCAAGAGATCAACAACATTGTTCTTTGTTGGTACTCTACAAATCTTCACATCTCCTCACTATAAGATTTATCATAGGAGATGGAATCGCCTGTGTATATGCTTGGAATGTTGATGCAATATTGGTTCTTTAGCTTGTCCAATAGATCCATTGTTATCACAATATATATCAATTTTGTTGTTGATGCTTGGAACCACCCCAAGTTTTGAGATGAACTTCTTGATCCAAAGAGTCTCCTTTGCTGCATTGGATGACTAGAGGAGGAAAGTGAAGAAAGAAAGTGCATGTATCTCCTGAGGTTTCTAAGAGGCGCAACAATATAACTGGACTCTATTGTAGAATCTACAATTGTCTCTTGCTTGGAACTCTTCCAGCTCACAACTTCATTGTTGAGGAAAAAAACAAATCCAGACTACGATCTATAGTCATCTTTGTCAATTTAGAAGGTTGCATCGGTGTAACCCTTTACAACCAACTCTTCCTCACCACCATAGACAATGATTTCATCCTTAGTTCTTCTCAATTACTTAAGGATGTTCTTCACAATAGTCCAGTGAGCTTCACTGGGATCTGACTAATATGTATTCATCATTCTCAAGGCATACGAGATATCTGGATGAATACATAACATTACCTACATGATATATCCAATTGTAGAGGCATATGGAATCTTACTCATGTGCTCCCTTTATTCACAAGAATTGGAACATTGAACTCTAGAGATAGTAACACCATGAGACATGAGCAGGTTGCCTCTCTTTGAGTTCTCCATGTTGAACCTCTTAAACATGTTGTCAATTTATGTGCTTTGACTTAGTCCAAGAAGCCATCTAGATCTATCTCTGTAGATCTTGATTCCTAGAATGTAGGATGCTTCACCTAAGTCTTTAATAGAGAATGTATTTCCTAGTCATGTCTTTACCATCTATAATGTAGGGATGTCATTCCCCATCAATAGTATGTCACCCACATACAATATGAGTGATACAATCATGCTCTAACTAACCTTCTTGTAAACACACAGTTCATCTTCATTTTGACTAAAGCCAAACTCTTTGATTGTTTCCTCAAATCAAAGATTCTAGCTCTGAGAAGCTTGCTTCAATCCATAGATTGACCTATGTATCTTACATACTATATTTGCATCCTTTGTATTTATAAAACCCTCAAGTTGTTTCATGTACACATACTCAAGAAGATTCCCGTTAAGGAATGCAATTTTAACATCCATCTGCCAAATCTCATAGTCATGATAAGTTGCAATTGCAAGCATGATCTTGATGGACTTAACTAAGAAAATTGGAGCAAAGGTTTCATCATAATCAACACCATAAACTTGTCTGAAACCCTTTGCAACCAATCAACATTTGTAAGTTTGTACATTACTATCCATGTCAGTCTTCTTCTTGAAGACTCACT
Organism: Alisma plantago-aquatica; assembly: GCA_963693085.1. Classification (NCBI taxonomy): domain Eukaryota; kingdom Viridiplantae; phylum Streptophyta; class Magnoliopsida; order Alismatales; family Alismataceae; genus Alisma; species Alisma plantago-aquatica. The sequence goes on from OY856413.1 coordinate 418,287,693, forward strand.
TGCCCCTATGGGTTTTACCCCTTCTGGTGGATCCACCAAGTTCCATACATTGTTGGTCTATATGGATTCCATCTCAAATATCATGGCCTCAAACCAATTCTTGGACTTTAGTCCCTTAACAACTTCTAGGTAGGTACTTGGCTCATCATCAATGACCCGCTCATCGCCTTATTGAATCAGTAGATAACCAAATCTATCTGGCTCAAGGTGTGTCCTACTAGATATGTGAGGTTCCTGTGTCACATGAGGAATTTGAGATTCCACAATGGTTTGTGACTCTACATGTTCCTCTTGTACCTCTACAAGTTCAATCCTTTATTGTTGGTCTCGAACGTTTTTGATTTCTACTTTTCTCCCACTGATTTCTTTGGGACTTCCTTTTCTAGGAATGCAACATCTCTATCAACAAACACTTGGTCTCTAGTTGGGTTATATAAGTAGTATTACTTGGTTTCTTTGGGGTAACAAACAAAATAACATTTATCTGTTCTAGGGCCAATCTTTTAGTAAACATTTTCTTGACATAAGCTTTGCATACCCAAACCATCGTAAAAGATAGTTTGGGATGCTTCCCAATCCATATCTCATACGGCATATTTTGAACCTATTTAGATGGTAAATGGTTAAGTGTTAATGATGCAGTTTCTAGAGCATAACCCCAAATGGATTTTGGAAGATTGGAAAAACTCATCGTTGATCACACCATATATAGAAATGTGTGATTCCTTCTTTCTGATACACCATTGTGTTGTGGTGTTCTAGGTGGAGTCCATTGTGATACGATACCACACGCTTGTGAAGGTCCTTAACTCTTAGCTTAAGTATTCTCTACCTTGATCAGAACTAAGTGTCTTAATACTTTTACCAAGTTGGTTATGTACTTCATTCATGAAATCCTTGTAACTTTTCAAGAGTTTCTGACTTATGTTTCATCAAGTAGACATAACCATACCTACTAAAGTCATCCGTAAAGGAAATCAAGTACTGAAAACCACCTCTAGAATTTGTTCTAAAAGGGATGCATACATCAGTATGTATGAGTCCTAATAGATCACTAGCCCTCTCATTATTGCCAGTGAAGGGAGTCTTGGTCATCTTACCCAAACAAGACTCACATGTATCTTTTGATTTGAAATCAAAAGAGTCTAGATAACCATTTCTATGTAGTCTAGATATGTGCTTCTCATTTATGTGCCCTAGATGACAATGCCAAAGATATGTTTTGCTTGTGTTATCAATTTTGATATTTTGGTATTAACATTATAAACATTTGTCTTTAGATCCAACAAATAAAGAACTTAAGACACTGGGGTACCACCATTAAAGATCACATCTTATGAAATAGAATGTTGACCATTATTTATATGAAATTCATATTCATCCTTGTCCATACAAGATGCATAAATAATATTTTTATTTATGAAAGGTACAAAATAGCAGTTCTTTAACTCTATTACAAGCCCCATGGGTAGAGATAAATTATAGTGCCCTCTACAGTGGCAACAACTCTTGTTCCATTTGCAATGTGTAATTCAACCTCACCCTTTCGTAAAGGATTAATTCTTTTAGATCTTAGATATTCGAGCATATGTGAGATCCACATCCGGTATCTAGTGCCCAAGATGAAGAAGTAGATAAATTTATCTCAATAATGTATATACCTGAAGTTGAGTTCTCTATCCCCTCCTTCATCTTCCACAGTCCCTCCAGGTAGAGAGGGCAATTCCTCTTCCAATGTCTAGGCTGGTGATAGTGGTGACAATTACCTCCCTTATTCACCTCTCCCTTTTCCTTGAGTACAAAAGACTTGGGTTTCTAGCCATCTTTAGAACTCTTCTTAGTTTTTCATTTTCCCTTGTACTTTCCCTTTTCTTTTCTGATCATCATCATGGATTTGGGTTTGTCTTTCTTCACTTGGCGCTTCATTTTTCCTCGACATGCGAAGCAAGTTTGACAACACCTCATCAAAATTATTCATGTTGTAGTTCATGACAAACTTCTATATGACTCTGGAAGTGATTGCAAAATCACATCTGTTGGCTAAATCTTGACCCTAGGTAATTCCCAGTCTAGCAAGGTTCTCCTCATACCCAATAAGCTTGAGCACATGGGGACCTACTGGATCTCCTTATTCTATGTTTCACTTGAACAACACCTTGGAGACATCATATCTCTCCTATCTTGCCGTATCTTGGTACATGTTGTTAAGATGTGTGACCGTCTCAATAACATTGATGTTCTCATGTTGTCTCTGCAACTCATAGTTCATTGAGCATAGAATCAAACACTTGACATCTATGGCATCTTTAGAGTGATTCTTGTAAGCATCCATGTCAACCTTAGGTACAATGGGATCAGATTCATCTAGCTCTAGTGTTTCTAGGACATAGAGCTTGTGTTCCTGTGTGAGAACAATTCTCAGCGTCCTGAACCAGTCATGGAAATTATTCCCATTCAACTTGTCCTTCTCAATGATTGATCGCAAATAAAATGTGTTAATTGTTGTCATTTGATTCTAAAAGAGAAAATTTTAGTTTTTCAATACACTTTTGATTTGATTTTTTTTAATTAAAACATAATTTAATAATATCTAATTAATCCTTTAATCACTTGTCACTCCCACTATTTTGTTCAAATTGATAACCTTCACTTATCAATTCAGAAGATTGCATCATACAATCTTCTACTGAGCCAAGATCCATATTTCATCAAATCATGAGTCATCTTTGGTTGATGACCCACAACTTGACTATTTAGATAGGTAACTTTTTCCAACTACATATAAATGCAACTCTTAGATATATGTGTGCACAATTCTTTGTCACAATCCATCTTCATGATTCTAGGTACGTAATCTCATTAAGATCACCTAGTTAGACCCAAAAGCTAACATGATAGAATATGCACCCTGCTTTGGCTAATCTACATATCTACCATCACACTTCCATGAGATGGACAACGCACCATGCTTTAGCGTAATCTACACTTATTCGATCAAGTTTTTCATGTGTGTTTCTTCTGGAAAGCATCTAACACTTAACATTATACAGAGGGATTTTATATTTATATATACATATATGTATCCACTCACCACATGCTTATAGTACATATCATATACATGCTATAACCACAAAAAAACATGCAATAATAAACATAAGTAATGGTTATGACCATACTATTGTAATTCCTTGGAGCCACAAGTAATTTCTATCACCTAATGTCCACATCATATGCATCAAATTGTTGTTGATGATGATATTTGATAGAATCAGTTGGTTGGCCTCCTAGTTAGTCGGCTGGTCTCACAGATCGGTTGTCTGGTTTCTGGTGGCGTATGGACTCCTTCAGCCATTCAGTTGGGCCACCAGTTGATCAGTTGGCCCTTCTATCATCAACCTCCTTGGTCCTCCAGCCAGTTGATTCGTCAACTGAAATGGTCGGGACATCTGGTGCAGAACCTCCTCTTTGCCATAACATGAAATAAAACTATCCCAATCCTATTAACATATTACATTGTAATTGCAAAACATAGACTTTCATTTTTGGGGAGCATAGGAAGGAAATAAATAATACTTTCAGACATAAAAAAGAAGACAAAGGCTCAGTATGCAAACCAAGAATTAAATAGGAACAACAATAATCCAATCAAGAAGAAAAGGTCTAGGGGTAAAGGCCATAACCATGCTTCCAGTCACCATCAAAATGATTTTAAGACAACATATTTTTGTATATATATATATATATATATATATATATATATATATATATATAGTCAGGCTAGAATACACTCGAGTGTATATATATATATATATATATATATATATATATATACATACATATATACATACATACATACATACATACATACATACATACATACATACATACATACATATACATGTCGACAAGGAGTGGCTCAAGTGGTCAAGCACGGTGTCCTCTAACAAAGGGACCTGGGTTCGAATCCCAGTTGCCACCTTGATTTACCACTCTCCCAGGCATTCGACCTCTACCATGGACGTGGGAGAGGGGGGAGAAATCTTTCTCTCTTAATCCCATACATGCATATACATACATACATACAAACATACACACACACACATATATATACATATACATATTATAAATAAATATATATATATATATATACATATTGGGATTGTATGTGGGATTTAATCTGATATGCACATTAATCATTATGATATTTGCATCATTATGAAATAAATAAATGATAAAATAAATCTGATCATATCAAATAAATCCCAATGCATAGTAAATTGGTGTGGCCCTGCTACCACTGTAGGAAAATATGACATCAGATAAGGCAGCAGAAACAAAATTTTGTTTGCCATATTCCCCTTAAATAGTACATTACGTCAATAACTATATAATGGGAAGGAGGTTTTGCAAGGATTATACCTAGTCCTAGAGCAAGTATAATGACTATCCTTTGTAGTAGCATGCTCCTTTCTTCAAGTTGCACCTAGATATTATCAGTGGCCTCCTGGTTAATCACCACAAGCAATAGTTTACTTCATCCTCCTAATGGAAGGAAACAACCTCCTTGCCTCTATAGTAGTCCACACAGACCATCGAGAACTCCTATTCTCTTAGATGAACATGCATGAAAGAGTTGTCCCTATGAGTTAGTATGCTAGACATGACTTGCTCTCCCACAACTATTTCTCCCTTATTATTCCTCTATTTGACGGGTAGAACTTGCTCGGGTTTTCAAGTTACCACAGATGTGAGAAGACAACAATTGTCAAAGCTTATTGTTGTGTTTCTAGAAGTCCCCCAATACCCCTCTATTTATAGGAGTGGGAGTTGAAGGGATGGAAGTTCATGAATTTTTCAGAACCTGCAACTGTTGAACTGGTCAATTCACTACAGACCAGTCGTTTCACATGTGAGCGGTCAATTCAACCCATGAACCAGTCATTTCACTGTGTTTCCCAATCACATAGTATTGGAAACTAATATCCGATTAATGCACAACATGACATTAGCATCAATCCTTGATCCAATCGAATCGATCAACCAAATAGTCGGTTCACTACCTGAACAGGTCAGTTCACAACCTAAACCGGTCGGTTCACAGATTTGAGTCGATCGATTCACTTAATGAACTGGTTGTCTCATGGTTATGATTTCCAATGTTGGTTCAATTGACTTGACATTTGAGTTGATCAGTTCAACACTTGAACTAGTCAGTTCTTAGTTAAGTTAGTCAACTTTCATCCATTGTTGTTAAAATTGAATATCTAACACTTTACTAATCAAGTTTTAAATACATAATTAATAAACTCCTATTCCAAGTGCATACTATGTGTGACCCTATAGTTTCCAAGTTACGTTGGCAGTGAATGTTCATAATTGGTTTATGCCATCACAAGTAATGAGTGGTATCTAGCAAGACATTACTACTACCCAAGTAACTAGAAAATTGGGCAACAACTTCAACTTACAATCTATGATTAGTGTTATAGTGATTGTATAGTTCCTTTCTCTCTGATATCCAGATTGAACTAGAGGCATGGAATCATCATCCTCTTCAACATTCAATCCATGTTCCTTGAACTAGGGAAGACTGTATGAGATATGTGTAAGCTTAGTATCACATATTGACTCACAACAACATGGCCATGCATTTCTCAGTCTTGCTTATCTAGAGGACATGATAATAAAATCCTGTAAGATGGTCAATTCCCATCTACATCACTCACAATCATCCCCATGTGTCACAATGCACCCAAGCACCACCTTTATGGCAACCCTTATTCAAGGTCATGGTGGATGATGTCAAAGTACACTGAATGACATGTGTTGAGTGTAGTGATTTCAGGTCTAAGAACCACAATCATGACCATCACTATGAGAGGTGACTCTGACTACCAATCATGGTTTCCAGGTGTCGCTCTCAAGGTGGATCTGTTAGATATACTGTTATACAACAAGTACCTATGTGTTTGGTATGATATCACATATAATGACTAATGTGATTATGTCATCAACCAACACACACTCTAGTCTTATGTGTTATTGTTGTCTATCATCCTTCCAAAAAAACATCCTACTAGGGACATAAAAAAAATGCATATACTATTAACATCCATATGATCTTATTGTTCAGGTCCTTAAAGACATACTTCATTGAGTAATATCATTCTTTAGACATATATTATGTTAAATCACTAACTCATAATTGAATAAAACAATATAAATTGGAATATTGTATTTATTATTAATCAAATTGTTTATAAGATATGCCATTAAAATCATGATATGATTGACTCTCTGGGCATACATACCAACAAGAATGTCCTTACAACCAAAACAAAAAGCAAATAATGATGCCCCGACCAACAATGGTGGTGATTCAACTCTTGTACCACATCCATAGCCGGCAGTATACACTATGGGTATTCATGCCAAATGGAAAGAACACTGCCCCTTCCCAATCAAATCTACTACAAATCCTAAAGTTGCAAGCCCTAAGGATCCTAAGAAATACCACCTCGGTGGTAATGAGACAAAAGAACCCTAACGATTTAAAAAATTGGTATGAAGATGACAGGAAAATTGCCCGAAGCAGGAAACATAGGTGCTAGAACAAACAAATTGATACAAACAAATAAACCGATGATAAAAATCCTAGAAACCTACAATTAAACAATACATTCATAACTCTATATGAAGACGAGGCCGTTGAAGGTATGTAGTTGTATCACAATAACAACACCCAAGTTGTTATCTATGGTAGTAGTTCATCTTCAGATCCAATGAAATTAGCAGGTAGACAAGTTAGTCTGTACACATACAAGTTGTGTACTAAAACAACTCGATATACACTGACCTTAATAAGGCACGCAAGAAAGGAAAAATTAATCTTGAAAAAGAAGAACCCTATGAGGATGTAGGAACCAGAAGATAAATCGATTTTGACTTGAATGAATCTACTAATGAGATTAGGGCACATCATATTAAGATTTCAAAGGTGTGCATTACAAATTATAATCCATTTATCACCTTATTCCCCCTCCCATTTATTCCACAATGAAGACGTCTTCTGGAATCTTCAAGGATCTTTCTCTCAAGAAAAATATTTTTAGTTAAAGAAATCGAATAGAGTTAATAAACTCGATATAATGGAAATTGTGGAACCTAGATATAGTGGGCACCAGGCTTCTAACGTAATCAATTATATTGACTTTGATTTACTCACACAAGGTTTAAACTGTAGAATTCTCAAGCTTGTATCTGGGTTTTATGGAACTCGACCAACACAATCTTGAAAGTTTACAAAACCACATGCAATTTATTCATTATAAGGCAAACAAACACTCTATGGTAATCTTTTCATATGGAAACTCACACCCAGGAGAACCTTTCCAGTGAAGATTAACTGCTATATGCCAAATTGTACAACATACATGGGTTATTCTAGGCAAGTTTAATACAATCTCAATACAATGTTGATGCAAGGATCATTACTTAAAAGAAAAGATATAATTCCATTTTATTTCAAGAATAAGTCCACTAGAGACAACAATCATGCGTCGACTAGATAACATGGGGGATACAATAACTCAAATTCATTCAATCTTATATTTGAGCCAGACACACTCATAATAGAATTTCACAGCTTAAGGATGACAAGGGTAATTGAGTCACTAACCCAATCCAACTTCAAGCACTCATAATCAACTACTTTATAACACTTATTCAAAGCTCTATGTCACTAATGCCAGATCCAATCACCAACTACCCCAGATTTCTCTCAAGAATTCTTCATACCTATACTCACTCCTTAGCCGTGATCCATACAAAAACAGAAGTCCAATATATCATCTTTCAAATTTCCCACTCCAAAGTGCCTAGACCAGATAATATTTTCAATGAATTTCTTCAACAAAATTGGAGTCATGTTAGAGCCTCAATCATCACAACAGTTCAAAAAGCTTTTACTTCAGGCACCACATATGCTCATATTGTAGATGATCATATGGTCTTCATACCAAAAGTTAAAGTGCCTCAAAATCATAGTGATCTCAGAATCATATTCATAAACAACTTTTGTTTGAATATCACCTCAAAATTATTTTTGAATGCATTAAACCTTTCCTAGAAGTTTGGATATCTCCCAACCAATCAAGCTTTATTCTAGATAGGAGAATCAAAGACAATATTTTACTTGTCCAAGAGATAATACACTCAAAATGGTTCATGGAGAGTACCCAGAAGTTCAAGGCTACCAAAATTAATCTATCAAAGGCTTTTAGTATATTGAACTGATCTTTCATCATGGATAATTTACATAAAATGGGACTCTGGTAACTCTCATTAACCATATCATGCATATTTTAACTATTTGCAACACCTCAATTCTATGGAAAGGGAAGACAATTGAAGCCTTCCAAAGTAAACAAGGAATACGCCAAGGCGAGCCCATAAGTCTATATGTTTTTATTCTCGACATTGAATGTTTGAGTCAAGAAATTACTCAGTCATTGGAACAAGGAAAATGGAAACTTCTAAAATTGTATAGAGGAGGCTCTTCCCTCACACATGTGTTATTTATAGACAATCTCATACTCCTATGTAAAGCATCAAAATCACAAGCTACAAAGATAATGACGGTCCTCAAAGACTTTTCATGGTCTTTGGATAGGCTATTTCCAAAGTAAGTCATTATGCTTCTTCTACCCTAAGATCTTCCAAATTTGCAAAACCAATCATTGGATGGAAATTGGTCATTTATAGTGATGACCATGGTTGGTATTTAGGGGTTCCACCCATGCATTACAATGTTAACAAATCCACACATCTTTCTATTGTTGATAATATCATATCTAGAATAAACACTTGGTCCATGAGGCATCTATCATTAGTAGAAAGGATCACATTGGAAATAGCCACTCTAAATTTTATTCCCACTTATACTATGAAATTTGTAATGCTTTCTCCTACCTTATGTGATGATATCAACTAACATGTAAGAAGGTTTATAAGGTCAGGAAATAGTGAATCAAATAAAATGTCTCTTGTCTCATTGCAAAATGTTATATATTGTAGATAGATTGGTGGCTTGGAATCAAGGATGCAAGGGACCAAAAGGATGCTCTAGTTGTTAATAATGTATGATCTTACATAAATAAGGAAAAGAACCTTGGATAAATGTGATGAAGGAGAAGTATGATCGATCCAATGTAATCTTTAGAAAGCCTTTCTCTATAGTTTTGGGATTCAAAAACAAACATATCAACCTTTTAAATATGATTGTCACAAAACGATTAATGATAAAAGTATTACCAATGTCTCAACCAATAGTTGGGTTGTTGGGAAATCCCTTTTGGAGCTCAACCCATCCTTGGTCATACTGACATATCTTTCTGATTCAAGAGTTGCCTCTATTGTTGAATCTAACTCTGATTGGGATTGGGACTTTGTTCATTCTTACATTTCATAGGTGGCATGTGAAGCAGCCCTATTTTAGGGCTCCATATTGTGTTTTTTTGCATCTTACATCTAAAATTGTTGGATTGCAAGTTTTTCTCTCAATATGTATTTTTCTATCAAATGCACTTATGGAGGCTTTTTGCATGTTTTATAGGTACTTTGGCCACTACTTGATGGAAGGGAGAGAGGAAAGCTGAATCTAGGTCTTCCCCTTGCTTGGAGGAGTCCAAAATGAAGCCAAGATGATCCCCAACCAACCCCAAGTGATAAAAAAATGTACTGAAGCAATACCCTCAATAGATCTTAAAGAACAAAGCCCAAAGTGATGATAAAGACCCCAACATGATTGTGGTTCCAAGGAACGGTAATGCTGACACGTGCCAAAATCGCAGTAACACCATAAGTCTTAACAAGCTACAATAACTCCAGTAGAATGGTCGTTCTATCCAACACGATCATGCCAAGAAGCCATCAAAATGGACGTGCTAGCGAGCATGGCCGTGTTGCCGAATACCAGAATGGGCATGTAGAAGAGAATGACCTCCACTCCAGCTCGCCTACCACGGCCATACTACCCAGCAAAACCATTCTACCTAGCCCCCACCATGGTTGTGCTTCCCAGCATGGTTGTGCTACCATCCCTCATTTCACCACCTTCGAACCTGACATTTTCCACTTCTCAGCATGGTCATTCTCTGCCACAATGGGCATTCTACCCTCTACCCACAACGGCTGTGCTGCCCAGCACGGCCATGCTTCCACCTAGAAACCTAGCTTTTCTACAATGAATTGTCAACTATACCCCCACTTACCCTTGTGCATTCACACCACCTATATATACCATAGTGGCAGCTAGAACACCATGTTAGCAACCTCTTAGCATTCATTTCCACCCTCTTTGCATTCATGGGCTTTACCTACCTCCCGTCTTCCATTTCCACCTCATTTCCACCCAAAAACCCTAGTTTTCTAGGGTTTCCTTTTCCAAACCATATCCACTCATGCCATTTTCGACCTTGGAGGGAGGTTCTTCGTCTTCTACAATAAGGAGGTGAAGAAGGAGTATCTACCACGAGCTTCCATGGTCTTCTGCCTCTTTCTTCTTTCATTTTTGCTCTTTTGCTTGATTATGTGTAGCTAGGCCCCTTGTGCTAGCTTGTTTGGGGCTAAAGTGTTACTTTGATACCATGTTGGAGGAAAATAACTTGTAATAAACATATTTCCATTATATGATGATTGTCTCTTACTTCTATATCATTTCCCGTTATCTTACTTGTGATTTGTGCTTCTAAACATGGATTGATTGTTGTATGATGCTTGAAACACCTATCTTCTAGGGGAAAATGGATTATATATGACTATCTTAGGAATTGATCCTAGGTCAAACTAGTGGATCCCTAGCTAGCACCCTATATTCCTACATACAAACCCCTTCTCCTAAAACTAAGTGTGAGATCTAAGTAGCTAGTGTAAGAATGATTAGTGCAATTTCCTAGAGTTTTGTAAAGGCTAGATGGTGAGTAACATGAGGTCAAATAACCTCATCTCTACCTCCATTCCTATCCTTTGCTCTCAATTTCCCTAATACCACTTACCCTAGAAACCTAGACTTGCCCATTTCTATTAGAATTACACCTAGCCCTAGTTTCCCAAATAGTAGCTTAGACTATATTCAAATAACACTTGCCTTGTTGTTTGGTTTGGCAATCTAGATTGAAGATATAAGACTTGCATGCTATGTTAATCCCAACTAATATCTGAGTATCATTTCCCAAATAACATAGCTCTCATTAATATTGCTTGAAACCCATCTTGTTCTCTTAGCTTGCTAATGCTAGTTTATTTGATTTCTTTTATTGCCTCTTAGTCAATTGCTTAGTTCTTGATAGTTAGGCCTTGCTTGAGCAGTTAGTTCTCTTTTGAGATTTTTAGTGTTAATCATGCTAGTTTGTGATAACCTAGGTCCTTGATTTTTCTAGTGCTTAACTTGTGTTTTTAAGTGTTAACTTGCATTTTAGTGTAGCTTAGATGTAGTTTATTGCTCTTGATTAGTTAGTTGCCTTGTTTTGTTAATTAGAATTAACTTGTTTAGGGTAAGTTATGGTTTTTGATAACCTAGTTTTCCTTCTTTCTTTTAATTTCTTTCTTCATTAGTATAACTAATCAAATCACCATCAAACCATAAAAAACCTACACTCCACTTTAGGAACATATCTTACCCTAATTTATCTCTAGTGTTCCCTCTCTCCCTATGGATCGAACCCACACTTTCCATTCTCCTATTCTACAACATGACCCTATGCGCTTGCAGGTAAGCATTTTAGTATTGTGAGTGAACCTTTTCTAGGGATTTATAAATTCAAAAGATCCCAAGTGTGTCTCGAGCAAGTGGGGATCATCTAGTCAACATGGAAAATCATAAAGTACACCACTACACCTGATCACTTATCCTCCAATGATGGGTTTGACCATAAGAAATAAATGGACAAATGTTCATGAGATTCATTGATGGACAACTTTGTGCTCCTAAGGAAATTTTAGTTAGTAGTAACTGAGAGGACATTTGATCAACTGGGATGCCGAAGAAGATTTAAACCTTTACATGGCTTCTTAAACATCAAGAAATCCTTACAAATGCAGAGAAATTGAGATTGCATATAACAACTACACCTTCTTGCCTAGTTTATGGAGCTCCTGAAGATACTCTTAGACACTGCATGCAAGGTTGTCCATTAAGATGGCCTATTTGGTCTAATCTCAACCTATTCTATGTCAAAGAAAATCTATCTATTTATGAATGCTACCTCTGGTACTAGTAGTCAACCAAGGATCAACATGCGCATACTACCATGGTGATTACCTGTTGGTATGTATGGAAAGTCAGGAATGACTTCATTCATACACACAATCTAGATCTTGTAAAAACAATCATCACCTTCATTAAGGTTTGTGTTCAAACCATTATAGGCCCCCTAGAACTAATACAAGACCAAATAATGTCAAGGAAAGACCTAGCATGAATATTTCCTCTCACTATGATTTTTCATCTTTGTCAATGTTGCTTTCTAAAAAGAATTAGGTACCACTACCATGGGTCTGCATGTTGTGAATAACTTAGGACATTTCATCCTTGGCTATAACAACACTACCATATCAGCTATAGTCCTTGTGTAAGAAATACATGAAATCTATGAAGAACAACATCAATGCAAAGCTAAAGATTAGAATTCATGCTACATCTTGTCAAACTCGCTACAAGAAAAATCCATGATTACTTCTAAGTGTATGCCATATTGCAGGCACCTAATGTTTAGCAGACGGTCTCAAAAACTTCTCTCATCTACACATAACATAGCTATCTCTTACATTCCTAGGGAATTTGACGTAGTATCTGACTCCCTATCTAAACATGCTATTTCAATCACTTCTATTACTTCTTCTTGCACATATAAGGCTAGTAGGCTACAACATAAGGTAGACATTTGTATCCATGATTTTATGAATTCAATAGAGAGTAGGGTGAATAACCTATATCTCTAGTTTTTCACATATATATATAACCAGGCTAGCGTAGCTCATGTGGTAGGCACGGTGTCCCCCTCCGGGGGGAACCCTGGTTCGAGCCCCATGCTAAGCGTTGTATTTACCACCCGCCAGCTACCCAGGCTATGGCTGGGCAAAGGACACAGGGGCAGCCTGTAAAGGTTGTCATAATCCTTTTATATATATATGTATATATATATATGTATATATGTGTGTATATATATTTGTATATAAACATGTATATATATTCATTGTTTGTGCAAGTAGTAAGCTTACATTACCTTTGTATCATGTTTGTGAATAGGAGGGCACATAATTATAAAGAGACGACGCAAAATTTTATATAGAAAGACTCATTTTTTTGTAAAGGTAGTGTCAAATTCTTTGTCCCCACAAAATATAGTAATGACGATACTTGTAAAAAAATGTTGTATTTACAAATGAGTCTTTCTATTTCAATTCTGACCATCTCATTATATTCAAGCTATCTCATTAGAATTATGTGCTTCCTTGTTACTAAATAGGATACTTCAGTAACATAATTTTTTTCCCTTAAGAGCAACAAAAAAAACCCCATATATATATATATATATATATATTTGTGTGTGTGTGTGTTTGTCATATATTCGTTACCCTAGTCGGGTAACTAAGGTTAGTGTAACATCCTAGGATTTGAGGCCTCGAATAAAAAGATCTTATAAGGAATGATTGGACTACCCATATCACCAAGGTGCACCTCCTTTTCCAGGAGCCCATCACTAAGAACTCTATAGTTTAGAGTGCTTAGCTTGGAGTAATACTGGGATGGGTGACCTGTCGGAAAGTTGATCCTGGCATGCACGTGACTGAGGACAAAGCGTGCAGTTAAGGCTAGTGGTGGTCTGTGGGGGCAGTCATCATTCTTCAAACTCTACTAGAGCCTTGGGCAGTGGACCTGGGCATTACAAATGGTATCAGAGCTAAAACCCCTCCAGTAGGTGGGGCCCACATGGGCATTTGGCATGCTAGTCTTGAGCCGTGCGGTCAGGCATGTAGGAAAGGGTTGTCCATGGTTGACGTAGCCACCCTTGCACTGGTATTCTGTGATCGGGAGCTGGGTGTACATGGGCCATTGTGGGTCTACACTGAAATGGGGTCAGATTATGAGGCCATATAGTTGAGCCTTGATGAGGACATCTAGAGTCTAAGTGGGGGAGATTGTAACATCCCAGGATTTGAGGCCTCAGATAAAAAGATCTTATAAGGAATGATTGGACTACCCATATCACCAAGGTGCACCTCCTTTTCCGGGAGCCCATCACTAAGAACTCCATAGTTAAGCATGTTCAGCTTGGAGTAGTACTGGGATGGGTGACCTATCGGGAAGATGATCCTGGCATGCACGTGAGTGAGGACAAAGCGTGCAATTAAGGCTAGTAGTGGTCTGTGGGGATAGTCGGCATTCCTTAAACTCTATTAGAGCATTGGGTAGTGGGCCCAAGCATTACAGATAGTTATTTGTAAATCAAATTTTTAACATGAAGGTAGTAAATTGTGATGGGACGACATGATTTATAATACAAAGACTCATTTCATTAGAACAACATTAATTTCATTTTTTTTTCAACAAAAATAGTAAAAATGACATTTTTAGAAAAACTTGTCCATCCCAAAATCATTGGATAACAAGAATGTATCTATATATATATATATATATATATATATATATATATATATATATATATATATAACATTCAAGAGTGAAGATTTATAACAAGAATGCTAAAACTTTAACCAAAATGATCAAATTGTAACCAAAATCATTATATAACAACTTTATGTTACCCATCTTGGTAGTGAATACATCCCCATGTATATGTATGTATATATATAATATGTATATATATATATATATATATATATACATATACAGGAAAATGATCTACTTAGACAAAGATCTTGATGAGAGCATGAGAGGCATTTGAATAACTCTTCACAGTGATCATTTGTTTATAATTTATTTGGATGTATTAAGAGTAAACCTTAATATTTATGTACATATACAATTTATGATCATTGAATTTTTATAGCATGCACAACAATAGATGACTTTTCAATACTCTATAATGAATTTCAGGCTAATAGTTGGATCAAAAAGTGGATATCTTACACATGGACATGTAAACAATATCAGACTGCATTGACTTTTTTTTTGGAAATGCAAATGAATTGATGCTCTTACTACCCATTTGGTTGGATTTAAAAAATAAACATTAAATTTTTAGTTAATCAAAGGCCTATCATAATCTCACCATAGCATGTTTCTTGTTGGGTCTCTACCCATATATATATATATATATATATATATATATATATACATATATACATATATACATATATACATACATACATAAATACATACATATATACGCACAGGAACTGAATCTAAAACACAACCTGGAGGAACTCAAGAAAGCGGAGGAAAGTTTCCTATGGCAGAGAAGCAGGAAGCAATGTATCAAAGATGAGGACAAGAATATGAAAGTATACCATAATGCTGCTAGACAAAGGGAGGCACTCAATACTATCTCAGAACTTGTAGATTAAGAAGGAAAGATTCTCAATAGTCAAGTGGAGCTTGGGGATCAGGCGACGGAGTTTTATACCAAACTTTACAATAAAGATTATAATGACCAGCTGTTGTTGCAGGATGATGACATACAATGGAAGTATAAACTCACGAATTCTCACAACAATATACTGTGCAGACAGATCAACGAGGAGGAGGTAAAAGAGGCCCTATGGAGCATCGGCACTGACAAATCACCAGGTCCCGATGGATTCAATTCATACTTCTACAGAGATGCTTGGGAGATGATTAAGGAGGAACTATGTGATTATATAAGGTGGTTCATGGATGGAGGGTGTATTCTGAGACAGGTAAACCATGTCTTTCTAGTTCTTATACCTAAGAAGAAGACGACGTCTTCCCTGGCGGACTTCAGACCGATTGTGTGTTGTAATGTGCAATATAAGGTCATAGCTAAGATATTGGCAGAGCGACTGAAGATGGTGTTACCCCTCGTTGTATCCGAGAACCAGGGTGCGTTCATTGCTGGTCGTAGCATCAACGATTGCGCTCTTTTAGCAGGTGAATTCATGCTTGATTTCAATGTGATGAGAGGCCACAAGAAAGCTTGTCTGAAGCTTGATGTCTCGAAGGCCTATGACAGTGTTAACTGGAAGATGTTGTGGTGGATCATGTCTAGGATGGGATTCAATCAGAAGTGGATAGATCTTATGAAGCAGTGTGTCACTACGACAAGCTATTTTGTACTAATAAATGGATCTCCATGTGGCATCTTCAAGGGAGGGAATGGTTTGAGGCAGGGTGACCCCCTCTCACCATTTCTCTTCATGATAGTGATGGAATACTTATCCAGGCTGATGGAATGCAGGGAAAAGAAGAAGGAGATAGCTACCTACACAGTTCATGGCACAAAAGTGATGAGTCACCTCATATTTGCTGATGATGTGTTAGTATTCCTTGAAGCTAAACCTAGGTATCTGGCTCAGCTGAGACAGCTCCTTGTTCAGTTTGGAGAGGAAACGGGGCTGCAAACAAATATACAGAAGACTCAACTATTTCTCTCCACAAATTGTCAGGGGATCAAAGAAAACGTAGAGGAAGCAATGGGTATCACAGCTAGCAATCTTCCCACTAGATATCTCGGATTCCCCTTGGTAGGTGGTAATCTAAAGGTTAGCAAATTCACTGAGTGCTCAGACAAGCTGGATGAGATGATCAGCAGATGGCCTCTGAAGAAGACTTCCATGGCAGGTCGGATTACACTCACCAGGTCGGCGAACGAAGGCCTTTTGATTTTCTGGGTACAGCAAGGGGAAATTCCCCCTGCAGTACTGGATAGAATGGAGATGGCGATATCCAATTTTATCTGGGAAAGCAATAATCACCCCATGAAATATAGCAGGTTGGCGCGTCGCCAGGAAGGAGGAGTAGGACTGAAATCTCCCAGAGTAATAGCAACCTGGGGCACAGCTAAAAGAATCTTCAAGTATCTACATAACGATTCTCTATGGGCAAAGTGGATGAGGACGAGATACCCCAAAGGCCTGGACTTTAAACCCAAAACCAGGGAAGGTTTCTCGAGGGTTATCAATCGGATGACTGAAGTTTGGCAAGAAATTAAGGGCTTGAATGACACTAGAAGTTCCTGGAGCTTAAAGGAGAAGCAAGAGAGGATATGGGAGCTTATTCAACCGAGATATGATGAGCACGTTTCTAAAAATATATGGACTGATGCTGGTATTCCCAAATGGGAGATGAGTCTATATAGGGCCGTTCATAACTCCCTGCCTACCCTAGACAAGGTAGAGAGATGGTACCCAGGTACAATCACTGAATATTATCTCTGTGAAGAAGAACCGGAGTCCAGCAGACATGTCTTCGGGGAATGCAGATACATGAAGACAGTGTGGGAGCTCATCCATTCCAAAATGGGGCTGAGAAGACGGGAACTGAAAGAAACTAAAGACATGATTCAGGGCTTACCTAAGAAGGAGATGGTTTTGCTTTCAGCTGTACACTCTCATGTATGGAAGGAGAGGAACAACAGAAGACACAATGATAGGAAGAGGAATGAGGAGGATCTGGCGAGCAAAATCTATAAAATTCTTTGTAATAGAATGAAAGCATAGACTTTTCATGTAATTTTGTTGAGTTTTGTAGTGTTGGACTACAATGTATCTTGGTCCCAAGAGCTATTTGGCTTGAGGGTTTCAGAATAAATTTACCTAATTCCGATACATATATACGCACACATACATACACCGAACGAAGCGTCTCTTAGGGTTCGGCTCTGCGATCAGGTGATCGCCCGTCTCCCAGGCATGATGCCTATGCCAGCAGATACTCCGGTCATCAGCATCCACCTCCACCACCCCTCCACATCCTCCTCCACCCCACACACACACCACCACCACCAAGCCGCAACACCCACAGAGAATAAAAGGAGTGAAGAGAGATGGCACGACCCAGCCATCAGAATTGGTGGATGCCTAGGTCTTGAACGGTGGCCATGTGAACGTTGAGAAGGGTGTCCATGGCTCGAACAGTGGCTCACATGCGATCGTTGAGAAGGACTTGATGGCGCATCCTCACAAGGAGTGGACCAAGGTCCTGAAAGAACTGCCTCCCAATAGGGATGGCAAGGTAGAGTTTCTGGCACTGAGGAAGGCGGATGGATAGGTTCACGTCGACCTGGCCGTGGAAGAGTTTGAAAGAATGAAGAACATTTGGGAGTTCTCTGTAATGACCTACATTCTTGGAAAGAGACCCTTCTACCCCTACTTCCTCACATGGATCAAACGGACATGAAGGCCAAAGGAAACGGTTGAACTGATATCGAACGAGAATGGGATCTTCCTCATTCGATTCTCAAATGCAATGGATAAGAAGACAATCCTTGATCTTGGTCCATGGTGGTTTGACGACGAATTGGCCATGGCTAAAGACTATCGTTTTGGGGATGAACTAAAGAGGGATGCCTTTGCAACGATCCCGACGTGGATTACGCTAGGTCCCATAGGCAGATCGTGGACTCGAAGGGCGGCTGGCACAATCGCCGCGGGAGCGGGCAAGGTCCTTTTCATCGATGAGAGGTCACTTGAAACTGACAAGGCTGGAGTCTTGGTGGAACTTAAGGCCAAAGACGAGATGGTCGAGTAGGTGTGGCTGAACATCCATGGGTGGGAGGCTATTTCAGTGAGAATCATCTATGATTATTCGCTGCCAAGGTGCAGTTGTTTTCGGTCTTTCAGTCACCTTGATGGTGGATGCAAGGACGAGCATGAGAAGAACTTGATAAAGGCCAATGAGAAACCCACATCCAAGGGTAGGCAACGTACTGCCTGGGTTGAGAAGGCCAAGGAGCAACATGTTGATGTTGTTAACAAGGCTGCGGGTGAAGGACAACTTGAAGCCAATGGGACTACTGGTGAGAGCATAAAGCAAGCAACAATAGGTGACGTGGAATGCGATGGAGTTGTGGATAATGATACAACATAGAACGTTGCTTCTATTGAGGCTGCAACTGCGGACCACATGGTTGAAGGAGGAAAAGGAAAGATACATGCATAAAATCAGAAAGAAGAGGGTGAATTCACCCCAGCATCCAGGAGGAAAAGCCAGAGTGAGATCCCTAAGAAGTAAGGAGTTGGGTCTATTTTGGAGGCCACCAACCGGTTTGATGCTCTTAGCGATTCAGATGCATAAGAACCCGAATAGGTTGAGCCAAAGAAGAAGAAAGAAGGCAACAAGAAGAAGGAGCATCCCGGGCGTACTCGGGAAAACAAAAACCTTTAATATGTCCATAACCATGTGGAATATTAAAGGGGGTGCGAAAAGAATAAGAAGAAGGAAATCCGAGAGTGGATTGGCGCTAGTGGGTGTTCTATTGCAGCATTGGTTGAAACAAAGATCAAGGAGAACAATAAACTAAGCATTGGCTATTTGTTTCCACAAGGGTGGGAGCATGTATCCAACCTTCAACATTCTGAACTGGAAAGGGTGTGCATGGCGTGGAATCCCAATGCATGGTAGATGACAGTGAAGACGATGTCTGATCAAAATATCATTTTGGAGTGTAGGAATGCAGGTGCCTTACACATGTGCTTGACATCGATCTATGCTCACAAGGATGCAAAGAGAAGGAAGGAACTTTGGCAAGATCTGGCTTTATTGTCTACATAGGTGACGACACTGTGGATGGTGATTGGCGAATTTAACAATTTCAGACTACAGAGAGAGAAGATTGGCAATAGACTTGCACTACGGGCTATGATTGATGCCTTTAATAGGGCTATTGATAAAGCAAATTTGATTGAGCTTCCCATGACAGGTGGTGATCTTTTCACATGGAATAATGAACAAGACCCAGAGGACATAATTTCTAGCAAGTTGGATAGAGCCCGGGTTAACGAATAATGGATAAGGATGTTTCCTAATGTATAGGTGAAAGCCGACGAATCTGAGCTTAGTGACCATGCTCCTCTCCGTGTGTAGATCATAGAGAAAAAGCAGAAGAGAAAACCTTTCATGTTTCTTAACTATTGGGCAGAGTGGAGGGGCTTTGATGATATTCTGAAGGAGGTGTGGGGTACACATATCCATGGGAATCCTATGTTTGTCTTTGCAAAAAAGTTGTCATTGCTGAAAACTACGCTGAAAAAATGGGCTAAGGAGAAGTGAATATTCCCAATTTGATTGCAACAACCAAAAGGGAATGTAGTGAGATTAGAAATCTCTTAATGGCTAATCTGCTTAATAGGGACTTGATAGAGAAGGACCAAGAGATAAGAATGATGCTTGCTGATTTAAAAAAGGCCGAGGAAAAATTCTACTGGCAAAGAAGTAGGGAGAAATGGCTGAAAGATGGGGATAGAAATACCAAACTCTACCACATGGCAGTGAGAAGACGGGAGGCTTCTAATATCATTTGTGAGCTGATTGATAGAGACGGATAGGTGGTTAATAAATAAGAAGACATTGAGGACCAAGCCGTGCAATTCTACAAGGAGCTTTACAATAAAAATCTTGAAGATACAATTGAGGAGGAAGACATAGATTGGAATTTCAAACTCTCTAGCACCCATAGCAACATTCTCACTAGGGAGGTCACCGAGCAAGAAGTTAAAGATGCACTATGGAGCATAGGCTACAATAAATCCCCCGGGTCAAATGGGTTCAATGCTTTCTTTTACAGGACGGCTTGGGATACTATTAAAGAAGATCTTCTGAGGTGGGTAATATGGTTAAACAAGTCAATCATGCTTTCTTGGTTCTCATCTCAAAGAAGAATATTATGACCTCTCTTGTTGACTTCAAACCTATTTCTTACTACTCTATTCAATACAAAATTATAAAAAAAATCTTAGTTACTAGACTGAAGATGGTCCTCCCTTTCCTTATTTCTAAAAATCAAGGAGCCTTTATAACTGGAAGAAGTATTAGTGATTGTGCCCTCCTTGCTGATGAGTTTCTAGCTGATTTCAATGTGATGAGAGGGAGCAGAAAGACTTGTTTAAAGCTTGATATCTCAAAGGTGTATTACAGTGTCAAATGGGATAGATTGTGATGGATCATGCAGAAGATGGGTTTTTCTGATATGTGGATTCAATGGATGCAACAATGTGTTGGTACAACAAGTTTCTCGGTGCTTGTGAATGGCACATTTGTAGGTTTGTTTAAGGGAAGCAATGGCCTTCGGTAGGGAGACTCCCTTTCTCCACTCCTCATCACCATTGTCATGGAATATTTCACAAGGAAGCTGAAAGAAAAGGAAGATTCAAAATTGATCAAAGCATACACTATCCATGGTATGAAGGTTATGAGCCACCTTATCTTTGCATATGGCGTCTTATTATTTCTTGAGGCCAAATTTGAAATGCTTAAGAGCTAAAAAAATTATGGGAAAGTTTGGTGAGTGGACGGGGCTGCGGAATAATGCAAATAAGACCCAACTATATCTCTAAAAAAACTATCACCACTTGGAAGCTAGATTGCAAGAAGCTATTGGGGTGGAGTTGGGAAAGTTCCCAACTAAATACTTGGGCTTCCCACTTGCCAGGGGTAATCTACAAGTCAAACACTTTGTTGAATGTATCGATAGATTGGATGAGATGATAGTGAGATGGCCTACACAGAAGACATCCATGGCATGAAGAGCCACTCTTTTCGAATCAACTATAGAGGGTCTTCTTATCTTTTGGGTGCAGCAAGGAGAGATTCCGGGTGTCGTGCTTGATAGGATGGAGATGAAAATCTCAAACTTCATTTGGGTAGGTGAGTGCCATCCCATGCGCTATGCCAGGCTGGCCTTGCCCAAAGATGAAGGGGGTTTGCAACTGAAAACTACAAGGGACATCGCCAGATGGGGGACACTAAAGAGAATTATTTTGTACCAGACATGTGGCTCTATTTGGGGGAGATGAATGAGAGATAGATACCCACAAGGATTGGATTTCCAGCCCCGTACTAGAGAAGGCATCTCGCGCACCATTCATATGATGAGGAGTCTATGGCCGCAGGTCAAACAACTTTTTATTCTGAATCGTGCTGGAGAATGGCACATGCTAAATCCAAAGGCCGATTTGTGGGAGATCACAAGGATAAGGGCAGAAAAAGATGTGACTATGGATCGGATTTGGGATGGTAAGCAAGTTCCTAAATGGTTCGCATGTGTTTTTAAAATTCTCCATGGAGCTTTGGCAACTTTAGACAAGGTTCACGAGTGGAACAATAATATTTCCATCACATGTTCCTTATGCAAAGAAAAGGAGGAAACCCATGGACATCAGTTTGGTAGCTGCAAATTCATGAAGCTCTTATGGGAGAAAATATGCAAGGAGTTTCGACTACAAATAGAGTTGAACGAAGACATAAAAAATATGGCCAAATGTTGCGTCAATGAGGAGAAGAAGCTTCTTCTACTTGCTTCCATGTGCTTCCATGTATGGAATGAAAGGAACGCTCACAAGCATAGTGGTTTAGATAGTAGTGAGAGTACTATTGCTACAAAAAATGTAAAAATGTAAAAAATAGATTATGTATTAGCTAGATGTGTGAATTTCTCACGTTCACGTTGTATAGCGGGCATAGGGCTATATGAAATTCTTGACCCTCCTATTCTTGTAGGGGGGGAGTCAGAATATATTTACCTGATTCTGATACATATATATGCACACACACACACACACACACACACACACACACACACACACATATATATATATATATATATATATATATATATATATATATATATATATATATATATATGGTCGTTTATTTAATACCCATGCGGGTAGCATGGATTTTGCTACTCGACAGCCAAAAAAGTAACTGTTCTGACCAAAAAAGTAATTCTGTTATATATATATATATATATATATATATATATATATATATATATATATATATATATATATAATCGTGTTTTGAAATCTGTTGTTACAAACATAACTATCTATGCATTAAATTAAATGAACAGTTTGCATGGTAAACGAACCCTCTACATGTCAAAAGTAACCAACTTGAAAAAAAGTAACCGAAATGGGGGCAGGTAGCTACCTGCGCGGGCATTAAAGATGGGCCATATATATATATATATATATATATATATATATATATATATATATATATATATATATATATATATATATATATATATATATATATATATATATATATATATATATATATATATATATATATATATATATATATATGCTAGAATACACTCGAGTGTATTCGGAGCAGAATACACTCAAGTAGTTTTTCATGATGTAATAATTTTTTTTCAAAAATCTAATCTGTTGATCTTCTTAAACATCTTGTGAATAGCTCATACACAAAATTTGAGCACATTTGGACATTTATAGGTAAGTAATGCATGATATGGGTTCCTTGTCTGATTTAAGATATTCTAGGTAGTGGGTTATGTCATGCATGGTAGTTTCCACATATTCCTTTATGAACTAATGTCCAATGAATTAATAATGACTACAAAGATTCCTCCTTCCCTCATTTTTATTTGTTATTTTTCTTTCATATTTTTTCTTCTTCTTTTTTACAAGACATATCAAACATGACCCTCCTTAGAAACATGATTTCTTTGTGCTAGGGTATTATCCAGTTAGTGTTAAATAAGTGAGTATGATTGTCCCATTTCAAATTATTTCCTTAAGGAATTTTCTACACTAGCAATTGGCGTTATCTACATAATTAGATGATCTAAAGGAACCTATATTGTTTCCAATGCCATGCAAATGCAAGAAGAAATCTTTTTCTATCACACATTTTTATGTAGGCAATAAATGAGTTAGTTCACATGTCAAATAGTTGTGTTGGTTGGATGAGAGTGCATAGATATCATTGCAACTAAGAGGCATCATCCAACTCAAAAATGACAAAACCCCTCACATATTTGACTTGTGAAATTGGTCGTGTAGAAGCATGTCCACAACAACAAAACTCTAGTAGTGATGTTTGATCATATGGAATCAGAATAACTTTCATTCCATAATCAATTATAGTTCAACCCAACTATCAAAATTCCTCAAATTGTCCCTTTTATAAAAAACCTAAGTTAACAATGAAATCATTAATGATTCAAAAACATGAACATCATTGGACAAAATGTTATCATATTAAATTAATTTGTTCTATATGTGATTGTAAGGATTATACATGCAACAAAAAGCATGATATGAAATAACTAAAAATCAATGAAGTGAATTAAAGTAATATTGACTAATGACACAAGATAAATTGTCATTCCATCATGTTACAAGCTTGTTCCAAGCACTATCCTCAAAGTTAAGACTTATGATAATATTGGTATGAGTGTATGCAACATCATGCCACAAAGATGCAATGTCGCACTTTAGGTTTGAGTGCTCCAAAGTGGTTGCTCACAGCTACTACAATCAATAGTATCAAACCTTGGGTTGGTTCATCAACCTTTATTCAAGAGATCCTACTTCTTATGGTTGTTGTAGTCAATCCTATCAACCCTAAGGTTGTTGCATTCATTGCCTTTCATTTGCACATTGATGGGTCATCAAAGAAATATCTTGTATTAAATTCTATTATGAGATATTTAAAAACTTTATACATACAAACCAAAATGAAAGACAACAAAAAGTCCAGGAAAACTCATGAAAGTACGGTATGCTTCTCACAAGCGCCCTTCTTTGCCATCTTAGGCTTGATACATATTCACCACCAAAAATCAAGAGATTATGAGGGAGGATGGAGACCTCTCAATATATTCATTGCGGATAGATAATTTCTAGGAATAGTGATGGAAAAAGATAGAAATGAAGAAGTAGCATGTATGGTAAACATGTCATCTCATATGTGAACTATTGATGCAATTATGAAAATTAATGGAATCCAAGTCTTGATGTATCAGAACTTGTGGAGATAAGTGACCTTGTTGTGATGATATAGTGATGTTTGCTTGTTAATTATTGTGATCATCCCACATTTATAACTCCCATGTACACATGATAGAGGGATTTAATGGACGATGAACTCATGTGCATCATCCTCTTCTAGTAGTTTCATGCCTTCATATTCACTAATGTCCTCACATACATTCTCAAATTCATCATTAGGATAGATTACATGGATGTTATCATCTCTTTTTGGTACATGAATATCATTTTGACTCCACTTCTATTTATGTGTACTCTATAATGCATGTATGACTTTTATTATTCATCTATAAGTAGATACACTATATTTTTAGGCATTGGGATTTTCTTTTCCAGACACAACATTTTACTCCCCTACCACATGTGATATATTTAGGCAAAGGGTTTTAGTCACCTTACATGCATGAAGGTTTTATTCGTCCTACAATACACTGAGATTTAAGTCCTTCTACAACACAATATTTTATTTAGCATTAAGTTCTTTGTCCTCTTGACCTTGATAAGGAATATATGGGTTCATGTCCTACTTTGTAGATTATGCTAGCCTTTGTTATAACAAATATGCAAATGATTTTATTAATTCATGATTTTGGAAATGTTTCAAATGCAAGAATCCCTTTATTTATTATATTTATTTAGATGAGTTACCTTTTTGGCATCATTATATTTTTGACATCCATTTGGATGATTTCACATCTCTATTTGATTATGACCCTTGATAAGTTAATTTATATCCACTTCCTTATGATTGCCTAATTCCCTATTACATGCACATACCAACTTTGACTGACATTTTCCACCTTTTCTCTTTTGTGAGGTTTACTTTCAACCCCTTAGGTAAAGAGGAGTTTTCAAGGATAACTAAGTTGATGAGGACCTATATATGAGTCTTTAATGTTTCTTGGGAGATAGAATCCAAGTGTTAGATTCCACTCTAAATCCAAGATTAAATATTATAACTTTTTATTCATGTATTCACTCATGTGGGTGTTAAAAATGTTATCTTATATTGTTTTGATCATGAGAATATTATCTTCTATCACTAAACCTTATGTGATTGAACATATTCTATTTGAATATGTTGGATCATATTTCATTGACCCTTATCCTATGTTAAAACTCTATATGAGATGTTTACTCTATAATCTTCCTAGCATGTCCATATAAACATCAAAAGTAGATTTCTATGTAACGAGGTACCATAATTATTTTAAGTATCCAACCCTAATATCGTAAGATCTTGTGTTCCCATACTCAATGGTGTAAGTTGGGTGTCAACATAGCTCTTTTAATGTTATGAAATTCTACCTTTGGAAAGAGTAGAGTGATTAGGATGTAAAGTATTGTAATAATGTGATGTTACATTCGATTTTGTGATTTGGTTCTCACTTTGGTTTTTGTCCTATCAGTTTTACATTGCAAAGTTTTTTCCATCGAATTTTTATTCTTTCTAATACTATATAAGGAGTTCTTTTGGATTTTATCATTGGTTTATTGAGCTAAGTGACAAATAAGGAGAAAACGCAAGGTGGGATAGAAACTGTATAACTAGTTAAAATAGTGATATATCAAACCCTATATTTGACAATAGAGTGGTGAGTAGGAAGATGTGTCTTGTACTACATGTTTAATGGATCTATCCTCTTTTACTCTTTTAGGTTGTGCATGGTTATACTAGGTGGCCTTCTAGATGCTAATGTGATATCTAGGGTTGTGAGGGGACATGATAGCTTTGGCCTAGTTAGTCGAGATCATTTGGTCATAAGAATGGACAATATTCATGAGCTCACATAGTAAAAAAAGCCTAAAGTGATCGATATATATATTGAATATCTTTTGTGTTGTTTAGTTTGATTTATTAGGTAGAACCTTTTTAGAGGTGTCACATAGTTTCCTGATGGTGTAAGTATGGTTATATTTAGATCAGAAAAACCTATTAAATAGGTGTACTATTGTAACATATAGAAACTTGACATCTTAACCCTAGAAGTCCTGATTCCACTGTTAGGATGTCTTTGGACTTAGTTTAGGAGAAAATACCAAACATGTTGTAAGCTATAGCCTTTTGGACTGTAATAGGAAGATTGTAAGAGATGGTGCTTAGATGAATAGTATAAATAGATATAACAATTTAAATTTTATATGTCAAATCCCAACTCACTTGATGTTAGGCATTGTTACATCTAAATTGGTAAAGGCGGTATAAAGTGTAGAATATGATTTAAAGACCAATATGTTAGTAAATAATGTATTTATATCTTTAGTTTCACTACATGTATCTAAATATATTAACTCATGACATCACACATATCCACACCTATAGGCATGCGACAATATATATCAATACATGTAAAGAGGAACAATGTATTTTTGTAAGATCAAATGACTTTAAAAGGGGAATTGAATTGATGATGAGTATATTTGTAAATTGGTTTGAGGGAAAGTGTGTAATAAGAATATAATGATAAAACAAATCACTTTGAAAAATGTTATAGAAAGATTTTGATTAGGATGAATGCATAAAAATAACCAAAGCCACTACCTCCAATAATGTATCTAGTTCTAATAATGGGTCTATTAGTGTTTAAAATATCATGTAGCTTTCCATATCAAAAGATGATGGAAAATACCCTATAGGTGTAATAGGAATAATATGTATCAGTCTAGAATTTGTTTTTGTTTTACGAAATAGTAATATCATTATCTTACTTCATAGGTAATTTGAGTAAAATAAATATAATTTTTAGGATAATTATTATGATAAAATTTCAAATTAGTATATTCTTCAAACAAATCTACTAAAAATATTAGGAATGGAAAGTAATTTGGATAATGATATGATGAATTTCATACAACCTTACTACATTTAATAAACTCATGAAAGGTTTCTAAGTGTGAAACATAAAAGAATGTGCGATTCTACATGTTCAAGCCAGTCAAGGTGACATGTTCCATAATTATCAAATAAGGCTAGCTATAGTAATGTAACTAGAAAAGTCAATCTACAAAATAATTACCTTGTATATATTAAGTATTTTATTATTTATTTAAATCATCTTTTTCCCTTAAGTTTACTCAGTCACGCCCCTACTTTTCATCCTTCTATTCTTGGCTGATAGATTGATGATTGATGTTTCATTTTCATGTTTCTAGATAGAGCTAGTTTTATTAGATGGCAAAAAATATTTTCTCCCTTTCCCAACTTATTCTCTCACAAGTTCATAAGTGATGAAATTTCTTTTCTCTCTCATATCTTCCTCCTTCTACGTTTCCTATCTACCTAGCTTTGTTACCTTGCTCCAGACAGTCCCTCGGTCGACAAGTCCTCGATCGAGAAGGACTCTCAGTCGACAATTCTTCGACCGAGATGAGTTATGTCTGCATTTTTCAGAGTTAATTAACTAGCCATTGTTAAAGCAACTAATGGTTACCTAACGGCTAGTTAAGCACTAATAACCCCCTAGAAAGTGTATAGAACACCCTTAAGCATTCATAGGCCATTCTGATAAATAGGACAAGCCATAGGACACCCAAAGTACACTTGTGCAATACTTGAGCTTTCACACTTGCAATTGGCAATCTATTTTGAGCAATTTAGCAACACTAGTACTTGCTACTCATTTCCTTTGCTCCAAATTCATGTCCTATAGGCTAGCATCTCCTATCAACTAAACCTACACTTCCATATTAATTGTCTAGGAGATCAATACACTTGATATAGGAAATCAAGCCTTGTGCTTCAAGTGGTAAATTGTAATTTCCATTTCCTTTCTTGTTCTTTCTTATTGCTTGTTCTCTCCTTGCTACTCCTAGGGTTGGAGGCTGCGGATTGGAGAGAGTTTGATCTTCTTTGTGAAGAAGGAGATATTTGGACTACTTCTAGAAGGTTGTCTCAACGGGAAGCTACTTCAAGAGGAAGGCTATTTCAGGGGGGGGGGCTTGAAGTTACTTCAGGAAGGCTGTTTCAAAGTTGGTGAGACTACTTCAAGGTGAAGGTTGTCCAAAGGGTGTAGAAAGTATTGTAATTTTATGTAATATCCTTGCGAGGTAATAAAATTTAATACTTTCAAAATCCCGGTTGGGTAAGCAACCGGGTAGTGGATTGACTGCCTTAGTATTTGCTAAGGTTGGAACCACTCTAAATCCTTGTCCCCTTATCCAATATTTTTGTGGTTGCTTACTTTGGTTGAAATATTTTTAAAATATCCATAAAACCCTATTCACCCCCCCTCTAGTGGTTTTTCAATTGGTATCAGAGCAGGGCTTCAACGAACTCTAACAAAGTTTTGAATAATGGGTGA
This sequence comes from Alisma plantago-aquatica, assembly GCA_963693085.1. Lineage (NCBI taxonomy): Eukaryota > Viridiplantae > Streptophyta > Magnoliopsida > Alismatales > Alismataceae > Alisma > Alisma plantago-aquatica. Next base: position 418,316,996 of record OY856413.1, read on the forward strand.
CGGGGTACTCAACAACCTCAACCTAGAAGGGACACTCGTGGCAAGACCTCCACCTTTTGATGGCACTAACTATACCTACTAGAAAAGAAGGATGCAATTCTACTTTCAAGGAATTAGCTGGGATCTATGGAGAATGGTATCAAATCCATATGAATTCCCTCAAACAAAGTATGCAACTTGGGATGCTAATACGGTAAGACCAGCCCAAATAAATCCAAAAGCTGTAAGTATACTTTATTGTTCAATTTCCGTTGGTGAATTCAATAGAATATCAAATTGTGAAACGACATATGAAATATGGCATAGACTCTCCATAACTTATGAAGAAACTGTTCAAGTTAAGAACTCTAAAATTAGAATGCTTAAGCAAAAATTAGAACAGTTTCATATGGATCAAAATGAATCAATTAGTGAAATGTATGCAAAATTTTCTTCTATTGTGAATGGTTTAAATGATTTAGGTAAAGTGATCAGTGAAGAAGATCAAGTGTCAAAAATTCTTAGGTCTCTTCCTCCCAAGTACAAGCCCAAGGTGACTGCTATTGAAGAAGCAAATGATCTCACCTGGCTAAGGATGGAACAACTCATTGGCAACCTAGAAGCACATGAGGAAACATTAGAAGAGGAAGAAAGATGAGAACGTGAACTTCAACAAGGGATAAAGAAGGACATTACATTCAAAGCATCAACCAAGATTAGTCATGACACAAGTGAAGATGATAGTGAAGAAGAAACTCTCATTGTAAACGGTAAGCAGTATAAAAGTTTTAAAACTAACAAAACTTCTAGTGTTTCTTCTTCCAGGTGCTTTGAATGTGGCAAAAAGGGACACATGAAAGGTGATTGTCCAAAACTCAAGAAAGGAAAGAAATCATCTCACAAAAAGAAAGAAAGAGCATATAAAGCTGCATGGGATGATTCAAGTGATGATGGAAAAGAAGAAGTAGAATGTCTTATTTCTACAATAAATGAAGATGAAGAAGAAGAGGTAAGTCTTTTTTATCTGCCAAAAGAAGATCTCATTGCTAGTTTTCAAGATACACATGAGAAATATATTGAGTGAAAGAAGAAATTTAAGAAGTCAAATAAAGTAAATGATGAGTTACATGCTAAACTTCTTGCTCTCACATCTGAAAATGTAGATCTCAAAAAGGCTATTGAATATCATGATATTAAGCTGAAATCAGTAGAAGCAAGTTGAAATCTTCTTTCCCTAGAAAAGATAAACTTGCAAACTCAAGTAAATGATCTTCAAAAACAACCTGTTTTGTGTACACATCTAGATTATGATATTATTGTGAAAGAAAGAGATTCTTTATTATCTAATCTAGATCAAGAAAAATTAGATATCAAGAAGAAAATGGATGAGATTATGAAGTTACAACAAAAAGTGAGTAGCTTGAGTAAAAATAATATTCCAGATAATATCTTAAATGATTCTTATCGTCAAATTGGAAGGAGAGGACTAGGTTATAAGACTAAGGGAAAATCTTATCAAAAACCTAGTTGGAGAAGGACACAAGTGCTAGAGAATGAATCCATGCATGTACCCAAGAACAACTCAACTCCTAGAAAGAGAAATGAGATTGACTTTATTAGTTGTCATTATTGCTTGCGTCTTGGACACTACTCTTTTTCATGCCCATACAAGAAAAAGAATGATGATCTAGATTGGGTTCCTAAAACTTAGAAGTTTAAATTTGACTAGTTGAGATTTGACCTAAACTGATTCTTGATATAAAAATGTCATATCTCAACACAATCGATCTTTAACTTTCATATTCTTGTTTTACTTGGAAACAATTACTGAAAATAGTTCTGAAATAGTACAGAAATATTCTCGGTCGAGAAACTGTTCGACCGAGAACACTGTCGGTCGAAAATTGGTCGACCGAGTAGGTTACTATTTTAAAGTTTGCAACAAATTTGATAAAATCTTTACAAACAGCAGCATCCTCGGTCGAGAACAACGTCGATCGAGATACATTCGGTCGACAAACTGTTCGACCGAATCAAGTTCTGTTGAACCTATTATCAATTAATCTAGTTTGATATCAATTTGTTATTAATGATTGATTTAATATGCAAATCAAGAATAAATTTTGGAGACCATCTTTGAAACAAGACATATTGATCTTTTTGTATCATGAATTAAGGTATAACATTATGAATATGAAATCCTTAAACATATTGCAAAAGTGTTATATGAAGACTGATTTTGAACAAACCTTATTCATTGATTGAAAAAGTTTATTAAGCATGTTCATTTACATGGTTTGTCTTAAAATTGAAAACTTATGAACCCGAATGAGATTATTTTGGTATATTATCTACATGGTTTGACTTAAAACTGAAAATATGAACCATGATTAGTTTAATCAAGGAAATTACTGTTTTATCATAATCCACATGGTTTTTCCTAAGTATTCCTTGGTCTATCTATATAGGAACCATGTATATTGAATTCTAATTTAAAATAATCATAATCATTGTACGTATATGCTTTAATCTTGATCATTGCATTGTGGATATGTTTCTACTATTCTATCATAATTATTATGCCATGATCATTGTGTTTCATTGGTTTGTCTAAAATAATCTTTGATCCATATATACAAACCATGAATGGATATTATTCTTGATCATTGTGATTCAGCTCATATGAAGATGCCATTTTGCATAAATAGTAAATTTTCATGGCACAAATGCATTTTAATTTGAAAATATGCAGAAATTGCCTCTTGGTTGAAATCAAGTTTGACCAAGGGGCGCTATGGTCAAAGTCAAGGTTGACCTAAAATAAGCTTGACAAAATGCTTATTTGTGCATCTTTTTACTGCACTTAATCTTAGTATCTTGATTCAAAATGTGTTCATCATATTAAAAAACATAAAGCTCTAATAAAAGGTCAAAATAAGATCTTAAAAATCGTTTGTGACCTTAGAATCCTTAAATTGTCTTAATTATAAGATTAAGGGGGAGCTCAAAAAAACTATTTTGATTATCAGATTAAGAAGCTTACAAAACTTTGTAAACATCATTTGAAGCTTTCTATGAACTTAGTATCCTTAAAAGTAATTTTTGAAATCTACAAAATTCATGAATATGACATATATCTTGTTCTTAATGGATATCTCTAAACAAATTAGGGCTTAACATCCCGTGTATTTGGTTAGAGATACATTCTACTATAAGCTTAAATCGATCTCATTTCATCTTCTGGGCTTAACATCCCATGTAAAATGGATGAGATATCAAAATACATATGCCATGGATCTAAAAGGATCTCATATCATTTCAAGGCTTAACATCCTTTGCAAATGATTGAGAAACAAATTGTGGCTAGATTCGACAATAAATGGTTTACATTTATCTTAATCCCTATTTTTGAAACTGAATATCTTAGTTAGGGGGAGCATAGCATAAAGTTAAGGGGAGAAATTAAAGTCATACAAAATGATTTTCCTTGATATCTTTTTGAAATGACAAAGGGGGAGAAATAATATAAACCGAAAACATAAAGTAAAATGAGTTTCATAAAACTCGGGCCAGTTCACAATTGCAAAATAAGAAAATGGCTACAAAAGGTAAACTTCGGGTATGAAACTCATATGATTTATATTTCCTTATTTTATATCTAGGAAATGTTTGTCATCTACAAAAAGGGGGAGATTGTTGGCTAAACTGACATTAGTATAATCCCTTTGTTTCGATGATGACAAACATTTCATTCCTGTGAATCTAACGTTCTACTTGAGTGTTGCAGGAATTAGGTGGGTGACAAACTACTTGGAAGATCTATATGCTCAAAATTACTTTAAATCATGATTGTAATCAAATGTAAACACTTGTACAAGTATATAATGTACAAGTACTTAGATATCATGTAAATCAGGCATTTAGATCTTCCCTACCCAATCACAACACTTAGATAGGTCATCTCCTAAAATAATGTCACAACTGCACACTCATACACACACTTGGTACTTGGCTTAAAACATTAAATAGGGTCAATCTCGGTCGACAAAATTCTCGACCGAGACACTCTCGGTCGACAAACTCTTCGACTGAGAATGACCCAGGTAGCCGTTAGACACATCAGACAAGGTAGTTGGGAGTTGGATTAGAACATTATATACACTTGCTCCAGACAATCCCTCGGTCGACAAGTCCTCGACCGAGAAGGACTCTCGGTCGACAATTCTTCGACCGAGATGAGTTCTGTCTGCATTTTTCAGAGTTAATTAACTAGCCGTTGTTAAAGCAACTAATGGTTACCCAACGGCTAGTTAAGTACTAAGAACCCCCTAGAAAGTGTATAGAACGTCCTTAAGCATTCATAGGCCATTCCTATAAATAGGACAAGCCATAGGACACCCAAAGTACACTTGTGCAATACTTGAGCTTTCACACTTGCAATTGGCAATCTGTTTTGAGCAATTGAGCAACACTAGTACTTGCTACTCATTTCCTTTGCTCCAAATTTGTGTCCTATAGGCTAGCATCTCCTATCCACTAAACCTACACTTCCATATTAATTGGCTAGGAGATCAATACGCTTGATATAGGAAATCAAGCCTTGTGCTTCAAGTGGTAAATTGTAATTTCCATTTCCTTTCTTGTTCTTTCTTATTGCTTGTTCTCTCCTTGCTACTCCTAGGGTTGGAGGCTGTGGATTGGAGAGAGTTTGATCTTCTTGCTGAAGAAGGAGATATTTGGACTACTTCTAGAAGGCTGTCTCAACGGAAAGCTACTTCAAGAGGAAGGCTACTTCAAGGGGGAGCTTGAAGTTACTTCAGGAAGGCTGCTTCAAAGTTGGTGAGACTACTTCAAGGTGAAGGCTGTCCAAAGGGTGTAGAAAGTATTGTAATTTTATGTAATATCCTTGCGAGGTAATAAAATTTAATACTTTCAAAATCCCGGTTGGGTAAGCAACCGGGTAGTGGATTGACTGCCTTAGTATTTGCTAAGGTTGGAACCACTCTAAATCCTTGTCCCCTTGTCCAATATTTTTGTGGTTGCTTGCTTTGGTTGAAATATTTTTAAAATATCCATAAAACCCTATTCACCCTCCACTAGTGGTTTTTCATAGTGAACCTTGCCTCTCTTCTTACCTCTATTTCACCTCTTAATTGGAACTCTTGGACACAACGCACTTTCAAGCAATGTGCCACCTTCCTTAAATGATCATCAAACTTATGTGAGCTCAAATGATCCTCAAAATGCACTTTGTTTTCTTTCCTCTCTTTATTTATAACCCTACATGTATTTATGATCAAATGGGGTTTTTTCATCGAGCCTCTTACCTCTATGACTGTAATTGAGGTTGTAGAACCACTACCATGTGTCTCTTTAATATTTTGGAGTCACAAATCTACCCATATGTAATGCAATTTAGATTCCCCCCTTTTCACCTACATAATGAACTCTAGAGTGATTCAATATAAATCATGGTCTTTCACTTGTTTTTTGCTACATATGGAGTTGTTTGAGGATGAAGAGGTGATGTAGTGTAATTTAATGCCAATGGTTTCACTCTTAGCTTGTGATCCATCTTTATCCATCTTCTCTATATTCATGAGAGATTGCCCTCAAAATCTAAACAACATTTAAACCCTATTAGAGGTCGGAGGGGGAAGAGGGAGTGATCTAACAATCTTATGATCATATTTATTTCATGGTTTCTGAACTTCGTGTCAATAATCAGGTTGTAGTTACATAGTTCCAACATTATTTTCTCTAAATATTGGTAGTTACAACTTCATCTATTTGTCCCAGTGCTTTTAATTGTTACATTGTGCTTACTATATGAAGTTTATATTTAAAGTCACACGAGATTTGACTTGATTGATTTACATTTTTCCCTAGTCACACACAAAGTTTTCATGTGTGATGTGCAGTCATTTTTTTCATTGCACCATGATTTCAGATAATAAAATGCACATAAATGTATTAATTAAAATAATTTATAACAAATAATCTATTCATTATAAAATTGAATAAAGTATTTTATGAAAATATAAAATTATTTTCTATCTAATAGTGTGATTTCATAACCTAATTCTAAAATAATAAAATTGAGATCGTTATGGTTTTTTATATCTAGTATAGATTCACCTAACTTTATCTAAATTCTTATTAGGTGTTTGAATATCCTTTGGAGGACTAAGGCTTAAATAAGATAATGATTAAGTTTTACTATCATTGCTCAAGGTATATTGGGAAATCACCTTCTTTCCTATCTCTTGCTCTGTTTGATGAATTGATACCCTTATATTCTTAATGAGGAATATTTTTTGAATTGATTCCAGTTGTTATATCTATTAGAAAATATAATCTAAAATTCCCTTTTGTTATTTGGTTCTCTCACATAAAGCATTGTGATTGTTTGACCTTTATTTATTTGTCCTTTGACCCTACTTTCTATGCCATGGGTGTTCTCATCCCTTTTTGGTAGATAAATAGTTTCTGGAGTGAAATTATGATCTCGTCTACTATATTATAACTATATGTGATTTTGACTAGCATATCTATAAATAGATACACCATATTTTTAGGCACTGAGATTTATTCTCCTATAAGGAATTTGATTTTATTCCCCTCCCACATGTGATATACATAGCTATTAGTTTTGTTCCCCTGCCAGGCATTGGGGTTTTATTACTCAGGTATTGAGTTATTAGTCTTCCTACCCTTTGCATCAAATATATTGGTTCTTTTCATTCTTTTTAGATTATGCTAGTCTTTCTTATAATTAACATGCAATTGTTTTATTTCTTCATGATTGAGGAATTGTTTAAATGACATGAATCTCTCTTATTAACTACCATTTTTAATTGAATCACCTTTTTTCAAGATTGTTCTTTTAAGATTCATTGTTGAAAATATTGTGTTGGTGTTTGGCATTGGGATTATTTCTTTCATTCAATTTAGTATACGTGGTTCCCATCTCATGTCTCACTCCTTAACATTATGCAACTAATAGGAGGATAATAGCAAGATTTATTCCCTTACTTTCTCAATAATATGTAATGGAGGCACTCTCATTTAATTGAAGGTTCATCAATATAGTTACTTAAAATTTAAATTATTTTCATAGGGAAAGGTGTTCCATGCAATATGATATGATAAAGAGTATGGTGTAGTATCAACCATTCCAAGAAAATATTATTACACTTTTAGTCCCAATGGTGTACACAACCATCATTGAGGATAATTCTGCACACCTTGATAAAAAAACATACCCAAAAACATATATCAAATTCAAATCTAGAAGATCAAATTATTATCATTTATTATATGTTAGGGGTGAATCGAACCCTATCCCTAACCTAAATTGTTATTATGCATGCAAAGGTAATGAACTTAAGGTTTCTAACCTAATTAGGGTTTACCTAGAACCATATCATGCAAAATTTGATATGTGGCCATAAGTTTTGTATGTGTGGAAGGTTGATTGAATCAAGACTAGAAGGGTAATCATTTCTAGGTACTTATTATATCAATGTGAATATATGGCAAACTCAAGTACACTAGTACCTTCCAACTCAAACTTTGCATAATACCATAAATTTAAAATACAATCACGTCAAAGATATATTAAATAATAATCCATTTTTTAATAATTTTATCAAGGTAAGGAACTATTGTTTCCGATATAATCTGATATCTCTATAAAAATTAAATCATGCAAAAAGGAAGATTCAAAGTTTTTCATTTTTTAAGTTGAAAAAACTTAGTAAATTAATGAATTTTCACTCTCCACAAGTTGAATTCTTGCTACATGGCTCAAATGCAAATTTTGTCAAACATAATCTAGAAGAAAACGTTCTAGATATTGTTTCTCCTAGATAATATGACGATTTACCTGCATCTCAATATCTGGTTTTATTCCTAGTAAATGATATAATGTTGTAAATATAGACATGCTTAGTTTTTTTTATAAAATTGGTTGTGACCTTGGTCACTTGTGATAAATTATATTATTACCTACTGATAAATGAATTAGTGAGCCTATTTTTTTAATGGAATTTTATTTGAGAACTTTCTTTTATTTATCATTGGATGACAATAATAAAGATTAATTCAGACTTTTGGTTTTGGGTTTTCTCCCCATAGTGGATCCTTCATCCTCTACATGTTCTTATGCCTTGATCATGGGGTTCAATATGGCAACATCGACTGCTTCTACTCTTTGTTGACTAGGTCCTTTGACCACTAGTAGGATTTGATGAACTACATTGATCATAGAAAGAAAGGACATCTAGAATGCTTCAATTGGCACTTTGACTAGTTGTGTTGATTGTGCATGTACATTTAATCTTGAAAATAAATACATCTCAAGATTCAATAAAATGAGTGGCTGAAAATTGTGAAACCTAGATCAATATAAACCTAATGGAAACCATAAAATCGTTCGTTGGAGATCAAAGAGGAAATTTTTGTTCAGAAATGACTGCACATGAAGTACAAACCTATAAATAAAAATAGAGTCTAGATTCAATCAATATAACTTTTTCATCATTTCTTTTTTCTTCTCTCGCTTCATGTAAAAAATGAAGGGTAGAAGGTGATTTAAGATGTCATCTTAGTTCTTTTTTTTCATCCTTGCTTTTTTGTGAAACCTAAGTGCCAAAAAACTAAGGGTTGTCTAGGAGAAACAAATTCTAGACATTTTTCTTCTAGATTATGTTTGACATAGTTTGCATTTGAGCCCTTTAGTGAAAATTCATCAATTGACAAAGTATTCCAAACCTTAAAATATGAAACTTTGAATCTTTCATTTTGCATGATTTAATTTTTATAGAGATATCAGATTACATAAAAGATCATTGTTGTTTGTGTCACTAAAATTATTTTAAAAAGGCTTATTATTTAATATATGTTTGATCTAGTTGTATTTTAAATTTATAGTATTATGCAAAGTTTAAGTTGGAAGGTACTATTGTACTTGAGCTTGTCATTGTTTCACATTTATAGAATAAGTACCTAGAAATGATTACAATTCTAGTTTATATCTACGTATGATTCAAGGTTTAACTCTCATGAAAAATTATACTATTTTATGGGGTAAACAGTTCTAGAAGAATATAAAAAAAATTATTTGCTCAATTAGAACAATGAAAACATAAAAAATGTTGAATTGTTTAAATACACTATTAAGCTAAGAAATTATTTGTATATGATTTTAAATTACTCTATCACAAAAGTCTATATCATGAAGGAGTACACATGCATACTGACTAAATGAGTGCAAGAACTTGTAGACATAACATACTATTGAGGAAAGAGGGATTAAGATGAAATGATGACACTATTGAAATTGGCACTCCATATTAAAAAGAGATACTTGTGGTATCTAGTTTATAGATAGTAGAATTAGTTTGTGTGTTAGAGCTTTTAGAACTAGTGATGTAGGAAGTTTAATCCAAAATGATTTTTCTATGTGCATGAGTATCTAGGTTTATATGAGGAGTCCATTTTATCTAACTTGTTAATGTATCGATTTAGTCCAACCGTGGTGATTCCCATTGTAGTTGTGGGAGCTGCAAGAAGACTAGAGACTTAGGTCTACCCTAAGTCTTACATGGTATGATTAGTTTACTAATATGATTAAACATGTTGTGATAAATTTAATATTTATCTAGGGCATATTAAAACTTATAAGAGATACATGACTAAAAATCACTTACATAAATCTTGCACTAATATTTAGTACTCAACCATGATGAATGATTTATAGTACTAAATATTGTTCTTATACTTTTTTCATGTTACTAAGTAAATATATCAAGTTGAGATTATCATGGATAGTTAGGGACCTTCCATGCCCTGATCTAGTAGATCACATTCTAGTGAAATAAATTTCCAAGTTCATGTACTCATCAACAAGAGATTTCAAAAACTTGGAGAGGATTTGTCATAAGTTTATACATGATTCCATATCTATAACGTCCTAGGATTTGAGGCCTTGAATAAAATGATCTTATAAGTAATGATTGAACTACCCATATCACCAAGGTGCACCTCCTTTTCTGGGAGCCCATCACTAAAGAACTCCATAGTTAAGCGTGCTCAGCTTGGAGTAGTACTAGGATGGGTGACCAGTCGAGAAGATGACCCTGGCTTGCGCATGAGAGAGGACAAAGTGTTCAGTTAAGGCTAGTGGTGGTATGTGGGGCCAGGCGTCATTCCTGAAACTCTACTAGAGCCTAGGGTAGTGGGCCAGACGTTACAAATGGTATCAGAGTCAAACCCCCTCCAGTAGGTGGGGCCCACATGGGAATGTGGTATGCCGGTCTTGAGCCGTGCAGTCTAGGCATGTTGGAAAGGGTGGTCCATGGTTGATTTATCCACCCTTATACTCGTATTTCATGATCGAGAGCTGGGTGTCCATGAGCCATTCTGGGTCTGTAATGAAATGGGGCGATATTATGAGGTCATATAGTTGAGTCTTGACGAGGATGTCAAGAGTCTAAGTGGGGGAGATTGTAACGTCCCGAGATTTGAGGCCTTGGATAAAATTATCTTATAAGGAATGATTAGACTACTCATATCACCAAGGTGCACCTCCTTTTCCAGGATCCCATCACTAAAGAACTCCATAGTTAAGTGTGCTTATCTTAGAATAATACAAGGATGGGTGACCAGTCGAGAAGTTGACCCTAGCTTGCATGTGAGAGAGGACAAAGTGCGCAGTTAAGGCTAGTGGTGGTCTGTGGGTACATTCTTCATTCTTGAAACTCTACTAGATCCTAGGGCAGTGGGCCTAGGTGTTACAATATCCCACTACCTTGGTAGGTACCAGTAAGGGGACATCAGGTGCATGTACCTGTGTGGTTCAATTTTTTTTAACTATAATTATTTATTAAGAAGTTAGACAAAGGCTAAGAAATTGTTGATACAAACATTGATCTCCTTAGAGAGGTTGAGGATTTAAAGGTCAAATCTTCAATAGAGGCTCTCCTTAAAATGTGTTTTTCAATGGAATTGGTCACAAGATTGTTGCTACAAGGGATATAGATGAGGTTAGAAGAATTAATGTTTATACATTGGAGGCAAACAACCTACGGTGGGGCTCAAACTTCATAACAACATTTGAATTTGAGGTATTAATGGTAATTACTTGTTGGGAGTAAGATATAATGATGCCTTTATGTGATTTCATCTACAACCAATCTGAGAAAATTTCAAGATTGCATGAAATTCTACATCTAGGACACTAGAAATGTGTATTTACAACCATAACCTATGACTAATTGTCCTTTAAAGTCCACCACATGGATTCCTATATCACTTCTCCCCAAAGTTGGTTGAAGGTTACATCAACAAAGATAAATTATGTTTTTTCTAGTAAAGATTAGTTTGAAATGAGTGAAATGATAGGTTGGTTTTGCATGGAGCTAGAATTAGTGTCTTGAATTGAGACAATGGTTCTAATTTGTTCCTTGATGATGTTGAGTAAAGTAGTAACACTTTTCCTTCATCCTAAGTGCACTATCTTTTTCTTTCCAGTCTACAGATGCCAATAGGCCACATCTATGGCTATGTTTGAGACTTTCATCTCTATGATAGTGTAAATCCACTTGTCTTTGTTAAGAAAGAAAAATTGGGAAGGATAGTTAAGATCATCCCAAACATGTTTTCTTCTCATGTAAACTCTTAGGACGTGCAATAGAGTTTCATTGGTGCATTGTTACACTAGGGATAGAGGTCTGAGACAATCACATGTCTTCACATTTTCTCCACATTGGTCAAAATAGAGTGTGCGACAATAGCCAAAGGAAGACTTCAATTCTCTCATGTATTTTCATTTTCCACAAGGCTTTCCAGTTGCCTAATGTTTTGTATTATTTTTCTTTGTGGATCCATTTATATGTAGACCTTATAGTAAGGTTTCCAATTGTTTCTATATTTGATGCCCAAAGATTGTCACCTCCATTTGGGAAGGGTGGCAGAATTCTTTCATACTTATTCCACCTTGATCTGGAAGGTGATGATGTATAAAGTCCCAATCCCAGTTGTTATCCCACCCAATCATCAAAGATACCTTCATATTGTCTAGTCCATTAGGCATATTGATGTTAGGGTTCATATAAGAGATGCTTTGCTTAGAAACCCAATTATCGTGCCAGAAATTGGGTGTGTCTTTCCCATTGTTAATAATATAGGCATTGATCTCCTATAGAAATTGGATGTTGTTGGGATGAATCCACATGCAACAAAAAAGGTTCTGTCTTAATCGCACCATTTATTAGGTATTTCATTCTAACACCCAGCTTTCTAGGAAAATTAATAAATTCCAAGTATTCTTTAGCATTAGAGCACGATTAAAATTGTGTGCATCTTTCATAGTGAGGCTACTGAGGTCCTTGTTTTAAGAAATATTTTTCCAAGATACAGTTTCTTCTTTCTACTATTGTACTAGATAAAATTTCATACATGGTGATTGATGTCGTAACATAGGTGGGGGGCAGCGAGATGGGCTACATAGTATAAGAAGGAATCACATGAAGTGTGTCCTTTGCCAAAGTAATTATCCCTACTAGAGAGAGGTGATAAACGACCCAACTATTCATCTTAGACTTTAGAGTATCTAGGATATTAGAGTAAGTACTCATAAATATTATATAGTGGATGATTGGTACACCAAGGTACTAGCCACAATCATCTTTAATTGGGATCCCAAGCTTCCTAATAATTCTCCTTTTCATTTTTAGCTTGTGTTAGTAGAGATGTACCATGTATATTTATTGGAGGAGATTGTTTGACTCGAGGCATCAACAAATTCTTGCATGTTTTCATGATGGTCCCTGCCTGAGTAACAGATGCTTAAATAAGAAGTAGCACGTCATCAACTAAATAAATAAGGCAAAGTGAAGGTCCATTTTTGTATAGGGTTATGGACGTCCATATTCCTTCAGAAACAACACTATAGGTAGACTAGCAAGCTTCTCCATGCATATTAAAAAGACATAGGGGTTATAGGGTCTCCTATATGAATCCTTGACATGCCTTAATAGGTGGGAGTGGTACACCTTCCTAGAGAATTGTTGATGACCATAGCTAATAATTATCATGATTAGATTTACCAATTTATTTGGATGTCCATTTCTTTGTGGCGTGTCTATAATGAACTTGCCAGTTCACTCTATTCAACAATTTGAAAGGTCAATTTTGATAAACATTAAGTTCTTTATGCCCTTCTTGAAGCACACTGAGTGGATAACTTCTTGAACAAGTAGGAATTTATTAGTTATTCTTCTTCCTGGTATGAAACTTGATTGAGTAGGTGATATCTGGTGTGTTTTTCCTAACTTTGGGTTTACAAATAAATCATTTGCATTTTGATTAGATGCTCCCAAATCTCAAACACATGTGGATATTTTGATATTTATAAGGTCATACACTAACACAACTACTTAGACTAACACACTAACTAGCTAGTGCATGGGATCATTTTATAGTATAGGCAAGTGGCAAGAATAGGCTTGATCAACAAAGAGAGGGGGAACTGGGGCTTAGTTAGGTTAACTATGTTCCTTAAGCGGATTCTAGGGTTCAAGGGTTTAAATGGGGGTTTGTTTGATTAAACTAACGGTCCAAGCAAGCAAAAAGCAAAATCTAAGTTAAACCTAGACTAGTTAAGTTCTAATGAGCAAGAAAGGAAACTGAATCAGAAAGGGAGCACTTACAATAAGAAGAACTAAGCAAGATCTGAGTAGCAACCTTAAAATGACAACTAATTAAGCTATACAAGAAATTACACTAGACTAACAACTAAAAAACCAGGGCAAGCAAAGAGTTAAATTAACACTAGAGAAGGAAAGAAAGCACAGAGGGACACTAGTTCCACTAGAAAGATCTAGCTACCAAGTACATGGATACTAGATAAGGAGTAATTAAGACAAGTAACTATGCAATCATGAACTAGCAATAGAAAATTAGGGTTTTAAGCAAGTTATAGAGGTGTGATCCATTTGGGGGAATGTAACTAGGATTTAAGTTGGGAGGTTATAGCATGCAATTTCTAACAATTCATTTAAGATTGTCAAACTAAAAAATGAATCAAATTCTATTGAAATACCCTAAGATACTAGTTGATCATGTGTGGCATAAGGTGTGTGAAGGGAATTTACACCCTTATACTCCCTATCCAACCTTGTGAGGCTCAATTGAACTACATCTTAGGTGAAATTCCAATATGATTTAGCAAGTCCATGTTTCTAAAATAAGTTTACTTAGGGATTGGGAGTCAAAGGTAGAAATGGATAGTGGAGGTGATGGTATTTCACCTCACATCACTCACCATCTAGATTTTAGGAAACTCCTAGGATGCACTAAGCACTCCTACACTAGCTACTTAAATCTTCCACATAGGAGTAAGAGAGGGGATATGTAAGTGTGAAGATATGGTGCTATCTAGGGATCCAATAGTTGGACATGAGAGCAATCCCTAAGCCACATACAAGCCATTCTCTCTTAGAGCCTTAGTGGTTTCAAGAATAAAACAACAAGCAATTTATGTTTTCAATCACAAACCACAAGAAGAATCTTGGGAAATCAAATAAAATTAGAAAGCAAACATCATTAAACAAATATAGAGAGTTTACAAGATATTTTCCCCCCATCATGGTATCAAAGTATCTCTTTACCCCCAAACATCCCACCACTTACGGCTTTAAAAGAAGAAAATAAGAAAGAAGAAAGAGTAGAGGAGTAGGAGGCCATGAAACGTGGTGAAGACTCCTACTTCTTCACCTCCTATCTTCTGGAGCATGCACTTCTTCTCCCAAGCTAGATGGATGGCATATATTGGTGGTGGATGATGGTTAAAACCCTAGAAAACAAGGGTTTTGAGGCAGGGGAAGTTGGAAATGAAGTGGATGTAGGTGGTAGTATGTGGGATATCCTTGAATGCTTAGGGTAAGTTGAAATGAATGTTAGGGGAGTGTAACTTAGTTCTACAGTCACTACCTAGATATATATAGGTGGGAGCGAAGAACTAGGTTAAATGGGGGTAGTTTGAAAAAACCAGTGCATAAAATATGCTAGGTTTGCTAGACACCACAGCTGTTTTAGCCACCACGACCATGGTGGATGAGGTGAACATGTCCTTGGTAGAGTGGCATGAGTGAGGTGGATATGGGTAAAATGTTAGATAAAATTGTAATTTTGGAATCCTAGTAGCAAGACACTGATGGTCACCACATCCCTAGTGGGTGAATGGTGGCACATGCAAGGTGGCTACCATAGTCATTTTGCTGGGAGCAGCCACAGTCCTTTTCTTCATGTTGGTCATTAGGGGAGTCTGTCACCAAGGTTGTGCCGGCTATGATAGATGTGGTAGCTTTGGAGTGCCACAACCATTTTTATGACCATGGCCATGGTGGTTGAGTTGTCTTATGATTTCATTTCCCTTTTATGTGGGGCATTCTCACCACGGCCGTGGCATTGTACCACGACCCATTTTGAGGGCGCAATTGTGCTTTTTGGCTCCAAAGTTCTTCTCTCATTTGCTCGTTTCCTTGAATTGATTTTTTACCATATATGGTAGGATGGGAGATGGTCTAGGTCTCTTCCCAAGGTGTATAAACCCAATGATCCTCCTTTCTTTCTCCTCCCCAACCAATGCATGGTTCAAATGCCTAAAAAACACACAAAGTGTGTCTATAAGAAAATTTGATATCAAACCATTTATGAGAGGAAGTAACTTGAAATCTAACTTGTTTAAATGTGATCGAAGTGAAATAATACACAAGATGAATCCCTAAAATAGGGCTTAATCACCACCTCATACATCAAACATATTTGTCCTCAAGTATGCTCCAACTTAATCTCTCTTTCAATTCATTCAAGCAAATCATCAAAAAATGCAAACATCACGATGTTGGTCGGCTATAATGAGATCATGTGTGGAATTAATCATGCCATCCACTACTCTATTCATTTACAATTTTCAATTGTGAATCTAGAAAAAATCACAAAAACTTCAAATATGAGATATCATTCACACATGAAAGCGATGCAATTTTCATAAATCTCTGGGTAAACTATATCATGCATGGCCTACATTCAAATTGTTAGGTTGTTGTTTCACTTCTAGAGCTACAACTTACACTTCATTCTACCTATGATGACCCACTTTTCTTGTGTAGGAGTGTGAGGATTAGAGTTTATTTACCGTGACACCTCATCACGCTAATGAGATTACTCAAAACACAAAACACGATCAACTACTCATTTATCATATAGTCAAAAATGCGGAATAATTAAACCAATTCCAACAATGTAAATAAACTTTAGAACATTTATAAAAAGTCCATCATTCCATTCTCATAAACTGTAACAAGTATTTACATATGGGTCCAAAGACCTCAGTCACATCCTGCATACAAAAGATATTTCACATGTACATGCCATATGTTTACAAACATTGGCATACTACCAAAATCTTATGTCGATACAAGTATATCATCTAGAAAACACATCCCACACCCGGACCTAAGAGTACAGGGATGATACTAGGACTCTACTACTAATATCTAAAACTAACCAACCTTATGAATCTATTGATCACCAGGTTGGTTCTCTTCCACAGTGTGACCTCGACCTTGTTGCCCACGACCACGTAAAAAAATGTGGTGACCCACGGGTGAGACCCAGTCCCAGCGAGAGATATAACTATCTCCAACATATATTGATTATAACATATTGATTGATAGAAAATGAACTGAGCAGATACAGTAATGAATAAGCAATTTAAGAAAATTGAATAGGTTAAGCATACTAATCCATTAAGCAAATTAACTTGACAAGAAGTATAATTACTCAAAGGTCATATGATATCATCTTGTAAACATTGAATAGTATAAAGACAAGTTAAAGAATAATCAAATGATGTGAGATGTATTTAACAATAGTCAGTATACTACACGACTTATATCACTTCTTTTATTACATTGCCCTAAGGGATTTGAGAAATACCATTCGAGTCCCAACTGACCACTACTAAGTCGGAATCAGTGTCATACAAGATCTAGGAAGAGCCAGAATCCTAAGATCTTCTCGTCCCTCGGTCAGTACGGATCCGCCACAACGACACATAAGGTCAAGCTGCTAACATCCTAGTCTATCCTTGGTATTGGTCATGACACTAGTGAAAGGAGGAGGGTACACATACCCTACCATCTGAGGTACAACCACATTTGTCCTCCAATCTCATCATATATATATATATACATATCTATCTATCTATCTATATATATATATATATATATATATATATATATATATATATAATCATCAGGACACGACCGCAGTCATTCTCAAACTGAGGGCTAGGTATGGCCATTGTCATCCTCCCTAACACTTGAATTTAGGATGACAAGAACCCCGCATACTCACTAGTATGCTCTCCGAGTATCCCTTAGGAATACTCGTTTCACTATCTGGCAATTTATGACACTCAGATAGATCTATGGCACAGGGCACTACATGATTAGAGTTTCACTTAATTAGTTATGCCAATTGGGTGAATTAAGGCTAAATCATACAAATGGACATTCAAACCCTAATTCTTTTCTAATAAGAGTATATGTATAACAACTTCAAAAGATATAAAACATTTGAGGTATATATCTTAATAACATTACCACATGCTATCATTCATTGCAAATTAATGGACCACACTTATCATCATACTTTTACAAGATGCCAATATCTTATCACAAGTTCCAGGGTATTAACCCTTATTGGAACATGAAGATGATTTCACCTCAATCATGGCTTCAAACATGCCCAAAGGTCGTTAAGACCATCACATTATTCATAGTAAGGTTATAATCATCATTCCATGCCTTAAACAAGGCTCAAAAGATCATTAGCACATATGTGTCCATAGATACTAACATGGTAAGGCAATATGATATTCAAATAGTACTACAATGTGGTTTCAACACAAGAAGAGTGTAATTTATTATCACATTAATCATTCAAGAGGTCTGATTATAACCAATCAACATCATATAATTACACTAAGGTTAGGTGTAACAAGCTAGATCACATGGGAGTTACACATCCACTTGTTATAGCGATTTATCAAATATAACTATATGATGGAAAAGGTAAGAATACAAATTAATGATATAGAACCATCGAATTATCATCACTAGGACCCACATATAATACCATGTGATTTATTCTAATCCATTGGATGTTAAAGCATCCAATATTATTCATTGGATCAGGTTCATTGATCAAGGTTATCAATTGAAGTATAGATCAATTGAACCAAGGAACCATTGGTTCAAGGTTTAGTCAAATCTACAATTACATTCATAACTCATCATACATGGTGATGACCTGATCCACCATTAATTGTGATCATTAGGTCACCATTGGTTGTTAGATCAGTAATACATTCAGTTAACACCATCAAATATTAAGCTAATGTCATCATCAATTGATAACATCATTGGAATACTTTATAAATGATAATTAAACATCTAATTGAGACAAAACCTGACCTAAGGGGGTGACCATAGGTTGTCACTATAAATTTTACACCCTTGATCATGAACATCAGTTGCCAAGATAGAAACACCATGGGTTGTTGAATGGTATGACCATTGATTGTGTGATAGGGAGGGAAATAGCTTGACAACCCTAATTTGAACCATCAATTGTTTTGTGCTTAGCACCATAGGTTGTTGCTATCAACATCGCCCAGATCATGTTATACCTTAGAAAGGTCGTAGAAATGTTTAAAATTTCATATAGAACTGGAACAAAATAGGGAACACCACAAAAATTCGTAATTCTAAACAAACATGGTTTCTCTATGCTTAACTCAACACATTAAGGCATAAACATGAACTAACAAGCTTCTAGTAAGCAATATAAGTGAAGTATTTTATACAACTTGCCTCTATAGAGTAGTTCAGATCCCAAAAAGCAATAATCTTGAGCAAATAGGGCAAGAAAACCTTGGATTCAGATCTAAACTTGGCCAAATAAGCACTTCTCTCCACAAGGAAGCAAAACCCTAGAAAAAGAAACAAAAAGGATATATTTTTTAGTTCTAGAGACACTTTCACCATGGAACCGGAAGGTTCCAACCTGGAGGAAGGTCTAAGGAATGAGTAGAGCAAGAAAAATGAAGAAGGAAGGAAGAAAACAACTTGCCTTGGTCGAAATCCCTAAAAGATGACCTTGGAAACCCTAGGTAGGGCTAGATGGAGCTCTAGCAGACCTTCTTCTCCAAAAAGGGGTTTTATTCTACCTTATAGCACTTGGTTCCACACAAAAATAGAGTTGAGTCGTTTCTACAGGTTATAGGAAAGAAAAAGCAAGCATAGTTTCGTATTTGGGCAAGGAAGATGTAAATATAGCCCATGGATAAGGATGGAAGCAAGCATGAGGTGTAAAAGTAGCTTCCCCATGTGTCTATGGCCTTAAACTATTAAGAATATGCAAGAACACACACAAGTAGATCCCCCAACATCCTTATACACCTGCTTAGCTTTCCTTTGTCGAAATTCCCAGCCAATCACATAATTCACTTGTTGATAGCTACTAAAGGTAGCTCATCCGTGAAGGGGTAAACCCTAAAATACCCTTAGAGAAAACACCTTCAAACAATGTCTCAAGTAGGATCCCCATGGCTCAAAACACTCAATAATGATAATATAACATATAAGGAACCTTATGTATGTGACAAATTGCAAAGAAAACCCCTCAATTGGGTAAATTGTAGAAAAGTCCAAAATGTACAAAAAAATGCATAACTTGCTCAAACAGTGTCCGAATTGGACCAAGTTTGAAACTTAAGCTTGTATTATAATTTAAAAACATATAAAAAGGTTATATTAGGGTTATAAGAATTCAATTATGGTAATTAAACTCATTCAACTCATTAAGCAAGTTTAGGGGCCTTACAACTATAAACCCCTAACAAGGATTTTGCCCTGAAATCTTATGCAAAAAGAGATGGGTATTTTCTATGCATCTCATTCTCTAGTTACCGTGTGGATTCCTCTATGCCATGAGGATTACACAAAACTTTCACTAGTATTATATCTTTTCTCTTCAGCTTTTTCACCCTTCTATCTAGGATCAGTACAGGACCCTCAATATAGAAGATATCCTCATCTAACTCAACCTCTACTAGTTGGATTGTCTGGTCAGTATCTGGATGGCATTTCCTCAACATTGATATGTGAAAGACATTATGCCATCTATGTAGCTCTGGTGGTAGCTCCAACTTATATGCTACCTTTCCAACACGAGCTAGGATAGGGTATGGTCCCATAAATCTGGGAGCCAACTTACCTTTCTTTCCAAACCTCAGCACACCTTTCCAAGGAGAAACCTTAAGATATACTCTATCTCCCACTTGGCACTCAAGTGGTCTGCATCGGTTATCTACATAAGATTTCTGCCTGTCCTGGGCTGCTTTCAAATGTTGTTGTATCACTTTAATGTTTCATGTAGTCTGTTGTACTAGCTCAGGACCCAAAAGTTGATATTCACCTATCTCATACTAGCAAAGAATAAACTGACATCGTCTCCCATATAGAGCCTCATAAGGAGCCATATCTATGCTTCTTTGATAGCTATTGTTGTACGCAAACTCTATCAGAGTCAGATGTACATCCCAACTACCAAGAAATTGCAGCACACATGGCCTCAAGAGATCCTCTAAAGTATGTATAGTCCTTCTAGACTGGCCATCAGTCTGTAGATGAAAAGTTGTACTGAATCTCAATTGTGTTCCCATTGCTAAATGCAGACACTCCCAAAAATGACTTGTAAACTATGGACCTCTATCAAAAACTATAGTCTCTGGAATGCCATGCAGACGAACTATCTCATCAACATATATTTGTGCCAATTTCTCTGTTGTAAACATCGTCTTAACTGGCAGAAAATGAGCTGACTTAGTCAATCTGTATACTATCACCCATATGGAATCATGACCCTTGGCTGTCCTAGGAAGACCAACCACAAAGTCCATATTAATATGATCCCATTTCCACTATGGTATTCATAAGGGTTATAATGTCCCTACAGACTTCTGGTGCTCAGCCTTCACTTGTTGAAAAACTAGACATTTGGCAATGAACTCTGCCACGTCACACTTTTGACCTAGCCACCAATACATGTCTTTCAAGTTTTGGTACATCTTGGTACTTCCAGGATGCATTGCTACATGGAGGAGTGAGCCTCCTCAAGTACCATCTTCTTCAACCCATCAACATCAGGAATTATTGCCCTATTATGGTAACAAATTGTACCATCATCTGCCTCATGAAAGTCATCATACTTTTCACTGCCAATCCCTGATCGGATATTATGTATCACAGTATCATTCTGCTGTACATTATAAATTTGTTGTCTCAAGGTAGGTTTCACTTGTAATTGTGCCAATAATCCTGTCAGCAAGGAAACTTCTAGATGTACATTCATCTGCTGAAGAGATACTTGCATATCTCTCTTATGGCACATCAAGGAATTTAATTATGCATTTTATATCATTGATAATGAAGATGAATTTATACTCAATGCATTATCTACCACATCTGCTTTCCCTAGATGGTAGTCTATTGTGCAATCATAATCTTTAATCAGCTCCATCCATCTCCTCTACCTCATATTCAGCTCCTATTTTGGGAAGATATATTATAGATTCTTGTGGTCAGTGAAGATCTGACATTTTTCTCCATAAATATAGTGTCTCTAGATCTTTAAGGCATGGACCACTATTGAAACCTCCAGATCATGTGTTGGTTAATTCTCCTCATGTTTCTTAAGCTGTCATGAAGCAAAAGAAATCACATTTTTATCCTGCATCAACACGCATCCCAACCCATTCTTTGAAGCATCACAAAAGGCAATATAGCTTTTTCCTTACTCAGGAAGTACTAACACCGGTGCACTAGTCAACTTTTCTTTCAAAATCTGGAAAGAACGTTGACACTTGTCATTCCAAGCAAAAGGAACATCCTTCCTGGTTAACCTAGTTAGGGGTAACGCTATAGAACTAAAGTCTTTGATGAACCTCCTATAGTAACCTGCCAAACCTAGGAAACTACGGATCTCTATCAGTGTCTTTGGTTGTTTCCATTCTAGTACAGATTCCACTTTCTTGGGATCAACACAAATGCCTTTTTTAGATATAACATGGCCCAGAAAAGCCACTTCAAATAACTATAATTCACACTTGCTGAACTTAGCATATAGTTGATGCTGCCTCAACAAAGTCAATGCCTAGAGAAGGTGTTTCTCATATTGTTGACTATCCATAGAGTATATCAGGATATCATCTATGAACACGACCACACACTGATTAAGATAAGGTCTAAACACTCTATTTAATAGATCCATAAAAGCTACAGGTGCATTGGTTAGCCCAAATGGCATAACCACAAACTCATAATGACCATACCTAGTCCTAAAAGCTGACTTGGGTATATCATCAGCCTTAATTCTCAACTGATGGTAACCCAACCTTAGGTCTATCTTTGAAAACATAGTGGCACCTATCAACTGATCAAAAAGATCATCAATCCTCGGTAAAGGATACTTATTCTTTATTGTCACCATGTTCAATTGTCCGTAGTCTATACATAGCCTCCTTGAACCATCATTCTTTTTAACAAACAACATGGGAGCACCCCAGGGGGAAGTTCTCAACCTAATAAAACCCTTCTCTAATAGTTCTTGTAACTATTTATTTAACTCCTACATCTCTATCGGTGCCATTATGTATGTTGACTATGATATGGGTTGTGTTCTAGTAATAAGATTGATCTCAAACTCAATCTCTCTAGGAGGGGGAATGCTAGGAAATTCCTCAGGAAATACATCCTCAAATTCTCTCACTACTGGTACCTCATAGATACTAGGACCTCCCGCCTTGGTATTCACAACATGAACTAAGAAATACTCACATCCTTGTCTCATCGACCGCTCAGCTATCATAGTTGACATCAAACATGTAGGAA
This sequence comes from Alisma plantago-aquatica, assembly GCA_963693085.1. Lineage (NCBI taxonomy): Eukaryota > Viridiplantae > Streptophyta > Magnoliopsida > Alismatales > Alismataceae > Alisma > Alisma plantago-aquatica. The sequence continues at coordinate 418,340,002 of OY856413.1, forward strand.
GAATCTTCCTATCACCCTAGAAAATGCACTGTACATCTCCATCATGGAACGTCGCCACCTTAGTACTATAGTTCAAGACTACCTTGTATTTTTCTAAGGTATCCATTCCTAGGATTACATCATAACCATGCATGTCAAGTGGCAAAAGATCCACTTGAATGTTGTGTCCAGAAAAAGAAAGAACACAAGAAGGGCACACTTCCCGCAACTCGGCGAAATCAACCAAAGGAGTCTCTAGATGTAGGCTATCAGATCTAAGACTAACATGTAGATAAAAACTATCTATCACCTCTCTAGTGATAAAAGAGTGTGTCATACTCGGATCTACTAACACAAATATGAAACAAGAAGCAGACAAATTAGAATGAAATAATTCCATCTGAACTGTCACAACTCATGGATTGACCACTACTTCGAGCTGGGTCATGGATTAGAACCTTGTTGTCACCTGCTGCCGTCCACATCCTCTATTCACCTATCCTGAGGATCCTTCATAAGACACCTGACCACGTCCTCTTCCACTACCAGTACTAAACTTTCGTTGTTGTGGACCTTGTTGACTTTGCCTTGGCTACTGAGTCACCTCCTCAACCTTCATAGGGCAATTCCAATCTAATATGCCATGTCTGTCCACATTGATGAAACACTCAGTTATCACTTTGTGGTCTAACTGACCCTATAACTAAGACTGATGATGAACTACGAGCTCCTGTCAGTGGAAAATTGTGACCTCTACCCCTACTCGGGGTCCACAATGACGGTGCATGTGATCTTGGTTCAGTGAAGGTTGACCTTGGTTGCGACGGTGGTGGGAAAAACCTTAGATTCTTAAAGCCTCCAAATGATTGCCCTTGAAATTGCATAGGTCACTTCTTAGCATTAGCTTCACACTTCTCTATGAAAGACCTCTCAATCCTCCTGATAGATTCCACAAAGGTGGAAAACCTTTCCCTATTCTCCAAGGCTGATGATGTAGTAGTCAACTTCATACTCAGGCCCTTCTCAAATCTCCAGATCGTTTCCTTGTCCGTTGCTACCATGTGCCGGCAGAACCTCAAAAGTTTCATAAATGTTGATTCATACTCACTAATAGTCATAGCTCCCTAATGAATCTTCTCGAACTAAGAAATTTTCTCATCTAGGTAGGTCTCTGGAAAATATCGGCTAACAAATTCCCTCTGAAACTCCTCCCATCCTATCACAATTCCTGGCCTTTTCTCCTCTTCTATGGCCTACCAGTGGCCATCACTACCCTTCAACAAGTATATTGTATGCTTAACTTTGTCTTCTTCAGCAATATTTACAATTTTGAATGTCTTTTCCCAACACGTGTCAGTGTATGCTGGATCAGAAGTAACTGCATATTCAATTGCCCCAACACGTCTAAGACATTAAAATGTCTTCCCGACACCTTGGGACTCCACATTAGAGGCTGTTGCCCTAGCTTGAGGTGATGGCGCTCTATTAGCAATATGTGTAATTGTGGCCATCATCTGTCTAAACATATGCTGAAACTCAGGATTGGCCATCATTGTCGGGTCTAGATGAAGCATTGTGGGCTGCTCTGGCCCTGCTTCTGGCACTCTCTCATCGTGCGCCTGCCTCCCAACACCTCCTCCTAATGCTACATATCTACTCTGAACATGTTCTTCATGTCCTCCAGACATATGTGCATAAGCATAAACTATGATCAGATATGTTGGATATATAAGAACAGACTCAAACCTAAGTCCTATGTCCCTGTAGACTCAATAAACCTATAGCTCTGATACCAACTTAATTATGACACATCATCATGCTAACGAGATTACTCAAAACACAAAAAATTATCAACTACTAATTTATCACATAATAAAAAATGCGGAATAATTAAGACCAATTCCAACAATGTAAATAAACTTTAGAACATTTATAAAAAGTCCATCATTCCATTCTCATATACTGTAACAAGTATTTACATATGGGTCCAAAGACCTCAGTCACATCCTGCATACAAAAGATATTTCACATGTACATGCCATATATTTACAAACATTGGCATACTACCAAAATCTCGTGTCGATACAAGTATATCATTTAGAGAACACATCCCACACCTGGACCTGAGAGAACAGGGATAATACTAGGACTCTACTACTAACATCTACAACTAACCAACCTTTTGAATCTATTGATCACCAGGTTGGTTCTCTTCCACAGTGCGACCTCGACCTTGTTGCTCATGACCACCTAAAAAAAATGTGGTGACCCACGGGTGAGACCCAGTCCCAGCGAGAGATATAACTCTCTCCAACATATATTGATTATAACATATTGATTGACAATTAATGAACTGAGAAGATACAGTAATTGATAAGCAATTGAAGCAGATTGAATAGGTTAAGCATACTAAGCCATTAAGAAAATTAACTTGACAAGAAGTATAATTACTCAAAGATCATATGATATCATCTTGTATACATTGAATAGTATAAACACAAGTTAAAGACTAATCAAACAATGTGAGACATATTTCACCACAATTAGTATACTACACGGCTTATATCACTTCTTTTATTACATTGCCCTGAGGGATTTGAGAAATACCACTCAAGTCCCAACTAACCACTACTAAGTCAAAATCAGTGCCATACAAGATCTAGGAAGAGTCAGACTCCTAAGATCTTCTTCGTCCCCAATCAGTATGGGTCTGCCACAGTGACACATAAGGTCAAGCTACTAACAGCCTAGTCTGTCCTTGGTATAGGTCACAGTACTAGTGAAAGGAGGTGGGTACGCATACCCTACCATCTAAGGTACAACCATAGTTGTCCTCTAATCTCATCATATATATATATATATATATATATATATATATATATATATATATATATATATATATATATATATAATCACTGAGATATGACTGCAACCGTTCTCAAACTGAGGGCTAGGTATGACCACTGTCATCCTCCCTAACACTTGAATTTAGGATGACAGGCACCCCGCATAGTCATCAGTATGCGCTCCAAGTATCCCTTAGGAATACTCGTTTCACTATCTGGCAATTTTTGACACTGAGATAGATCTATGGCACCGGGCACTAGATGATTAGAGTTTCACTTAATTAGTTATGCCAATTGGGTGAATTAAGGCTAAATCATACAAATGGACATTCAAACCCTAATTATTTTCTAACAAGAGTATATGTATAACAACTTCAAAAGATATAAAACATTTGAGGTATAAATCTTTATCACATTACTAAATGCTATCATTCATTGCCAATTAATGAACCACACTTATCATCATACTTTTAGAAGATACCAATATCTTATCACAAGTTCTAGGGTTTTAACCCTTATTGGAACATGAAGAGGATTTCACCTCAATCATGGCTTCAAACATGCCCAAAGGTCATTAATGTAGGGTTTTAGGGGAGATAGAGAAGACAGTGGAAACAAAAAAATTTCTTCTCCCAAACCCAGAATAAAGGAATTACATCAACGTCTATATAGTAGGAAGGATGGTTTGTAGAGACATACCTTGTCCTGAGTCTTTCTTGACGATGTTACCTCGTGTCTTGCGCGGTCTTCACCTCCGGTCTTGGATGGTGTCTGTGCAGCTCCTGGTCTCACCAGGACTATCAGGATTGATAGTTGTCCTCTGAGTGATAGAAGTCTCCCGCCTCTGAAGTAGTCCACACAGACCACCTGGAACTCCGATCACCTTGTCCCACAAGGAATCGGAAGGATTCGTACCCTCCTGTCGGTGTACTAGTCACCGATACACTCTCCTGCAACTAGTAATTTTTCTACAGTTGTTTTTCCCTTGTTGTGCCTCCCTTATCGGTTAGCACTTGCTCGGGCTCTCTCGGTTACCACAACCAGAGAGAACGACAACTTTGCAAAGAAACTGGTGTTTTAAGAATCCCCCAATACCCCTATATATATGAGGGTCATGGGATAGGGTTCTCTACCCCGGGCAATGCAGGATTAAAGCAGGAGTAGAAGGATTTGAGATTTTCCACAAAACAACCAACTGCGCCAGCTGAACCGATCATTTCAAGCATGAACTAATCGGTTGGGGACCTGAGCCGATCGGTTCACACCTGAACCAATCTGTTGGGACCCCTGAGCCGATCGGTTCGTGGTACGGGTCCAACTCGAATTGACTTTCATGTTTGTTTCCAACTAATCAAATATTAGTCCTTGTCCAAATCAAATTTTTACACGTGAAACAAATATGTATTTGCAAAAAGAGTCTTCTGACTTTCCAAATGATATCGGTTGGTCACACGAATCGACCAGTTCAACATTTGACCCGATCATTTCATTAACACATGAGCCGATCGACTCACCACTTGATCCGATCGGTTCATCAACCTGAGTCGATCGGTTCAACCCTGTGAGTCGATCGGTTGGGACAGTAGACTGTGCAAATCAGTCAATTGTAGTTCCAGTCAATCTGATACTCTTAATCATCTGGTCCAACACCTTGAACACTATGATTTTGAGCTATCAATTGATTAAGTGTTTAATTGAACTACTAAACTCCTTTATCAATCAATCTAAACATCGTTTGTGGATAAACTCCTCTTCCAGATTAAATCCTATGTGTGTGACCCTGCAGGCGCATTTCACGTTGGCAGTGAAAGTCCATAACACTTATGACTTCACAAGCAAAAAGTGGTGCCTAGTCGCACATCAGTGCTACCCAAGTGAAAAGGAAAGTTGGAGAAAAACCTTCAATCCTACAATCTATGAATGTTGTTACAGTGAATGTATAATTCCTTTGTCACTGATATCTCGAATGAACTCAAGGCATGGAACATTCATCCTCTCAACGTTCATTCACTTTCTTGATCTCAGAGTAGACTGGAGGAGATATATATGACATCAATATCACATACTGATTCACACATGCGTGCGCACGCCTATCTCAATCTTACTCATCAAGTGGCCATGGATATCAAACTCCCTTAGGTGGGACAAATCCCATATCTATCACTCACCCCTCAAAAGCCCCACGTGTCAAAGCCACCCAATCATCACCTTTATAACAACCCATGTTTCAGGACTGCATTTGATGATGTCAAAGTGTACCCAATGGCATGTGTTGAGTGTAGTGATTTTAGGTCAAAGAATCACACTCACCACCATCACTGTGAGAACTAACCATGACTACCATGTCATGGTTTCGTGTGTCAAACTCACAGTGGGTCTGTCTGGTACACTTGTTCTCTAACAAGTACCTATGTGTTTGGTTTGATATCTCCATTTCATGACTAACGAGATTCTGTCATCAACCAACAACACAATCTAGTCTTGTGTGTCATTGTTGTCTCTCTACCTTCCACAATGACATCCGACTAGGGACATAATAAGAATGTGCAAACTCTTAGCATATGTATGATCTCATCATTCATGTCCTCAACCTGAAAGCATACGTCATTGAGTACTGTCATTCTCTAGACATTCAATATGTTCTATCATTATCTCATATGACTGAACCAGAAAGAATTGAAAGCTTGCCTTTGATGTTTATCAAATCAATCTTAATGTATCCCACCAATCATCCCATGATTGGCTCTCAGGGCATACATACCAACAGACTCCCACTTGCACTGTGAGCCAATCACCCTTGAATCATATTCTTAGTGATCTTCAAACATGTCCCACATGTTACTGTGCTCTAGTGCTAGCATAGTGAGTTATGGCAACACCTTTCCAAAGTCGGTATTAAATGCATGTCTTACATCTCTTCACTATACATCACACGTATGAGATGGAGTTGCCGTAATATGCAATCTAGTATTCCTTTGCTAACCTTTAGCCACATTGCATGACCAAGCATTCCTTATTTGTCATCAATGACCGGAATATCTATAAGTTCATCTCATGAACTTCCAGATCCATATAGAATCCACTAATGTTCTTTAACACACAGATACATGAATTTTTCCTTTTAAACAACTTTATTGGAACATTTTCATTTATCAACAAACATTCACTTTTATATATCCCATATATATTTTGCGATTAATTTTCTGTCCTTTTCGGAAGTTTGCATCAGTGTAACTCTTTACAGTGAACCCTTCCTTATTTCCATAGAACTTGTACTTCTCAATTACTTATGAAGTTCTTATGGTATTCCAGTAACCCTTACTAGAACTAGACATGCATCCACTCATCATGTCCCACATACGAGTTATCAGGATGAGCACATCATATTGTCATGTCCTACATACAAGATGATGAATGTATTTTATTCTTGCTCTGTCCTATACATGCAAAATAATGGGATGATTGCATACATGATAGATCCATATCTATTCTTAGTGTTTCCATTCTTCATAAGAATTGGACACTTGGCCTTGGGATACTAACTCCATGTAACAAGTTTTCTCCCACTGAATCTTTGCACACTGAACCCTTCAGTATAGATTGCCAATGCATGCTCTCTCTTTTCAGGTCAAGAGGTTTTTGAGAACTATCTCTATAGATCTTTATTCCTATCACATAGGAACCGTCCCTATCTTCCCTAAATATAATTTCCATAAAGGATTTCCATTCTATAACATCTCATTCCTCATCAACATGTGGAATGCAAATACACTCCCACTAAATCACAAATCCCTTCTTTATCTTTGTCATATCAGTCAAACCCTTTGACTATATCATCAAAGTAAAGATCCAGCTCCGAGTTGCTTGTACTTAATAAATCACATTGATTAGTCCATTGCAACTTATAGACTTTATTTGCATTAATGGATTCCTAAACCCTATAGTTTGTGTCACATACACATCCTTGTTTTATTCCTCATAGGAATGTGGTTTTAGTATCCGTATGCCAAATCTTTTAGTCATTAAGTTGCAATCAACAAGCATCATCCTTCTCAAAATGTTATCCATGTGTCTAAATGCTTAAGACTCATTCGCACTTATGGATTTCATCCCAATGAGTGCTACCATCAAGGTCATACCTTACGGTTCACATGGAAGTCATTTAGGACATAATGGTCATAAACCATAACTCAAAATCCGGTTCCTCAATATTCATTTAGATTGTTGACTCATCATATGACCAACTCATCATTTAGATATTTGAGGTGTATCTGTTAAGGAATTTGAGAACTCACAACACTTTGTGATTCTTAACATCCTTTATTAGTGTAAGGTATTCTTTATATAATAAGAAATAAGTTATTTAATAATCATCCTCTAACTCCTTAGAGTATGAATCCTTTTGATTTGACATCATCGTGCCTTAATCATGATTTCACAATGATACACTATCATAATCACTCGTAAGGATCTCAAACATTTGGTCCAAGTATTTTGTTCATTGATCTCATCAAGAATTAGCACTTTACCAAATTCGCACTTCATCTATGATATTCTTGAACACTTCAAGATATTCATATTGGTATTTCTCTAAACATCATTTGAAGTATTAGCATTAAGTCTAATAGGTATGTAAATACATCACATGTATTATACCTAATAGGATAATCAATCTCCCACTACCACTAGTGAAGATTGATTAATCATGTCTAAGAGATTCATGTCTCTTACTGGTTCTCTAACCAAAAGAGTCTAGATTTATCCATCATATGGAAACTATAAATGAATTACTCATGATTTATGGTAATTTGATTGTTTGAGTTATCAATAACTTTTAGGTATCATTTTATCTTATGCATACCAAGTACCACAAGATAAACAAGGCATTTCAATAAAGATCATATCTTTGAAATTGAAACATCAACTTTATTAATTGTTATCATTGTCATACAATATGCAAAAATAATGTGTTTCTATCCATTGGAAAATATGAAATAGCAGTTCATAACTCTATTACATGCCTTCAAGGTTGAAAATAAACTAAATTACTCCTATCTATGGCAGCAACACTTGCCCCATGTATTGGGTGCTTTACACTTTATATCTTGGTATCATATACCTAAAAAAGTGTTATAAGTTTATTTCATGACACCTTCAGGTGGAGACGTCTATCGCCTCCTTCTTCTTTAGTTCTTCCAGATAGAGTGGACAATTCCTTTTCTAATGTCCTGGCTTTTGACAATGGTGGTAATTGCCTCTCTTGGTCACGCATCCCTTGGCCTTGAGAGTTTAAGACGACTTGGGCTACTGGCTAGCATCAGAACCTTTCTTAGCCTTTCCCTTGCCCTTATGCTTGGACTTGCCTTTCTTGTTGTTGATCATCATCATATATTTAGGCATGTCCTTCTTCATCTGTGCCTCAGTTGTCCTCAACATGCCCAACAACTCTGTCAATGGCTTGTCAAAGTTGTTCATGTTGTAGTTCATCACAAACTGACTGTAGGATTCTGGCAATGATTGCAGTATCACGTCAGTAGCCAACTCTTGGCTCAAAGGAAATCCCAGTCTTGTTAGGTTCTCTACATACCCAATCATTTTGAGCGTGTGAGGACCAACTGGATCTCCTTCTGTCATGACACACTTGGACACTGCCCTGGAGACATCATATCTCTCTTGCCATGCTTGATCTTCATACATGTTCTTGAGATGCTGAATCATCTCAATGACACCCATGTTCTCATGTTGTCTCTACAACTCGTGGTTCATGGAGCACAACATCAAACACTTTGCATCAATGGCATATTCAGAATGCTTCTTATAAGCATCCATTTCTGCCTTTGGTGTGGTAGGAGCAGGTTCCTCTAGAGCTGGAGTATCCAGGACATAGAGCTTTTGCTCTTAAGTGAGAACAATTCTCAATGTCCTAAACCAGTCATGGAAGTTAGTCCCATTTAGCTTGTCCTTTTCAAGGACTGATCACAATGAAAAGTGATTGTTGTTTGTTGTCATTTGTACTACAAAAGGAAATATATGCAATTTTGTCCAAAACTCAATTTTGACTTATTTGATTGATTTGAAAGGTTGACGATATAATTAGGACTTTAATTAATTATCATCCCCACTATTTTTGTTCAAATTGATAGCCCTCAATATCAATTCAGAAGATTGCAGTGTACAATCTTCTAGTGGGTCAAGATCCATATTTCATCAAGTCATGAGTCAGCTTTGGCTGATCACCCAAAATCTTGACTATTTAGGTAGGCCATCATGCCAATTGCATCATATGCAACTCTTGATGAATGAACATGCACAAGACTTTGCCATGAACATTTCGTGCCTCTCTGCTTAGACGCTCTAAGAATCACCATTTAAGTCTAACCCAAAAGCTGACACAGTAAACATGCACCCTGCTTTGGCAAAACCTACATGTTTACCCTTCACACTTCCGCGAGATAGATGGCACACCACGCTTTGGCGTAACCTATGCTTGGTCGATCAAGTTTTTCATGTGTGCCGCTAATGGAAGGTGTAAAAGACTTAATATTTAGATGAGGGATTTGGTTTAATAGGTACATATACATATCCAATCACCACAATACATAGTACGTATCATATACATGTTATATCCCACAGAAAACATGTGAAATGATAAAAGTGATGATTATGGCCATCCTAATGTGATTCCTCGAGCTAAGAGGAATCATGGTCATCTAGGTTCACATCACATGCAAAAGATGAACTCTGTGCTTTGTCGTTCTGGGTTTGATCAACTCATCTCCATGATTGATCGGCTCGCCATCAGGTCGGTCGGTTGGGTGCCACCAGCCGATCGATTGGCTCCTCCAACCGATCGGTTCACTGGTCATTGTGCATCTCCTCAGATCACCACCCGCTCGTCTCGCTCCTTGAGCCAGTCGTCTAGAAATCCAACTGATCGGTTCACACCTTGAACCAATCGTCTCAGTTGTCATCAGGTTGTTCTCCGTTCTTTGACATAATAGGAAATAAAAAGTTCTATCATATTTACATTTGAATTGAGAAATCCCGAGTTACATTCATGGGGAGCAAAGGTAGGAAAGAAATCTCGAGTTATCTCGAGTTACATCAGGAATAAGGAGGTAGGGGATCGGTGCGCAGACCGATATGCAAGCAACCACATTCAACCATACACAGACATAGGGTTTATTGGCCATAACCATGCTATACATCCACCATAAACTCATTTAAGGGCGGCGCGTATTGAGTGCATTCATATTACATATCATATATGTATATTGGGATTTGTGGATTTAAGATTAGACATGCAAAAAGCCAATTTTATTTGTATCGTATGCAATAAATAAAGGCAACAAACCAAAATCGATCACATCAATATTCCTAAAGTATAGAGTAGTTAACCTGGCTCTGATACCACTGTAGGGTTTTAGGGGAGACACAGAAGGAAGCGGAAACAAAAAAAATATCTTCTCCCAAACCCAGAATAAAGGAATCGCGTCAACGTCTATACAGTAGGAAGGATGGTTTGTAGAGACATACCTTGTCCTGAGGCTTGCTCTGCGATATTACCTCACGGCTTGCGCAGTCTTCACCTCCAGTCTTAGACGGTGTCTGTGCAGCTCCTGGTCTCACCAGGACTATCAGGATTGACAACTATTCTCTGAGCAGAAGAAGTCTCCCGCCTCTAAAGTAGTCCACACGGACCACCTGGAACTCTGATCTCCTAGTCCTATAAGGAATCAGAAGGATTCATACCCTCCTATCAGCGTACTAGTCACTGACACACTCTCCTGTAACCAGTCGCTTTTTTGTAGTTGTCTTTCCCTTGTTATGCCTCCCTTATCGGGTAGCACTTGCTCGGGCTCTCTCAGTTACCACAACCAGAGAGAACGACAGCTTTGCAGAGCAACTGGTGTTCTGAGTTGTTGTTTTTGAGAAGCCCCCAATACCACTATATGTAGGAGGGTCATGGGACATGGTTCTCTATCCCGGACAATGCGGGATTAAAGTAGGACTAGAAGGATTCAAGATTTTCCACAAAACAACAAACTACTCCAGCTGAAACGATCGTTTTAAGCATGAACTGATCGGTTGGGGACCTGAGCCGATCGGTTCACACCGAAATTGATCGCTTGGGACCCCTGAGTCGATCGGTTCAAGCATGAGCTGATCGGTTTGTGGTCCTGGTCCAACTCGAATTGACTTTCATGTTTGTTTCCAACTAATCAAATATTAGTCCTTGTCCAAATCAAATTTGTACACATAAAACAAATATGTATTTGCAAAAAGAGTCTTCTGACTTTCCAAACGATCTTAGTTGGTCACATGAATTGACCGGTTCAACAATTGAGCCGATCGTTTCATTGACACAGGAGCCAATCAACTCACCACTTGAGCTGATCGGTTCATCAACCTGAGCCGATCGATTCAACCCTGTGAGCTAATCAGTTGGGACAGTAGACTGTGCAAATCAGTCAATTGCAGTTCCAATCAATCTGATACTCTTAATCATCTGGTCCAACACCTTGAACACTATGATTTTGAGCTATCAATTGATTAAGTGTTTAATTGAACTACTAAACTCCTTTAACAATCAATCTAAACACCCATTGTGGATAAACTCCTCTTCCATATTAAATCCTATGTGTGTGACCCTGCAGGCCCATTTCACGTTGGCAGTGAAAGTCCATAACACTTATGACTTCACAAGCAAAGAGTGGTGCCTAGTCGCACATTTGTGCTACCCAAGTGAAAAGGAAATTTGGAGAACAACTTTCAATCCAACAATCCGTGAATGGTGTTACAGTGAATGTATAATTCCTTTGTCACTAATATCCCGAATGAACTCAAGGCATGGAACAGTCATCCTGTCAACGTTCATTCACTTTCTTGATCTCACAGTAGACTGGAGGAGATATGTATGACATCAATATCACATATTGATTCATACATGTGTGTGCACGCCTATCTCAATCCTACTCATCAAGTGGCCATGGATATCAAACTCCCTTAGGAGGGACAAATCCCATATCTATCACTCACCCCTCAAAAGCCCCATGTGTCAAAGCCACCCAATCATCACCTTTATAACAACCCATGTTTCAGGACTGTGTTTGATGATTTCAAAGTGTACCCAACAACATGTGTTGAGTGTAGTGATTTCAGGTCAAAGAATCACACTCACCACCATCACTGTGAGAACTGACTGTGACTACCATGTCATGGTTCCATATGTCAAACTCACGGTGGGTATGTCCGGTACACTTGTTCTCTACCAAGTACCTATTTTTTTGGTTTGATATCTCCATATCATGACTAATGAGATTTTGTCATCAACCAACACCACAATCTAGTCTTGTGTGTCATTGTTGTCTATCTACCTTCCACAATGACATCTGAATAGGGACATAATAAGAATTTACAAATTCTTAGCATTCGTATGATCTCATCGTTCAGGTCCTCAACCTGAAAGCATACATCATTGAGTACTGTCATTCTCTAGAGATTCAATCTGTTCTATCATTATCTCATATGACTGAACTAGAAAGAATTGGAAGCTTGCCTTTGATGTTTATCAAATCAATCTTAATGTATCCCACCAATCATCCCATGATTGGCTCTCAGGGCATACATACCAACAGTTAAGACCATCACATTATTCATAGTAAGGTTATCATCATCATTCCATGCCTTAAACAAGGCTCAAAAGATCATTAGCACATATGTGTCCATAGATACTAACATGGCAAGGCAGTATGATATTCAAATAGTACTACAATGTGGTTTCAACACAAGAAGTGTGTAATTCATTATCACATTAATCATTCAAAAGGTCTGATTATAACCAATCAACATCATATAATTACACTAAGGTTAGGTATAACAAGCTAGAACTCATGGGAGTTACACATCCACTTATTATAGTGATTAATAAAATATAACTATGTGATGGCAAAGGTAAGACTACAAATTAATGGTATTGAACCATCGAATTATCATCACTAGGACCCACATATAATACCATGTGATTTATTCTAATCCATTGGATGTTAAAGCATCCAATATTATTCATTTAATCAGGTTCATTGTTCAAGGTTATCAATTGAAGTATAGGTCTAACCATTAGATCAATATCAATTGAACCAAGGAACCATTGGTTCAAGGTTTAGTAAAATCTACAATTACATTTTTAACTCATCATACAAATTTATGACCTGACCCACCATTGATTGTGATCACTAGGTCACCATTGGTTGTTAGATCAGTAATACATTTAGTTAACACCATCAAATATTAAGCTAATGTCATCATCGATCGATAACATCATTGGAATACTTCGTAAATGATAATTAAACGTCTAATTGAGAAAAAACCTAACCTAAGGGGGTGACCATAGGTTGTCACCATAAATTTGACACCCTTGATCATGAACATAAGTTGCCAAGATAGAAACACCATTGGTTGTTGAATGGTATGACCATCGGTTGTGTGATAGGGAAGGAAATAGCTTGACAACCCTAATTTGAACCATCAATTGTTTTGTGCTTAGCACCATAGGTTGTTGCTATCAATATGTCCCAGATCATGTTACACCTTAGAAAGGTCGTATACATGTTTAAAAGTTCATATAGAACTGTAACAAAATAGGGAACACCACAAAATTCGTAATTATAAACAAACATGGTTTCTCTATGCTTAATTCAACACATTAAGGCATAAACATGAACTAACAAACTTCTAGTAAGCAATATAAGTGAAGAATGTTATATAACTCACTTCTATATAGTATTTCAGATCCCAAACAGAAAGAATCTTGAGCAAATAGGGCAATAAAACCTTGGATTCAGATCTGAACTTGGCCAAATAAGCACTTCTCTCCACAAGGAAGCAAAACCCTAGAAAAAGAAACAAGAATGATAGATTTTTGAGTTAAAGAGCCACTTTCACCATGGAATAGTAGGGTTCCGACCTGGAGGAAGGTCTAAGGAAGGATAAGAGCAAGAAAAATGGAGAAGGAAGGAAGAAACAACTTTCCTGGGTCGAAATCCCTAAAAGATGACCTTGGAAACCCTAGGTGGGCTAGATGGAGCTCTAGGAGACCTTCTTCTCCAAAAAGGGGTTGTCTTCTACCTTAGAGCACTTGGTTCCACAGAAAAACAGAGTGGAGTCATTTCTCCAGGTTATAGGAAAGAAAAAGCAATCATAGTTTTGTATTTGGGCAAGGAAGAGGTAAATATAGCCCATGGATAAGGATGGAAGCAAGCATGAGGTGTAAAAGTAGCTTTCCCATGTGTCTATGGCCTTAAACTATTAATAATATACAAGAACACACACAAGAAGCTCCACAACCATACTTATATATCTGGTTATCTTTCCTTTGTCGAAATTCCCAGCCAATCACATAATTCACTAGTTGATAGCTACTAAAGGTAGCTCATCCGTGAAGGGGTAAACCCTAAAATACCCTTAGAGAAAACACCTTCAAACAATGGCTCAACTAGGAGACCCATGGCTCAAAATACTCAAGAATGATAATATAACATCTAAGAAACATAATGTATGTGAAAAATTGCAAAGAAAACCCCTCAATTGGGTAAATTGCATAAAAGTCCAAAATGTACAAAAAATTGCATAACTTGCTCAAATAGTGTCCGAATTGGACCAAATTTAAAATTTAAGATTGCCTTATGATTTAAAAACATTTTAAAATGTTATATTATGATTCTAAGCATTCAATTATGGTAATTAATCTCATTCAACTCATTAAGAAATATCAGGGGCCTTACATTTACCCTAGCCCTACGTGGCATAAAAAGATAACAAAAGGTTATGGAAGGTAGTGGAGTGTTATTACTTAGGAGCAGTCATCATTTTATTTTCTTTTCTTGTATTGATATGTTATTACATAGAGACATCCCTTATTTCTTTTATTCTTTTCCTTTTCCCTATATTTTAGGAGGCCATGTAGTGATAAGAGTAAAGCGGGGGGCATAGATATGACCACTCCAACCATTTTAGAGTGTGGTCAAGGCTGATATGTGAACCATTGAGATCCTTTCATGAGGAAGAGAGGTAAGAATATGATAGAAGAAATGTCAGGTCAAATGAGGGGTTACAAGTAGTGGGAATTCATGTATGATATCACTCAAGCAAGATAATTCATATAACATATACCAAATAAACAAACTATGCATAAAAAAACAATAGGGCAGATCACACTTTTTCACATGAAACAAGTAATCTCAAATGTTTAAGGCTTGCAAGATTCATACTTTTATGAAAACAATCAATTACCAGTGAGAGGCTTAGAGCACATGCAATATTCCACTATGGATCTCATTTAACAAAAAATATCATAATGAATTTGGATTATCCCAAATATAATCATTCTCATCACAATAAGTAGAGATTTTTTTGAAACACACCATTAGACAAATAGATTTAAATTTTGGAAAAATTGGCCAAAATGGTGGCATATTGCATTCAACCACATCTAATCCTACATTTAGGGAATGAAAATCATATAAGAAGAAAATCCTAGCTACAACACACACAAATTACCAAAACCAACATGAAATGCAATGCATAAGATGAAATGGCAAAACAAAAAATTTGAAAAATCACTCAAAAATTACATGAGATTGAACTACATGACATTCATTTATGCAAGCAAAAACAAATTTACACTAGATAGATTGGTGCCAACATTCAGTCAAAAACAAGTGAAAATGGTCAAATAAGTATGATTAAAATGAGACTAGTAAAAAGGATCTACCACCTTACAACCCTAAACTTTTTAATGTTGTCTTCAACATGAAACTAAAGCTTAGGTGTGATAGGGTAGGCATCACTGCTTCTCTGGTAGATCTTACAGTGGGTCTCCCTATGGTGGTGGCCCTACCTATAGAGAAGGATGATGGTTGTAATTGCCCCAGTAGTCTGCTATGACTCTTGATATCTAGAAATAGCCCCCAGGAATCTTCCCCCAACTGGGGGTTCCTTTGCACCTGTGCATGCTAGTAGTGATCTATGAGGTTAATTGGTGGTGCATTTGATGCTTATCTAACCACATTGCATGTTGTGTCTATTGAATGTTCTCTAGCTATCCCATTATGGTGGAAATGCCATAGGTTTTTGCTAGAGGTTGGTGTTATGATGATGTTGCTTCATCTCCCCTCCTCACCAGTGCATCTCTCTTTACTTCTAATCCCATTGTTGCTCCTATACATTAGTTTCTCTAGCCCCTTCAGGTAAATCAACAACAACATCTCTAAAGTTTTCCCTAGGTCTCTCACTTTCCCTTTGAGTTGTAAAAATGATTCAACATAGGGCCCTAGTTGTCCCATGAGTTGGTTGGTGTAATATGGGAGTTATAGAGTGATTCATGGATAAGGACGATTGTCATTATAAATTATCTTCTTGTCAACAACATAAATCATTTGGGAGCGCACCAAATAATTCAAATTCACAAATTTCGCCCCCATTACCTTGGTAAGCCCTGTCAAGTCATGTCTTGGGGCTAGGGCTATTGAGATCATGATTTTTTCGCATGACAAAGGGATTTTTACTCTTGGACATGGTTGACCTTATATAATATATTAAAAACACCCCTAGGTTGATATATTTTGCTTTTATCACCCAACCAAAGGCAAAAAGATCCTCCTGTGAGAAAATCCTCTGATTGTCATACCTGGCAACAATTGTATTTGTAATGACTTTTTATAAGTACCTCATAAAGGGATTATGGATTCCACTTGTTTTTTTACTTTCCCGCTGTGAAGATTGTTTGCTCGGTTATCTTTTCCCACATCATTGCATATTTTTTATTTGAGTTTTTCTCAGTGTAACCCTTGTTTAGATTTTCTTCTTCCTCAGGGCTAGAGGAAAAGATGATGCTGAGTTGGGAGGCTGTGAGCACATGGATCCCATTTTTCATTCCAAAATGGATGGCATCTTCTTCTTTATTCTTGATCTTCTCTAGTGTGGTGAAGAAATGTCGTGATAACTCAATATAGGTATATTGTGAAATGATGAGCACCTTGAAGAACCTACAAGATTTTAAGTATTCTTCGATTATGAAATTGATACCTCATGCTTTTATTGTGGCCCAACATGCATAACGGGTTGCAATCACCCTCATGTTCATATATTTTGAGTAAAGGGGCTTTAGGGGAATCTTTCTTTTGTACCCCTTCATGTAGGAAACACCCTTAAGAGCCTTACCAAGACTCCTCATTCCTCTACCTATAATGTCATGAGAATGTCAAGTGGCTCGGGCCATAGCTCCTCTTCCTTAGTGTCTTCTTCCTCCTCTTATTCCTTATATGTGTGGGATCCTGAGCTAGTGTCCAAATTCAGCGACATCTTCTCATCATATTGTTCTTCTTGATAATCTTCAACATCATCAATAAGCATCTACCATCGGCTTGTGAATATGGTAGTGGTCTATTCATTATCGAGGATGTGGAGTGACGTGTCGACGTAGGATGTGGTGGAGCACATAAGGAAGATGGGACAACAATGCCCTTGCATCATGGTGGACATGTGGTGACCTTCATCTCTGAACAATGAATCAAGGCATTACCATTTACATCGGATGCCTCCTTCTATACTTCATTATATGTGGCATCTGAGGTATGGTGGTTGGACGTCGAGTGGAGACAATAGCTAGTCGCAGATGTTGAACACTGAAGAGCACTGAAGATGGAGTTAGAGGGAGATGGAGTAGGGTTGTGTGAGGGGATAGGGATATTGGTATAGACATGTTTGATGTGCACCCTCCCCCTTGTAATGTCTTCAAGAATTCTTTGAAACCCCTTCTTAATCACTTTCCCTATTTTCTTCATGTTGATGGAGGTTTTGATGGAAAAAGGGGGATGGGAACTAGGGTTTTCATATTTTTTTGAAATGAGATGGAATGGAGCTAGGGATATATATCTTGAGGTGGAAATGATGGGAAGAGGCATAGTGGAGGTAGGGAAGAGGTTGGGGAGCTTGATTATTTGAATAAAATTGGATGAGGTGGATCTCGAGCATGGGAGGTGTCGTCGGTCACTATAGCAATGCCACGGATGTGCGGGTTCATGAAAGAATGATCTAAGTCATGATGTTTTTGAAATAGAACCACATGTAAGTTGTGGGGTCAGCCCCACGACAATCGTGATGGGCGGCCATGCTCATGCTGATCTATCGGTGCCATGCCCATGGTGGCTACCACATCCTAGGTGGTTGGTTGGTTCCACACCCATGGTGGTTTCCGCAGTCTGGTGTCTATTTTCCTTCACTTCTTAATTTCACTAACTCCTTAATCATTTTGGCAATTTTCACCATGATTGTTCTGAAGTTCCATGGCCACTGTGGGTGTTATAGAAGCACATCTCCATATCAAACTTCACAAATCTTCATATTTTTCAACACAATTGATGAGTCATCATTTTTCACACATTTTATAGTTGTTGCTTCTCATTCTCTCACTCTCTCTGACCTATCACCCTATCACATTTTAAAATTTAGAAAGAAACTATTATACACAAGTTTGTGTGTTTATTTTGTTTTAAATGTCTAAAAACAAACAAAAAATATCAAAATTGAAGGTTGGGTGCAAAAGATCCCAAACCTACATAAGTCATCTCCCACTAGTACTAAGTTTTATGCCTTCACCATGGCTTCTTGAATCTGGGATCACTCAATCTCTTGGGAACTTGAAAGCATCATTGTAGTAAATGTCCTTCTCATATGTATTTAAGCACATATCTTCAAAAATCGTAATATCTTCAACCAACATGACAATATAGAAACTTTGATTGGCGTTGTCCAACCCAATTTCAACAACAACCTTTAACCGTTGTTTGTTGATCACAACCTCCTTTTCAGTTTCTTTTTCATTGGCCACTATAGCATCAGATGGATACACGTGCTTGACTTGGTATGGTCCTTCCCACCTTGATCTTAGCTTTAGAGGGAAGAGTTTCATCCTTGATTTATAGAACCATACTCATTGTTCGGGCACACATGATTTCTTTTTTATTAACTTTTTGTCCAAGAACTTAATCCTCTCCTTATATATCTTAGATAACTCATAGGCCTTGTGCCTCATTTCCTCCAATTCATGGGGATACAACTTTCTCCTAATCTCAGCGGTGCCCATATCCATATCCATATACTTTAGGGCCCATAACACCTTGAGTTGAAGTTCAATAGGTAGATGGTAGCTTTTCCTACATATGAACTTGAATGGTGTGGTGTAAATCAGGGCCTTATATGTTGTCATATATGCTCACAAACCTTCATTGAGTCATAGAGACAATCCTTACAATCCATTCTCACTTCTTCTCTAGGATGAGATTTATCACCTGATTGGCCAACTCAACTTGACCACTAGTTTGAGGGTGGTAAGGGGTATCCACACAATGATTTATGTCGTGCCTTTTCAACAAACTTTAAAAGGTTCTATGGATGAAATGACTTCCACCATCACTAATCATATCTTTTGATACACCAAACTAGCTAAAGATGTTTGATTTGACAAACTCACACACCACCTTGTGGCTATTTGTTCTTGTCACAAATTATTCAACACACTTGGAGACATAGTCTATGGTCACCAAGATGATCATATACCCCAAAGAAAGGGGGAAATGACCCATAAAGTCAATATCCCAACCATCAAACACCTCTACTACAAGAATAGGAGATAGAGGCATCATGTCCTTCTTTGAGATAGTGATCACTTTTGGGCACTTCAAGCAAGTTTTGCAATTTTCATGTGAATCCTTGAACAAGGCTAACCAGTAGAAACCACATTGGAGAACTTTTGCGGCTGTCCATTTTCCACCAAAATGCCCTCCACATAGGTCAGAATGGCACATGGAGAGAATATCATGTTGCTCACTTTCCGTAATGCACCTCCTTATGAGTTGATTGGAGCAATATTTAAAGAGATGTGGGTCATCCCACACATAGTTCTTCACCATAGCAAATAGCCTTCTACTTTCCTCCTTAGTCCATGTGCTTGGTGTAGGGAAATAGAGCGACAAAATAGGCAGCGGAAACAAAAACAATATTGCCATATTCCTGATAAACCAGGTGATCACATTAACAACTATATAATAGATAGGATGGCTGCGAGGATATACATGGTCTTAGACCAAGTCTAGCAACATATTCCTTATCATTGTAGATGTACAACTATCTTCTAGTTTCACTAGGACTCATCTGCAACTTCTCCATGGATAGCAAACTCAAATTTGGTCGTCTCCAACAGCTCCTCTTACCACAGATTCCCGACTCACATTGTCCTCCTAGTAGTAGACAACAGCCTCCCGCCTCTAGAGTAGTCCACACAGACCATTGAGAACTCCACATCATGCTACCAGAACCAACATGAAGGAGTTGTCCACTTCTTTCGATGTACTAGTTGTTGACATGCTCTCCCACAACTTATCCTCAGTTGTTCTTTCCCTTGTTATCCCTCTTTTTAACGGGTAGGACCTACTTAGGCTCTCTATTGGTTACCACAACTAGGGAGGACAACAATTGTTAGAGCAACTGATTCTCAATTGTGTGTCTTGGGAATCCCCCACTACCCCTCTATTTATAGTAGAATCAAGGGTCAGGGTTCCCAATCGGTGTAGGAGTAGAAGGGTCCATAATCATGAATCTTCTAGAACCTACAAACTGTAAAATTGTCATCTCACATAGCAAAATGGTTGCCTCATGAGTGAACTGGTCATCTCGCTTAGTGAGATGGTCATTTCCTGCAGTTTCCTATTTATAATTGAATTCACAATTTGTTTCCAATTAATGTCCAACATTAATACTTGTACCAATCGAATTGAACAAGTGAAACGATTCAATTGTTCTCATGATTCGGGAAAATCACTAGAAACTTCAGTTGGCTTGATCGAGATGACCGGTTCACTAGGTGAACCGGTCGTCTTGCCAACCTGAGCCGATCAGTTCACCCAATGAGTCGATCGGTTGGTGTCCTGAGTCATGCAAAAATTAGTCAATTCAATTTTCAGACAACCTTGCATTTTAATCAATTAGTTCAACACTTGAACTTGATAGTTCTGAGTCCAGACAATTTATCTTTTGTTTAATTGAATACCTAAAAACCTTTAGCAATCAAATTAAACATCATTCATGAATATACTCCTTTAATCCAAGCGTATCCTATGTGTGTGATGTTGGCAATGAATGTCCATAACTAATTATAACATCACAAGAAAAGAGTGGTTCCTAGTCACACATCATTTCTATCTAAGTAATTGGGAATGTTGGAGAATAAATTCAACCTATAATATGTGATTACTCTTATAATGATCGTATAGTTCCTTTGTCTTTGATATCGAGATTAAACTCGAGGCATGGAATCATCATCCTCTTAATGTTCAATCTATGTTCCTTGAACTAGAGCAGACTAATTGATATGTGTGTGAGTTCACATATCATATATTAAATCACATGAGTACGGTCGTAGATTTCTCAGTCTTGCTTATAAAGAGGCCCAGGATATCGAACTCCTATAGAGGGACAAATCCCATCTACATCACTCACACTCAAATCCCCATGTATTGCAACTACCTAATCATCACCGTTATGGCAACCCTTATTTTAGAATTATGTTTGATGATGTCAAAGTATATAGAACAACATGTGATGAATGTAGTGACTTTAGATCTAAGAACTACAATCATGACTATCACTATGAGAGATAATTCTGACTACCATTCTATGGTCTCCATGTATCACTCTCATGGTGGGTCTATCTGATACACTATTCTCTAACATGTACCTATGTGAGTGACTTGATATCATATATCATGACTAATGAGATTTTGTCATCATTCAACACACACTCTAATCTTATGTATTACTGTCATTTATTTTTCTTCCATAGTAATATATGACTAGGGACATAACAAGAATGTATATGCATATTCTTAACATTCATATGATCTCATCGTTTAAGTCATGTACTTGCAAACATATATCATTTTTTTGGTAATGAAGCTCTTGTTTTAGTATTTTTGTATTTTTGTATTTACATAGAAGTCTCTAACAAGAAACTATACAGTAGAAGAGGGGAAAAATATACAGAAAAAGGTTTTCTACAACAAAAAGAAAGCTCAAGGGAACCTATAAAGGTCAGACCGGGAGCACCACCAAGAAAGACATCTACCAGCCAACAATAAAAGACTAAACATAAATCAACCACCTTCAAGAAGAGTAACATTTTTCATTATCATCTCCCAAACATTCCTCCATTATTTCCCTGTGAAGGTGTACTCTGGCATTTCTTTCTCCACACATAGCAATGAGATGACTTCTTCTATCACTGCAATGCACAAGGTCAGAAGCATTAGCAGGGCAGAGCGGAAGGCCATCCTCAGTAGTTTCCCTCCATACCTGAGCAGAGTCAGGACAAGTGAACATGTAGTGATTGAAATCTTCTTCACTGTCCTCGCAGAGAAATCAATGATATGGAGTACTAAACCCCATTTTCCTAACATAGTTAGTGGTCAGTAGTCTACCTACAACAAATATTATTATTTACGACATAATTTCCTGACATTTTTAAGTGAAATGCCAGATATATAATTGGGTGGTGCATGACTCGCGGGTCTGGAAACACATTTCTGGTAGGCTTTGGCATTTCTGCCAAATTTTGTCACCCTCTAGATGAGGGTTGTTGGTTACGAAACAAACTATATCCCATATTCCAGCCAAATCCCCTTTCCACTCACAAACCATCGTCTTCTTGGTGCGGCCAAACCCACCCTTTAATCACCCTCCCAATCTCATGCTTCTCTATCTCTCGATGAAAATTGCCAACAATCCAAGTGTTTCTTCAAATCTTGACCAGTGATGGGATTCATTTCGTTTTCCTAGATGCCACTCGACTGGTACCAAGACAACTTGACTAGGATGAGATTTATCACCTGATTGGCCAACTCAACTTGACCACTAGTTTGAGGGTGGTAAGGGGTATCCACACAATGATTTATGTCGTGCCTTTTCAACAAACTTTAAAAGGTTCTATGGATGAAATGACTTCCACCATCACTAATCATATCTTTTGATACACCAAACTAGCTAAAGATGTTTGATTTGACAAACTCACACACCACCTTGTGGCTATTTGTTCTTGTCACAAATTATTCAACACACTTGGAGACATAGTCTATGGTCACCAAGATGATCATATACCCCAAAGAAAGGGGGAAATGACCCATAAAGTCAATATCCCAACCATCAAAAACCTCTACTACAAGAATAGGAGATAGAGGCATCATGTCCTTCTTTGAGATAGTGATCACTTTTTGGCACTTCAAGCGAGTTTTGCAATTTTCATGTGAATCCTTGAACAAGGATAACCAGTAGAAACCACATTGGAGAACTTTTGCGGCTGTCCATTTTCCACCAAAATGCCCTCCACATAGGTCGGAATGGCACATGGAGAGAATATCATGTTGCTCACTTTCCGTAATGCACCTCCTTATGAGTTGATTGGAGCAATATTTAAAGAGATGTGGGTCATCCCACACATAGTTCTTCACCATAGCAAATAGCCTTCTACTTTCCTCCTTAGTCCATGTGCTTGGTGTAGGGAAATAGAGCGACAAAATAGGCAGCGGAAACAAAAAAAAATATTGCCATATTCCTGATAAACCAGGTGATCACATTAACAACTATATAATAGAAAGGATGGCTGCGAGGATATACATGGTCTTAGACCAAGTCTAGCAACATATTCCTTATCATTGTAGATGTACAACTATGTTCTAGTTTCACTAGGACTCATCTGCAACTTCTCCATGGATAGCAAACTCAAATTTGGTCGTCTCCAACAACTCCTCTTACCACAGACTCCCGACTCACATTGTCCTCCTAGTAGTAGACAACAGCCTCCCGCCTCTAGAGTAGTCCACACAGACCATTGAGAACTCCACATCATGCTACCAGAACCAACATGAAGGAGTTGTCCACTTCTTTCGATGTACTAGTTGTTGACATGCTCTCCCACAACTTATCCTCAGTTTTTCTTTCCCTTGTTATCCCTCTTTTTAACGGGTAGGACCTACTTAGGCTCTCTATTGGTTACCACAACTAGAGAGGACAACAATTGTTAGAGCAACTGATTCTCAATTGTGTGTCTTGGGAATCCCCCACTACCCCTCTATTTATAGTAGAATCAAGGGTCAGGGTTCCCAATCGGTGTAGGAGTAGAAGGGTCCAGAATCATGAATCTTCTAGAACCTACAAACTGTAAAATTGTCATCTCACATAGCAAAATGGTTGCCTCATGAGTGAACTGGTCATCTCGCTTAGTGAGATGGTCATTTCCTACAGTTTCCTATTTGTAATTGAATTCACAATTTGTTTCCAATTAATGTCCAACATTAATACTTGTACCAATCGAATTGAACAAGTGAAACGATTCAATTGTTCTCATGATTCGGGAAAATCACTAGAAACTTCAGTTGGCTTGATCGAGATGACCGGTTCACTAGGTGAACCGGTCGTCTTGCCAACCTGAGCTGATCAGTTCACCTAATGAGTCAATCGGTTGGTGTCCTGAGTCATGCAAAAATTAGTCAATTCAATTTTCAGTCAACCTTGCATTTTAATCAATTAGTTCAACACTTGAACTTGATAGTTCTGAGTCCAGACAATTTATCTTTTGTTTAATTGAATACCTAAACACCTTTAGCAATCAAATTAAACATCATTCATGAATATACTCCTTTAATCCAAGCATATCCTATGTGTGTGATGTTGGCAATGAATGTCCATAACTAATTATAACATCACAAGAAAAGAGTGGTTCCTAGTCACACATCATTTCTATCTAAGTAATTGGGAATGTTGGAGAATAACTTCAACCTATAATATGTGATTACTCTTATAATGATCGTATAGTTCCTTTGTCTTTGATATCGAGATTAAACTCGAGGCATGGAATCATCATCCTCTCAATGTTCAATCTATGTTCCTTGAACTAGAGCAGACTAATTGATATGTGTGTGAGTTCACATATCATATATTAATCACATGAGTACGGTCGTAGATTTCTCAGTCTTGCTTATAAAGAGGCCCAGGATATCGAACTCCTATAGAGGGACAAATCCCATC
This sequence comes from Alisma plantago-aquatica, assembly GCA_963693085.1. Classification (NCBI taxonomy): domain Eukaryota; kingdom Viridiplantae; phylum Streptophyta; class Magnoliopsida; order Alismatales; family Alismataceae; genus Alisma; species Alisma plantago-aquatica. The sequence goes on from OY856413.1 coordinate 418,364,961, forward strand.
TACATCACTCACACTCAAATCCCCATGTATTGCAACTACCTAATCATCACCGTTATGGCAACCCTTATTTTAGAATTATGTTTGATGATGTCAAAGTATATAGAACAACATGTGATGAATGTAGTGACTTTAGATCTAAGAACTACAATCATGACTATCATTATGAGAGATAATTCTGACTACCATTCTATGGTCTCCATGTATCACTCTCATGGTGGGTCTATCTGATACACTATTCTCTAACATGTACCTATGTGAGTGACTTGATATCATATATCATGACTAATGAGATTTTGTCATCATTCAACACACACTCTAATCTTATGTATTACTGTCATTTCTTTTTCTTCCACAGTAATATATGACTAGGGACATAACAAGAATGTATATGCATATTCTTAACATTCATATGATCTCATCGTTTAAGTCATGTACTTGCAAACATATATCGTTTTTTTGGTAATGAAGCTCTCGTTTTAGTATTTTTGTATTTACATAGCAGTCTCTAACAAGAAACTATACAGTAGAAGAGGGGAAAATATATAGAAAAAGGTTTTCTACAACAAAAAGAAAGCTCAAGGGAACCTATAAAGGTCAGACCGGGAGCACCACCAAGAAAGACATCTACCAGCCAACAATAAAAGACTAAACATCAATCAACCACCTTCAAGAAGAGTAACATTTTTCATTATCATCTCCCAAACATTCCTCCATTATTTCCCTGTGAAGGTGTACTCTGGCATTTCTTTCTCCACACATAGGAATGAGATGACTTCTTCTATCACTGCAATGCACAAGGTCAGAAGCACTAGCAGGGCAGAGCGGAAGGCCATCCTCAGTAGTTTCCCTCCATACCTGAGCAGAGTCAGGACAAGTGAACATGTAGTGATTGAAATCTTCTTCACTGTCCTCGCAGAGAAATCAATGAGATGGAGTACTAAACCCCATTTTCCTAACATAGTTAGTGGTCAGTAGTCTACCTACAACAAATATTATTATTTACGACATAATTTCCTGACATTTTTAAGTGAAATGCCAGATATATAATTGGGTGGTGCATGACTCGCGGGTCTGGAAACACATTTCTGGCAGGCTTTGGTATTTCTGCCAAATTTTGTCACCCTCTAGATGAGGGTTGTTGGTTACGAAACAAACTATATTCCATATTCCAGCCAAATCCCCTTTCCACTCACAAACCATCGTCTTCTTGGTGCGGCCAAACCCACCCTCTAATCACCCTCCGAATCTCATGCTTCTCTATCTCTCAATGAAAATTGCCAACAATCCAAGTGTTTCTTCAAATCTTGACCAATGATGGGATTCATTTCGTTTTCCTAGATGCCACTCGACTGGTACCAAGACAAAATCCTCTAGTGCAGTTTTTGTCCAACCAATCTGACGCCGGAGTCCTCATTTTGGAGAAGGTTTAAGAAACTCAATCATGTTTGTACTAATTATCAAAATCAAACTGCTCGTCTTAGGGCCAGTTTGGTTCTGTGCAGTTCTACTGTACATGAGAAATAAAAAAATAGGAAACAAAAAACACAAAATTAAACTCCAACTACAGTCATTTGGTTGAATGTGTTTTCAGTACAATACTTTAGTTTGTTTTTATTTGGTTAGGCATACTGTATGGCTGTATTCAGTTTTGCTACTAGAATTTGCATTCTTCTCACCTGACCACACAAGCTAATGGCCGCACAAGCAATCATGGACTTGCAACCGCGCACTATTTTCATGCGGTTGATTTTCCTTGAATTTGTATAGAATGGAAAAGGACCATGTGGTTTAATTTCAACTGACGAGTTTGAGCTTCACTGAACCAAACGACAAGAAAACAAACTACAGTGCAGTTGCAGCCACACGAGTTAGTTTTCATTCCAACTAGACAGGCCCTTATACATATTTTCATATTTGGACCAATCTGGTATACAATAGATACTCTTGTGTAATTTGTATTGAAGCAGCACCCTATGTGGGTGGCCAAGATAGGAACATGATGTAGAGAATAGAGAAATGAACAACCTGTGTGGATCGAAAACTCTAGTCATAGATATGTGATTTTGTGGGTGTGAAGAAGGCAATCATAGGCTATCGTGCAGACCATTATAGAGAAACTAATGCCAAGAGAATAAGGTATCTCATTTAATTGATATTCTAGTATCTATCAATTTCATCTGAAATTCTTATTGTTCTATTAATGAGGGAGCGGTGGTCATGAGATGTAGCCCTTTGATCTTTATATTTAACTCATCTATTTTACTATGAGTGTCTATTTATGAAAATAATAGATGCCTGCGTCAGACCAAAACTTGTAAACTTACTAGCGCAGTTCATTGATAAAAGAATTTACTAAGTTGGACTATTGGAGTCTCGTACACACTCCTTGGTTTTCTAGGAAGCAAAATCAGAAAAGTAACAAGGACTTAGAATGATCAAATGTGGGAAATGTATGTGATATGTTTTATTGTATTGAATGCATCCATTGAACTAATAATTCTATCTGAGACACGGCTTGATGCAATGGTATGTCTTCGGACTATATCAACATTTGCTTATACATAAGATCTCCAGTAGTGTCACTTAACTCTTGTATGGAGTATCCACCAACTAGGAGTTCTTAATTTATTTATATGATTTTACTGAGATGTATGAGCATTGATGAAACACAGTGAACTAAAGAGCACGAAAGGCATTAGTTATGAACATATGGCACTACCAATATATAATTGTTAGCTCTGTATACAAAACAACATATGCTACTGTTATGGAAAATCATGCCAATAATTCAAGCTGCTACTCATATATAAAGGTCAAATAAAAGTAGTAGATGATGAAAATAACTCATTTACAGAGCTTATTACAACATGTTACTATATTAATCTACTCTTATCAAAGTGCAAGGTCTAATTGTAACCATATACCGGTGTCTAACTTAAACTACAAACTCTGTCTCTCTAGTCTTCTAAGGACATTAGAAAATACATATTCTTTAAATTAAAAATACATATGCATGGATAGAAATGAATAGGATGTTCATCAAATGATACTATGAAATAGGTGAAATATTATTTGTTATGCTTGCTTATTTTGATTATTCTTTATCATCTATTAATGTATAAATGACATTGGTCCTTCCTGGTTAAATGTGGCCAAATTTATGTGCTCTATTAAGGACGAGATATGCAATACGCGTTGCCCTTGATCATACATTATTCCATGGAAATTAAAACTTATTCCATTTACACTAAAACATTGTGTTCTCCGCTCTTGTATTGATTATTCTAAATGCTCATATTGTGTGTCTGTTAGTAACCTAATGGACAAATATACTTCAATGAAAGTTATGGTCAAAACTCACAAACAAGGGATTATAAATCTTTCTACATAGTTGACAAACACATCATTTGCAGAATATGTTTGAAATTGATATAAATTCGTCAAACTACATAAAAAATCACTTACTTGGAACAATATGATAAAATTTATAATTCAACTACTAGAAAAAAGGAATGGTATCACTCCAACAAGCTGGAAATCTTGGATTTTGTTTTCTAAAAGCCTAAACATCCACCTCTGTCATATTTTGGCACTGATCCCTTCTCAGTCTTCCCATAAAACCTCAAGATTCTACTTCCTTTTCACCTACAGTTTGAACCATAGAACCACATTTACCTTTTGTCCTCTTCAATCAACGCGGTGAGATACAAAACCCCTTTTCAACATTACCATGAATGTCATGTCCCCTCCACCATTTGCCCCCCCAGTGAGGTTTTGAATGAGACCCAATATGTGATGTTGTAGAGACATTTGAGGGTACTACATGGGAATCCTTTGATGCTATGGATTGAGAAGTCTTCCATATGCAATGTTGGCAAGTTGATACTAGCTTGTGGTAAGATAATTATACATTAATGCATTAGAATGTTGTCATCTATGCAGTGCCCCTGCCAACTTTTAGTGTTCAGTTGGTAATGAAGGATGATTTTCTTAGGATGTTGTCAAGTATCACACATCTTGAAGGAGGGCTGCATTTTAAAGAAACTTTTCAAGGATAGAGCACTGGGGAAGGAGAGGATTTCTTCAAGAAGCAATCTATGAAATTAATGTGTGCAATAACCACTGTCTTTCCCTAGTGGAACTCATCATGTAGCTTGTGCCCACATAATGACTACAAAGGCCATGTCAACGCCAAATCCTTTGTGGTCATCGATGATGACCACCCATTCTTGTTAGATGATCCAACTAAGGAAGAGGCCCTTAGGACCATCCTAAGGCTTCCTACCTTGTATATGTGGTACTACAACATTGGAGAAAAAGGTGTCGGGGACGTCCTCTCCATTATTAGCTCCCTTTGATTCCATTGACATCTATGGTATGTCATGACCAAAAACCTCTAGCCTAAGGCCAAAACCTGACCTTCTCATCACTGCTGAAAACCCACCCCTTTTTAGACATAAGACCAGGTCAAGTCGTGTTGATCAAATACCAACAAGGCTGGAATCAGTTGTTCCTCCATGCACCCATTGTGTGTGACTGACATCGTGGCACGTCGATCAGCTATTGTAGGATCCTAAGAAGGGATAAGTCCAACTTCACATTTCACATTCATTAGGGGAGTACCTCGAAAGACTTCTAGAACAACAAGAAGGATGCCTCAACAAATACTAGACCCTTAACTCACCATTAGACAACTACCTAGTGCTCATCATCGCTACCCACATCTATCTATTTTGGCTAAATGCTTGCACCCTACATTGGCCCAGTACTCCCCTACTGCTCCATTACCTCTACCCAAAATATAGCTTCTATTACATCTGTAGTTGTCTTGTTGTTACTACATGTTGAATGTTTAGTGGTGTTGCTCAACCACCTCCATTTAGAAATCATCTTGAACCTTGCATGTATCTACATGATTCATGACACATATTTTCCTTAAAAATCATTATAGACCTTTTGAGCCCGAATACCGCCCAATAGTACTGCAATCGATTTTTAAAGGGACTCCCTAGTCCCTACCATTATCCACCTACTACCACTCTCTTATTCTCTATGGTGTGTGTGAGGAGGGTATTCAGAGGAGAAATAAGATCAGTCATGCTTCAACTTTAGAGGAATGTTAGAGTTATTCATTATTCATGCTCTATCTTAAGGGGGAGTTTTAGAGTAATCCATTATCTACAATTATATCAATATGCCTAAATATGTTTTCCCCATTATAATTTAGTCCCAAGATGAGTGTGATTTTGTCTAAAAGAATCAATTTAACTATCCATTTTATTTTCCACATATTGCATCTAAATGTTTCTTAATATAGAACGACATATAGGCACATTTATAGGTGTATAGGTAGGAACTAGCAAGGTTTGTAAGTGAATGAGGCGTAATAAGCATTTTTGTCTTTGTGTTATGAGACATTAGCCACAATGCATTGAGGTATAGGCCTCAAAATATGTGTGATGTGCTCATTAATAAATGATGTATACATACATATACATATTTATATGTAGTATATGTGTGTATATGTGTTATATATACAATGATGTGTATTTATGATGGTGTGTGTATAATATGTATGTATAGGAAAAAAACAAAATTGAAATGAAATATTTTCCTATGTTAAAAAGGATAAATTGGGATTAAGAGAAAAATAATAACAAAAACCACCAACATAATAAAATGAATTTGTAGCAAGCATTGAGATATAAATACCTTGTTCTAGTAGATCCAAATTCTTAACTGGATAAAACAAAAAAATATACAAATTTTGAGAAAAGGATCAGAGAAAGATGGATGTTTCTTGGCACAACATCACACCTCGCAATAAGGGTTGCACCATAGGAGTGTGAGAGACTCCTCTACAAATGCACCCTCAAGGACATTCAATTGGATTGTCTGTTGTCGTCACTTTTGTGAATAACCCAATTGGAGACATCTTTGTCTTTGAGTGTCCAGACTTGAGATCTATATGATGGAGGAGAAAAGAAGGAGAAGGGACATATATAAGAATTAGATGGAGGATGAGTGCCACCAAGTTCATTAAATGTGTTACTGTCAGAGAGGGGGTGGTGGGCTAGACCTGCACGATCATTTGTTACACCGGCAATAACTTCTCAATAATGTTTGTTCTTTTCCATCTTAATTTTCTGGACTCTGAAAGAAAGTGTTGTAATATATATGCATTGTTGCTTTTTAACTGTCTTGTTCTTTCCTCTCATTCTTATTACTAACATTTCTCCTTGTTTTTGGTATGTATTCTTATCTAAATAATTCCCACCTTTTTAATTCAACACCACAAAAAAATATTTTAAAAGTATAAAGTTTTATAGTTACATAGTAGATAATAAAGTCTTAAATCTTCTCATAGACTTACACACACCTTAATACCTTCTTCATATCATGTTTGACCATCCCCATTCAGAATTTTACATGTTTTTTAGGATGTAGCCATAGAGTCAAGGGATACACTTGTTTTTGTTCATGTAGAGATAGACAGTTCTGAATTTGTTTTGGTCATTTCTCAACAAAAAAATTATACTCTGAAATCATAAATATATGAAGAAACATGCAATTATATATAAGCAAGTAAAAAATTCATGTAGATGCAATATTTCATATACTATTTACTTAGTAAATTACAGATCTCAATTAGATTCTTGGCTTTTTAAACAACGTTCTGCAAGCATGCTTATGTGAACTAGAAGCAGATTATTTATTCTAAAAAGGACCTGTTCTAAAGAGTTATTTCATAATTTTTATTTCAATAGGAATTTGGAAAAGAAGATGAGCTCTGTAGTAGTTGCTTATTTTAAAGAATTGTTAGACTTTGGATTTGATAGGTAATCGAATGAAATAATGTTGATGATACCTATGGGAAATCATAACTTTAGGATACCTCTCAGTTGTAGCATGGTTTAAAGATTCATTTAGGTTTGAAATATATTTTAATTCAAATGGATCTATTTTCTATTTATTAATTAAATCATTGATAACTAATGTAGTTAGTTCTTGAAAGTGAGCACCAAGGACATTAGTAAACGTTTTGCATGAAAGTCATGCTCAAATGTTTATCATCTTGGAACCTAAAGAATGATTTGATTAATGAATGCACACCCGAAGTCCTCGACCAATCTCAAGTGTTTTCATAAAGTGATGTGGTGGACTAGGAGAGATAGGATGGAGGGGTGCAATGGAATAGGTGGGTTGTATGACATGTTTGAATCTGGTGCATGAGAAAAAACAAAATATTTTCTATATTGGTGACAATAGAGAAATTTATGGTTGGGGTAATATTAACAAATATGAATTGTGTTGTACAATTGTAAAATTGTTTGGTTGTTACTCAATATGGTTCTTTTACAAATCATATGGGCCACCTTATCCATAATATTTTCTAACATATTACCTAGGCATCACTAAGATACTCCACCACGTGCCTTATGGTTAACAATAGAGTGTTATCGAGGATATTTTTGTTGAGGGTCAGTATGTAACACTCGTGCCCACTGCCCAAGGCTCTAGTATAGTTTTAGGAATGCCGAATGGACCCACAGACCACTACTAGCCTTAACTGTGTTCTTTTTCCTCACTCATGTGCAAGTCGAGGTCAACTTCTCGACTAATCACCCATCCTAGTACTACTCCAAGTTGAGCATGCTTAACAATGGAGTTCTTTAGTGATGGGCTCCCCGAAAAGGAGGTGCACTTTGGTGATATGGGTAGTCCAATCATTCCTTTTAAGATCATGTTATCCAAGGTCTCAAATCCTGGGATGTTATAATCTCCCCCACTTATACTCTTGAAGTCCTCGTCAAGGCTCAACTATATGGCCTGATGATATTGCTCCATTTCAATGCAGACCCAGAATGGCCCATGGATACCCAGCTCCCGATCACAGAATACCAGCGCAAGGGTGGCTAACATCACTATAGACAATCTTTTCCAACTTGTCTGGACCGGACGTCCCAAGACTGGCATTCCACATGCCCATGTGGGCCCCACCTACTAGAGGAGAATTGACTCTGATACCATTTGTAACGCCCGGGCCCGCCACCCTAGGCTCTAGTAGAGTTTCAAGAATGACGACTGGCCCCAAAGACCACCACTAGCCTTAACTGTGTGCTTTAATCTCACTCACTGCAAGACAGGATCAACTTCTTGACTGGTCACCATCCTAGTACTACTCCAAGCTGACCACGCTTAACTATACAGTTCTTTAGTAATGTACTCTCGAAAAAGAGGTGTACCTTGGTGATATGGATAGTCCAATCATTCCTTTTAAGATCATGTTATCTGAGGCTTGAAATCCTAGGACATTACAATCTCACTGTACAGCTCAAGACTGGCAAGCCACATGCCCATGTGAGCCCCACCTACGGGAGGAGAATTGGCTCTGATACCATTTGTAACACTCGGGTCCACTGCCCAAGGCTCTAGTAGAGTTTCAGGATTGAGGACTAGCCCCATAGATCACCACTAGCCTTTACTGTGTGTTTTGTCCTCACTCGTGTGCAAGCCGGGGTCAACTTCCCAACTGGTCACCCATCCTAGTACTACTCCAAATTGATCACGCTTAACTATGGAGTTCTTTCGTGACAGACTTCTGAAAAAGGAGGTCTACCTTGGTGATATGGGTAGTCCAATCATTCTTTTTAAGATCATGTTATCCAAGGCCTAAAACGCTGGGATGTTACACAAGATATCAACTCTGTAAATGATTTTGTCTCCAGTTCTTCTTGTCGGTCAGTTTTCATTGACCCAGATCATCCATGAAGAAGACGAGCCACTATACGTGGGTGGGGCTACATTTGATATAAATATCCAATTGTATATGATGCTTGGACCTTTGGTTATTTTCGTTCTTTGTATTTGGTTCTTTATTGTTAACAAAAATGATCATCTTTTGAATTCAAGATCACTTGAATATGTTTTAGGTACAAAATGAGTGTTCTTTGCTTATTAATTTTGTTGTAGAAGTTGTCCGAATTTTATTTTTCTATAGAAATATTGATTATTGGGTCACACTACTTCATCCTTTCATTACATAATGTGAATGTGCTTTATTTTATTACAAGTATTATGGCCTTATATAAATGCAAGTTATACATCTATATAGTTAAATACATCATATATTTCGTACTAGATCCCCAAAAGTAAACCTCAAGATCAAACAACAAAAGAAGTATATTCAAGGGACAATTAATACAAATCTGAAAATTGGATATTAGTGATATTCCCTAAAAAAGAGGAGTTAGGACTCTAACATGGACAACAACCCTTAGTTAGTATACCATGACTTTAAAAATGAATTATATACCCTAATATAGGGTTGAAAACACACAAAAAGGCTCTAGATGCATTTAAGTCTAGGCGTAGACCAAGCAAACTCCCTTGGAGTGCCTTGTTATCTAGGCACGTGCTTTGACAAGTACGAAGACAAGTGCTTTATGTGCTTATGTTTTTTTCTACAGGAATTGTTACAGGTTACTTTTTTCCTTAGATATTTTTAAAGATCCATGAAATATTACAACACCTAAAAGTTACACCACCAAAACCACTATCATCATCTTCCTCAATCCTAGCCATGCCAGGTAGGTTTGGATTCATTTTTATTCAGTTCGTTTTGCCTTGAATATCAAATATTTGAGTTCCTTTAATTACACTTGGTTTGCCTACTATAAGCTAACATGACATTGTTAGACTGACTTCCTAAAACATAACCCAATATACAACTAAAATGAATCATTGTTTTAAGTAATATGATCATCTTTTGCACATTCATATGGCTATAGACTTATCCATTGTAAGTTGATCCTACACTAAAATTCTCTAAAGCATGTCCAAATATTTCTTTAATTTTTGATTTTTTCCAAAAGGCACAAACACCCACCACTAAGAATAGTTAATTAATGTGCTACACTGTGTGAGGCATAATGGCGGGTTTTCATCTCAGTGAGGCCTAGAGTAGCTTTGAGGTATGCATAAGCCTAAGAATATGTATAAGGAAATATTAAAAAATAAGTTTATACATACTTTTACTTGTATGTATACATATCTATGTCTATCCAGATTGTTTAAAAATATTATAGATATGTGTAAGTGTGTGGATAATGTAACTATGTATATAGTATATACATGCAAAATCAAAACAAAATAGGTTTTTACATAACATGGATAAATATCGATTAAGAACAATATTAATGATAAATATTACCAGAATAAAGCTAATATGTAGCACATTTATGAGATTCAATGTTTTTTATTTGATATTTATTTGTAATTTGGCAATAAAATTAGGGTAACATAATTTAAACATGTAGAGGGACCAACTTCTACTAAAAATTCTATTTGAAACACATCGATGGTAAATATAAAGGTAGAAAAAAAAAGATGAATGTAGGTTGATAAACTAAAACAAAGAATGACTATTAAATATTCCCTTAATGAGAGAGTAATATTTGACTTGAACCTATCTAAATAGAATCTTTTTGAAGAAAGTGTATGTAATAATCTCCAAGGTAGCTAACATAAGACATTATATTTTTAAATTGAGGCTTACACCTCAACTAGGCCTTATAATTTTAGGGCTTTAAGGAAAGTCTCAATATATTATAACAAAGCATAAGACTCAAGGTAGAAGTAGGATAGAAAGATAGAGTTCCAAGCTTATGTTGCGAATAAGTATATTTGGTGATGAGAATAAATCAATCTTTTCCATTAAGTAGCGGGTTTGTATCAATAAAAAACACTTACAATATCTCACTTCTTTGTTGCTAGGTAAGGACATTGGTTTTTTAAGATGTATTTGATGTTGATACATAGGTACACATATGTTCTTTGCTTTTCTTTAAAATTAGGAAGTTATCATAGCATTGCATGCATGAAAGGTAATTGTTTCTTGCATTAACTGAAGCAATGTAGTATTGTATTTGTATTTTTCTAAAGGAGGAAAAACAATTGATGCCAACAAAATGAACTGTGTTGGAAAATATTATATGTAATCAACCTTATAGTTGTGTGTATAAAAATATAATAAGACTTACTAATAGTTCCAACATAATTTATGACAATTTATTATGAAGTCTTGGTAAACAATAATGGTTGTTGACACCATGCCTCAGTTTTGCCAACAATAATTTCCCAATGAAAACCCCAACTTTTTCCAACTAGGTGGTGAATGAATCATTTTTTTCTCCCAAACTTCTCCTTCCACTATCCATGATTTCCATCTCCCCAGCAAATGCCTGGATCCCTCAATCCTTATAGTTCCTTCTCCTCCTTTTACCCCATCAAACCCTTATTAAGACACATTTAGGAAATCTAATGATGTGATTCGTTTGGAAGAAAATGAGTAGCTCAAGAACAACATGGACAATTTCTTATGGAAGGATAAATTCTTGTATCTAAGGAAAGGAACAAGAAGGACAAATGCCTTATGCCCATTACTTGACCTATAAGAAACATTATGGTTGGCAAGTTTTCAAGATTGATGTAATCAAGGACATGGGTGGTCAGAAGGGTCCTAATCCCATTATCTCTGATGATCAAGAAGTAACTTTTCACCTCTCATAATGATTACTCCCTTAGCAAGGATATTGGGAAGCACAGACACGGACACAGGCGTAGACACGGGACACACCAAGTTCAGAAAATATAGGACACAGACACGACAAATTTTCAATATTTATTGAAATTAACTATATATATTGATCAGAAATGCAAAATAAGAGCTTTGTTTGACAATCTAATTTCATTTAAGATAAAATCAGAAAATAAAACCAATTGACAATTTTATAACCACAACATTAAAACATCAAAGTAGAACATCCATAAAAGGGGTCATTTCATTTTTATGTCAGATACAAGTTATAAGAGAGACAGTTTCACTTCCATTCATATTCCATGTATAATACCCAAACATAACACTATTGGGGCTACACTTTGTCACGTATTGCATAGTTATTTTCACAAAAAGTTACAAGACAACTATTTGTCTTCACTTCCAATAATGCATAAAGTTGTCAAAATTTCAGAACAGGAATTCACTTCTCATGATGCACAAAGTTGCTAAATTTTAGAACAGGAATTCACTTCTAGTGATGCACTAAGTTTCTGAATTTCAAACTAGATATACATGGAGTCTATAAGTTAGTAGTATGTACTCTCAGTCATTGCACTTGTAGTCATGTACTAATAACAAAATAATATTCAGGTGAATTTTATTGTAACATTCCTGACCTGGGTTATGTGTTAACCCTAGATGTTTTTCCTAATAAGGTTTAGTATATACTTAATTAAATCTTGGGAAAAGTAATTCGGGCTCATGAGAAACTTATGTTTTAATTTTGGTCCTGTTTGAACAATGTTGAAGCAATGTTTGCTTGTTTTGGACTAAAGTGCAAATTACCCAAGTTGAGGGGTTAAATTGCAAATGTTGCACATGATAAAATGTTCCTCTGATGTTGAGACATCATAAGAATGAATATGATGTAGTGGTATGGTTTTCACAATCTTGGGCACCAAGATTAAGCTTGTAAAGCAATCCTTGTACAGTAGAACCTATTTTGGTGTAAAGTGCAATTTACCCAAAATCTAGGGTTCAATATGCAAATTACCACTTCAATAAGGTCCCTAATATTTTTTGGCATATTTTAGATCAAGTAAAATGAGAAGGGAACCTCATTTGAATTAAGTTGGAGGAGAGAGAATCTTGATATTAAAATAATCAAGATTTAATCCTAAGTGAAACCCTAATTTAATTTAGGGCAAAAATGAATGTATTAATTAAAGGGTCTTCAACAAAAATTAAAATGTTTGAATTTTCTCAAGTGTGAACACCTTTGTGCCTTTTCTAGGCCATGAAAATATCCAAGGGTGTGGATAACTCACAATTTTATAAGAAAAAGAAATATCCACTCACATATGGATATTAATATAATATGATTTGAGGTGCTTAATTTGCTTTTCTTTAAATCATGGATAATTGAGAGGAATAAGAGGCAAACAAGATAGCCTCGTATAAAAGGAATTGAGGGGGAAGATGCGGCATGATTTTTGGGATGAAATGCATTTTTATAAGGCACTTTCTCTCTCCTTGAATTTCTTATAAAAAGACCCTTTACAAGCCAAATGAAAGGCTTTTTCATTTGCACTTCTTCTCCTTGCTTGGGAAACGACCAAGGAAGCTGTGGAGGATCACGAGGACGACCCCCAACCTGTTGGTAAGGTTCTTGACCTCCTTTCACCTTGAATCCATGGTGAAAATCGAAAATCAATGTATGAATTCTTTATATCTCGATCCCTTCTTCAATTCGAACCATTCCTTTTCACTGAAAGCTTGAGGACGACCCTTGGAATAGTGAAAGGAGTTGCATCCACCATTGTTTCCATGAGCTTGGAGCTTTGGAACTCAATTGGAGGTGGGTTTTATTAATTGAACCCTTAATTTTATTATTGCAATCAATTCCTTATCAATTGGTGATCATTTCTACATTTCTGAAATTAAGTTTGGTTGATTGATGCAATATCCATGGAAATCACAGTAGATTTCGTGAGTTTGGAGCTTGATTATTATGACATCATCATAAGCACACACCTCCCCAAATATTTAGACCAAATGGTTTCAACATGTTTGCCCATTCGGTTTCACCAAACCGTTTGAGAGCAAACGGTTTGAGACCGTTTGAGAGAAAATGGTTTCAAAACCATTTGAAAGAGTTGACCAAGGGTTGACCGTTTGCGAATCCTGTTCCTAATTATATTTGTTGATAACCCACCAAATTTGATGGATTAACTCCAAAGGAATCATGAGTTGAAGGCTAATCAATTAGGCAAACCCTAATTGGATTAAGTGCTGATTTTCAACTTGATTGATTTGACTTTTTGGGTTATTTGACCCAAACGGTTTCAAAACCGTTTGGGAATCACCCCAACGGTCTCAAGACCGTTTGGGGGTCACCCAAGACCATTTGGAGGTCTAGGTTTGGATATGGTTAAGTGTTTGAAGGACAAAAGATATGGTGTTAACCCTAATTGGCTAAGTGCTGATTTTGCATTGGAATGAGTTGATGTTTTGGGTTGATTGACCCAAATGGTTTCAAAACTGTTTGGTAATCACCCAAACGGTCTCAAGACCGTTTGGGGATCACTCAAGACCGTTTTGAGGTATATGGTTAAGCATGGTTGACCAATTGAATGTCTAAAGGTACCAAATCACTTTGCAATTAAGTGTTGATTTGATGATCAACTCAATAGCTCAAACCCTAATGAGTTTTCACTAGAATCCAAGGGTTGGATGAGCCAAACGGTCTCAAGACCGTTTGGATCTCATCCAAACGGTCTCAAGACCGTTTGGAGGTCACCCAAGACCATTTGGAGGTCTAGGGTTGAGTATGGTTAAGAAATTGAAGATCCAAAGGTACTAAGTTGAAGTGCAATCAAATGCTGATTTGATGATCAATCTAATGATCCAAACTTTGATTGATTGACTTGGATTTTGATGTTGACATGGGAAAACGGTCTCAAGACCATTTGGAGGTCATCCAAATGACCTCAAGACCGTTTGGGGTCAGGTCATGCCCAATTTGGATGATGGTCCAATGGTTTTAAAGTAACTAGTTTCACATTGGTTAATGTTGAAGGATCATCGATTCCAAACCCTAATTCAATTGATTCAAACCCTAATTGATGATCAATTGAGGGTCAATTGAGGGTCAAATCAGTTGAAGGTTGACCTATTTAACTCAATTGAAGTATGGTGATAGGTCCAATTGATGATTGGATACATGAATTCAATGATTGAAGGAACCAACATTGGAAACCCTATTTTAATTTGATTGGTTGAGACCATATTTGGTCCATGCGGTTTTGAGGAGGTTTGGACCAAACGGTCTCAAGACCATTTGGGACTAAACGATCTCAAACCTTTTGGTGACCCAAAGTGCAAATTGTTTCAACATCTATTTTGTTCAATTGGTTTCAAGTACAACATGTTCAAATAGTTTTCAACCAATTGATGTATGAGAACCAAGATCATTGAGGGTCTAAGTAATCAACTATGTGAAGATCAACATGGTTAATCCATTTGGACATCTCATGTAATTGAAGGTCCAATATGGTGAACCTATTTAGATATTTAATGCATTTGAAGATTTCAATGGTTAACCCAATTGATCACTTTGTGGAAATGAAAGTTTAATTGGTCAATCCTTTTGAATTCTTTATATAATGGATGGTTTAATTGATTAGACCATTTGTACATCTAATATGATCAAAGGTTAATTAGATATGTGATCAATAAAGATGTAGACCCATGATGATTGTGAAGGTTAACCCTAGCTATGTGTACTCAAGTGAAGAGTTGACCTAGATTAATCTTGGAGTAGTTAACATCCTAAAGAGGATGAGAGAGAGAATGAGAGAGATGAATGCTTATATAATTAAGCCATAATTCTCTCATTATGAGTAAACTATGTGATAAGGGTTGATCCATAATAATGAGATCATGAAACCCTAATCAATGATCCTAAACTTTAATTAGAGCAATGCTATGTGTGAGATTCTAATTAGAACAAAGTTATGTGTGAAACCCTAATTTAGGGGAAAACGGAGTATTATTGTAAATCTAGGGTGATGATGTAATCCTAACTTAGTGTAACAATGAAGGAAACCCTAATTTAATGGGAATTGTATATCCTAACCCTAATTTGGGTATGAGGAAAGAGAAACCCCACTTGGATGTGAATGATAAACCCTAATCCCTAAAATGGGATAAACGTATATGAAACCCTGATATAGGGTTGTGCTACTAACTCTATGTGAAGTCCTTTCACTGGGTGATGTGTTGTGAAATTCTAATTTCACATAATACTAGGTGAAACCCTGATATAGAAGGATGATTATGTAACATCCCTGACCTGGGTTATAACCTAACCCTGGAAGTTTTGCCTAAATATGTAATTAGATACTTGTGAATACTCCCTGGCATGTAATTAAGTTCCTCAGGAACATATATTTTCAATTTTTGCTCCTTTTTAAACAAAGTTGTAGCATTGTGTTGTATGCAGGGACCTATGTGCAAATTACCCAGTTAAAGGGGTTAACTTGCAATGTTCACAGGTTAAGATGTTCTTATGATAATAAGACATCATATGAGTAAATATGATGAAGTAAGAAGGATTTTCCAAGCTTGGGCATCAAGATGCAGCTTGTGGAATGATCCTTGTGCTTAAAAACCCTAATTTGGAGTAAAGTGCAATTTACCCAAATAGAGGGGTGTAATTTGTAATTTTCACTTTCTAGAACATCTTTTATAACTCTTGTCATCATTTAGAGTAGAAATGATGAAAGGGACACATCAATGAATAATCAGATAAGAAAAGTGATCTTTGTGGTGAAAGTCACCTAATATGGGTATGGAGACCTCTCATGTATATACCCTAGTTGAAGGTTGGTTTTCTTCACCCTTAGATCTTGAGATTTCATTAGCTTTGCATTAGTTTAGATGAGTGTGGACGTGCCCTTGAGCAAGGAGGGACTTAGATGTAATTTCCATACTTGAGAGGTCCTTATGGTGTAAAAAGGACTAATTATATAAGCCATTTCCTTGCAAATAAGTGAACGGATCCTTCATTTCCTTCACTTCCTTTCTTCTTTCCTAAAACGACCAAGGCTAGCTCTGGAGCTCAGGGGGACGACCAACCTGTTCTAGGTAAGAGAACACCACCTTCTAGCTCGAATTCATGGAGGAATTCATCCTTTAAGGTTGGTTTTGTGGATAGCTTACTTAGTCTTCTTGTTTTAGCCGACCAATCCTACCTTTCCTTGGAGGAATCACCTCTGGCCGACTTGTGGAAGTTCAAGGATGCCATTAAATCTTGGAGCTTGGAGGTTTGGAGCTCTAGGAACAACCTTTAGGCAGGTTTTATAACTCTAACTCTTTGCTTTATATGCATACTTTGTTCTTGCAAAATTAGCATGTTAGTTCTTCTTCTACCTCCCTTCTTCCTTGCACTTTTGCAAGCAAAACGGTGGGAGAACCGACCTTGACAGAGGTTGAAGATGAGGGGCGTGAATCCCTATGTTACTTTATTAAACGACCTTGGACCCTTTTGGTCCAAACGGTTGCAAACCGTTTGGGGTCAAACGGTTTCAAACCGTTTGCCCTCAAACGGTCTTGCAAGACCGTTTGGATTGAAACGGTCTCAAGACCATTTGATAGGGTTGACCAAGGGACGACCGTTTGAGGGTCTGTTGGTTATATATTGAATTTCATTCCTGCAAAGAATCAAAGTTTAATTCTTAACCAATTGAGAGTTGAAGGCACTTCAACATCCAAACCCTAATCGGGTTGAAATTACTATTTTAAAGCATAGATCTTGTTGGGTTTTGGGTTGAAGGACCCAAACGGTCTCAAGACCATTTGGGGGTTCCTCCAAACGGTCTCAAGACCGTTTGGGCACAACCCAAGACTGTTTGAAGGTCTAGGATTGAGATAATCTAATGATTTGAAGGTCCAATTGCAACAAGTTGATGAATTGATAAAAATGCTGATTTTTTGACCTAATTAGAGTTCAACCCTAATCTAACCGACTTGGTTTTTGGTCAAACTTTGGGAAAACGGTCTCAAGACCGTTTGGATAATGTCCAAACGACCTCAAGACCGTTTGGGCCAAGTTTGGGCCCAATTGGAGGTCAATTGATAGGTTCAACCTTGAATTGATTCACAATGTTGAATATTGATGACCATCCGATTTGAAACCCTAATTGAGAAGGATTCAACCCTAATTGGCTTTCAATTGAGGGTCAATTTGATGTCCAAGTGATTGAGGTTAATCCTAATTGACTCAATTTATAAGTGGTTATCATGGATTTGGTTACTTGAGGGGTTCAACATACATATCCATGACCAATTGTATCTTTTGAACCACTTTGGAGGTCCAAACGGTCTCAAGACCGTTTGGGGCCAAACGGTCTCAAGACCGTTTGGGCTCAAACGATCTCAAGGTCATTTGGACCAATCGATCTCAAGTCGTTTTGATCAAACGGTTTCAAACCGCATGAGCTTCAAACGGTTTGGAAAGTCAACCTTTCTAAACGGTCAACACATCCAAACGGTCTCAAGACCGTTTGAGGTCAAACGGTCTCAAGACCGTTTGGTGGTTGAAGGTTGAAACCGTTTGAAGGTGTTCAAGGTGGTTTGTACTTAATCAATTGATGATGTAATTGATTCAATGATGATCTAATCTAAACCCTAATGGTAACCTAGGTCATTAAGGGACTAAGTGATTAATGAGTTGACCCATGATGGTGATCATGATATAAATTACCAAAATACCCTTGAGGGGTTTAAGTGAGTAATATCTATTTCTAATAAAACCCTAATCACATGTTAATGATGTTTTGGCTTATGTTAGCCCATGAGGACTTAACCCAACCTGATCTAGAGAGGTGTTATCACCATCTACTAGTATGAGGAGAGAGAAAACATCTTAAGAGCGAGAAAGTACCCTAAAAGAGAGAGAGTACCCTTTTAGAGTGGAAACTCAAGTAAAGAACCTTCAATACACATGAATGTGCATGATTTGGGTATGATCCACCTATGTGAGATCATGAAAACCCTAATTATGATATATGATGAATCTTAATCTTACTTAAGAGCTCTAATGATGATGTTTCTCATACATGATGATGTAATGAGTACAATTCACCATGGAGTGAATAGTATACCCTAATTCTAGGGTGGTGACATGAAAGATGAATAGTAAACCCTAATTGATGAATTGTTTACTATTACCAGTTGAATTAACCTTGCAGGTTGTTATGAGATAATGATCATATCCAGGCATGGATTAAAATACTATATTCATTGAAAGCATGTCTTAAGCTTTATGAATAAGTGAAATATCTTGATGCACTGCTAGTGACATCTATTGAGATTTATGGGCTGTAAGAGCCATAAATACCATCAAGGTCATGTTTAACAGATGACTTGTGGTGAAATGATTGAGAACTGATGATTGAAAAGAGTTAGGCTTGTTACATTTTAGTATTCTCATTTATAGTTGTTATGCTAATGTTATTGTTTGTAGAACCATGTATGATGTTCAAAGAATACTGAATGTACCTAACTAATCAAGTGTAATGTAGAGCCCTAATCATAGATCCATCATTGTCAGAGTCTAAATGATGGTGAAACAGGTTTTCCCAAGGGAACTCCTGGATCACATACTTTTGAGTATGTGGGGTATATGGATGTGTAGAACCTTACATCCTAGTGTAGGAATTGATGTAGATTTTTATAGTCCGTCAAACCTTCACTACAAACCCCAAAGGTGAGATGTATCACTATTCTCCCAAAGTAAACACAAACACTGCATCGGTGAAAGATAATCAAGAAATCTTCTGATGACGAAGAGAGTACAGAACGCCACTGTAACTCTAAAAACATAGCGAAGGTCCAGTTTACCCTGGTGAGCTATAAATAGCAGACGTCCTGCCATATGTCCTGCAAACAATCCTCTAACTGACTGAGGAAGATGAGGTCATAAGAATCCAGCTCTTTTAATGACCTATGTATGATACTGATGTGACTTCTTAGCGATCAGTTGGAGTATGAGTGGTATACCTCATCTCCACAGGGCATAATAATGTTTGAAAAAATAATCAATAGCGTAGTATTACTTGATTGATGTTACACTGGATAAAGTATATGTTCTTCATGTTTCATAAATGTTGAACTCTTGCTTATTATCAAAACTGCTAATGAATGCTTTGAAAGCTTTTACTGCTTTAGTTATTCTTTGCTTGCTTATAAAGCTTCTAGTGGAGAGTTATAACTCTCGCTGGGGCAATTATGTATAATTGTCTCACCCCGTAGACTTCAACTTTTTAGGTGGTCGTCGAAGACGGAGGAACCGGTCTAAAGGTGACCAATCCCAGCAGCAGCAGCACCAGGAGCAGTAGTAAATCTCAGGTGGAGATTCAGCCTGCTATGTGGTGTAGTTAGAGTCAGTCCTATGTGTCCTCTGTACTCTCAGGTCTTGGAGTGTTTCGGTCATGAGTTCTTGAGATTTTGTATCATGTTGTATATAATTACTCAAGAAGTAATTTGACAGAGATGTATACAGTTTAAATCCTTTTTCTATGGAAAAGGTTTGTGGTGTCGAGCTCTTATCTCGAAAAGTTTTAATTTCCCGTGATTTTTGTCTTCCGCTGATTATCGATTGCTTCCGCTCAAGTTTAAATCGTGATTATTTCATGGTTTGGAGATCGGAGCCCACAGATTATATGAAACTCTATTGAAGATTATTACTATGTGAACTCCATAAATGTATGGAATATTCTATGTGAATTCTCAAATTATAAATATGGAGAATATTATTCCTAATAATGGAATAGTGATTAATGTTATGACAAATGTAACACCTAGAGAGGTTGATAATGAATATCCTTATATTGATAGTTCCTAATTCAAGGATGAGTCCATAATATTGGCAATGGTTGTATATTCTAAGTGAGTGATTAATGACCACTACTTTACATGTTAATTGTGATGAACTGGTGCATAAAGTATTAGGATGGGGAATACCCTGATACAAACTAAGTGTATGAACTCAAGTAAGATAAAGGTGTTAAGAGAAGTGATACATCAAGATATGATAGATATCACGTCCAACACCCCAAATTCAGGTATACCTTGATGTGTTATAAGTCCAGGATAATTGGATGAATGACACATGAGATGTGTCATGTCAATGGTTACATTGAGATGTAACGTGCTCTGTTGAATGCAGGCTAACATGCCTTATAAAAGGTTAATCCAAACCTATAAACTATGATGCAATCATATTCTAGCAAAGATGAGAGAGAAACTCATACTTTGTGAGTGATAATACATTCAATGATGAATGATGAGAATAAATAAGTATGAATGAATACTTATGTTATCCATATTGATTTCCTTTCTATGAGAAACCCTGATACAAGTTAAATGCTATGTGAACCCTAATACAGGGTAATGCTATGTGAAGCCCTAATACAAATGAATGATATGTGAACCCTAATGCAGGGTAATGCTATGTGAAACCTTAATACAGGGTGATGCTATGTGAAGATCTAATGTAGAGTAATCCTATGTGAAGCTCAAATACAAACTAATGGGTTATGAATGAATAAGATAACCCTTGTATTGCATGGTACTAATATGAAATTGTGTCATGATTACTAATCACGCAGATATGTTGAGAAGATGAGCATAGCCATGTATGGGCTATGATGCTTTGTTATTGGGA
This sequence comes from Alisma plantago-aquatica, assembly GCA_963693085.1. Lineage (NCBI taxonomy): Eukaryota > Viridiplantae > Streptophyta > Magnoliopsida > Alismatales > Alismataceae > Alisma > Alisma plantago-aquatica. The sequence continues at coordinate 418,386,251 of OY856413.1, forward strand.
ATGTTTTATAGGATTTATAACCTTCATATGCTTTGTGTAGTAAGAATCATTGAACTTTGTGTTCTATGTGCAATACATTATGTAGCAAGAATCATGATGTACTTGGTCAGATGATCTGAAGGTATTAAGTTACCTAATAAGTGATAATAAGTATCCTATGGTGAGTTCTGGGTTCAAATACCCAGATGACATAATTATGATGATGAACCTGTTAAGAAATGGAATTTTTCCTTGGTGAGTTGAGGGACTAAGATCCCAACACTTTGTGAAAAGAGTATGGTTACAGGCCATGACTCCACAATGACAATGCCAGGCATTAGATATATGATCTAAGCCTGAAGTAAGTTAATGCTGTGGTGATGATTCTATAGTAAATAAATGTTATACATGTTCTTCATATTCCTTAGAGGATAAGTGACATGTTGTTCTTTCAAGTTACAGTTGCAATGTTTTTAGATAAGAATAATATTCTAATCAGTTAGACATTGAATTAACTGCTTCCAAACAAATATGATTCCTATGTGCATATTTATCTTCTTAAGCTGTAATAATAATGTTTCTGGCGGAGAGTTATATCTCTCGCTGGGGCAATTTACAATTGTCTCACCCCCGTAGAAACCACATTTTTAGGTGGACGCAGACGAGGAGGTAGAAATCCTTCAGTAGGAGAAGGACAGCAGCAGCAGCAACAGGGACAGCAGTGAAGTCTCAGGTGGAGACACTAACTGTCATGCCTTGTATAGATATAGATAGAGTCCTATGTGTCGTCTCTGTACTCTCAGGTCCTCGGAGTAGTAGTTAATGATTTCGAGATTTTGGCTCAGTGCCTCGGGATTTTATACTTCCTGTGTTTATCTTGACAGGACAATTAATGCTTGTAACTCACAGAAAGAGATGATACAAGTTATGTACTTTTGAAAAATAGAATGTAAATGTGTTACTTTGGTTCTATGTGAGAAAGTTTTCCTTGATGGATTTCTTGATAAAAAGGTTTTAATTTTTAGTGATTTTTGGTAATCCGCTACTTAGTGAGCGCTTCTGCATTAGTTAATCTTGATATCATGAGTTGTATGCCACAATTAAGTGGTATCAGAGCTCTAGGTTCGCTGAGTCTACAGAGACATAGGACTAAGGTTGTAGAGTCTGTCCTAAGTGTCTTCCAGTTTATCTGATAGTATCTTATGCTCACATAGGAGGAGAAGAACTTGAAGATGTCTGGACCACATGAAGAACATGCTGTGGAGGGCAGCACTGCTGCACCAGGAGGAGGTGCAGGAGACCATAATAGAGAGGAGCTCGTACCTGAACAATCCCAGTTCAATCAAGCTGACATGGGGAACCCAGCCCTTCAAGCCATGTTTGGGCAGTTTATAGCTTCCATGACTCACATGACTGATAGGATGCAAATACATGCACCTAGGACATCAGCTCACCATGAGGGATATGGAGCCGGCAAGACTTTTGAGAGACTCTGCCGGGTTGGGGCCATAGATTATGCTGGTACATCTGATCCAGCAGATGCTGATTTGTGGCTGACAGAACTGGAAAAGGCTTTCAAGATTCTTGATATTCCTGAAGCTGAAAAGGTAAGACATGTTGTGTACCTCCTAAAAGGGAGTGTTGGTCATTGGTTGATGATAGAGGAAGATAAGAGACCAGGTGAAAAAATTGGATGGGAGGTATTCCTACGAGAATTTGTCAGTAGATACTTCCCTAAGACGTATCTAGATGAGAATATTTCTCAATTTGAGAGGATCAAACAAGGACATATGAACGTTAGCGAGTATGAAGCTAAGTTCATGGAGTTTTGGTTTTGTCTGCAAATGGCAATTAATGATGAGGAAAGAATTCGGCATTTTGAGAAGGGGTTGAATGTTGAACTGACCACTCTTGTGTCTGCTTTAGAGAACAGGGAGAGGTTTTCCACCTTTGTGGAATCAGTAAGGAGGATATAGAGGTCTAAAATTGAGAAACGACAGACTAGTGGCAAGAAAGTGTACACTCAGACTCAAAAACAAAGGTCTGAAAGTTTTAAGAAGTCGAGATTTTCTGCATCGGCAGCATCATCGAGATTCCATACCCAGACACAATGGATGTCAAGTAGGGATAGGGATCGTAGTAATGTTCCAAATAGAGCCTCCAACATAGGATCAACATCGGTATCTGGACCTCGCAGACCCTATTTTGCACCTAGGATCTGTTATCAGTGTAGACAACCGGGACATCTAGTAAAAGATTGTCCAGGCGGGAATCCAATGATGACTCAAGCTCAGGGGCAGATTCAGCAAGGATCACAAAGGAGGAAGTTTCCTAGTAACAATAGAGGACGTGGACAGACGTCCCAGACAGGTCAGATAAAATAAAGTCATCCTGATATTTCATTTTCTAATTCTATGTGTTAAAGATATAAAAGTAGTTGTTTTTGAACTTCCTTTGACTAGTCCTATAAGGAAACAAGGGAGATAAGAACTTATATCTTACTCAGTGTTCCTTAAAATGTTTTATAATCTTCCTTATCTGTGTGTTGAAAGATGAGATTTAGAAGTAATGCTTGAAGAAAAATTCAAGTATGGAAAATCCTGTGTGTATAATGATATGCAACGTGAGGAATATGATAGTAAGTAAAGTGCATACTACCTAATCTCAATACTTATATACCCTGGCCAGGTATATGATTATTGAAGATAAGGCAAGTATGAAACTCTTAGATTGTTATCTTTTTTATTACTCTGATCAAGTAGTCATTCTAAAACAATCTAGAGAGTATAATGCAACTAAAAGGAAGAGCTATGTGAACATTCCCAACTAAAAGGAAGAGCTATGTGAACATTCCCAACTAATAGGAAGAGCTATGTGGACATTCCCAACTAATAGGAAGAGCTATGTGAACATTCCCAACTAATAGGAAGAGCTATGTTAACATTCCCAACTAATAGGAAGAGCTATGTAAACATTCCCAACTAATAGGAAGAGCTATGTGAACATTCCCAACTAATAGGAAGAGCTATGTGAACATTCCCAACTAATAGGAAGAGCTATGTGAACATTCCCAACTAAAAGGAAAAGCTATGTGAACATTCCCCAACTAAAAGGAAAAGCTATGTGAACATTTCCAACTGAAAGGAAAAGCTAAGTGAACATTCCCAATTACATAGAGTTTGCTAAGTGAACTTTCCTAAATGAATAAAAGATTGCTGAGTGAATTATCTCTGTTAGATATATATGTTTTTCCTTTTGATAAATATTCTTGAGTAATGATTGAAGTATGTTCTTTTATGCTTATTCCTTTCAACAATATGGACATCATATGTTAGGGGTTTATGCTTTGCATAAATATAAACATTGATAAGGTTGAATTAATCATATTGTAGCAAGAATCATGATGTACTTGAAGGTATTAAGTTACCTAATAAGTGATAATAAGTATCCTATGGTGAGTTCTGGGTTCAAATACCCAGATGCCATAATTATGATGATGAACCTATTAAGAAATGGAATTTTGCTTGGTGAGTTGAGGGACTAAGATCCCAACACTTTGTGAAAAGAGTATGGTTATAGGCCATGACTCCACAATGACAATGCCAGGCATTAGATATATGATCTAAGCCTGAAGTAAGTTAATGTTGTGGTGATGATTCTATAGTGAATAAATGTTATACATGTTCTTCATATTCCTTAGAGGATAAGTGACATGGTGTTCTTTCAAGTTATAGTTGCAATGTTTTTAGATAAGAATAATATTCTAATCAGTTAGACATTGAATTAACAGCTGCCAAACAAATATGATTCCTGTGTGCATATTTATGTTCTTAAGCTGCAATAATAATGTTTCTGGCGGAGAGTTATATCTCTCTCTGGGGCAATTTACAATTGTCTCACCCCCGTGGGAACCACATTTTTAGGTGGATGCGGACGAGGAGGCAGAAATCTTTCAATAGGAGAAGGATAGCAGCAGCAACAGGGACATCAGTGAAGTCTCAGGTGGAGACACTGGCTGTCATGCCTTGTATAGATATAGATAGAGTCTTATGTGTCGTCTCTGTACTCTCAGGTCCTCGGAGTAGTAGTTAATGCTTTCAAGATTTTGGCTCAGTACGTCGGGATTTTATACTGCCTGTGTTTAGCTTGACAGGATAGTTAATGCTTGTAACTCACAGAAAGAGATGATACAAGTTATGTACTTTTGAAAAACAGAATGTAAATGTGTTACTTTGGTTCTATGTGAGAAAGTTTTCCTTGTTGGATTTCTTGATAAAAAAAGGTTTTAATTTTTAGTGATTTTTAGTAATCCGTTGCTTAGTGAATGCTTCCGCATTAGTTAATCTTGATTTCATGAGTTGTATGCCACATTTATAAGGAACTTATATAGATACACAACAACAAAATAATTGAAATGCACAAATGGACATTCAAGAAAGATATAAATAAGGAAACATTTAAGAACTAGGGAACTAATGGATAAAAGGTTAATACTTAATAGCTACCTCAGTTGACCAGTCCTCCAGAAATAGAGTAGGCATCAAGCCCAACAATAGAAGAAAGATTCGAGAGGTTAAATGAAATAAGAATGGGAAGACGTTGTTGCTTCTTTAAGCTTTAGATATGTGTACATTAGTAAAAATGTAGTTGTTGTCCCAAGTTCTATAATAATTGTAGTGCTGATATATATGGATAGATTTAATCTATAGGAGCAAGGGAAGAAGAGAAAGAAAAGAATAAGAAGCCCAGTCAATAGTTGTCTTAGATGTGTCATCAAATACAAATTGAGAAGAAGATCAGGCTGCTTAACTGTGCATATGGAAGTAGCTTGAGAAGGATGCTAAAACACTGAGAGAGGAAAAATTGAGTGTAAATAAATCTATTTTATTAATCATTCTAATTTATCTGAAGCTCAAGTCTACTTTTTTTTATATTGTTGTGTCTATCTAATCTTAACAAAATGACCAATTGTCTATACATCTAATCTAATATGAATGGGTTTTTGAGAGAATACTAAATAGTCATATCTACTTACCTAATTGGTTTAGAATTCTATGGATTTATTTCAAGATTTATCTTTCTTCTAAACTTGATGTTTTTTATTACTAAGTATGATTTTTCATACTTGCTTTCTATTACAGATGTTCTAGGAAGTCTTTTAGTTTTAGATGCATATAGACCACACTCAATTGGTGCAATGTGTTGCAGGAATACTATATAAAGCTATCAACTACAAGACCAACAATCAGGGACTCTAAAATCTTTGAAAACATTTAAAACATAAAATTTTGTTATTGTTTTTGATATACAATGTATGAAATTTACCGAGGGGATGAAATAGATCCCCTGCTCCAACCAATAGAATAGGTATAGACTTCACATAGAGGTAGAGGGTTAGTTGTGAGTGGATATAGATAGATTGTACATAGTGTTTGATTCTTTTTCTCTATAGCAAGTTAGTTAAGTACATAATGACAACATCGGGGTTCGAAATTTTTTCAGCTGGCTAGAAAAAAATTGCAAGTCTTTCATGAAAATTTTATAAATTTTGGTTAAAGTTTGGTTAACTATTCGAAAATAATTGAGAATGAGTCGGCTATATAAGTATATATATATATATATATATGTATATATATGTATATATGTATATAAATATATGTACATATATGATACATGTAACTATTAAGGTCACAAGACATCTAATCTTAGTGAGTGAAAAACTAGGAAAAGAAGTAAAGAATAGTTGAGCAATAACAATGAAATGTTTGAAGGAGTGAGGGATTGGAGGTTTAGCGTATATTAGAAGTTTTATGTACTTACTTTGGCAAAAAAAGAGCAAGCGACTTAACCGAGAAAAATCATGAAAAGTCATTAAGAATCGTGAAAAATCATATAAATTGTGAAAAAGTGGGATTAATTATGAAAAATCACAAAAAATCAACGACTAGTGTATTAGTTGTGATGAACATTTGGGAGCCTATAACATCGTGAAAAATTGCCGATTTTTTGTAAAATTTAGAGACTTTTGTTGCTATGGTTAAGAGGTAGCTACACGTAGCTTCTCAGGATAGACATGTATGGTGTATTTTTTCGTGTTGGAGTTTGTCCTTTTTTGTTGTATATTTTCAGTAGATATTTTTCAATATGAATAATAAAGGTTGTGCCTTTTGGAATCTGGTCAGATACTTAGTTGTGATCTGATGTGCAATGCATGTTTGCTTTCAATGCTATTGCATTGCTCACAATATTTTAAAGATGTACTGTGTGACTCATTATTACATTAGAAGTTTCGTATCTTTCTCTCTGTACAACTCTTGATCTTTTCTCTTTTGAGTCTCTTTATTGTTGTCTCTACAACTCAAGGTCTGGATGATTGCTTATGTTTATTTCCTGCTATGTTCTTGTTGGTTGTGGCACATCTAGATACAATGGTTTCTCATTTGGCTATTTGAAGCCGTCTTCTCCATTTATGAGAACTCCTTCCACTATCTCTTTGATTAGTGTTTTAGTTTCTGGTAGTGATGATTTTTTATTTGTTGCACGTGTTCTCTATTTGTTGGACACCTTATATACTTTGGTCCTATAAGTTTTTTTGGTATAGATCCATGTATCAAGAAGATATATTGTTGATGTGATATCATAGTATGTTGAAGAAATGATGATGGAATTGTGCTATTTTCCTTTATTGTGAAGACTGATGGCGTACAGAATCTTCTTGGATGGAAAGTCAACTTCTTCTTCTATGTGCTCATTGGTTTTTGGTTTAACCTGCTCAAATGTATGAAGCTACTACTTCTTGAGGCTGATGCTGATACAAAATAAAAACATGTCGAGCAGCAGCAATACGTGAATAGTCTAGTAGGATAGACCACCTTGGATTGCAAAGTTTACTTGTCCCTTTTATCAAGACTTTCTGGGAGGATAACATTCGTAAAGGAAACGTGTAAAACCTTTCATGTCTATTAACATTGATCAGGTATCGTAGTATTTCAGATTTTTTTTTTACATATTCCACTTGGAGTTTTGCTAAATTAGACAGTTTCTACCTTAGATCTAGACAAGCTTGATAATAAAGTTGTTTTTATGACTTTTTTTTTACAAGGGTCAAAGACAGGGACACAAATATAGTTGAAAAGATTTTAGTTTTCCCTTTTAAATGGAACTTGAAACAAAGTTAGCTATTGTCTACATTCCTTTTTTAATGAGTATATATTTTAGGACATATGTTATGACTTCTTATAAATGAGGATATATTGTTTCTTTATTTGTCAATGTCATTCTTTTTCCGTGTCAATCTTCCCTCTTCACATTCAGTGAAGAAAGGGACAAGATCACAAATAACTCGAGAAGCTAAATTGATGTGTTAGTCAATACATCGACAACTTGTTTGTGGATGCCCAACATCTATCAATATTTCTAGAATTAACACATAAATAAAATATGTATGGGAGAAATTGCACTCTCCAAAACATCCACTGCATGTTTGCATGAAATAACTCTGAATATGTGTTGTTCATCCAAGTCAGGATGGTCATAAGAGAACGCTTGCTATGCCACATAGACAGCTCATCCTGGGAAATAAATATGGGCCTTTGTGTTGGGTACTGTTGATGAAAAAGAATTCTGAAATTTAACTATACGACTATGTAGAATTCAATTGATATAATCATATCACCTGGTCCCAACTATTATTATTCATTTAAATAAAAGAGAAACTGCTTTTCTGGATCCATTGTGAAATGGATTTCTTGTTTTCTCTTAATGCTTTAAAGAATACATTATTCATTACATTACGAATTTTGTCTTAATGTTTCATGATCTCTTGGGATAATATCTGGTTGAATGATATCTAATCGTTACTAGTTACATGTATGTGTATATACATTCAGTTCATATGCAATACAGGTCGACCTTCTCCAAAATTTTTGGTAGTGCCTACGAGTTTCACATGGAAATATGTGGAGATCTTACAAACATTATATATTGTTGTCGACTCATTTCACATGTCTATATATGTATGTTCAATGATATTCTTATGACTGTTCTTTTTTGTAGTAAAATACGAGGCATGGTTAGAGAAGAAGATAGTTGTCCAATTATCCGAACGATGGAGCCGAATTTACTATAAAAGTTGGTATGTTTCACATGACTGTATTATTGAAATGTTGAATTTGTGATCCTTAGATGATTAAATCCCAATTTCTACTTCTCTTTTCAGGCTACATCTTCCCAACATTGTGCAAGCTAATGAAAACCATGAGAAAAAGGGAGTGGAAGTGTTTCTCCCAACAAAGCTTCAATATGAGTATTGCTGCTAGATACCACCTGTGCAAAAATATTATAATCATCTTAATCATATCTTTTTATTGATGTTGGTTTGTAGATGGATTTGGAGAAGCTAACAGACAGATTTCTGGGGTGAGACCGTTGTACCCCACAATGTCACAGTGAACATTGAACTATAGTTAGTTTCTTGGAAGATTGTCTCTGAGGTGACCACTGACAAGAAGATTTTGAAAAAGACCTTGAAGGAAGGTGAAGTTATGATCGTCCTACCAAGTGTGCTATCATTTTGAGGAGAGAAGACATTGTATATATCTAAGAAAATTATACAAAAAATGAACGAGCAGAAAATATGCCTTGGTATCTTTTTATCTTTTTCTTTATTTCATTGTGAATAGATTTGTGACCAAAAACTGAATGTTGTATTGATACGCTTCAATTGAAACGAAATACAATTTTATACATTCTCTCTATACATGTGTATCTATCTATATATGTGCACCCATGTGCTTTCTCTCCCGCTTGATTGTGCCCTACTTGATTGTGCCCTACTGAGCGTGTGCCTACATGAGTGTGTACCTTTTTGTGCTCGTCTGTTCAAGTGTGCCCACCTATGTGTGCATGCCTTCCTACACGCACCTAGAGGCATGCACGTGCTTGCTCACGAGCACACCTTCCTGCCACTCTCTTTCCAGCCCATGGCCCTCTTGTGTCCTCATGAACACCAATGCCTTCTTGCATTGTTGCCCACGAACGTGTCTGCATTGGCGTGAGCACGCGTGCATGGATACACCGGTGCATGTGAGAACATGTTTGCATTGAGGCCATCATGTATGTGTCTGCATCAAAGCATCAAAGCACAAAGCTTGTATGCAATCACTCCCACATGTTTTTTCATATATCTCCGGCATTTTCTATCCATTTTCGGCCTTTTAATAAGTCGTCTTTGGTACCATTTTCCGGCAATGTCTAGTCAGTCCCGACATGTATATAATGCCGATTTTGATGGCTTCCCCGACACCCTTTAATATACCGGAAAACTTTTTCAGCACATGCCTTTTAATAAGTCGTCTTTGGTACCATTTTCCGGCAATGTCTAGTCAGTCACATGGTATTTTTTCAGCACAAATTAAAATGTCGGATAAAAACAAAACCAGCAATATTGCGGACATTTTTCCATGTTGGTCAAGGTGATATTTGTTGTAATATTTGTTGTAGTCACTTTCCATGCATGAATGTGAAACCTGTTACTACGACAATTATCACTTTACCCGGCTGCGGCGTAAAGGTTACATTCACGCCGGTTTTGCTTTTTTTAGACATTTTTTAAAATGCCGGAAGGATGCCGCTAAATAGCATGCCGTAAAAAATATTCCGGCCTGTTCGATAATGCCGGAAAAATGATACAATGACGGCATGAGACCGCTGCCGGGAAACAAAATAAAACGGCTATGTGCGAATGCTTTTTACGGCATGGGGACCATGCCGGAAATTGATACATGACGATACATGTCTGCTAAGGCGTGCCTAAACTCGTATTTTTGGAGCTGAACTGATAGACAAACGTGTTTTAACGCAATGTACACATTTTTTTACATCCATCAACAAAAAAGAAATAGATATTAATGATATCCATTGCATCAGCCCATTCCAACATGTGCGGACTCATTCTGATTTACACACCACAACAATAACAGCACGAGTATTTTTTATAACAGATCACAACAAATCACTTTATTGAAATCATTTAAAAATTGATGTCTAGTGTCAGATGAACAATACAATCAATGAATACAATGTTCTCCCACATTTAAATGAGCACATATGTACTTCATTAGACCATTTGTAACTTGGCTCATGAAATTGAAAATACAACTAGACTCTATACATGACCCAATTAATACTAAAAATTCAGCCATACACGATTCAGTTGAGCTGAGACTCATACAGTGACAAATTTTCCACGTGGTGTTCATTTGCCTTCTCCTTTCGTCCAAAGGATGATGATGACCGATACTTGATGAAAAGGGTGTTGTTATGGCATCATCATCTCTTATTTCAAATTTCATTTGTGGGGTATATGATATTGAACAGAGTAGTTGAGTGGATGGGGCTACAAATTAACAAGTATGTCAATGAAATAATTAGAACACCATTCAATCATGAAGTAGGAAATATATGAATAAAGACATACATGAAAATATGCATTAGGTGTTCATTAAGACATTGTTACAAGGGGAACGAACCAAATTTTTCCAAGTATACAAGCCATCATCCACAATAGGAGAAGTACAAAGTTGCTGCAAGATATCAATAGGTGTGTGTGCTCTGGATCCTACACAAAATTCTCACTATGTAAGAGTCATCCTCAGGAAATGATTTGAAAGCGATTGAAACCGCAGACATTAACCTACTATAGTTGTAGAAGGGCAGAAAAGATATAACCCTAGCGGCTCACATTATACTGATGTAAGGTTTCAGTAGTATTCATGTATGGGGAAAAGCATTTTGGTATAAAGGATAGTTGTACATTCTGGTTTGAGCAAATGCAACGTCATAGATGGATGTGCAAAGCAAATATCCTGTATAAAGAACTGAGATATTAAACCTATACCAGGATAAGAAAGACTGATTCAATAGAGATACATAAAATTGGCAAAAGAATGTCTCAAGAAAAAAAAGGATGCATTGTCAGAGTGCGCACAACTGCAATAATTACAAGTGAAATAGTGGTGGAAGGAAATACTAATAGTTTAAAAGAGTGCAATGTTAATTTTCCATTCATTTTCTGTTTGAAAACAAGGAAAAAGAGACTATGTCACTTCTATAGAACACAGCAAGGAGTTTAAATACTAAGTGTAAAATGTTTAGGAGGGTTCTTATATGGATGGAATAGCTTACTCCCCTTCGACTTTATTTGTGTTAGATCAAATGATATTCACTACTATAGAATAGGCCTTTAGAGTCGGTTAATTAAGGATTTTAGTGTCGGTTTTCAAACAACACCCAAGTGGGCGCCGCTAAAGGTGGATCTCTTCGGCGTTGGTTCCCAACCGACGCCAAAATGCTTCCCGCCACCGAAAACGCGCCAGCAAAAGGACTATAGGCATCGGTTTTTTAATAAAACTGACACTATAAAATAGTTACAGACGTCGGTTATTAAAAGAACCGACGTCAAAACGCTTCCCACCACCGAAAATGCACCAGCAAAGGGCTTATAGGCGTCGGTTTTTTAAAAAAACCGACACTATAGAATGGTTACAGATGTCGGTTATTAAAAGAACTAAAGTCAAAACGCTTCCCGCCATCAAAAATGCACCAGCAAAGGGCCTATAGACGTCAGTTTTTTAAGAAAACTGACACTATAGGATGGTTACAAACTTCGGTTATTAAAAGAACCGACGTCAAAATGCTTCCCGCCACCAAAACTGTGCCAGCAAATGGCCTATAGACGTCGGTTTTGAAAGATAGCCAACGTCATATCAGCTGAACCGACGTCGGTTTTGTGCTAATAACCGACGTCATATCCCCTACCACCACGGCCGTACTTCCCAGCACGGTCGTGGTTCCTGGCCACATAGACGTCGATTTTTTTTATAAAAAATTGCCGTCATATGTCTTTGGTGTCGGTTGTGTTCAAATAACCGACGTCTAAGTTATGATTTTTTTCTTATCAGTTTGCATGCCTGATGTATGGCTGGTCAGCAGGATGGGAACCTACAGTTCAGTTCTGAACTGTATGTTTACGACATCCATTGATATCAGCTAACAATAGACCACAAACCTATAAAATTAATAAGATGGACAATATTATATATATGTGATTCACACACATGTATAATCACATTTAATTCATATTATTTTTTCATCACACACATGTAGAAATCAGTAGCAACCTACAGTTCTATTCATTTCATCTCTTTTTACATTCAGACACATGTAGAAACATTTATGTATTGATCATCTTCACACACATATGACAATTCATAAAAATTCATTCACATTCACACAAAAATAATTATGAGAATAAAGTTATTCTTTATTCATCATTGTCATCATTGTCAATAAAATTATATTTAAAAATTCCCACTTTTTGTAGGGCTTTTACCCATTCTTCTCATGCAGTATCTAATTCATCTCTCGTATAGGGAGCATGTACATCGAAACACTTTCCATCTGTGCCGAAGTCAGTAGTTTTAAAGACCTACAAAGAGAATGACGTATATATATAATTAATAATATATAATAAGATTGATATATTTTATATTATCTAATGAGACTATGTATAATACCTATCGTATCGTATCGATTTCCATTACGGCATGTTTGATAATTATGTCTATAAATCACATCACATAGTAGGCACATGCCCAGCCGTTGTCTTGTGTAGCACACTATAAATTGAAACATACAAAATATTCAAAAATACAAATAATCATAGTTCACATAAATAATATATACATTGAGTCACGAAATTACTTTGACATTCTCCCAAATTAGTGACAGATCCTTTTTCCTGGGGACCTTTCCTCCAGCTTTTTTGTACTCTTGTAAAGCCCTATATATGTTAATGTAACACATTAAATTACATAATTAAATAGTAATGTAGTAACATATGTTAACATATATAAAAATATGAAATATTTCTCACGAGAATAATGGCCTTTCAATTGCATATCCATATAATGTATCCAACTCATTCCCCGCAGGATCTAGATAATAGACAGTGGACGTCTTGGAAACAATAACTAGTAACTCCCAATGTTTACCACTACAGGTAAGAAAGTAGAAAATTAATAACTCAAAATCCACAATAAAAATGTAATTTACTTAATTCCAAATTATAAGCAAAGTAAACTTATTCGACATTGAATGGAGATATTATCACCGTCTTATTCTTTTTACCAAAATATTGAAAAGCATCACAGCAGTATGAAGTAACTGAATATGGGTCTACATCTACAAGACTAATCAAAGATGGAACCAAAAATCCCACATGGAAAAACCCAAAATCTGTACATATCTTGTGTAAGTGGCTGCAAAACATGTATTACGTATGCATTAATATATAAGAAACCAGATCACCGTATATAAAACAAGGTATATGGATGTATAAACAAGATCTCACCATATCCACAGCTCTATCATAGATGTGTTCAGCCATTCATAACTAAACAACTCCAAAATATCTTATATAAATATCTTATTTTCGTATGATTGACCTGCATTAATACATATGCATTAATACATACGTATGCAGAACTTGTATTACGTATGTATTAATACGTATGCTAAACTTGCATAAATAGATTGTTATCGTATGATTTACCTACAACATCCTCCAGAATAGTAACAATTATAGGACAATTTGAATCATGTTCGCCGATCCATACTGTCATACCCCTACAATTAGGACCTATCGAGGTGTGTAGGTCCCTTGGAAGCCAACTTGGTAGTCGAGGAGGTGGAGGCCGAGATGTAGTGGGTCTTATCTTTTTTACCTGTATATATAATTTCAGATCAATAGACTCATATATACACACTAACAAATTAAAGTAATGGAAATTTATCATACAATATCAGTATAGAGGAAATCCGCTTCGGGCCACAGTATCACTCCACCTACTACCTCACCAAGTATTTCAGCATCTGGGTGTGCATGAGGCAGTGTAAGATCTGTCCAGTCAGGGAGTACATGTATCAGGCTCACACGTACCACACGATCTGGTACTAGATACCCATGAAACATGCACCCTTTAAGGGGTGGGTAAGTCGACGCCTCTACAATGATATATTCTTGACTTTTTAGTCGGCATGACTTCAACTCCTGTAAATTTACGTAAAGAATGTTATATGCATATATACACAAACATATCATCTTGAACAGACTAGCTATTATGTCATAAAAATACTTACAGAGGACGTGCTAGGTGGTGGGTCTATAGGATTACTCCCAACATCTGCAGTACGAGCAGTAAGAGAAGAGCGACCCACCACAGGTACTGTCTGAGTGACAGTCTGAGATGCCTGCCACTTGTTAATTACTTCATGGAGTCTCTTATCAAGTACTTCCTCGACTCTCCTATCAATTAACGGATCTACCTATACATAGATAAAAGAAATGCTAGCTTCTGATTATTGAATTCTCTTTCGCAATAACATTCTAAAATAAGAATAGGTTACCTCATCTTGTGGGACAGGTTTGCACTGGGATGGCCCAACGAACGCTTTGATGCCCACACCAGCGCCTGCACCCCTAACACGTCCAGGATGCTCTGGGTTACCCAGAGCAACTGTCAGTTCATCCCTTGTGCCCTGAGGGATGAACTTGCCTTCCTCTACTCGTGTAGCTCCCGCTAATCACCATCAACAAAAATTAGTAAGTAAACATAACAATAATCAATATCGATCGATTGCTCTAAGAGTTTATTTTTACCATTTTTGCAGCCGCCTCAGCAGTTGCGGGCTTCGGTATGTCTCCCTTCTTGTTTTGCCTCCCAGCTATCTACATAGCATGGCGAGGCAGAGGTACGGGAGCAGTAGTAGAGGACTCTGCACTCTCCTGAGTAGCAGTAGGCTGAACAGACTCAGCATATAGTCTTTGGCGAATGCCTACATATCCTCTTTGACCCATTGTGTGGTCGTGTACATTCAGTGCACGCCTTGCTCGTTGAGCATCGCCGATAGCCTAGTTAGTTAGCACATTGATTTGGTTAGTAACACTAAAGGTTAATCTTGAATAGGTGAATACATAAAAATGTATATTAATTAAATTGGGAGTGGCGCTTAATACCTTGAATTCATCTATTTTTCTTTGGATAACAAATGCCTCCCAGACTTTGGGGTCTAAGTAGTTTCATTGTTGTGTGGCTTCTTTCTACCTAAATATATTTTTTAAAGAGAATACAAACAAAAATTATTAGTGTAGAGTTAGTGAAATAGTGATCAATGTCTAGAATTGGAAATCAATCAAGAACCTCTTCTCAACATCGCGTATGTAATCTCGGGTGAGATTGGTCCTATAGTTCCTTAGGACCCACCCACAGCGTTGCATCATATATTTATGACACAACTTTTCATCCAGATCAAATATGCTCTGCAAATTAAATAGAATTGCTATTAACTAGTATCCTAAAAACTAGTAATCTACACAAATAGAATTACAAATAATAATAACTCACGCATAGTTCCTTCCATATGTGGTCTTTCTTCCCCTTAGGAACTTTATGCCAAGATTCAAGGTTAGGACTGCAGTGGCTGTGAGTAAGAACCCCAAGATATGAAACAAATAAGTTGTGGTTCACTCCATATAGATTTCCTACATGATCGAAATCCATAGCCAATTTGGGTCCATTGCCCCTTTATTGTATTAACTTGTTCATCATTGTGATGCCCCTGACTTTCTCAATTTTCTTTTGCTGCTCATCAAGTGTTGTAATTTCTTCAGGGGGTACATCAGCAACCTAAAATTTGATTAAAAAAACACACTTACATGATATAATTATAAATGAACATATAGATAGAAACCTCAGAGATATATTCTTAAAACTTACATTGTCAGGCGGTGCAAGCACGTCCTCACCCTTACGGTGATCATCAGCACGGTCATCATGGGAATGCTCAGCCATCGAAAAGTTCACATTCAAATTATAAATTTTACATTGTAAAGTAACACTAATTGTAAAGTTTACATTGTAAAGTACACATTCACATTGTAAAGTAATTCACATTGTTAAGTTCACATTCACCTTGTAAAGTTCACATTCACATTGTAAAGTAATTCACATTGTAAAGTTCACATTCACATTATAAAGTAATTCGCATTATAAAGTCCACATTCACATTGTAAAGTTCACATTGTAAAGTTCACATTCAGAAAAATAAAATATATAAAAAATATAAACATTCATGCCTCTAATATTGTGATCTTTTATCAATTAACAATCCTTCATTGTGATCCCCATGAACATACAAGTCATTGTGATCCCCAGCTTCAATGTTTGGTGGTGTTGACAACCCAACTGAGAATAGACTGGAGTCATCATACTTATGATAGTACTTTTCTTCATCTATAGGATCTTCAATGAACTGTCTTTTACCATGAAGAACAACCAACCATTTATCATTTGCAGGATCATCGATATAAAATACTTATTTCTCCTGTGAGGCCAATATGAATGGTTCACCCTTCTCGCCAATCTTTTCAAAATTTACTAACGTGAAACTCAATTCATCCACTATAACTCCTTTGTTGTTTTCAACCCAATTACATTTAAAGAGTAGAATTCTGAAATCTACATAGTCAAACTCCCATATGTCTTCAATGACACTGTAATATGACATTTTAGCTTCATGTGGACTCTTATCCTTTACACTTGCAAAAAACAATGAAGACGCTTGAAGGGTGACCCCACTATTTTGGACGACACTCTTATCATCTTGACGCTTTGTGTAATACGAGAATCCATTTATGTCAAACCCTTCATAAGACATAACATTCAATTTTGGTTTAAAGGTGAGGCATTTGATGGTTTCAGAAAGATTATCTGGTGTTTGAGATAGTTGATGTAAGACTTTATCTTCAAACCACTTAATAAATGTCTTGTTATGCTCTCTAGCAAGCCACATTGAATTGGATCGTGGATATTGTCTCTTGATGAAATTGGTATGTTCCTCGATATAAACACTCACTTCATCGATGTTGTGTTAAATATACAAGTGACCTTGCTCCAACTGCTCACGGCTGATTACTTTCACCCGTGATCCCAAAATTCCTTTGTCAAAATGCTCCTCAATATTCTTGTCATTCATAGGATCATCATTACCACTCAGAAAGTCATTGCAAAAATCCATAACCTCTCTCGCCACATAACCCTCAATAATACTCCCTTTAGGCCGATAACGGTTTCGAACATCACCTTTAAAAATGCTCATGTATCGTTCAAAGGGATACATCCAATGCAAGAAAAATGGTCCCAACATTTTCCACTTTCCTAGTCAAGTGGACAACAAGATGTACCATGATATCAAAGAATGAAGGAGATAAATACATCTCAAGCTGACATAGGGTAAAAACCACTTCTCTTTGTAATTTATCGAGAGTATCAGGGTCAATAACTTTGTTGCACAGACTGTTGAAAAAGAAACAAAGTCTGATGATTGCAAACTGTACATGCTTCAGCAATATAGATCGAATTGTCACAGGCAATATTTATTGCATTAAAGTGTGACAATCATGAGATTTAAGACCTATCAACTTCAGATCTTTCATTGATACCAATGTATGGATGTTGGATGAGTAACCATGTGTCACCTTAACATTTACCAAGCATTCACAAAAAGCTTTCTTCTCCTTTCTAGATAAACAAGTGGGAGGTAAGTATGTTCTCCAATCGCTACTAACTACTTTTGTTAATTCTGTCCTTATTCCCATTTCACGTAGGTCCATTCTAGATTTTATCCCGTCTTTATTCTTACCTGGTATATTCAACAGAGTACCGATGACGCTATCATATACATTTTTCTCAACGTGCATGACATCGATACAATGCCTGACTGTCAAAGAACTCCAATAAGGAAGATCTCAAAATATTGACTTCTTCTTGAATAAAGACTTGTCACTCTATGTGGCCATCGTACATTGTGATCTCTTACCAAATTCATTGATGATGTCTTTTACTCTTTCATAAACATCCTCCCCTGATATAGGTTTAGGTACACTCTGTTCCTCATTCTGTCCATTGAATGCTTTATGCAACCTATGATACGGATGAAATTTTGGAAGAAACCTTCGATGACCAAGATATACAGTCTTGGCATCGTGTTTTAGTCGTATTGAATCAGTGTTCTCTTCACATATAGGACACGCCTTAGATCCTTTGACACTATATCCAGATAAATTCTCATACGCTGGAAAGTCATTCACAGTGCAAAACAACATAGCGTGCAAACGAAATGTCTCTCTTCGTGAAGCATCATAGGTCATCACACCTTCACCCCAGAGCTTCTTCAAGTCATCAATCATAGGTTCAAGATAAATTTCGATATCATTTCCAGGTTGTTTAGGGCCCGATATCAAAAACAACAACATAACATACTTATTTTTCATACACAACCAAGGAGGAAGATTGTATATAACAAGCATAACTGGCCAAGTGCTATGTTGGCTGCTCAATGTCCCATACAGATTCATCTCATATGTACAAAGCCCAAGTCTTAGATTCCTATCTTCTTCACCGAATTCAGGGTACAATAAATCAATCTTCTTCCACTGTGGGTAATCAGACACATGTCGTAGGATCCCATCATTATTTTTCTTAACATCTGCATGCCACCTCAAATTCTTCGCATCTATAAGATTGGAAAACAAGCGTTGAAACTGTGGTCTTATAGGTAGATACTACATCACCTTGGTAGGAGAACCCGTTTTGGACTCCCCCAAAGTCGTCAATTTATACCTTGACGTACCACATTTCAGACAATCTTTCAAATCCACATAGTCCTTTTGAAATAATACACACTCATTCTGGCATGCGTGTATCTTCTTGGCCTCCATTCCCATTAGGCACAACAATTTCTTTAACCGATATATTGAGATCGGCAGCTCATTTCCTTTAGGAAGAATTTCTTTCAACAAAGACAACAATGACGTGAAGATTTTGTCGCTTCATCGATTGTTAGCTTTCAATTTATACAATCTCAATACAACGCTAAGCTTTGTAAACTTACAACATGTATATAACAGTATCTCAGCATCATGCACAATGTTTCTAAATATAGGAGGTGGATCGGTGTGCTCTACCCCACAACTATCCAGCATCGCATCAACGATGTCTACTGGAACTGGTTCGTTCACATCTACGTTATCGAAGACAATTTCTTCTTCTACTAATTTCAAGTTTGTAATCTCTCCATGCTAGTGTCATTCTGTATAGCCTTGTACAATCCCGTTGTACATGACATGACTTTTGATTTCATCACCAGTGCTGACTTTCAAGTTGTTACCGCAATGCCTACATGGACAGTAGAACATATCTTTAGGTTGTTTCCTATGTTCCTCGGTGAATCTAATAAATTGGTCAAGACCATAAATAAACTCGGGGGTGCAGCGATTTGGAATGGACATCCATAATCTATCCATTCTATGATCAAAGAGAAAACAAGTATATATTAGAACAAGATTAGGGTCTAGGGTTAAAAGATTAGGGTTTATGGTTAAAACTTTAGGGTTTAAGGTCTTATATATAATTAATGGTTAAAACATACTAAGTGAGATTAAGTGTTCAAGAACAGTCCCAAACTGAGGACTATCCAGGATTTACTCCTAATGAGTAAATCTTGGATAAGTTTCTAGGCCAACAAATACATGTGTTATCATTCTTATATATAATAAATGTGTACCACCTATCCCATTCTTGAACACTTAATCTCAATAGTAAGTGTATAATGTGTATTGGGTTTTCAAGAGAATTTCGACAGCATTTCTCCGTTGTTCTCCAAGTACATATGTACTTAGAGAACAAACAGGGAAATGCTGCCGAAATTTTCTTGAAAACCCAATACACATTATACACTTACATCCTAAGTGAGATTAGGTGTTCAAGAACAGTCCCAAACCGGGGACTATCCAATATTTACTCCTAATGAGTACATCTTGGATGGGTTTCTAGGCCAACAAATACATGTGTTGTCATTCTGATATATAATAAATGTGTACCACCTATCCCATTCTTGAACACCTAATCTCACTAGTAAGTGTATAATGTGTATTGGGTTTTCAAGAAAATTTCGATAGCATTTCGTAGCTGTTCTCCAAGTACATATGTACTTAGAGAACAAATGGGGAAATGCTACTGAAATTTTCTTGAAAATCCAATACACATTATACACTTATATCCTAAGTGAGATTAGGTGTTCAAGAACAGTCCCAAACTGGGGACTATCCAAGATTTACTCCTAATTAGTAAATCTTAGATGGGTTTCTAGGCTAACAAAATATAAAACCACTCATAAGTAGGCATGTATGATCACATTAATAATAAATAAAGAATTCAATAGTTTCAAACATGCAATAATTCACAATGTAATATTATAAACTACAGGCAACATGGTTATTCCCCACACTCTAGTAGACAGACTAACCAGCACATGGTCTTTCTACCATACATTCATATACCATTATTATAATCATCAAATGTTAGGATTGGAAAGGTAATTGTCAATCAAACTTGTTGCAAACCAGAAAAACTTATGATGACTGGAAACATTAAGATCAAGATGGTGGAGTTAAAAAGAAAGATTACAAACTTGCTAATAAATTTAAAAACACACACATTCAAATTAACTAAGAATGTCATGCATACCTAGCTGAGCATTCATATCATCAAAGACAAGAGGGATTGTATAAATTTATAGCGGTTTAGAGAAAATGAGTGTGAATCTTGTTAAACATACCAAGATTTCTAACTAGGACACAAACTGCCTTTAACATTTTACAAATATATGCAAGCACAAGATTTGTTCATATACTATGTTGATTTACAATAGAAACATCTAAATAAGTAAACTCAAAGAATTAGATAAATAAATATAATCAGTAGATAAACAAATACAAAGCAATAGATAAAAAAGTACAACTCAGTTGATAAACAAATATAAATTTGTAGATGATTAAATTTTTTTAAAAAGTAGATGAACAAATACAAAGCTCTAAATTTAAATAATATGATGAATACAAAATCATTAGATGAACGAATGAGTAGATAAGTAAACACAAATCAGTAGATAAGTAAATACAAATCAGAAGATATATAAATTCAAATTAGTAGATAAGTAAATTCAAATTAGTAGATAAGTAAATACAAATCAGTAGAAGTAAATATGAAGGGCAGGGAGTAGACGGAGGGAAGGGAGCAGAGGGGGCTGACCTTGGGTGGCGGAGGGCAGGGAGCAGACGGAGGAGGACATGCAGGGAGCAAGTGGAGGGGCGAGCAGAGAGCCGACGAGCACAAAGGGCACCTGCGAGCAGATAGCCGGCGAGCACAGAGGGGCGTCGGCGAGCACAGAGGGGGAGAGGGCGGCATCCAGCCAGTGAGAAGAGAGGGAGAGGACGGCGGCAACGGCAACCACGGAGCACGCAGTAGCAGGGAGCGGTGCGAACACAGAGCAGCAGGGAGAGCAGCAGGGAGAGCAGCGGTGGGTGGCGGTGCACAAAATCGATCACCAGACCTATTCTCACGGGGATGAAACAAAGAAAGGGGAAGAGTCGGCTTTACATGGGTGCTATAAAGTTAACCATCAGCATTGGTTATTAAAAACAACCAACACTAATAACAATAGTCATCGGTTACCATATAAAAACGGATGCCACAAAGGTGTAAAAAATTGCGCGCAGACAGCGCGGGAATACCGATTAGCGTCGTTTATTTCAAGCCAACCGACGATAAAAATGCGGCTAATTTCTATCTAGTGAAAAATCTTTAGTCGTCGGTTTTTAAGTTAATAACCAACGTCGTATGTTAAATTTTGAAGGTAATATTTTTCACTGGAAAATTTGGACTTGGCAGTCGATTTTAGGCATCGGTTGCTTATTAATGAACTGACGCTAAATTAAAAGTGATACCCGTGTCTGGGCACTCTTCCCTTATAGATGTTGGTTTTTGTATTTAGCCGACATTGTACACTTTAGGCGTCAGTTTCTTGTATACAACCGATGCCTGTAAATGTGACATTATAAGCCATTTCTGTAGTTGTGATTTTTTCTATCTAAACGGAAAAAAAAGAGAGGAAGAATTTTATGCATGTGAAACAATCATTAGCTCAATATATAAACAAGTTTTGTCTCCCTTCAAAAACACGTATGTTCTCTTGTAGAATCAAAACTAACACGAGGAGAGATTATGCTATAAGTATTTGGCAACAAGCTGAACACACCTTTGATCTGAATGGTATTTGTCGGCCACAAGAATAAATTTTGGTTTGAACTCTTTGAAAGTGAAAATGGATAGAAAAAATTTATAGGTATAAGAAGCGTATAAAATAAGTATACTTTATTTAATTCACTCAAATAGAGTACAAAACCAAACATTACTCCATTTCAAGCTTGCATCAGTAATTGGTTCCAGTGGTCTATATTGACTTCAAGAAGGATGAATGAGTAACATAATAGATGTCATCTCCATCACCATTACATGTGTATGTAGCAGACCTTAATGGAATCTTGTCCATGGAGTACCACAATGAAAGAAAACTAGTAAGGAATTTGGTTGCAAGAGGTTGTTATTAGTCAATTAGGTGCCTCTGAATGCATTTTCACGATATAGTTCCACATTTGTCTAATTAAATTTTCCCACATTTCAAGAAACAACCAGATAGCATATTAATAGTTGCAACATTTCATATTGTCTAAGAAATTACAAAAAGTTGTCTCAAATATTTTTTTATCTCACTAATAAGTATACTGATATATTTTACTTAATGGTGGTTTCAATGTATCTGTGCACATAATCAATTTGTCTCAGAGATTCATGTCATTTCTAAAGCATTCAAATGGTGCCCTCCCCATAAAGACTTACCAACCTCAGGCCTGCTAATGTTACTAAAAAGGACTAAACATTAAATTAGTTATGTAGGTGGTTCTGTAGCATGCAGGAAATGATAATTTTGTTCCTCACGAAAAAATATCATTGAATCTAACTCTTGCAAGAAACATGTTAAGTAGGGAATTTTTGGGGGAGGATAGCTTTGTTTCATTCCTTATGTTCGTATTGGCCATCAGATCATTCTAAATTGTATGTGCCATTGTGGATTGTTTGTAATAAGATGTTTATGTAAAATCTAGTCAAAATCCATGTTTTGAAGGATCTACAACCACTACATGCAAGAATAAGCAAATTTGGTATCAACCAGAGTGCACTTATGATTTACAAGTAGAGAATGCATAGCAGGTATATGAGAAGTATTGAGTTTTGTTTCAAAAGGATACTTCATTATCAAATTCCCATGGTATTGAAGGGCAACAAAAAATGTACAGCTTAACAAGTATGCTCACCTAATTTAAATGTTTATTAAATATCATTCATTTTTCACTTATGTATAACTAAATAAAAGACTAGTTAAAATGAATATATATGATATCATGCAAATAAACAAATGTTCTTGTAAGATAAGTGGTGGTGATATCTACATCATCTTGAATTTAAATATCAAAGGCCTTCTTCAACCTAGTACTTGGCACTTCATCAATACACAATATGCAACATTTATGAGGCATTAAATTTCTTCATTTCCTCCTTGACCTTAAACAAAGGCTTCTCATGGATGGAATTTTTGGCACCCTGTTAGGGACGGTAGAAAGATCCACCCAAACCGACCCAAACCTCTCCCCAAACTGTTAGATTCGAATTTTCATCCTTTTATTCAAGTTGTGGTTTGGTTCGAGAAAAATTTTAACAAGTGTATCATCCAATTCGGGTGATGTTATTGAGACTCAGGCATCCATTTTCTCACCGGCACACCCGGACTTCTCACTTTGTCAGCTGTTGTCGGCTGATCACAACATCACATTCCTATCGTAAACCCTAGCCACAACACTCCAAGCCCTAGCCACGATGCTCCAATCGCCCTTCTCTTTCTTCCTCTCCTCCCACCACTCATTGATCATGATATGGAAGCAACAACCAGAATGAGACCGTGTACAGAGTAGTAGAGGAACCGAGGATGGCACTGATGGTGATCGTATATGTTGCTTGTTGTTGGACACTAATTGACTAGGTAATGACGGGACCATTGTGGTTATCTTCAGGGCAGTCATCGAGGAGGTGAGGTACCAGGGGTATGCAGTTGAGATCTAGTGGGGCCGTAATAGACTATATGGCATTTTTGCACATGGTACTATGTCGTAGATTAGTACTCTACTTCATGCTCTTCTCCTTCCCCCCTCTCTCTTTGACAAATCATGTGTGGGACAAAGGTGGCTAGGCAAATGGGATGTGGGTCGGATGAGGGTAGGGTGGAGGAGAGAAAAAGAGTGAGAGATCATGTTTGATTGGAACGGAATGGAGTGTGTCACTCCTGTGTGTGTGTGAGTGAGATGAAGGGGGTGAATAATAGGAATAGGGACTAACAAGCAGCGGAAAGGACTAGCAGTAGTCGTCTGCTAATGTTGTAACATCCACCCACCCACTTCCCATGACACCTTTGTTGTACAAATTGTTCAGCTCATCACCAGAGTGGGGTTTTAATTTGTACCGTACACTGCTTGGGATTAAGTTGCAAGCAAGGCAACTAATTAGGAAGCACGAACACTTCTCAAGAGTTTTTGTGGTCGTCTTGGATCTATGTTGGACACAGATACGACGAGGACACACAGTGGGCACGGCTCCGGACGTGTCCAATTTTAAAAAAACATAGGGGCTTGACATGGCCTGGACACAACCATGACACATCATGGACACGATCAGGACACAACATGGACATGGTCGACCTACAAGTGTTGCTCTACTATATAGACATGGATAAATGATTGTCTCCAACACGTGCCAACCAAAGCGTTCAATTTTTATAACATAATATATATTTGTATCAAAGCCATGTTTCTAAAGATCATTTCTCAAATGAGCTTGTCAGAGACAAATGGGGGTGGGACCAGATTCTGTGATAGTATTGACAGGGGAAGAACATCAAGAAAATTTAGTTTATTGTGTGGGGTGTGGATTATTGAGCTTGCAGAAGCAGAAAACAAAAAAACACACGTGCATACTGTTGTTAATATTTATTGACGTCGTTCATGCAACAGTGATAGGTACAAATTAATTAACAATTGTAGTCAGATCGAAATAAGAAACGAAGATCAAACAGAGCAGGAGAATAGAAATAAAATTCAGAATTTGCAAACCAGATCGTTCGTTGAGAAACGAACGTGATACTTAAAGAAATCAGTGTCCGGCAATCCTCACGGATAGGCATTATTCTCCCAGTCTCGATCCGGTATGAACCTAGAACAGACATGTCTCGCTCGCGCTTGACGTCATCTCGTTGCACTACTAACAGTGTAGCACAGTGTCCGCATGAACCTCTGCCTGACAGTCGCGTCTAGGTGACGGGAAGGAGAAAGAAGGCCCTCTTCGCACAGAAGACGAACTCCACAAAACGGCCCTGGAACGAAGGCTCTCGCTCTCTGGATTAGGGCTCTCAAAACACACGTGAAAATGGCGGCTGAAGTTCGTTTGTTTCGTGTTTAACCCTAATGATCGGGGAGTATTTATAGCCACACACGTCCCTTAATCCTATTCCCAGCATGACGCAAACACTCGATCGCTCTTGTACACATTATGAAATAAAAACCGCAAAGAGAAACACTTTCCAGTTAGGATTAGGAAATTCGAATAGGAAAGAACCAATTAATTACACGAGTAATTAATTACTTAGTTGTATCCTAGTACAAAAAGAAGTCGAAAGACAGAAGACATTCTCCACAATCCACAATCCACAATCCAGAATCCACAAGCCACAAGCCTGAGCCAGTGCCCAGCCCGGCCAGGCAAGGCAAGGTGAGGCGAGGCGTGGCGTGACGCGCATGCACGTGTGCGTGTGTGCATTGTGATGTGGTAACCCCACCCACCAAGGAGGTGAACATACCTCCCTCCTAGGACCTCTTGGACACTAATTACTTAGTTGTATCTTAGTGCAAAAAGAAGTCGGAAGACATTCTCCACAAGCCACAAGCCCAAGTCCGAGCCCGTGCCCGGCCCGACGAGGTGAGGCGAGGCGTGGCGTGGCGTGCGTTGTGATGTGGTAACCCCACCCACCAAGGAGGTGAGCATACCTCCCTCCTAGGACCCCTTGGACACTAGTGCCCCATGTGATCCTACATATGAGGACCACAAAAGTTCTAGGAGTGAGCAATATGGGATAAAACTTCTTTGTCATTTACACTAGAGACAAAACTACTTTTCTGACATGTACTTGCTGCACTACATTGGGCTTAACCCATGCTAAATAAATGGTTGCTACAGCAGCAGCCATATATCTAACAATCCCCCACAAAGTCCAATGTGTAGTGTGCTCTATCATTCAGTCCTCCATACTGTGCTTTCAGCAGATACCTTTTGGTTTGAATCTACCTAAGTTATCCAACTGTGACCCCCGTAGGAACTAGGTGAACAAAAGTCTTGAACCTGAACCTTGGGTACAAGAGTATAGGTTGGTAACAACACAATAAAGACATGGTAGTAAAGAAAACAATGCATTAAGGCCATGCATACAAAATTTTGTATCATGATTGATAACAAAGAACAACCCAATTCTCTTGTTGCGGCCTACACAACATCAATCACTTAGTTGGAGTCTCCAAAGATGTACTGCTAACATCCTGTCCTAAGACTTGACACCATTCAGAGACTACTCTCTTACTAACTTGCAGTCATGACACTAACAGGTTTCCCAGGGAATAGACACACAGATGCAAGAAGCATCAAACAAGAATACATAGTTTCATCTGATTTACCTGACAGCTTGTTATTACCACATTAAACCCAATTTGTGGGATCTCCACTCTTTTGGGTTGGGTTGCTACTGCCTACAAATCTATAGGGGTTTCAGTCCCATCCCCGACCTGGATTTTTCCACGAAAGCTAAGGTAAGACCTTTAGTGAAAGGATCATCTGTATTTTCTTTGGTACCGACGTAGTCCACAGCCACGACCCCATTAGACACTAACTTCCTTACATATTTCAATCTGACTTGGATGTGTCTACGTTGTTTTTTATTGTACTTGAAACTCTTTATCTTAGCAATAGTTGTAGTGTTGTCATAGTGAACTGAAATTGCAGGAAGCGACTTCATTACCATAGGTAAACTGGACATAAGTCCATGTAGCCATTCAGCTTCCATTCTAGTTTCATCTAAAGCACACAACTCTTCCTCAAAAGTGGACCGAGACAATATGGTCTGTTTCTTAGACCTCCAGGAAACAACTCCTCCTCCCAATAGGAATACATATCTTGAGACACCATTACTCCCAAAATTCACGGCAATCCAGCTTGCATCACTATATCCTTCGACTACGGAAGGATGTTTACCATAATGCAGCCCAAGAGAATATTTTCCCTTGATATACCTCAGAACTCTGTCAAGAGCTTCCCAATGGATCTTGTCAGGAGAATTGGTGTATCTACTTAACTTGTCCACGGAAAATACAATGTCTGGACATGTACAGTTCATAAGATACATCAAACTTCCGATAATCTGAGAGTATCATAATTGAGACACTGGAACCCCAGCCTCATTCTTGAACAAGGGCTTGGATGAGTCATATGGAGTCTTAATAGGTTTACGTGATGTGTATTCAAACCTCTCCAGTATCTTCTCAACATAGTGAGACTAAGAGAGAGTTATACCATCATTAAACCTAATGATTTTAAGCCCTAAAATCACATCAGTGACACCCATATCCTTCATCTCAAACTTGCTACACAAGAATGACTTTGTCTCATTTACTATTTTTATATCGGAACCAAAAAGCAAGATATCATCAACGTATAAGCATAGCAAAATGAATCCATTATTGACAATTTTGCAGTAGAGACACTTATCAAATTCATAAGAAACAAAGCCAAACGATGATATCACATAATAAAACTTCTCATTCCATTGCTTAGGGGCTTGTTTCAAGCCATATAATGACTTAACAAGTTTACACACTTTGGACTCATTCCCACGACCCACAAATCCCTCAGGTTGTTCTATATATATCTCTTCCTGATGATCACTGTGTAACAACGCGGTCTTTTCATCCATCTGATGGATATAGAGATTATAAATGGAAGCCAATTCTATAAGCACTCGGATTGAGGTCATACAGGAAATAGATGAATAGGTATCAAAATAATATATTCCTTCCCTTTGTGTTTAACCCTTAGCAACTAACCTAGCCTTATACTTATTGATTGTCCCGCCTGCATTAAGTTTCTTCTTAAAAATCCATTTGCAACCAACTACAGAACAACCAGGAGGCAAATCTACCAATTCCCAAGTTCCATTCGAGAGAATTGATTGAATTTCATCATTAACGGCTTCTTTATAAAACTTAGCTTCTGGAGATTCCATAGCTTGTTTGAAAGTAACAGGATCATCCTCAACATTGTAAGTGAGAAACTCACTTCCAAAGTCCTTTGATGTCCTAGGTCGTTTACTTCTCCTTGGTTCAACTATTTTTTCAAAATCATCAGATTCAAAAATAGCTTGTTCAGAGTCGCCCCCCCACATTTGTCATCCTTTCCACATGCTCGGGAATGGAACATGTGGTAAATAAATCTTCTTGAGATACTTCATTGGGCACACCAGTTTTCATAGGAAATACATCCTCAAAGAATGTCGTATCACGTAATTCCACAATTGTATTGACCTCAATGCCAGAGATATCTCATTTTACAATCAGGAATCTATAAGCATAGCTTGTCTCTACATAACCCAAGAATATGTCATCAACCATTTTCGGTCCTAATTTATTCCTTTTGTGTTCAGGGACAAGTACCTTAGCAAGGCACCTACACACTCGAAGATATTTAACACTCGGTTTCCTTCCTCTCCACAACTCAAATGGACTACTCTCTGAATTCTTATGGGGAACTCTATTCAGAATATGGCAAGTCGTATTCAAAGCTTCCCCCCACATAAAGTTGGGTAATCTAGATGTTTGGAGTAAGGTATTTATCATATATATTAAGGTTCGGTTTTTACGTTCAGCAATCACATTTGATTGTGGTGAATAAGGAGCAGTGACCTCATGAACTATACCATGTAATTGGTAAAATTCCCAAAATAAGTTCAAAGTATACTCTCCTCCCCTAACAGACCTTAATCGCGTAAGTACTTTACTGGTTTGAGTTTCGGCTTCTTTCTTATAAATTTTAAATTTATCAAATGTCTCATCTTTACTTCTAAGTAAAAAGACATAACAATATCTGCTTGCATCGTCAATAAAAGTTATAAAATAACACTTTTGATCCCTCGTAGCAACACCATTAAATTCACAGATATTTGTATACACTAAATCCAAAATTTCTAAATTCCTATTCACAGAATGAAAAGGCTTCCTACGCAGTTTAGCTTGTACAAAGATTTCACATTTATTGTTGCTAATTTTAGATTTAGGGATCAAATTTAGATTTATCATACGCTTCATTGAGGCAACATTAACATGTCCCAAATGTGAATGTCAAACATCAGATGAAACAAGATTCATGCAAATAGAACTATAATCATTCAAATTTAAAATGGAATTTGAAATAGATTTAACATGAATCTTAAATAAGTTCTCCACATCACATAAGTACCCCTTGCCAAAAAAAAAGAATCATGAAGGCATGTAATAATAGCCTTATTACAAGGCGTGTAATAATAGCCTTATTACATTTGCAGTCTACTATATAACCTTCCCTAACTAAAATGACGCCACTAAGGATATTGTGTCGAATGGTTGGAACATGTTTGACCCTGTTAAGAGTCAAAACCTTCCCCGAAGGGAACTTCAAGTCCACCCATCCTTTGCCTTTGACTTCTGTAGAGATGGAATCGCCCAAAGTCACAGACCAACCTCAAGAGGCCTGATAAGACACAAACAAGGATTTATCAGCACACACATGTACATTAGCCCCAGTGTCAATTATCCAATAAAGTGGTTCAAAAATAGAAAGGATTTCATGTTTAATAGACATGTACCTATCATTGAGGTTCAAGGATGTAGTCATCATGTTGACCACAGCCTCCTCAGTTGCAGATGTGGCAGCTTTCTTTGCCTTCTTAGAAGGACAATCCTTGCTCCAGTGGCTAACATGTCCACAAGTCCAACAAGGTTTCTTCTTTGGTTTCTTTTGGATCTTTGCCTTAGGTTTATGTGCATTCTTAGATTTCTTATCTTTGGTATTTTTCACAGAAGTAAAATTAACAGTTGGATTTGCATCAGTAGTTACCTTGATCGTTTTCTCGTTTAAATGTTCTTCTTGTATATTAATATCCAGCATTAGTTCCTCCATTGTGTGTGTCCCTTTGCGATGCTTCAGAGACATACCAAACGATTCTCATGACTTAGGAAATTTTTCTATGATAGACATAACAACAAACTTCTCAGGAAATACCATCTTGGCATCTGAGAGTTCATAAACTAGGAGTTGTAGATCATGTGTTTGATCAGAAACTGACTTACCCTCAACCATCTGAAACTTGTGATTATTTTTTAAAAGAAGTTACCGAATATCAAAAACTTATAACTCGCAACCCCATTTTTTTGGAACGGGTTGAGGGAATAGGTATTATTGGTGGAGACGAAGCAATAAATTGGGGTTTATCAGGACCAATGTTACGAGCTTCTGGAATACAATGTGTGATAATATATGAAATAATTTTCAATCATATGGATAATTCTATCAGAGAATCAGTTGTCTAAAAAAATCTTCAGAATCAGGTCCGGGTTTGGTTCTAGGTTTAAGTTTCTCAATCCAGGTCGGTCCTAGATTGATAGGTGTGAATAAAATCTAGGTCCAGGTTCAGGTTCAGAATCTGATTTGACAATCAAACAATCGAGATTGGATCTTTCGACCCGAAACTGACCCAGAACTAATTTTTTGACACCCTACCTTTCTCAGATGAATACCTAGCTCGCCTACGCCAACTGGGTGAGCATCTGGGCACAATCATATGTTTTTAGCATGATTATATATGTAACATATATCATGTAACATATAACATATAGCAAATATCACATATATAAGGTATTTATGTGTATTTTTAATGATCTACACCCTAAATAATAATGTAAGAGTGAGATGGCAGCTTAAAATGATAAAAATAAATTAGAATGTCAAGTAGATATAAAAATGGTACTATTTAAAATAAAAAACCTAGAAAAATTAAGAAATTTTCCTAGTGATTCTAGGCAGACCTAGGTGCTCACCCAGGCGTCCACTTTTCATTTTATGTAGGTGAGGGACTAGGTGAAGCCCCCCTTGGGTGCCTATCCGCCTAGATAGCTCCTAAGAGAGTGCCTCAACAACTATGGCAGACATTTTGTATTCTTCTTGTTTTAATTGTTTTTTCTGTATATAATGTACTAGTAAGTGCACATGCTTTGCACGTAACTCTTGTATATAACTTATATAATCCATAAAATAAAAATAATTTATAAAAAAGTAAAGTGTTCTATGGTAAATACATTATTCATAAAAAGCAAAAACCATATTTACTAATTTAATTTAGCATTGGGTTGAAGTATATATAAATAATTATTGCATTGCATCATAAATATATTAAATTTGACAATCATAAAATTTTATATAGTGATATTAGTTTTTATCTCATATATTTATCAAATATCTTTAGTTTATTATATTTCATCATATTTAATTAACATTTATCACTTATTCTTAGTAAGAAATTTTATGATCTCAACCTCATATGCAACAATTATAGACTTCTTTGAACTTCTATGTTGATGGAATGGTGGGCCATCTTGTAGTCACCTTCTGAAAGATCTACAATTCTATATGAGACACTTCTATCCTACTAAATTTATTTTCTAGAATAATGTCCAAAATATAATTTATTTAGTCACAATAAATGTCATGCTAAAATTGGTTGAAATAATATATCTTAGACATAATGTAAAATATATAATTGTAAAACTCATGTTTTTCTAGGTCACCAATAAATATGTCATTTTTAGTATCCTTTCTAACAAGTGTATCTTTATCCGATATAGGAAACTATCTTAACTCAGCTAAAGGTACAATATATATTAAAATGTAACATTGATAACTCATTTAGGGAATACATAATTCAAGCAACTGATATATTAACAATGACGTTATTTATGGTTGACCATATTAACTAAGTTTCATGACTTACCATCATTTGTAATATCGTTT
Organism: Alisma plantago-aquatica; assembly: GCA_963693085.1. Lineage (NCBI taxonomy): Eukaryota > Viridiplantae > Streptophyta > Magnoliopsida > Alismatales > Alismataceae > Alisma > Alisma plantago-aquatica. The sequence continues at coordinate 418,418,434 of OY856413.1, forward strand.
ATGTATATTCTTGACTTGAGAAATGATTTTTATAGAAGATTATATTCTAATCATATATATTAGGGATATCTGTAAGTAGTGGCTAAGTTGGTTGTGGTTGAGGGTGAAAATGAATTACTTGTTTGAATTTTAGCTAGTCAACTAACAATTTGAGCTTGTTCTTCATGTTGTTAACTCAATTGATGTTTTTTTTACTTCTCACTTCACAAAAATATCTTCAACTTAATAAGAAATCATTTCAATATGTTATTAACTTAAAGAAAATTAATAAACACAAATTCAATGCAAAAATGAACATATACACAACTTCTTTTGTGAATTCATTTTATTTCATTTCTTGATAAATCGATCTCAATGTGCATTCATTCAATCATGGGTTTATAGATAAATATAATGATTATCATATTGAAGTTGAAATTTTGTACATGTTATTGTGGCTCATTAGTCATAACAAAATTTCATAATATTGTATAATCATCATACTAATGATCATAATGCAAAATTTATGAAAATTATTACTGAATATTAGAAAAAACTTTTTCAAGTGACCTTATTATTAATTTTGGTACAAAGGTTTTTAAAACTCATTTTCAACATTTACTATCAAACTTTTTCATTTGATATGCATACTGTGTTCAAATATTAATAAGTGGATTATACAATTTTAATCTCCAATTAAAAAATTAGACAATATATACTTGGACATATTGTCTAGTTCATTTCAAGTAATGAATTGCTGCATCTCAGATTTTCTATTTTTAATCCCCAATTGTAATTGTTCTAATATAATTGAACATAGTAGCTCCATTGTTATCAAAGAATCAATAGTGACCAAGTAAACTAATTTTTTGATATCCATTCATTCTCTTTTTTTTGCATGATAATGTTTATAAATAAAAAAGAATCAATGGTGATTCATACAATACATATATTTGATCAATTGTATAGTGCTACGGTACTTCAATATAGCATCATTTGTGAACTTATAGAATGAGTGAAATTATAACATATAACTGAATGCAATTAACCTATTATGGTTATCTTTGAACACCATTGAAAATATCCCTATGATTATGTAGATATAACACTTTGAATAGTTTATTTGTACTTTATGATAACATGTAAATGTATCCTTGAAACTAAATACCTTAATTTTAAGCATGTTCAATATTTTTTTCTACTTCATAGAGCCCTATTTCCATCCTCAAATACAAACTTCCACTGCATATAACACATTTGTAGTATAGGTTTCAACTAACTGACCCTCCTTTATAATTTTCCACTTTTATATTGTTGTAACAAAAACCTTACGTGGAAGATTTTTTTGATATGTAGATTTCTAGAAAAAAACATAGATGTAGTAATAATGGAAAATTATAGTAATAAAAATGATCATTTAAAGTTGATAAAATTGTAGAAAGATATATCTAATAAGATAGTAACAAATTGCGTTCATTTCGTGGAATGTAATGGAAGGGTGTTTCAAGAAAATTTGACATGTTAGCAATCTAAATCCATATAATTAGATAAGAAACTAAATAATATTCCAGGCTTTGTATTGAATGACATAGACCAATCTTGCATTGTTGTTTGATATATATATATTTTGAATGTCTCTATTTAAATTTTACCATATATAAATACAAACTAAAAAATGTTCAAAGAGTTTGATGTAATAGACATTTATAGTTTTTTAGTTGTGGAATAATAATGCAATCAATTTGTGTGTTAGATATTAGGTTTACTAAAAACAACAATAGATTCATCATCAAACATTACAAATTTTTAATGTAAACATACAAAAATAATTCATCCTAAAAAATACATATAACAATGTGCAAGAGAGATCCTATGAAGAATGATTGCATGATATTGTGACCACCTCTTTAATTATCTATCGTAGTCATTAGGAAAAAATGTATTGTTTAAGAAAATCAATGTCCTCGTCATAAATAGGTATACATGGAGCCTTAGTGATAACATCTATTGCCTTGTGTGCCCTATTTATAATAAAATAATTGCAAGGGGATTTTGACTTAAAAGAAATTTAAATCTAAGAGGATCCAAGAAATATACATTGATAACCAAATGTTTTACATACTGCATCAACATAAATCATCAAAATAAGGACAAGAAAATGTGCAAAATTTATTTATAGGAGAAAGTATTCTTATAGTCGGTATACATGCATGTTTAATAATTCATAAACCGTTGAACAAATCATATTTTTGTACAAATATACTATAAAATGGGCAGTTTTTTACACATTGAATTGAAATATTTTATGCTTCTTTTTTCATATATTTCAATTTGGTTGTATTATTATAGATTATACCAAAGTAAGGAAATTGTCCAAGTGAAAATTTTCTATAATGATATACATTATTGACATATGTCGAGTCTCCATGACATGCGAGCTTTGTAATCATGTCTTAATACATGGAGAATAAAAAATCATAGTAGTTTATAATTTCTATAGTTTAATCACTCGTGAAAATTAGTTTTTTGTTCAATAATTTTTTGTTTTAATCATTTTCAAACATATATTATTTATGCTTTGTTACAACCTATAATATCATCATAACCAATATGTAGGAGTCATATAAACTGGAGACGTATAAAAGGATGTCAAAAATGAAGATTTACTTATAATGGTTTGAATATGAAATGCCCAACCCATCGCAACCGTGATGAAGGGCCTTTAATTGCTAGTATATAAACCTTTCCTCCATATGCCATAGTGGATTTTGAACCCATGACTTGTGCTACAATCAGAAATATGTTGTATTTCATGCTTGGTCACTATCAAGGGGAGAAAATATTATCTCCAGGACACTCATCATACATTTCTCATAAGTAATAATGATTAAATTACTTGAATTAGCCTAATAAAATACCGTAATCGGTATTGTAACATCATCCCTAAGCACACACATGCACGTAGCGGAAGTAACATAGAGTTATCCATAACTCGTGTGCTCGACGGGGGCATTACATAAAACTGACATTCATAATAATAATAATATAATCAATCACACAAATTGAAAATAAGAAACATTCTCATAATTGTTCTTACAAAAGGAACATAATGGATATCACAATGAAAACTAACTCAAAATCTCGAGACATAGTATCTACTCTAAAGTTCTAAACATTTAAAACATATAACTGAGCCTATAAAATTGAGGATCATCTTATAGTTGGCACCCCACCAGATCTTATCTTGTTCTATCCTTGGGTTTGAGTCTTTGGGATCCACTTTGCTCCTACTTCTCATGTGCGGACATCTCGTCCCCAGTCATGCATTAAAAAAAATAGTCGTTAGAGTAAGTGGCATGAGTATTCTATAATATACATTGCCAAAGAACTGAAATTGGATATTATAAACATGAAACTAACATCAAACTCTGAGTAAAATCTAGATCATATTGCTCCTTATTTCTCAATCTGAATTCTTGTCTTTCTACCTTATCTTATTCTGGAGACATGTACCATGGTACATGAGTCTCATGACATACACCAAAGTGTCAACGCCATACTTATCTTATTTGACTCTCTCTTATCATACTCATGGATGAGCTTATGGGCATACTCTAAACTAAGGTATCTTTTACTTATGATTTTTATCTGACTGTGGCCACCATTATACAATAAGTCCTCCTGAATTGGTCTATCTACGCCCTGAATTAGTACCAAGGTACCGCTGAATTGGCACTACATGCCTCTGAATGACATAGACATGTCTCTGAATTGGCATGGCTATGCCCTGAATTGGCGCCGCAAAACCTCTGAATTGGAGTAAACACTCCTCTGAATTGGCAACAGATGCCTCTGAATCATCCCGGGACTACTGAATGAGGACTTATCATATAATGTCTTATGTGAAGGTTTTGACTTATTTATCTTAAGTCTAAACTTACTTAATTCTTAATCTGAACTAAAGCTGAATACTGATATCTTTGCTGAATATTGAATCTGAACTTATCTTATATTAAAATTGATAACTGAACTTATCTGAGATTGATTACTGATGACTGAGCATGTATTAAATTCTAAATCCGAATTTCTGAATCTCTTAATCTTAAATTATGAACTGAATCTACATCTGAGTATGAATATAGATCTCAATTACTTGATAATCGAGATTGGGTCTAAAACCATTATCATGTATCTTTATTCAAAAGCTAACTACTCACACCATGAGTAGTCTAAGCCTGAATCTAAATCTAATATCCTTATTATCTGGATAATCCTTAATCTAATACTTCAATCTGATAGAAATGACTTAACTACTTTTGATACTAAATATATGACAACTAAGCTTGAAGGCTTAGGGAAAGGATCTGAACTAAATATGAGAATATGAAGTATATGAGAGTTCTCAAGTATCAAATATCTAAAAGAGTGTGATTTCTGACAAGGTAACTCAATTTCTATAAAATCTCATTAAATCTGATCTCAATACATTCATATGAACTTAAATCTTAAATCTTAAAGTAGAAATCATATAGAGTCTCATCTCGACAACTTAATCATGACCTAATGGCTCATAATCATAAACTCATGTTATAATATATTATAATCCCAATAGTACATTTACCTTGGAAATTGGGTCATGGTCTCCCATGTGCAACATCCATATTATCACATAACTTAACTTTTAAGCACTAATCTTTCTAAGAAATCTATTTTACTTCTTAATTCTTAGATCACTACATATATATAAGAAACCTTGATGACATGTTCCTACTTGAATTCTTAGCACAAAATTACATCTATAAATGAGGGGAATCTTAACAACATGTTTTACTTGAAATCTCAATACATTCTTATCCCACATTATCATGCATGACTATCTTGGTTGCATATCTTATCTTGTAGTCATATTCATCAATATGAATCATTACTAATAGTTCTTATAGAAACATAATTCTCTAGTTTTCTCATGAACCTGGTTCATGAGTTTTATCATTCTTAGAAATCTTAATAGCATGTCTCTTCTCGAGATATTAGGCGTATGTAAGGACATATCCATGAATGTATGAAAATCTTACTTGCATCTTTTAACATAAAATCTTAGAATATTGGATCACATAAAGTATGAAGTCTTATGAAAATATGTCGAGCTTGATAAATATGAATACGCATGGGAATGAACCACTTACCTTGTTTGGAGGGGATAAAAAGAAACAATTATTGTTGTCTTCGCTAGTCAGATCTAAATCCTTCTAAAAATTGTGTAGATCCTCCAAAGTTCACACCTATATCATCAATCTACTAACATATCAATAGATACACTTGTAACTCATTTATCCAACTTTATCTCAATTAAAAAGGCACTATAAATATCTTACCAGGTTCTGAAACCTATTCAAGTAGATTTTTCATCTCACAACCTTTCTAACGAGCCCTTAATCACCCCATTCTGACAACCAAAACAGATTCTATGAAATTTTGAAGCATGTAGCAATTAACATTTTTCTTTACTTAAGTACCTTACCTCCTTTTTCCTTTGAGGTGGATTGGGCCTCAACATTGGCGGTGCATAAATGGACCAGCTAGCAGGATCGGGGATTCAATACCCCTCCCCCCACCTTCTCCCTTCTCTGTGTGAAACAGGGATCGTGATCCCCTATTGCGCCGTAAAAATTGGGCGCCGCCTCCCCGCTTCCTCTCCAGAAAAAACAAATTGGCATCCGTGACCGATCCGGCCACCATATTAGGGCCACGTCATCACTACAACTCCCCTTGATGATGAGGAATGCACAAGCATAGAATCCAGGTGGTTGGATCCTCTCCAGCACAGCCAGATTGGAGGTGTTGCCTCCCCTGGTTTGACGGCAGAAAAAGGCAGACCGCCTGGGACTATGTCCATCGACCTTGTTCCCAGACGGTGCAGGTTGCTAGAAGGACTATTGGCCTCACCACAGTCTCACTCCCATTGTATCTGGCTACTTTGCTGGTACCAAGAGTCGCACTGGTGATTTGGTCCTCCCGAAACCACCTCATCCAGTTTCAAGCGCCGCTATTGGCATGGGTTCCTCGCATATACCTGCTTCTCGAACCCTTCTGTTAGGTAAACCCTAATTGATCTTGCACTCTACCGCTATTCTATAAGTCTTTTATAAACTTTATGCTCGATCTTAGGGTGAGATTTGATCTGTATTGGACTGTGCCCGAGTCCTGAAAGAACGAGACTCTTGATACCTTTGTTTCCTTTTTATTAAACACATTCCCATCCAGCGAACCGAAATGTGCTGAAACGAGCCGGTCTATCAACCAATGGTTTGATGCCAAATTACTTGTTTTAGAGACTAAAAGACTAAGCATATTATGTTCTTTCAAGTTTCTCTCAAAATTTCCATAGGGAACTACGTAATTTCAAGTGATCTCAATATTCGACCGACACTTCATATAGATATTATCTTCTTGTCGAAAAAAAAATATGTACACTCTAATTCACTATCTAGACTTCTCTAATATAGTGAATACAATTCCACTCGTCGCATGACCTATTTCAACAAATTGAATCACCAAAGCTATGTCACCTCTTATGTCATTAAGAACATCTAATCAATCCTTAATTTCATTGCTACATACATTGGAGAGCCTAACATAGCAAAAGCCTAAGGTACTCTTAAGTATGTTATGTAATCCACTGATAGTTAGAATGTCCTCAAATTCTAGAAAAACCTCATCATGACCATAATTAATCAAACTTAAATTTTTGTATGATCTTTCTAGCATCCCGTGATGATCAATTTACCAAAATGGCCTTGGGTTCTAGATATACATAACTAGACTCTAATACATGATAAATTATGTAAAATTTGACTCACTTGCCTTGATATCACATAACTAGGGTTTTCCTAGTATTACTTTCATTCACATGGATACTTAACAAAATTTGGGATGTGACAGGTTTTTCAAGAAAAAAATAGAGTAGCAGTCACACTAATGTCTGGACTAAATTTAAAGCTTGAATGTTTAATATCTTACTTGCAAAACTAATGGTGATAGTCATGCATGTGTGTTTGATGGTCCATGATCACAACGGCAACAAAGTTCACATGCTACTAACAAATCTATGACAGCTTAATAGCATGTAACGTGGTAACAATATGTGGTTGTTGTACTTGTAATTGATCAGCAAGATGTGTAAGCTAGAGAGCCATGGAAGGAACATGGTAATTATATGTAGTTGATGTACCTGATCTGCAAGATAAGCGGCCTGAGAAGCCTGGGGGTAGTTACTCACATCACATCATACAATACATGCCCACCCCTACTATTAATACAATAATTTTAAATTAAGGATGAATATTGTTAGTTGTGTGGCAGTTACTTTATGATATAAAGAATGGTCTATCAAAAGTTGTGGCTGCTATAGGGAATCGGAAGGAGGGGGGATGGATATTTATGGCGTTTGATAGTAACTACTGACGACTAGGCATGAAATTAGAGAAGCCTTCAATTGTGCAGTTTGTGACCAAGATTTGCGCAAACAGTAGAGAGATTGTCATGATAGCTAGAAATTATTTAGCATCCGCAGTGTACATCAGACAGAGGTGGTGTCTTTTAAACATGATGGTCGAAGTGAAGGAAGGGAGCAAGCATTGTTCCAAGGAATAACCATCATGTCTACACAACAGAAGTAACCCAATAAACATTCCAACTGTGTTGATCACTGCTACATTACGACCGCCACAACTATAATCTATGTCTATATGTTTCTTTCTCCAATATGATGTTAATTGCACTGTATAGCTTCATGGTAAATCATTGAGAATTTGTTTTATGCATTGTTCTTATACGCCCCATAACATAGTTTCTCAGAAGTTGCTTGCAAACCGTAGGAGCCGAACTATTTCACTGATAGAGTTTTCTACACTCTATGTGTCAGCGATCTACTTGTAGTCTCCTTGCAGACCACGGTCGTCTGCATCTTGGTGACAATTGATCTACAACCTGCAGGTCCTGATGGTCATCTCCGTGTTTTGTGCACAAGCAGATATTAACAGTGACAACGTGTATGATACCAAATTGACATTGTAGATCTCGATCGAGTTTCATGGAACATAATGATCCACAGCCTGAAGAGCCTAGTGGTAGTCTCCATGTCGACAACATGTCCTCCATGTCCAAATTGGAGTAGATCTTATAAGCCACCAATGTACTTGTTGCCCATCTACCAGATGTGATGCTGACTTAGTTTCATGCTCTGATCGGTGGACTGCACAGACCGGTAGAACTCTGTATTGAGGACCCTTATGATACCGACAACAAGTTCTCCCTCAGCATAGATGGGGTAGATATTAGTTAAGACCAACGTTCTTTGATCTAGTTGTGAGTCTATCATGACGCTACAGAATTAGGGCATAAACGACTGACTTATATAAGATCGGCATGGAATTTAGACCCAACACGTATCACAGACCAAAAGCAATATATAAAATCACAGACTACTGTAGGGGATTTTTATGACGCAGAAGCAAGCGATGCGTACGTGTTATAGATGTTGCATAAATCCATATTATAGAAATAAACAAGCCATATATTTACCACAATAGCAATATCAAGTTGCCCTTTTAAGCAAGACATAGACGAGTAATAGTTGACAAGATCAAAAAAACAGTGACTGGTCATGGAAGAAGATCAAATTCAATTTTATTTTAAATCCCCTTCAACGATTCTTCGCGGAAGTTATACTGTAGGTTTTAATCAAGGAGTTACCCCACATAATTGTGGGCGATCAACCATATCTTCATCGTCCTCCATGTAGTTGAGCCAGACGTTGGCCTTTAGGATGATCACATCTCCTGTCATATAGAACCGGATGCATAGGATGGAGCAAAACGTGAGGAAGGACCCTCTTACAACTGGCAAATTGTGCCACTACTTGCTTGTTTGCCAACAAGATGGTTCATTGATACATACGACGCAGATGGATGTTGTCTGCAGATTATAGATTTGTAGAGAATCATAAGAAAAAAAACTAATGGTGATAACTAAGAGATAAGAAATATATGGTGATTGACTCTAGTTGAAGTAGACATACCAGATGAATCGACGACTGTATATCCGGGTCCCAGTTAAGGCAAGCATAAACCAGAAGAATCGACGATTGTATATCCTAAACTAATGATGAGGCGAATACAACATTGGTGCACAGACCAGAGGTTCTTGGAGAGACGAAGAGAGGCCCGCCACATTGTGGAATCTGGGTGAAAAGGAAAAAAAAATAATTAAAACGGCCAAGGGATTAGACAGGGGCATTGAAAAGAGTCTGGAATTATAAGGATACTGGTAGGACGGAGATGATTGTTTTTACAAGCGTAACGCTACTATGGAAGGCGGCATTAAATTAGTCAAGAGTCCAACATATTTACAATAGAGGACGGACGGAGACGAGTAGTGGTGTTTAGTATGGTAGAATAGTAGATTTTGTGTATGCATGTATAACATGCATGCCTAACGATTTCACAATTTGGCAATGTTCATCATTCTTAATATAGCATAGCAGTTAATTAAAATGTACTGTTATCTTTCTCTACCTTTGAATGAAAAGATGTGTACATTATAGATCATCCTATTAAGAGACAAGATACATCGAAGTCCTACTAAAGTATCATATACAAGAAGAGCACTAAATAGACAGGTATGTACCCCCTTCTTCCTACCTTTCAAAACTGAAAACTCAAGTGAACCTTTACCTATTTCTTTATTCGCACTCTATGCATATAATTTCAAGCGTCATGGATATGAACACCATCTTTAAAGATAATATGATATCTGAAATACAAGGGTCTTAGTTACGTATATATTTCCAACTTATAAGATAAGGAAGAGGAGGGTGGAGTTGTCTACATAGAAGGATCTCACTGGGACGAGTTTGGAAAATTTTCTAAGTGAGAATATGGGTGGGATGGAGTATAGTATGAATATTATGTGGTCTTTTGATTTGCTTCGGGCTTCCATTGTGTGTATTTGGGCATAAATGCTTGTAGTACTCGGCCTTTTTTGCCTTTCCGACATGATAACCACATAAGCCCAATGTTTACTATAAAATATTGTGCAAACACATAGCTCCAAAGCAATTGGGGCCAAGATCCACCATGGACGCCTCATCTAATGTTATACCAAATCTGTAACAGAATATACTACAACTATATAATTCCAATTAGCTAAGAAAGCAAATGCATAGTAATAGTCTTGGCTAAGAAATGATGAACATATGCAGATTAATAATCGTATACCTTGCACCTCTTTAAGAGCTAGTACTCGAGTCGAGAGGAAAAGAGATCTAAACAAGGTAACAGCCAGGCTCATTATGAATTTGCATACACATACAAATATAAAAAATGAAACATTTTTATGGCTTGGATGAACATGTTTCGGGAAATGGAAACCATTCTTCTATCAAACACGATGTCAAAATCTATATCAAAGAACGTAAAAGAAATGATCTGGCATATCGAAATAAGTCATTGCATACGCACCGCATTAGGACCTTCGAAGGCGGTGATTCATTCAGCATCATGTAGAGCAAGCCCCGCACCATTCACTTGCAAAAGCATTGGATGCTAATTAGCGTACTCATCGGGTCTGTTTGACGCAAGAAGAAATTGACGGTCAAGAAAACAGAATCTCTGCCCGGAATACTCATATGCAGAAGGCGCGCCCGTCTTCTTTGCCAAGCGGCAAATCTAGTTCCATGCTGCTAAGTTCTAGCCTATGACTGATAGAACAGCTAGATAATCCAGTGATGGGTAGGAGGAAAACGAACGAGAAGTATATTGTGAAATGCGGGAAGACGGTGGGTCATTTGTCTAGGTGGCGGCGAGGAGGGGGCGACGAGCGGTCGTGCTGGGAGTGGGAGGGCGGAGAAAACAAAGAGAGATGGTAAGATATGGAAATTACTGGGCCTCCGTTAGTGGGCCGAGCGGTGGTAAATGTTGGCGCCCTTCGGATCCCTAACTTCGACTGACACCATTTGTGAAAACGCCGTAATACAATGCCGGTTTAAATTGTATTTGTTGTATAGTCGAATGCTAAACTTCCATATCCACTCATAGAGAGGATTAGAGCTACCTTTGGTAATTCCATATGTTCTTCAATTAGCTAGTTTCCATACCATTGATCATAATTTTATCTTCATTGTCAGTCGTCTTATCAAGACTTCTTAGCAAAAGATTCAGATCTCCGTGAAGTCTTAACTCATCATGAATCCATCCTCCATTGATGATCAAGATGCTCACTTTACTGTCAACTTGAAGCCCCAATTTCATAATACTTTGTCATCCCAAAACATCCACAAAAAATTGATTACCTAGAAGCCAAGGCTCACCCCAGAAGGATATATTCATGCCATTCCCCAGTGAGTAGTTGATATGTTGCCAAATAGTGTCTCTCTCCTTAACAACTCTATTTAGAATCCAAGAGAAAGTGATATTCTCATTAACTAACCAAAAACATACCTTATTGAAATACCTTTTGTGAACCCACTTCACCCAAAGAGAATCAGCCTTTTTAGTAATATTCCACGTCTGATAAACCATGGAAGCCTTGTTTGTCTCCCTAATAGAATGAATGCCCAGACCTCCTTCTTTCCTTGGCTTAGTCACAGTGTCCCGGAACATTAGAATGACTTTCAAAGGCACCCCATATGAAATCTCTAGTCATCTTCTCAATATCATCAATAATCGAGCAAGGTATAGAAAAAAGTTAGTACAATAGAGATGAATGGAGGATAAGGTTGATCGAGCCAACTCCAGTCTTCCAGCCATCGACAATTGTTTAGACTTCCATCCCTCTAACTTATATTTAATTTTTTTTTCTAACAATGGGCTATAATGCTTCATGTACCGTTTCCCAATAAACAAGGGAATTCCCAAGTAATTTTGGTCAAGCTTCCCTTCAACAATACCCAAAATACTACATATGTGATCTTTATTAGCACCAACACTAGATAAATTAGAACTTTTGTCAACATTAATTCTCAGTCCAGCAGCATCATGAAAATCCTCCAAAATCTTCTTCAAGGCTTGAGAATTACCTTCATCCGCTTCAATGAAGACCATGAGATCATCTGCAAATATCAAAAGAGACACCTCATATTGTCTGAAGCATAGAGAGGTCTAATTTTACCATCATTAATGGCTTGGACCATGAGTTGAGAGAAAGTCTACATAGCCTTCACAAAAAGATAAGGCACCAAGGGATCGCCTTGTCTAACCCCATTGCTAGGTTTAAAGAAGATCATAGGTTCACCATTCACCAAGATTTCATAAGCAGTTGTAGAAAAAAAATTCTTGTAACCAAATCTTCCAACAGGGAGGAAAACCCATAAGATTAATAATACGAAACAAAGCCTCCCAAGAGATTGAATCATATGCCTTGGAGATGTCAAGCTTAATGCACATCTTTTTCTTACCCCCTTCCCTATTGAAATCATGAATGAGATCATTAGATAATAGAATTGCATCTCGAATGTTTCTCCCTTGGATAAAGGCGCATTGATTGACACTAATGATAGCAGGCATGATTGACTAAAGCCTATTGCTCATAACCTTAGTGACAATCTTCAGCAAAACATTGCATAAAGAAATCCGCCTCCAGTTCTTGAGGAGATGAGTATCTCTTGAATTTGGAATTAAAGAAATGAAAGTTCTATTCACCTCTCTCAGCATCCTCCCTGTTCTTAAGAAATGATGGATGCCCTCCAAAATATCAGGACTAATAAGATTCCAACAATCCTTAAAAAATAGTCCACTAAAGCCATCAGGCCCCTGACAGTTGTCAATGTTGAGATTCTTCACCACCTTTTCAATTTCAAAAGATGTAATCAATCTATCTGGAGAAAGTCTATGAATATCATCCAATTTGAAAAAAATCAAGGCTATCCAGATTAGAAATATTAGCAATATGACCATTATTAAAAAGATTCAAGTAAGTGTTCTGAATAGAATCTTTAATCTCCTCCACATTAGTGTTCAAGGTCCCATCAATATCAAGAGCTCTAACATGATTGATGTGTCTTCTCACTTTATGAGAGGAATATAATTTTTTTTGTTGGAACCTCCCTCTTTCAACCATTGGACCCTCGATTTTTGCCTCAAAAAAGACTCTTAGAACTTAAGAGCATCATGAGCTAACTTCCTACACCTGACAGCTTCGTCCCTCAAGTAAAAATTATTAGGATTAGCATCTAAGTTGACTTGAGCCTCATACACCTGGATTTTAGCAGCCTGAGCATTGTCAAGGAGTTTCCCCACCTTTTCTTTTTTCCACTTAATCAATTTACTACTCAAACTTCTCATCTTAGAATAAAATTTAAACAAGAGAAACCCTTCTCGGTTTGTGGCCCAACCTTCCTTGGCAATATTCATAAAGCCCTCCTTATTGGTCTATGCATTGACAAATAAAAAGGGAGAGTTAACCTTCTTCATTACACCAATCAACAAAATTCAAAATTTTATGATCACTGACAATATTGGTAACAAGGAAACCAGAATAATTAGGAAATCTTTGCATGAAGAGACTATTGTAAAGAATCTTGTCAATACGAGAAGTGACAAACCTATCACCACCTTGATGATTATCCCAAGAGAACCATGTGCAATTAGATTGAGATAAAAAAATGCCACAGTTAAGAAGAAACTTATTAAAATCTTCCATTGGTTTCTTAGTAGGAGGATCTGTAACATACCAGATCTAGAACCCTACCCTAGAACTTTGACCTTTTGGGTTTTACCAAACAAGTTTAAGGTTAGAATGATCCTAATAATCTAATGTGTGAATAATGTAATATAATACGTCAAATAACACATTTGGTGATAATAAGATGAGAAATAACTGAATTGGATGCGTAATGATGTTAATGTGCCTCTAGTGGGCCAGATGACAAAACCCATGTAAGAAATTCTTAAAAGTGGAAATAAACTCCAAATTCGTAATCTATACACAAAAATAAGTTTACATGTCAATTTTCATCTAATTTGGACCACCTTGGAATAATATGGTAAGATAGGAGAGAGAAACTATCTAAAAGGAGTAATTAATAAATAAATATAATTCATGACACCAAAAGTTGGAAATAATGATAAATTTGTATTCAACACACTTAAGTTAACGTGTGGAAGAAGTTTCACTTAATTTGGATAATCCATGTGCCAGTAATGCATCAGGAAAGAGAAACAAATAATATATTAAATAATATATCTAAAGTTGCCAAAAGTGAAATTTAATTAGAGAATCGGAATTTACATGTTTAACTTAACTTGTGTGCAAAGTTTGGTTTAATTTGGATAAGAATAGGACCCTTAAAAGATGAAAGAGAAAATATGTGCATTAAATATGCTCCACTTTAGTTTAATCCGATTTATTTCTTTGTCACACCTTCAATTTCTGCGATTTTCCTAAGGTAGCCTGTCACGCTGGCTTTCCTTTCTTTGGGAGCCTTGTGGACCATTGGATTTCCATCTAGCGGTAGAGAGCTCATCTCCTACCTCGAGTAGGAGACGGCTACAATGTTTTTCAGTGACTTGCCTTTGAGTTTTTCCCCTATCTCCCTCGATTCTCCACCTCGTTCCATGATCTTTGTCCCATTGTGATCAGGAGAGGATTCCGCACAACCAGACCCCTAACTTAACCCCTCTCATTTCCTATATAAGCAAAACCCAATTCTCCTTCTTCCTGTCTCGACGCCATGATAGGAAAACCTCTCCTCTTTGCACCCCGCCTTCGCGAGTGGGCTCGGAAACACTCCTCGACCCTCCTCCAACTCTTCTCCTCTCCCAATTGCTTTGATGGTCGAGTTTTGGGCCACCGATAGGTTGCTTGCTCTCCAGGTTTTTGTAGTGGGCTGCCTTGGGCTTCTACGCTACCAGCGTTTCAATCAATGACTTCGGTGAGTTCGTATGCTTTGGTTCTTGCTTCCGTACTCTCGGAATTTCATATCGTCGTGAATCTGGGAATCACCCAATTCTTCCCTCAGCCACGACCTGATTCTCGAGCAGTCATGGCACCGGCAGGGGAAGGGGATGATTCCCCGTACGTTTCCCAATTTTGCCCTTCCTCCAACTCATTTCATCGCTTTCTTGCCGAGGACGGCAATGTCTTTTTGCCCATGTTCTCCTGGCTTTGCAGTGGGTCCGCACACCGCTGATGGAGCGTTGAATGGTGACTTGGTTGTCTTTCGTTGGGCCAAGTAACAGGTCGACACTCTCTCTCTCTCCGCTTGCAATCGTTTTGGCTGATGTGGAATTTTGTAATTGGCTGATGCTTGAAAATTTATAACTAATTATCTATTTGGCCAAAACTTACAAATAAATACTCATTGGAATCAAAAAATTAAGGCCTATCTAATGGTACATGTTTTGATAACTAAATCTAATGTTTAATAACCTGTGTTTTCAATAAATGTAATTAATGATGAATTAACCTATAAAAATCATAACTAAATATATGTAAGTCAGAAAATATAATAAAATATGTTTTGAACTCAGGAAATATAACCTAAAATATGGCATGGTTTTGGAAACCTAATTCACATATAATTAAAAAGGTCATTTTCAAGGTTTTGTATATTAATGGAAACCTAACCCTAATTCCACATATATGCTAAATAGGTTCCTTGGATGCCTAGGCTTGGACCTAGATGTGACTTTGGATCATTTGAATCTGATGTTGAGGTATGTTTGCATCCCTAATTATTCTTCTTGAGTAATTATCCTATTTTTGTCTTACTCTGGTCCTATGGACATTAGCCTACACATTATATTGTTCTTTTGAAATCATGCTTCATGTGAAGTATCTTATTTTGTTATTGATCTTGTGATCATGGATATTCTCTTGGAATCTTATCTTGCTACCTTGGTACAAGTGGACTTTTGATACTATATGCCCACTGTGATGTAGAAGTTTACTTGGTGATATATGCCCACTTTGAAGTGGATGTTATATGTTTGAGTTGTCCATTGTGTGATGGAAACATTGTATAATTCTGACTATACTTTCTACTTGCCTCTACATTTAACATGCTATGTGATTCTGTAGCACTAGAGTAGTGTAATTACATTGGTTTTGGGGCAGTATTCCCCTATTGTTTATTTGGAGGGTGGCAGTATACCATTCTCTGTAATCAAGTGTGGCAGTAATCCATACTCAACATTATATATTGGGAGATTGGCAGTATTCCTTTCTCTATCAGGTTCAAGTTTGTGCTTGGCTGCCAATTGTGTTTATGTTGTTCTAGGGCTATGTTTATCTCACATGCATGCAGGATATTGATTGTGGGGTGTGTGCCCTGCTTGTGCTTTGTTTCCCACCATGGTAGTGGATGTTTATATGGCACAATCCTTTTTATGTTGTTTTATGGCAAGTATCATTCTTATTGTAATCTTTTCTCTTGATACCCATTTGGGTGGTACTTATCTCTTGTATGGGAAGCCTTTTATTTTGATGTCCCTTAATCTTTATAAATTGCTCAATTTCCTTTTTAGTATGCACATACCAGCCTTTGTTGATGTCTCCTTTTGTTTCTCTTTTGTTGGGGTATGCTTCCAACCCTAGGTGGAGGACTTGGATGCATGGCATGTTGACCTGGACTTAGTTTGTGATGATGAAGGTTGGAGACAATCTTGAGGTGGTTTAGATTTCCTCTACATAGATCCTTATGATGTAAGTTTGTAACCCTTTGTTTTATAATTGAATATAGTCATATTTTTATTCCACTGCTATACTTTGGTCTTTTGTTACCATTATATAAAGATTTGAAAATTTTACACCCACTCCAACATACCTTCTGAGTGTGTTTGCACTGGAGGTTTTATTGTTCAAATTTTTTTGTAAGGAGGTGTTTTCGCTTCTTTACAGGATCCTTCTCGATTTTATCACCTTCCAACTTAACAACATTAAAATCACCCAACAACACCCATGGTAAGTTCACACTAGAGTAGATTCCTTCAATATTATCCCATAGCCTACTTATGTCATTGTCTTCATTATATCCATAGAAAATTGTTAACAAAATTTATTATTATCAGAGGAAACATTAACATGAATGCATTGGTGAGTTTCATCAATCTTTGTGATAAGGCATCATTCCTCTTTCAAAAGAATGATGACTCTCCCCAGCACATGGAAGGAATGATTTGAGATCCACTTGAACTCTGGGAAATATTTATTTAGAAATTTCTTCACTTTCTTTTCTCTCACTCTGGTTTCATTCAGAACTATGATATGTGGCCTAGACTTATTAACCTCCTCTTGAACTTTAGGGGCCTTGTTGTTGAGACCCCTAACTTTCCAAGACACAATGTTGAGATTAGATCACCCATTAGAATGAAATTCATCCAGTACTTCATTGGGCAGACTATCATCATCTAAAACCACCTCCTTCTCCAGATTTTTTGAATCTATTATTGAATGTGCTTGGACTGGGGGAGTCATATGTAGGACTTGGATTCCTTGTTTTTGACTTCTTGGATTTTTTGGCAACCCATCCAAATATTGAATAGATTTAGAAGTCTTTGAAACAATAGTAAAATTAGGAGGTGTGATGAGGTCTACCACCTTTGAACCTATCACATCTTCTAATTCATTATTGTCCTCTTCAAAATTGTCATTCATGCCATGAAACACTTCCTTATCAGAGTCCCCTTGCTTGGCATTACTTCTCACCTCCATACTATCAGTTGGAAATGTATCAGTAACCTCACTAGTAGAAATGGAGTTACCTTCAATCCCCTTATAAGTGTTTCTGATAATAACCACGCATCACTCCTATCGACACTTATACCTTCAGAGGTTGCGATAGCATTTTTCGGGACCCAGACCTTCCTCTTCTACTTCTGAGGACCAAACTGAGGACCAGTCTCTTGACATTCATGTCCGAATAGATTACAAGGGGAGCACGGTCTTGGCTTCCATTCATAGACAAGGGTAATTTTCTTTGGTTTGCCATTCTCTCTTGCAACCTCCAGACTTTTCAAGAATTCAGAATTTGTTATAATTAGGACTTGCATTTTGGAATACTCCATCCTCTTAAAATCATGAGTGACTTGATATAATCTCTAAGGAATGCCTAGAAACAAGCCTATCCTCTCTAACATCTTCTTCTCCCAAAGCTTAAATGCCAAGTCATGCACTTGGATCCATATAGGAACTTTTAACAACTTGAATTTTGTCAGTTGCTGGTGTAGCATACTAAAACCTGGGCATATTCTCTTTTTAGCCCTTTTCCAAGATTTTCCTTTGATTTCTATCCTTTTTGGCTTTGATGTTCAATTTGTGGAAATAATAGTGATTTGGTGAACAATTGTTCTCTATTTATTTCAATAAAAGGGTTTATGCACAAATATCTCAGTGAATGATTATATAAGGGTCTAAAATGCAATTTGACCACTTATGTAACATATTGATAAAATAATTCATAATAGAATTTTCTATGACCTTTTGGAATAAGAAAGAGAAAAAGAAATAAAATGGAAAAGGCTAAAGTCAAGAAAATAAGACATTAAGTGCTTTAATGTGACAAATAGTGATAATATGAGTAATTTGCCTAAAAATCATAAAAGGAAAACCTAAAACCTAATTCTAATCCCAAATTCATTTTCTTGGAGTTAAAGTTTACTTAAGTGTCAAGTTTCACCAATTTTGAAAGTATGTAATCATAAATGCATTTATTGGCTGAGAAAATAGGAGATATTTCAAAAATAGGAAATAAATCACCTAAAGTCTCCAAAAGTGGAAAATAATGCCAAATTCATAATCTAAACATTAAAATATGCCTTTTGGTGAATTTTCACTCAATTTGGAGAATATTTGATTAAAAAATGAAATCGGGAGAGAAAAAGTGTGTAGAGCGTTCAATACATTGACTAATTAAACAAATAACTTTAACATGAGGAAATAATGCCAAATTCATATCCAACACACTAAATGTGACTTGTGAGTGAAGTTTCATCATATTTGGAGAATCTAGAGTCATTAATGCATGAGGAAAGAGAAAATAAGATTTGACTTCATTAATGAATCAAAAGTTCTCAAAAGGAAAATTTAATTGTAAATTCGGATTCTACACATTAAAAATAGGCTAGGTGTCAAGTTTCAATTAATTTGGGATATGTTTTCACCCTCAATTGAGAAGAGAGAAAAGTTAAATAAATATATGTCACTTTATTCGAAATCTATTAGGAATATAATTTAATGTCACGTGTGACACATTTGATGCATGCCTTTCCCTTAGCCATCAGATGAGGCATTAGTGAATGATATTACATGACCTATTACACACAAGATATCATCATTTATTTTGGATTCCCCAATTATGGGTCTTCCTCTTCTTGAAGCTCCCAGCGCCTTTGGAGATATGCGCCTCCACGACTATATATAACTAGACCCTGACTTCTGCAAGCCCCCTTGAGTTCTTCCCCTTACTTTAGTTTGGTTAGAGCTACCCTTCATTGGTGTTGTGCGTGACCGCGGAAAGATGGTCGACGTCAGAGAGCTTTGCTCCCTTCTGAGGTTTCCTCCGTTCAATAGCAAGGAACTGTAAATTCCCAATATCTCCTTCTCTCTTTCTAAGCTCTCGCTTTCTCAAATCATCAACAAATGTGGATTCACCCAAATTTTTGCAAGCTTCTTCTTCCGAAGCCTTGACTACGGTGTGGCCTGTGCGAGGGTAGAATCTCCTCTGTTGATTCCCGATCTTGCCCCCTATTTCTCCTCTTTCTTTGATTTCTCGATCAGGGGAAATAAACGCCTTTCCGTATCATTTTATTTGTTTTGGATGAGACAAAGTCGAGGTTTGACCCCATGACTTGGCCGCCCCTGATTGGGCCAAGTTAGTGAGTCGGCCCCTCTCTCCGCTCTCTATCTCCCTCTCATGTGTATTTTGATGATGTGGTATTTTGTGATTGGTTCAATTTGCAAAAGTCATATCTTTTGGTCTGGTTGTCTAAAAATTAAAAAAATGTGTTTGGGAATTGAAACAATGTGAAATTTCTAATAAAAATACTTTTTAGGTATAATTTTCAGATCTATCAAAAGGTGTTTTCTAGAAAATGATTTTCATGCATAAAATTCACCAAAAATACACTTTAATCATCATAACTTCAAAACTGACAAAATTATATGTTTTCTGAATTAAGAGAACCTAATAAGATCAATGGTTATTATTCTAACATCTAAATCAAGGTTTTTTTCCAAAAAGTCTAAAAGTTAGGGTTTCTTTACATTAATGCATATGATATACCCTAATACATGGTTATACATTGAAAATAGGAAAAGTGGACCTTGAATTCAATTAAAGTGGTGCAAGTGAGTAAAATAATTCAATAAGAGATGTATGTGCAAATCATACCCTTAAGTTTGCATATTTGTGAACCAACCCTGCTTTCCATAATGAGGCATGAAATGAATCCTATTTCCTTTATTATTGTTTCTCTTGTTCTAATTGCCTCAAAATCAAATTTGATATATTACTTCTTGGGTCTTGGAACCCCACTTCCATGTTGCAACTATTTGATTATATTTCTTACCACTTTAATATTCCTTGAGCATTGGTTTATTTGAATATTTCGCTATAGTAGTGGTACTTATGTACAACCACCCATAGTTAGGGCATGTGTTTTCACCTGGGGAATGTGCTTACTCTCCCCCTAGGAAAGGTGTTATTTCTCCCCAGTATAAAATATTTGATAGGTGACTGGGAATGTGATTACTCTCCCCTCATGTATAGGTTGGGGTCCAGTAGGTGCCTCAACCCTACTTAGTTAATTTAGTCCAATATTAATAATTCATGCAATATCATTATTATTTATTTGTTTATGGCAAGAATCTTTTGTTATATGCCTCATTCTCTTGTCCTTCTCATCTTATGATGAATCAATATCCTTATGTTTCATTGTTGTTCTTATCTTTGTTTCTTGTTCATTTTGTTTAGACAAACCTTATTTCTCTCTCTTGCTGGGTGACTTCCCAACCACCCAGGTAAAGCACAAGGTGTTGAACAAGATCATGGAAAGGACATAGCTTTGGACATGGACCTAGATTTTAGATATGTTGCTTGGAGACAAGTTGAAGTAGTTTATACTTCGCTCTATCTAGATCATTATGTTGTATCTTTCATTTAAACCCTATATGGGAGAATGATGATGTACTTTTGTACAATTGAATATAGTCATTACTTTTATTCTGATGTTATAAACTTTGGTCATTTTCTTACCATTATATAAAGATTTGAAAATTTTACACTTGTTCCAGATATCTTTTGAGTATGTATGGAATGGGTGTTTCATTCTTCACATTTTTGCTGAGGGGTGACTTCACTCTTTTAAAACACGGTATCAGAGCCCATGGTAGTCAAAATCTAACTATTTCAATTTTGTCTCCCTAGTTAGAAACATTGCCTTACATATATTCCATTTAAGTGACATGTTTACCCTAGAACTAACTTATGTTTTTCATGAGTTGATGAAAGGTTGATTTAGGATCATATGAATTTCACATTACAAACATGTTTAGTGAACCTTTATGTGGTGAGCTTGTTAGGTTGCTATTAGGGCATAAGTTGAAAGCAAAGGTGTCTAGAAAGGATCAAGGCTCAGGGGCTGGCAAGATTATCCTCCACACTAGCTTGGTTTATGAGGACTCCCAGATTTGTATGATACATGCCTGGCCTGAGCTGATACTGGTTGTCCGGAATAGCATACCATTAGGCAATGGTAACCTTATATATCTATGTTTGTTTCTCCTAGAACCTTAATATTATGACCTTGTGACTTGTTTGAGGAGGGATACCCTATATAGTTCCCTTATGTCTCATAGAACCACGTGTTTAGATAGTATATCCCGAAGAACCTAGACTTTGAAGTTTGGTGTTTAGTAAGACATCAGAGTGCACAGTGGAAGCATGATGGATCTTGTACATGGTCTCGTTAGACTCACCCTTTAACCTCTAGTTTTAATTTCACTTGGTAGGTCAAATATTTTAAGGGGTGGAGGGATTGGTATAATACCTTGATAAATCATGGATGTGATGTTTTCGAGGACGAAATCCTTTTTAAGGGTATGGAGCCCTATAGCATACTAAAATCTAGTTGCTCTAACTTTAGAAAACCTAACTCCATGATTAGGAGGTTAGTATACTTGGATCTTTAGAATTGACCAAAACAAATTATAATTGTAACCCCACATGTTTTTTTATATACTAATGAACATATAATAGTCATCTAATGAATATTTCATATGTTTGAACCCTAAAGAATGCCTAATGCACATAATATGAGTAACTCACATATTAATATTAATAGTGTATAAGCATAATTTTAACCATGTCATAAACCTATAAACCTTGATGAAATGATGAGTAAGATAATTGTAACCTATTCTTGGGCTAAATGCATGTTAAAAAGGTATCAGTGAAATATAATGATCATGTTGATCTAAACCCTAAGATGTAATCATCTAATCTTAATATATGCATCCTTAATGACATTCATGATACATTAGTGACATTATGTGTCATAATCAAATAACATACTGTGATACACATAAATGGTATATAATCACTTAATCCTAGATTAATATATATATATAGTCATCAATATGTAATATGTATCACTTTGTTCTCTAAACACACCTAATTAATCACCTAATCATGACTTGGTATGTGAATAAATCATTAATATATAATATGTTCCACCTTGTTCACTAAAATACATATAATGACTTCAATAAGGATAATAAATAATTTGATTTACTTAAACATACATGAATGACTAATGCAGTGTTAAATGTTCATAATCAATAATAAGAAGTGGATGAATATGAGAAAATGATTAATGATGACATTAATGTGAGTAAGAAAAGTAATGAGACAAATTGCAATGATTAATATAGATAAAAGAAATTAATGTGAAATTATTTGAATTAATTGAAGACTGAATAACAAATTGAATAAAATGTCTTATTTCATGCAAAATAATCTATTAAAATTCAATATGGTGAAAATGAAGTTTAAATCCAAATTATTAATGATAATGATCAAATATAATGTAGATATTGAGATAATTGAGTAACCTCTAATTATGTTGAAATTCTTAATAAAATAAATGAGAAATATATATATATATATATACATATAAGGTTTCATGCATAATAATGAAATATAACGCTTTTAGCAACAAAGTGAATATGACATGACACAATTATAATAATAACAATCATAATGTGATATCCTAATGAATATATTCTAATAAGCCCAAAAATGTTAAAAAGAAATCTTAATAGTGGAAACCTTAGTGGTCCTTGAGAACCTGATCTATGAGGAGTTTTTAGTCAAAGTTTTGGTGGAAGTTTTATGGTTTGGAGGAAACAACCTTGAAGTTTCGTGTTGATATGTTGAATACTCACCCTTCTCTCTTTGCTTGTGATTTCGGGGATGAAATCCTCTTAAAGGGGAGGAGTGTTGTAACATACTGAAACTTGGACATATTCTCTTTTTAGCCCTTTTACAAGCTTTTCCTTCATTTCTATCCTTTTTGGCTTTGACATTCAATTTGTGGAAATAATAGTGGTTTGATGAACAATTATTCTCTATTTATTTCAATAAAAGGGTTTATGCACAAATACCTTACTGAAAGACTATATAAGGATATAAAATGCATTTCACCACTTATGTAAAATAATTCGTAGTAGAACTTTCTATGGCCATTTGGAATAAGAAAGAGAGAAAGAAATAAAATGAAAAGGCTAAATCTAAGAAAATAAGGCATTAAATGCTTTAATGTGACAAATAATGATAATATGAGTAATTTGCCTAAAAAATCATAAAAGGGAAACTCAAAAGATAATTCTAAGCCCAAATTCATTTTATTGGAGTTAAAGTTTACTTAAGTGTCAAGTTTCACCAATTTTGGAGGTATGTAATTATAAATGCATTTATTGAATGAGAAAATGGGAGATATTTCAAAAACAGGAAATAAATCACCTAAAGTCTCCAAAAGTGGAAAATAATGCCAAAATTGTAATCTAAACTTTAAAATATGCCTTTGGGTGAATTTTCACTCAATTTGGAGAATATTTGATTAAAAGATGAAATCAAGAGACAGAAAGTGTGTAGAACCTTCAATACATTAATTAATTAAACAAATAACATCAACATGAGGAAATAAGGGCAAATTTGTATCCAACACACTAAATGTAACTTGTGGGGGAAGTTTCATCAGATTTGGAGAATCTTAGAGTCATTAATGCATGAGGAAAGATGAAATAATATTTGGTTTAATTAATGTTGGCTAAATTGACATTAGCATAATCCCTTTTGTTTTGATAATGACAAACATTTCATTCTTGTGGTTTTAACGTGCTATTTGAGTATTTCAGGAACAAGCATATAAGGTGGTGGATAACAAAGACTTGGAAGAAACAATTTGATAAAATCGCTTTATTTTCATGATTGTAATCAAATGTAAATGCTTGTACAAGTATATAATGTACAAGTAATTAGATATCATGTAAATCAAGCGTTTAGATCTTCCCTATCCACTCACAACACTTAGATAGGCCATTCCCCAAGATAGTATCACAATTGCACACACTTAGTAAATGAATACATTGAGTCAGTAATATTCTCGGTCGACAAATCGTCGATCGAGAAAATATCGGTCGACAAATCTTCGACCGAGAAACTCTCGGTCGACAAAATCTTCGATCGAGAATAGACCCTACTAGCCGTTAGACCCAGCAGACAAAGTGGTTGAGAGTTGGAAATGAACGTTGTAAACACTTGCTCCAGGAGGTCCCTCGGTCGACAAATCTTCGATCGAGAAGGACTCTCGGTCGACAAATTGTCGATCGAGAAAAGTTCTGTCTGCACTTTTCAGGGTCAATTAACTAGCCGTTGCAAATGCAATTAGTGGACACATAACGGCTAGTTGAGCACTAAGAACCCCCTAGAAAGTGTCTAGAATGTCCTTAAGCACTTGTAGGTCATTCCTATAAATAGGACATGCCTTAGGACACCTAAACTCACCTAAGCTACACGTGTGCTACACTTGAGATTGAATACTCATTGGCAATCTGTTTTGAGCAATAGAGCAATTCCTACATTGGATATTCATTCCCATTGCTCCAACTTCGTGTCCTATAGGCTAGTATCTCCTATCCACAACACTTACACTTCTACATACATTGGTTAGGAGTTTAAAACGCTTGATATAGGAAATCAAGCCTTGAGCTACAAGTGGTATTGTAATTTCTGTTTTCTTTCTTGTTCTTTTGTATCTTTTGTATTCTCCTTGCTACTCCTAGGGTTGGAGGCTGCGGATTGGAGAAGGTTCTTCTCGGAGGAGAAGGTGGACTTCAAGCTACTTCAAGAAGGCTATCACAACGGGAAGCTACTTCAAGAAGGTTATTGCAACGGGAAGCTACTTCAGGAGGAAGGTTGCTTCAAGGTTGGTGTAATTGCTTCTAGGTGAAGGCTGCTTCAAGGTTGGTGCGATTACTTCGAGGTGAAGGCTGCTTGAAGGGTTTAGGGAGAGAATTGTAATTTTATGTAAAGTCCTTGCGAGGTAATAAAATTAAATTCTTTCCAAATCCCGGTTGGGTAAGCAACCGGGTAGTGGACTGACTGCCTTAGTATTTGCTAAGGTAGGAACCACTCTAAATCCTTGTCCCCTTGTCCAATATTTTGTGGTTGGTTCTTTGAGATTCAATAATTGTTAAAATTATATTTAAAACTCTATTCACCCCCCCTCTAGTAGTTTTTCAATTGGTATCAGAGCTGGCTTCAAGGAACCCTAACCAGGTCTTGAAGAATGAAGGGTGGTGGTGACTACAACCGCAAGCAAAGGAGCAACTTGGACCAACCTTCAACAAGTTGCAATTGGTGTTTAGGAACAAGTCACACAACAATCGATTGTCCTTGGAGAGAAAAGAAGAAAGAGGTCCACAAAAATTGTCTCATTGCTACAACCAATGAAGAAGAAGAAGAGGTAAGCCTTCTTGATTTATCAAAAGAAGAGCTAATTTCTAGTCTTGAAGAAACACATAATAAGTATATTGAGTGCAAGAAGAAATTAAAGAAATTTAATAAAACAAATGATGAGTTGAATGCTAGACTTCTTGCTCTTACATCTGAAAATGAAGATCTCAAAAAGGTTATTGAAGATCATGATATTAAGCTAAAATCTGTAGAAGCAAATTGCAATCTTCTTTCCCTAGAAAAGTTAAATTTGCAAACTCAAGTAAATGATCTTAAAAAACAACCTATTTTGTGTACACATCTAGATTATGATATTATTGTGAAAGAAAGAGATTCTTTATTATCTAATCTAGATCAAGCGAAGATGGATATCAAGAAGAGAATGGATGAAATTGTTAAGTTACAACAAGAAATCAGTAGCTTGAGTAACAATGATATTCTCGATAAAATCTTAAGTGATCCTTATCGTCAAATTGGAAGGAGAGGACTAGGTTATAAGCCTAAAGGAAAATCTCATCAAAAACCTAGTTGGAGAAGGACACAAGCACTAGAGAGTCAATCCATGTATGTACCTAGAGGCAAATATACATATGTACCAAAGAACAACCTAGAACAAAAACATAGAAAGAGACTTGAGGTTGATTCTATATGTTGCCATTATTGCTTACGTCTTGGACATTACTCCTTTTCATGCCCATACAAGAAAAAGGATGTTGAGTTGGTATGGGTTCCAAAACCTCCAAACTAAATGAACGGAATTAAGTTGAGATATGACCAAGGACCTTAGTTGCATATTTCTATGTCTATCTCAACTCAACATAATGGGATAATAAATTAATTCAAGTTTTTAAACATCTAATTTGGATATATACAAAATCTTTCAAATTGCAAAAATAAAATTTTTCCTTACTCATAGCTAAATTGTTAATAAAGATTTGGATACAATTAGTTGGGATTTGATCTAAAAGTTCCTTTGATGTTCATAAAGTCTATCTCAACTAAACTGAGTCTTCAAATTGTTTAATTGAGTAAATAACCATTCATGATTTACTTATAAACAATTACTGAAAAATGGTTCTGAAAACAATACAGAAACCTGATCGGTCGAGAAATCTTCGACCGAGCAGTCAGTCGGTCGAGAAATCATCGACCGAGCAGGTTACTGATGTCAGTCTGAAATAAGTCTGCTGAATAATTCTACAAAGGATCAATGTGCTATCTATTTGTTGTTAATAACTGTTTTACATGCACAAATTATGGAAATCATCTTTGGAACACTTATATGAGATCATTTTTATCTATGAATCATATTTGATTTAAGTTAAGGGAAAATTACTGTTTTCATGGTAACCCTTGGAATATCTATACATGAACCATGTGTGTACTGAAATTTGTTTTAAATGATCATAATTATTGCATTTATATGCTGATCATTGTATATGCTTCAATTGTTCTATCATTACACCATGGATATGCTTCATCATGATCATTATGTTTCATTGGTTTGTCTAAAATAATCTTTGATTCATATATACAAACCATGAATGGATATTATTCTTGATCATTGTGATTCAGATAAATTGAAAATGCCATTAACATAAAAGCATCTTGACATAATAAACAATGATTGTGGACATAGCTTGTGATAAAATAATGATGTTGCTATGACAAGCCAA
Organism: Alisma plantago-aquatica; assembly: GCA_963693085.1. Lineage (NCBI taxonomy): Eukaryota > Viridiplantae > Streptophyta > Magnoliopsida > Alismatales > Alismataceae > Alisma > Alisma plantago-aquatica. The sequence continues at coordinate 418,446,100 of OY856413.1, forward strand.
ACGGTGCCTCTTAGAACAAAAATATTAATGTTTTTATCTATTTGTTTGTTCTAAGAAATCAAAAGCAAAAATCTTGACTTTAAGATATTAATCTTGCTTTCAAAATATATGTCTCTAAAGAATCTTGTGATTAATATGAAAATAAGGGTATAAGAAGAAATGTGATTTAATATGTACCCATAGCAAAGCTTATGAAAACATCATTCACAATGAATGTAAAACAAGCGTTCTAGAAAAATCAAGGACAAAGACTTCACTATGATGCACATATTAAGTCTTCATAATAGGTATATCTTAATATGCTTCAAATAGATATTTATTTAAAGCTATCTGCAGAAATTATACTTCACATATGAATGTTTAAATTGGAAATCTGCAGAATTTGCCTCTTGGTTGAAATTAAAATTGACCAAGGGGCGCTATGGTCGTAGTCAAGGGTGACCTAAAATAAGCTTTGACAAAATGCTTATATTGACATCATTTTATTGTACTTAATCTCAGTATACGTTTGATAAAGGTCAAAATCAAAATTTAAAATCATTTGTGACCTTAGAAGCCTTAAATTGTAAGATTAAGGGGGAGCTCATAAAAACAAATTTGATTATTTGATTAAGAAGGGTACAAAAATATTGTAAACATCATTTGAAGCCTATTATGACCTTAGTATTTTTACTCTTGGTTATGAAGAAATCAGAAAATTTCATAAAATGATATATCTTGTTCTTAAAGGAATTCTCTAGACAAATTAGGGGTTAACATCCCGTGCATTTGGCTAGAGAAATTTTTATGTACTCTAAGATTAAAGAATTCTCATTTCATTTTTAGGGCTTAACATCCCTTGTAAAATGGATGAGAAATCAATACACAAATGCCATGAACCTAAAAGGAACTCATATCATTTCAAGGCTTAACATACATTGCAAATGAGTGAGAAATAATTTATGGCTAAATTTAACAATCATTGCTTTGCTTTAATCCCTTGTTTTCTAATTGAATATCTCTTTAAGGGGGAGCATAGCATAAAATTAAGGGGGAGAAATAAAATCTATTATTTTGGATATCTTTTTGAAATGACAAAGGGGGAGAAATAATATAAAATCAAAAACATAAAATAAAAATATGAGTTTCATAATATCTCGGCCAACATCCACTTGCAAAACAAGAATGGCTACAAAAGGTAATCTTCAGGTATGAAACTCACATGATTTATATTTCCTTATTTTATATTTAGGAAATGTTTGTCATCTTCAAAAAGGGGGAGATTGTTGGCTAAATTGACATTAGCATAATCCCTTTTGTTTTGATAATGACAAACATTTCATTCTTGTGGTTTTAACGTGCTATTTGAGTATTTCAGGAACAAGCATATAAGGTGGTGGATAACAAAGACTTGGAAGAAACAATTTGATAAAATCGCTTTATTTTCATGATTGTAATCAAATGTAAATGCTTGTACAAGTATATAATGTACAAGTAATTAGATATCATGTAAATCAAGCATTTAGATCTTCCCTATCCACTCACAACACTTAGATAGGCCATTCCCCAAGATAGTATCACAATTGCACACACTTAGTAAATGAATACATTGAGTCAGTAATATTCTCGGTCGACAAATCGTCGATCGAGAAAATATCGGTCGACAAATCTTCGACCGAGAAACTCTCGGTCGACAAAATCTTCGATCGAGAATAGACCCTACTAGCCGTTAGACCCAACAGACAAAGTGGTTGAGAGTTGGAAATGAACGTTGTAAACACTTGCTCCAAGAGGTCCCTCGGTCGACAAATCTTCGACCGAGAAGGACTCTCGGTCGACAAATTGTCGATCGAGAAAAGTTCTGTCTGCACTTTTCAGGGTCAATTAACTAGTCGTTGCAAATGCAATTAGTGGACACATAACGGCTAGTTGAGCACTAAGAACCCCCTAGAAAGTGTCTAGAATGTCCTTAAGCACTTGTAGGTCATTCCTATAAATAGGACATGCCTTAGGACACCTAAACTCACCTAAGCTACACGTGTGCTACACTTGAGATTGAATACTCATTGGCAATCTGTTTTGAGCAATAGAGCAGTTCCTACATTGGCTATTCATTCCCATTGCTCCAACTTCGTGTCCTATAGGCTAGTATCTCCTATCCACAACACTTACACTTCTACATACATTGGTTAGGAGATCAAAACGCTTGATATAAGAAATCAAGCCTTGAGCTACAAGTGGTACTGTAATTTCTATTTTCTTTCTTGTTCTTTTGTATCTTTTGTATTCTCCTTGCTACTCCTAGGGTTGGAGGCTGCGGATTGGAGAAGGTTCTTCTTGGAGGAGAAGGTAGACTTCAAGCTACTTCAAGAAGGCTATCGCAACGGGAAGCTACTTCAAGAAGGTTATTGCAACGGGAAGCTACTTCAGGAGGAAGGCTGCTTCAAGGTTGGTGCAATTGCTTCTAGGTGAAGGCTGCTTCAAGGTTGGTGCGATTACTTCGAGGTGAAGGCTGCTTGAAGGGTTTAGGGAGAGAATTGTAATTTTATGTAAAGTCCTTGCGAGGTAATAAAATTAAATTCTTTCTAAATCCCGGTTGGGTAAGCAACCGGGTAGTGGACTGACTGCCTTAGTATTTGCTAAGGTAGGAACCACTCTAAATCCTTGTCCCCTTATCCAATATTTTGTGGTTGGTTGTTTGAGTTTCAATAATTGTTAAAATTATATTTAAAACTCTATTCACCTCCCCTCTAGTAGTTTTTCAATTAATTAATCAAAAGTTCTCAAAAGGTAAATCTAATAGAAAATTTAGATTCTACATATCAAAAATAGGCTAGGTGTCAAGTTTCAATTAATTTGGAATTCATTTGCACCCTCAATTGAGGAGAGAGAAAAGTTAAATAAATATATGTCACTTTATTCAAAATCAATTAGGAATATCATTTAATGTCGCGCGTGACACATTTGATGCGTGTCTTTCCCCTAGTTGTTGGATGAGGTGTCAACGACTTTCATCTGTCTTCTACCTCACGCCAAGTAAGGAAAGTGGTCGCCGAGCTGGGTTATATGAAAAATAAGATTTTCTCGGACGATATGCAACCTTTTTTCAAGATTCCTTTTGCATTATTTTTGTGAGAAGTTTCCTCATTTACCGACCTATTTCACGCTAGATTTCATCATGCATTTCAAATTCACCCAAATCTCGATCTTCCTCTTCTCAAAGCTCCTACCTCCTTTGGAGATGTACACTTCCATGACTATATATAACTAGACCCTGACTTTTACAAGCCCCCTTGAGTTCTTTCCCTTGATTGAATTTGGTTCGGGCTACCCCTCATTGCCTAAGGTCTCCTCAATTCAATAACAAGGAACTGTAAGTTCCCGAGATCTCCTTCATTCTTTCTATGTCCTCGCCTTCTTGAATCATCAACAAACGTCCACCCAAATTTTTGCAAGCTTATGCTTTCACAACCTTGCCCATGGTGTGGCCAATGCGAGAGGAGAATTTCCTCTATTGATTCCCGATCTTGCCCCTATTTCTCCTCCTTTTTTGATTTCTCGATCAGGAGCAATAACATCTTTCCATCTCATTTTATTTTTTTTGGATGAGTCAAAATCGAGGTTTAACCCTGTGACTTGGCCGCCCCTGATTGGGTCAAGTCAACAGGTCAACCCCACTCTCACGAGTATTTTGATGATGTGGCAGTTTGTGATTGGTTCAATTTGTAATAATTATATCTTTTGCTCTGGTTGTCCAAAAATAAATATGTTTTGGAATAAAAAATGTGATATTTCTAATAAAATTACTTTAGATGTATGGTTTTGAGTTTTGTCAAAATGTGATTTCCAGAAAATCATTTTAAAGCATAAAATTCACCAAAAATACATGTTAATCATCATAACTCCAAAATTTACAAAATTATATGTTTTCTTAATCAGGGGAACCTAATAAGATCAATGGTGATGATTTTAGAGTCTAAATCGAGTTTTTGTCCAAAAAGTCCAAAATTTAGGGTTTCTTTACATTAATGCATATGATATTCCCTAATACATGGTTATACATTGAAAATAAGAAAAGTGGACCTTGAACTCAATTAAAGTGGTGAAAGTGAGTAATAGAATTCAATAAGAGAGGTATGTGCAAATCTTACCCTTAAGTTGGGATATTTGTGAACCAAACCTATTTTCCATATGAGGCATGAAATGAATCATATTTCCTTTATTATTATTTCTCTTGTTCTAATTGCCTCAAAATCAAATTTGATATATTACTTCTTGGATCTTGGAACCCCACTTCCATGTTGCAACTATTTGATGATATTTCTTGACACTTTACTATTCCTTGAGCATGATGGTTTGTTTGACTATAGTAGTGGTACTTATGTACAACCACCCATAGTTAGGGCATGTGTTTTTGCCCAAGGGAATGTGCTTACTCTCCCCCTGGGGAATGTGTTATGTCTCCCCAGTATAAAATATTTGATAGGTGACTGAAAATATGAGTACACTCCCCTCATCTATAGGTTGGGGTTCGGTAAGTGCCTCAACCCTACTTAGTTAATTTAGTCCAATTTTAATCATTCATGCAAGTTCATAATTATTAATTTTTATGGCAAGAATATTTTGTTATATGCATCATTCTCTTGGCCTTCTCATCTTATGATGAATCTATATCCTTGTGTTTCATTGTTGTTCTTATATTTGTTTCTTGTTCATATTGTTGACACATACCTCGTTTCTCTCTCTTGTTGGGTGACTTCCCAACCACCCAGGTAAAGCACAAGGTGTTAAACAAGATCAAGGAGGACATAGCTTTCAACATGGACCTAGCTTTTGGAGATGTTGCTTACACACAAGTTGAAGTAGTTTAGACTTCCCTCTATCTAGATCCTTATGTTGTATCTTTGATGTAAACCCTACATGGGAGAGTGATGATGTACTTTTACACAATTGAATATAGTCATTACTTTTATTCCGCTGTTATATACATTGATCTTTTGTATACCATTATATATATTTGAAAATTTTACACTTGTTCCAAAATAACTTTTGAGTATGTTTGGAATGGATGTTTCATTCTTCAAATTTTAGTAAATGGATGATTTCACTCTTTTACAACATGGTATCAGAGCCCATGGTATTCAGAATCTGAAAATTTCAATTTTTTCTCCCTCGTTAGAAACATTGCCTTGCATACATTCCCTTTAACTGACATGTTTGCCCTAGAATTGACATATGTTTTTCATGAGTTGATGAACGATTGATTTAGGATCATATGAGTTTCACATTAGAAACATGTTTAGTTAACCTTTACATGGTGAGCATGTTAGGTTGCTATTAGGGCATAAGTTAAAAGAGAATGTGTCTAGAAATGATCAGGGTTTGGGGGATGGCAAGATTTTCCTTCGCACCACTAGCTTGGTTTACGAGGACTCACAGATCCCTATGATACCTGCCTAGCATGAGCTGACACTGATTGTCCAAAATAGCATACCTTTATGCAATAGTAACCTTAGATATCTATGTTGGTTTCTCCTAGAACCTTAATATGATGACTTGTTTGAGGAGTAATACCCTATATAGTTCCCTTATGTCCCATAGAACCACATGTTTGAACAGTCTATCCCTAAGAATCTAGACTTTAAAGTTTGGTGATTAGTAAGTCATAAGAGTGGACAGTGGAAGCATAATGGATTTTGTACATGGTCTAGTTAAACGCACCCTTTTACCTCTAGTTTTAGTTTGACTTGGTAGGTCAAATCTTTTAAGGGGCGGAGGGATTGGCATAGTACCTTGATAGATCATGGATGTGTTGTTTTCAAGGATGAAATACTTTTTAAAGGGATGGAGTTTATATCATACCAAAATCTAGTTGCACTGACTTTTGAAAACCTAACTCCATGAATAGGAGGTTAGTATGCTTGGATCTTTATAATTGACCAAAACAAGTTATAGTTGTAACCCCACTTGTTTGTTTATAAACTAATGAACATATAATAGTCATCTAATGAATAGTTCATATGTATGAACCCTAAACAATACCTAATGCACATAATATGAGTAACTCACATATTCATATTAATAGTGGATATGCATGATGTTAACCATCTCATAAACCTATAAACCCTAATGAAATGATGAGTACAATAATTGTAACCTAATCTAGGGCTTAATGCATGTTAAAAAGGTATAAATGAAATATAATTATCATGTTGATCTAAACCCTAAGATGTAATCATCTAATCTTAATATATGCATCCTTAACGACATTCATGATACATTAGCGACATTAGGTGTCATAATCAGAAAACATACTTAGATACACATAAATGGTATATAATCACATAATCCTAGATTAATATATATATATATACATACATACATATATATAGGGCTCATCTTTAATACCCGCGTGGGTAGCTACCCGTGCGGGTAGATACCTACGTGGGTAGCTACCCGTGCACACTTCCTGGTTTTTTTTTTGCAATTGTAGAGGAGCATTTTATCTAGCTCCCCAAAAAATTTGACCCAAAAATAATATCATTTGCCCCCCCCCCCCAAATCAAAAAATCCATCCATATATTTACTGACTGTATATTTTCTACGCAGTTACTCTTTTGCTCTCAGAGTTACTCTATATATCAATACAATTACTCTTTTGATTCAGAAGAGTTACTCCAGTGTACCATTGAGTTACTCTTTTAACCCGAGTTACTCCAGCGGGGAGCGAAAATCTGGCTACCCACGCGGGTAACAAATGAACAGCCATATATATATATATATATATATATATATATATATATATATATATATATATAGGCTATTCATTCATTACCCACGCGGGTAGCCAAAATTTTCGCTACCCGCTAGAGTAACTCGGGTCAAAAGAGTAACTATATAGTACGCTGGAGTAACTCTAAGAGAAAAAGAGTAACTGCACAGAAAATATACAGTCAGTAAATATATGGACGGGTTTTTTTATTTGGGGGGGGAAATGATATTATTTTTGGATCAAATTTTTTGGGGAGCTAGAAAAAATGGTCATTTACAATTGTGAAAAAAAAATTAAAAAAAATTAGGAAGTGTGCACGGGTAGCTACCCACGCGGGTATTAAAGATAATCCAATATATATATATATATATATATATATATATAGATATATATATATATGTATATATATAAATATGTATATATATGTATATATATATACAGTCATCAATATGCAATGCATATCATTTTGTTCTCTAAAACATACCTAATTAATCACCGAATCATGATTCGATATATGAATCAAATCATTAAAATATAATATGTTCCACCTTATATTGGCTTCAACAAGGATAATAAGTAATTGGATTTACTTTAACATAAATGAATGGCTAATGTGGTGTTAAATGTGCATAATCAATAATAAGAAGTGGATGAATATGAGAAAATGATTAATGATGACATTAATGTGAGTAAGAAAAGTAATGAGACAAATTGCAATGTTTATTATAGATAAAAGTAATTAATGTGACATTATTTGTATCAATTGAAGACTTATTAACAAATTGAATAAAATGTCTTATTTCATGCCAAATTATATGTTATAATTCAATATGGTGATAATGAAGTCTAAATCCAAATTATTAAGGATAATAATCAAATATAATATAGATATTGAGATAATTGTGTAACCTCTAATTGGGCTAAATTCTTAATAAGATAAATGAGAAATATATATAACGTTTCATGCATAATAATGAAATATAACTCTTTTGGCAACAAAGTGAAAATGACATGACAAAATTTTTTTGGTCGGTCAAAAATGTGTGTTGCTAATATTACCAAAACCTTTGGGCACTAGGTACCCCATTACATCAGACAGAATAAACATTACCCCACGCAGGGGGAACAAGGATCTCTAATTAGATCAAAAGTAACTAAGAAACCTATCAAACTATTAGGCTAGTTCCAAAACACTCCTACTAGAGAAGGACTAGAACAAGACATAATTGCATGCACTTCGGCATACCCACAAATAGTAACCACATCTTGAATTAGTCAAACACTAGCCATCCTGCCTAGAACTAACCTTCAAGCATACGACTTTCTCAGCTAGCTATCTTAAGGATTCTGAAGGAGCAAACCTGATCAGAACCTCCATGTGTAATCATAAAGCAATGACTAACTGTGTGACAAGCAAGAATCAAAGAAGTTAACTGACAGAGTGCAGCACGAGCAAGGGCTTGAAACCTGACCTTCTTGCCTAGAACAAAACCAGCTAACAGTAACTGCACTCACAGAGTGTGGCATTGCACCAAGAATCAGGAAGACTTTCTCACAACCAACTCTAACTAACAGCTTTGTTAAACCTATAGTGACTCTTACCAATCGTCACCAGTATTGGCTTTAGTCATCCAAGCAAAAAACTTGGAAGAACTGACAAGCACGCAGCAGCAACATAGCCTGGAGTCCAGGGCCCCGAAGGGGACAACACCCAAACAGCTTGAGCAGCTACCTTGGTCTCACTGGCATATCGTCGAATACCATAAAGGTGTCCTGGACAACCACTTGTCTATCCCAAGAACATGGAAATTCAAGGAGACTGCAGCCTCTTCCCATTACCTCTTCAACTCAGTTGTTCCCTTTCCTACGAGCAGCATACCCATCAGGGAACAACTCATTGGAAAGCAGAGATTCACCCATGATTCAGGAAGCCTAGAATCCGCAGATCAAGCACCTGACGGGGGGGTTCCTTTGCACAGCAGCAGAGGGCACCGAGGAGGAGAGCCCCCCATAACCCAGTGTCACACATGATCATCCAGTGCTAGGAGTCAACGGGAAACAAGGCTTGCACAACACCAACACCAGAGTAACTCGAACTGCCAATGAGTAGTAGAGCACACGCATCCCTTCACCATCTGTTGATGCTTCAAGTCCCCAATGGAAGGAACCATCTTCCAATCAGCCCTAGCAACTGAGTTGGGAAAGGAAAATGGTACTAGGAGGCACCACCTCCAGGACCAGTCATCAGATGGGGCACCACCAGGAGGACCAGAGAAGGGATTCCAGGCCAACTAGAGAGAAGCCCATCCACCTCCAAGTCCACCAAAGAAGGAACTGAAGTTGAAAATGAAGGGAAACACTTTAGCCCCCTGGACGCCCAGGTCTCATCTCGGAAGAAGGGGTGCCTGAGAACAAGGGTGAGGAAACCCTTCTTCACCTACAATGACATATCGAGTGCGCCTGAAGACCCAGATATTGGTAGGAATAGCTTCACTCCAGTAGTCTCTCTTGAACTGGTAGGAGTCAACAACGCCGAACAAATGCCAGATCCGTTTCCGGGCAATACAAAAATGTCGACCCTCTTCTCCAGGATAGTTGAGGCGAAGAAGGACCAATCGATTAAAACTCGACTCACTACTTTTCTCCAAGGGCTACAACTTGCAACAACCTGCAAAACCTCGCCATGGCAATACAGATGCCAGGGGAGGAAAGCGAGGCGAGAGCTAACCCTAGAGAGAGGCGATAGCTGATGCACTACTCCTAAATATGACATGACAAAATTATAATAATAATAATGATAATGTGATATTCTAATGAACATAATGCTAATAAGCCTAAAACAATGCAAAGTATTTGAAATGTCGTGGAATGTAGGGTTTGCAAGTGGTGGCGGCGAGTGAACTATAATTTGGCAATCTTTAGAAGATGACGGAGGAGGAGGGAGATCTGGTGTCATGTATCAACCTGGAGCATCATGAGTTCGTGTAGGGCATTCGGGGAACTTGTCACATTTCCACAAATTGGGGTTAAATCTGACATACAAAGACATGCGAGGGGAATCAACCAATGATCCAGAAGGACAACCACATATGATGGAAATTGATCTATGGACTTTGGAGATGGAGGTTGATGCAGCCCTATTTTAGGGCTCCATCCTATGCCATTTTGTACTTAAGTTGCATCAAAACATGTTAGATTACAAGTCTTTTTCCCCAATATGATTATCATTGCAAATATGCCTATGGATGTTCTTTGCACTATTTTTCAGGTACTTGGACTATGCTTAGATCGAAGAGAGAGAGAGAGGGAGTTCTAGGGTTCCCCCACTCAAGGAGGGACCCAAAGAAGGCCCCAAAGTCTCCCTCAACCTACCTCCAATGGCCAAGAGTCATCCCCAAGCAAAGACATCTGAAAATGACAAAATCAGAAGTGAAATCAAGTCATGCAAGCTCACCACAGTCATGGCCACAATGCCACGGTCGTGCGTTTATTGCCAAGATCCAACAGTTTCAACAGGGAAATTCCACAGAGTCCCACGGCTGTGGCCTCCCAGCCACGATCATGGCCAGTGAAGACACCACGACCGTGGCCATCAGCACGGTTGTGGCCTTGAGAAGAGAAAATGGCCGTGGGCTCCTCCCACGGTTGTGCGTTTATTGATCAAGAGGTCAGTTGCCAATAGGGTTTTTGCCCAAAACGCCACGACCGTGGCCAAGTCACCACGACCGTGGCCGAAGACGATCAAGACGACCATGGCCCCTCCCACGATCACCTCCTCCTCCTCCAAAATGGTCGTGTTAAGCCACATGGCTGTGGTGCATGTTACCGGCCACGGCCGTGGTGGAGTGCTTTCTGGTGCCATTACCGGGGATAGAGGTGATCGGCCTAGTTAGATAGTGTATCTTAGCCTTTTCTTTTGCCCTCATCATTGCTATTATTTATTCTTTGTGTTACTTTTGCATATTGGTTCGCTAACTTGGCTCCCTGTTGTTTGTTTGTGACTTGCGCAGGTGACAGCTGTGCATGCGTAGCACGCGTTCGACTTGCACTGACTTGGTGGTTTAAGACCCCGAGATTGGGAGAAGAAGGCGTCAAGCTCGCCGCAACCTACACCGAGAGGCCGAGATGGCTGAGAACAACCCACCACCGGATGTTCCACCTCCACTGCCACATCGCCTGCTTCATGAGTACTTCACACCGGGGAACTACAACTCCCCCATAGCCACGTTGGTTGACCAAATGCCCGGTCAGCAGTTCTCCATCCCGCCGGCACTCTTGGGACTTCTCCCCACATACTATGGAATGGAGAACGAGAATCCTTACCACCACATCGAAGTGTTCCTAGAAACGTGTTCCACCTTCCGCACTCCTGCCGCCACCGACGACTCAATCAGAAGAACGCTCTTTCCCTTCTCTCTCAAAGAGAAGGCCAAGGAGTGGTATGTGACGAAGCCAGAACTCGTCACATGGAATGAAGTAAAGAATGAGTTTCTGAAGAAGTTCTTTCCAATAGCCAAGTTGTCTTATATGAGGAGTTGCATCACATCATTTGCCCAGAAAGACAACGAGCCCTTCCACGAGGTGTGGGAGAGGTTCGAGAAGCTACTTCGTGATTGCCCTCATCATGAGGTTCCTCTATGGCAGCTAGTTCAGGCCTTCTACACCGGGCTTGAGGAGCAAAGCCAAAACAACGTAGACTCTTCCTACGGGGGCACGTTCATGGAAAAGCTGCCCGAGGAATCATGGCCATTGTTTGAGCATCTCGTCGAGAATTCTCGCCACCAAGCTTCCACTAAAGGGGGGCATTGCAGCCGGAACTACACTCCTCCACCTTCTTTCGCATCTCCGAGTCGCAATACCACTGCCCCCGATATGATGAATATGATGACTGAGATGATGAAGTGGATGAAAAATCAAGCTGGTGGCTCTTCTAGCCAACCCGCAATGACTGTTTATACTATAGATGAGGAAGTCAATGCTCTACATTCCTTTGATGGCCGCAACAACCAGGGCCCAATGTCCAACTCCTACACTCCCGAGTGGAGAAACCATCCAAACTTCTCTTGGAAACAACAGAATGAGGATGGACAAGGACAGGGGAACCAAAAGCCACGCTACAGCTCCAAGTTTGAGGACGAGGTGCTTGGAAGGCTAAGAAGCCTAGATGAAGTAAAAAAAGATGTCAATGCACATGGACAGTCTATAAACCGTCTTGAGCAGAGGTTGGATTAGATTTCTCTCTCTTTGGCTAGAAGGGAAGAAGGTAGACTTCCATCTCAACCACTGCCAAATCCAAACAATGATGGGGCTTTTCTAGGGAACACTTCGAGTGCATATGTTCCACCATCTTACCAAGCCCCACCAAACCCCTATGATCCTCCGCCTCCTCAAGCGCCACTCAATTATCAATATGCTCCACCTCCACCTCACACCTACCAACAACCACCTCCACAATACCACCCCCCACCACAACAACAACCGCAACCCCAATTCATTCTTCAAAATCCCAACTCCCCTCACCAAAGGCCTCCACCACCCCAACAGCCACAATCACCTCCACAAGCTCCCTCTCCTACCACCCATGAGCATGTGAAGGCAGTGACTACATTGAGGAGTGGCAGGACTTTGGAGACCCCCATGGTATAGTTGTTGGCACAGATGATACTGAGGCTGAGCAGGTTGATACTGAGATGCAGATTGATGATACTGTGATAAGAGGCAGTGTTGATACTGTGATACCGAGCCGTGATACTGTGATTCTAGTAATACCAGTGGATGATACCGTTGATTTGGACCGATTGGGGTCCCAACTCCCTCCATATCATGATGCACTTGAGGAGCCTTCCGTTGAAAAGAAAAAAAAAAGCATGCGGAAGATATTTTGGAGATCTTCAAGCAAGTGAAAATCAACATACCTCTTCTAGATGCAGTCTAGCAAATTCCATCCTATGCAAAGTTTCTTAAAGAATTGTGCACCTTCAAAAGAAAGACAATAGGGAGAATGCCTAAGAAGATCAAGCTCACTGAGCAAGTGAGCTCCATTCTCCAACACACCATTCCCCGGAAAAGAAAAGACCCTGGTGCTCCCATCATCTCCAACACCATTCCCCGGAAAAGAAAAGACCCAGGTGTCATTTGAGCCTAGGAAAGCGTACTTCAATCCTTCAGGAAGAGTCTTCAACCAAGCGTCTTCAGGGGTCAATCCCTCTGAAGTCAGCAATATACCATCCAATGGCTACACTTGGTTGTCGTCCTCGAGAGATGCGTGAAAGTTTGACTAGTTCTATCTTTGGAGAAAAGCCACTTCATGGTGCCCGAAGGCATCGTTCTAGGCCACCGAGTCTCTAAAGACGTGATTGAAGTTGACAAGGCCAAAGTGGGCCTCATCTCTACTCTTTCCATTCCTTCCACCATAAGACATGTCCGATCTTTCTTAGGACATGCTGGTTTCTACCGCCATTTTATTAAAGACTTCAACAAAATTTCAAGACCGCCGTGCCACCTCCTTGAAAAAGATGTCGAGTTTCACTTTGATGACAAATGCATTGAAGCCTTTAATCACTTGAAGGAGAAGCTAATTTCTGCTCTGATCATGCAGCCCCCCAACTTCTCTTTGCCATTTTAGATCATGATTGGTGCATCTGATATGGCATTGGGGGTTGTGCTGGGTCAAAGGATTGGCCGGATTCCTCACGCTATATACTATGCGAGCAAGACTCTAGATGAGGCACAAAGAAACTACACCACTACCGAAAAACAGTTGCTCACCGTCATCTTTGCTCTAGATAAATTCCGCTCTTACCTACTGCAAAACAAAGTGACAATCTACACGGACCATGCTGCGTTGAAGTATCTCATGTCCAAGAAAGACTCAAAACCAAGGTTGATCTGATGGATTTTGTTGCTCCAAGAATTTGACATAGAAATTGTGGACAAGAAAGGAGTAGAAAACGGTGCAGCAGATCATCTCTCCCGCCTTGATGGACCATTTGATGTGACAAGTCCAATCAAAGAGACAATGCCACATGAACAACTCCTCTTAATCTCATCTGCCCAAAAGCCATGGTACAAGCACATAGCGAATTTCCTAGCCAGTGGGAGGATACCTAGCATGTGGACAAGAGAGGAAAGAAAGAGATTTTTTGCTATGGTCAAGAACTACATTTGGGATGACCCTCACCTCTTCAAGTATTGTCTGGACCAACTCATTAGGAGGTGTATTCCGGAGATGGAGCAGCAAGAAGTCTTATCTATGTGCCATTCCAGAGTGTGTGGAGGTCATTTTGGAGGGAAACGCACGGCCGCCAAAATTCTTCAATGTGGATTCTACTGGACAACATTGTTCAAAGATGCTCATGACTTTTGCAAGAGTTGGTTCAAGTGCCAAAAAGTGAGCACTATCTCAGAGAGGGACATGATGCCTTTATCACCTATTCTTGTGGTGGAAGTGTTTGATGTTTGGGGATTGACTTTATGGGTCCTTTCCCTCCTTCTTTCGGGTATGTCTACATCTTGGTCACCGTAGACTATGTGTTAAAATGGATTGAGGCTGTGGCAATGAGGACAAATGATCACAAGGTGGTGTGTGACTTCGTGAAATCCAACATCTTTAGCCGTTTTGGTGTTCCAAGGGCTATGATTAGTGATGGTGGGAGTCATTTCGTCCACCGCACCTTTGAAGGGCTTCTAAAGAGACATGGAGTGAACCATCGTGTAGCTTCTCCTTACCACCCTCAAACGAGTGGCCAAGTTGAGTTGGCAAATCAGGAGATAAAGCTCATTTTGGAGAAGACGGTGCGACCGGTCGGCAAGGATTGGTCACTTCGCCTCAATGAAGCTTTATGGGCATATAGGACTGCATACAAAGCCCTGATTGGCACTAAACCGTTCAAGCTTGTCTATGGTAAGAGTTGCCATCTACCGGTTGAGATGCAACACAAGGCACTTTAGGCCTTGAAGAAGATGGACTTTGATGAAGAGAGTGCCAGAATGAAAAGAAAGTTTTAATTGCATGAGCTAGAAGAAATGCGGCATGAAGCGTATGAAATGTCAAAGAGCTACAAGGAAAGAACCAAGTTTCTACATGACAAGATCATAAAAAAGAAAGAGTTTGAGCCCGGAAAATGGGTATGACACTACAATTCTAGAATGAAGTTCTTCCCCGGGAAACTCTGATCGAGATGGGAGGGACCTTACCTTGTCAAGAAGGTGTACCCATCCAAGGCAATGGTCATTTGTGCAAAAGAAGGAGCTAAAGAATTTGCCGTCAATGGGCAAAGGTTGAAATATGTTGTTGAAGTCGGCCCGGATAAGGCCAATCAAGATTTTGATGTTGTTATGCTTGTAGAGGAAGAATCCGATGAAGAAGAAAGCTTGGATGAGGATGAGAAAGGAATCTACTACTAGGATCTATTAAAGGTCCCGAAGAAGTGAAAAAGTTCAACGATAAATAAGCCTGGATGAAGGCGTTAAATTTAGCGCTAGTGGGAGGCAACCCACGTGGTTTGAGATTCTCGAACCTTTTTCCTTTTCAATACTTTAGTTTTCTTTTACACCAATACACACACGCACATTTGTGCTTGATGTTTTTGTTTGAGTTTTGATGATGTGCAGGTGTTAGACAGTGGAGAGATAGGTTTTAGAAGTAAAATCATGGCCATTAAGTCAAATTTGTGGTAAAAGAACAAATGAAATCGAAAAGTTCAAGTTTTAAAGTTTGAAAGCTGAAAGAACAACAACACCACGGCCGTGGAGCTCGACCATGACCGTGGCTCATGTGGCCAAACATGACCGTGGCACATGGACATAGCCGTGGGAATTATTGCATCTTTTTGGCCAAAGTTACAGGGTTTTTGTAAGATCAGCCACAACCGTGGTGGGAGGACAAGGCCACGACCGTGGTTTCCCACCACGGCCGTGTGAATTAAAGCACCAAGTTGGCCAAAGTAACAGTGTTTTTGGAGAAATGGCCACGACCGTGGTAAATCGCCACGGTCGTGGGCTGAGAAGGAACGGCCACGACAGTGGCGCGCAGCCACGACCGTGGCGAGGTCAAGCCGGGGCTCTCTTCATCAACAACACGACCATGGCACCTGCCACGGACATGCTACCTAACCCTGGCCACGACCGTGGCCACCTACCATGACCGTGGCCAAGCCCGGTTCAGAAAAAAAATATGCTTTTAAACGTCTAAACCCGACCCCCTCCTCATTCTATCGTCTTCCACCTCCAGAAAATGACCGTGGCGGCGGAAAACGACTACGTGCTCCCCCATTCACCACCTCCAACCCCCAAAACCACCTATGTTTGATCCCCAATCCATTCCAAATCGATCCCCAGTCATTCCTCTACCATTTCCACCATCCAATCTAGCCCAATCGCTACTCCATCTCCATTTCCATCTCCACTCCGCCCTACCCAAAACCTCCATGAAAACCCTTCCATTCTTTCCCAAATACACCACAAATCATATACCCACCATCCATACATCACTATCCTTCCATTCCACCCACAAAACCACATCCATACCACTTCCTCCACCAAAATCCGAAAATCACCACCTTCACCTCCGTATCCACCATGAAATAGTTTTAGAAGGCCATTACAAAGGGGACGAACATCCTCACCGGAGGGAAACGGTGTTCCAAAAATGCCTCCTCCGATGTATCTGTGCCATCCCACACCCCTTCACCTACCACCTCCGCCCACCATTCCCTCCGCCGGTCACAATCGGTGAGTGAATCACACTCCCGCTCATCTGATTGCCACCACATCACGGATGCCACCTATGAGGGAGAGGACGAAGAAGAGGAGGAGTCCATGGGGGTTGACTTGGACAACCTCGTTGATGAGATCGAGTCGGTGGTCGCAAAAAGAAGTAAAAAATCTAAAGTGGCACCGTCCTCATCCTGACTCTTGCCGAAGCCTACACCAGCCTGCCATTCGACGTCTCAGGTGACGGTGAGGCATGGTGTGCAGCCGCAACCCTCGCGGCAATTACAACAAGAAGAGGAACAGTCGGCCCACTGGTACAATCTTGACACCAACTCGGGGTCGCAGTCCTACGCGATGGAGGAAGAAGAAGACAACGAGGAGTAAGAGGTAGAGCTTGAGCTGGAAGGAGATGATGTTCTGGCACATCTGGAGGCGGACAGAGAAAAGACCCTGGGCAAAGCACCGGCGGGGGTGTCCTATGGTAGAGAACACAGGCAAAAGAAGTTTGATCTCATCTACCCTGAGTGCATGACAAGGCGAGTCGTCACCTCTAGGTATGGTCGTGAGAAGACCATTGAGGATCTAGGAATCAAAGAGGCAGTGGAAATGGGCTTGAAGAGGATTGGGTTGTGGAATATTCTTTTCACACCCCATCCTACATATCTCGCTTTGACCAGAGAGTTCTTTGCCACTCTTGAGAAGACTAAAGTGAGGGGTTGTGATGCACTCAGATTTGCTATGATGGGCAACATGCACACCCTTACTTCCACTAAGCTGAATGCTATCTTCACCTCTAATCCTGAAGAATCTGTGAAATTGGATGACGGCTTATTAGAGAGAGAGGCCAGTTTGGACTATGCCTATTATTGGAAGAGCTTCATGGGCAATGAGGACTACTATGCAGGTATATCAAAAACTGTTGCCATAAGTAACCCGCTAACGCGCTACGTGCAGAAGGTCTTGGCAAACACGATTGAGGGTAGATACGACAACCAAGGCACCATTTCTCAAAAGGATATGATTGTCTTGATCGGTATGCACTACAAGAGGTATATTGACCTTGGAGTTCTTTTGATTGACCATCTAAAGGGCGTACCCTACAAGAGCTCGAAGCCATCCGTTATGGGAGGGTTCGTCACTTCTATTG
The DNA here is from genome assembly GCA_963693085.1 of Alisma plantago-aquatica. Taxonomy (NCBI): domain Eukaryota; kingdom Viridiplantae; phylum Streptophyta; class Magnoliopsida; order Alismatales; family Alismataceae; genus Alisma; species Alisma plantago-aquatica. The sequence continues at coordinate 418,463,712 of OY856413.1, forward strand.
CACTGGCGTTGGGATACGATCTCTCGGGGGCACAAGACGCGATTGAGGTAGAACTTGTTGACCTCAACTATCTGACGCGCTCACACACCATAAAAATGAAGGATAAAAGAATGATTTATTTAACTACAAGTGTGCAGGATTTTGAACTAGAGTTTCCATATCATGCGGAACCCCTAATATCCGTGTTGGGACCTGGCAATAGGATGAGGGAGAAACTAATGGCATGGCAGCAAGACCACCTGAGGGAGACGTATACTAGGGTAGCCGTTGTCATACATGAAGATGTTGCCAAATCTAATGTACAAGGGCAGGAGCAAGAAGATGCAGAACAAAGGCAACCCTAAAGAATAAGAAGGAGGGATGAGGGGACATCCCAGCTGCAGCCACCCTAAAGGATGCCTATGACATGGCCACAATCCAGGCACACCTTGAGAATATTCAGAAGACCCAAGGTGACATGCAGCTTGTCCAGCAGTACATGTGGCAAGATCAAAAGCAGATGCACTATCAGATCAACCACTTGTACCAGTACCAACATGCCCAGGCAACAAGAAACCCCGAATGGGGTGCAGACTTTTGGGGTGGTATAGCTAGACATCCACAAGCGTACCCTCCACCCCAGGACGACTACTGGGGGCGCTACTACTAGCATCCTCCATCAATCTCAGCTCCAGCCTCAGCTCCTCCTCCAGATCCTCCGCAGATGCCGGACCAGCCACTGCAGCCTTGACACTTCCCCTATCTCCCCTAAGCTAAAGTTTCATGCTGAGGACAGCATGATTCTAAAGTTTGGGGTGGGTAGGGCAGTATGCACCACTCTCTCTCTCATTTTGTCATTTTGATATCACCTCTGCCATCTAGTTTAGTTTTACTATTTTTGTTCTTTGCATTGCATCTTTGCATGGCATGTAGTTGCTTTCTGCATTTTTGTGTATTTTTTCAAATTTTTTGCTCTTTTTTCCTATTCCATATCATGCATTGCATTCTCATGTAGTTTTTGATAATTTCTTGTGCATGTTAAGTAGAATTTACTTCTTTATGCTTTAAATTCCCTAAAGCAGGTTTAGATGTGATTTAGTGCACATTGGCATCATTTTGGCCAATTTTGCCCAAATTTTAAGACTTCTTGTCTAAAAAGTATGTTTTGACCCAATCTCTACTGTTTTGAATTAAAATGTTGACCTTTGAAAAATGCAAGTGAATCACCATTGTTTGTTGCTAAGTGGTATCAATGTTTGACTTTTTACATGTGCATCACCTCTCTTAGGATTGTGATTGAATTGGTTGAATTAATTGTGAAATTGAGCAAGCTTTGAACACTTAGTGTTTGTGGAATTACTTGTTTGATATATCAATTTCATTTTGTTCATTCATGTGGTGTGATATCTTGGATGAAGTGTTGGATTAATACTCATGCAGGATGTCTTATGTGGAAAATCATACCAATGACCCCTCTTTGACCAGACTATTCTTCCACCATCTTCATACCCCTCCGCCTCATAAAAAGATGCCAAAGTGCACATATTAGCCGTGGCCACCTCCAAAAGTTTGGGGTGGCCACATATTTATCTCCCCACTTCACTCTATCCACCATATGCCCTATCTACACTAAGGGCAAGAAAGAAAAGAAAATAAAAAGAAAAGCAAAAATAAAATAAAAGGATGCTCCTGTTTAAGAGCATTCAAATAAAGAAAAGATGAGTGTGTAAAAACACTCCAAGAATCTTACCGCAACCATTTCTTCCACTTTCATACCTATTGAGCTAGGAAACATCAAACCTAGATCATTTTTCCCTTTTCCACAGCCACATGGGTCATTTGGTGTGACTTGAAACATAAGACTGAACGCATGAAGGTGAAACAACACTCCTAGTCATCCTCGATTAACATTATCATGAAACGGTTTACCCAGAACTTTATGGAAGAAGTATGGATAACTTGTGTTTTCTAGGCACTATATGTGAAGTTCATGTGCTTTGTGCTCTTTTCATGATTGGATTGTGAAAGAAGAAGAGGAGAGAGGTGAAATGCATGCACTCAGTCATCTTTGATACCATTCATCAATAATCGTCTTTTACATTGCATTTGTCATTTCTTGTTTGTGGAAAATTTGTAGAGAGATTGAGTTAGAGCATTCTTGAGGACAAGTATGTTTTAAGTTTGGGGTGGTGATGAAGCCCTATTTTAGGGCTCCATCCTGTGCCATTTTGTACTTAATTTGCATCAAAACATGTTAGATTACAAGTCTTTTTCCCCAATATGATTATCATTGCAAATATGCTTATGGATGTTCTTTACACTGTTTTTCAGGTACTTGGACCATGCTTAGATGGAAGAGAGAGAGAGAGAGAGAGAGGGAGTTCTAGGGTTCCCCCACTCAAGGAGGGACCCAAAGAAGGCCCCAAAGTCTCCCTCAACCTACCTCCAGTGGCCAAGAGTCATCCCCAAGCAAAGACATCCAAAAATGACAAAATCAGAAGCGAAATCAAGTCATGCAAGTCTCACCACAGCCGTGGCCACAATGCCACAGTTGTGCGTTTATTGCCAAGATCCAACAGTTTCAACAGGGAAATTCTACAGAGTCCCACGAACGTGGCCAGTGAAGACACCACGACTGTGGCCATCAGCACGGTCATGGCTTTGAGAAGAGAAAATGGTCATGGGCTCCTCCCACGGTCATGCATTTATTGATCAAGAGGTCAGTTGCCAACAGGGTTTTTGCCCAGAACGCCACAACCGTGGCCAAGTTTCCACGACCGTGGCCAAGTTGCCACGACCGTGGTCGAAGACGATCAAGACGACCGTTGCCCCTCCCACGGTCACCTCCTCCTCCTCCAAAACGGCCGTGTTAAGCCACACGGCCGTGGTGCATGTTACCCACCATGACCGTGGCACTCCGCCATGACCGTGGCCACCACCATCGCTTTTTCACCACTTCCTTCACACCACGACCATATTCACCACCCCACGTCCGTCCCCCACTACCCTCACCATGGCCGTGGCACACCCACCACGACCGTGGTGATCACCTACCCTACATAACTTTGCACTGTTTTTCCTATTATACCCCCACTTAGCCCTAGCTCCTATATAAGCACTAGTTGCTTATAGGGCTCGGCAGAGAGCACCTCTTAGCCGCTACCCAGCTACTCCCTCGCTACTCCTTGCATCCATTACTCCCATCCACCTACTTTCCTTGCATTTAATCCCATTTCCACCCACTTTCCACTCATTTCCACCGTAGAAACCTAGTTTCTCTAGGTTTCTATCCATCCATTCCCCTTTTTCCATGCTCTAGGGCACCATTGAAGGAGGAGGCTCGTGGCTGGCAGAAAGGAGGTGAAGAAGTCAAGCTTCACCAAGCATCCATGGCGTTTCCTACTCTCTTTCCCTTCTCCTTTGTTTCTATTTTGATCATGTATAGCTAAGCTCCCTTTGGTGGGCTGTTTGGGGAAAAATGTGACTTTGATACCATGTTGGGGTAATATAATTTGTAATGAACATATTTCACTTCTATGATGATTGCCTTTGCTTGCATCTCATTTTCCCATTACTTGTGCATGTGATTGTTGTTTAATTACATTAATTGCTTGCCTTGTGGTGTTTGAAGACATTTGCCTCTAGGATGTTTTGGTTTCTATGTAGCTATCCTAGGATTGGCTCCTAGGTCCTTAATTAGGATCCCTAGCTAGCCCCCTATCTTCCTACATAATCACCTTCTTCCTACATGCAAATGTGAGTTCTAAGTGACTAGTATAAGTGTGATTAGTGCAATTGCCTAGGATTTCCTAAAGGCTGAGGTGGCTAGTGGCATGAGGTCAAATATCCTCATCTCTACTCCCATCCTTACCCTTGGTCCTCAATTGACTAATACCACTTATCCTAGAGACCTAGACTTGGTAAGTCCTATGAGAATTATACCTAGCCCTAGTTCTCCAACTAGTAGCATAGGGTATATTCTCATAGCACCCACCTTGTTGTTTGGTTTGGTAGTCTAGAATGAAATATTCTAATTGCTTATTATGGTGACATCCCCCAATTAATGTCAAGGTCACATTCCCAAATGGCCCACCTCCTTCATCTAATTGCTTAAAACCCTAATTGCTCTGTTTTCTTATTAATGCTAGTGTAGTTCAATTGCTTTAGTTAACTTAGTTGATTGCCTAGTTTTGCTAGCTAAGTGTTAATTTAGGTCTTTGATCATGATTAGTGGTTAATGTAGGCTCTCAATTGCTAGTTGCTTGCTTAGTCTAGTGTAGTTTGTTCTTGCTCTTGTTTAGATAGCTTATTGACTTAGATTGCTAATTTAGCCTTTTGATAACTTAGTTTCATATTGCTTTTCCTACTTGCTCACTTAGCTTAATCAACAACCAACCAACCTTTTAAACCCTAAAAACCTTACTCTCCACAATAGGAACGTAGCTTACCCCGTCTAACTCTAGTGCCCCCTCTATCTCTATGGATCGACCCTATACTTTCCGCCTCACCTATACTACGACACGACCCCGTGCGCTTGCGGGCATAGTGTCTTAGTAGACGCAGGTAGTTAGTGTAGGTTTACAAATTTTGAAAGCATAAGATCCCACATCCCGTGTGCTCCGACCTCGTGGGGTGTAAAAGCACCACTAGCGGGGACGCACCAGAGGTGGAATGGGGTGATGATGGAAACCCGTTCTTGGTGGATAATACTGCAACAACAAACCCTAAATCCTTTAAACAAGTTGTTTCAAGAACTAGCAGAGGCGGGGCTGCTAACCCTTATTTCATTGACGACAAACCTGAAGACATAGTAAATTTTGAGGATATTGAACTACTATATGATAAGGGCTATATTGAAATCTATGTTGCCCCTAAGGCTAAGGAAATTATGACCAAACAATTCTGATATGTTGTTATAGTGAAGTTAACCGACTGCTCTGTTGGGTTTCTCACCATGGTAGAGTGCTTTAAATTACTGTGACAACCTTCAGGCCATTTTGACATGTACAAATTAATAGATTAATACTACATTGTCCAATTCTATAACTGGGGACATCAGGATAATGCCTTAACCAACGGGCCTTGGTCCCTAATTGAGATCTACTTAATGGTGTGGTCGTAGAACAATGTTTTCAAACCATCCCAAGGACTACCTAACCACATAGTTACTTGGATATGAGTGCTTAGTCTGTCCATCCACTACTACAATAAGGAAATATTTAAGAAGATTGGGGAATCCATAGGAAGATTGATTTGTGTGGAAGACCACTCAACTAATCGCACCCAGAGCCATTTTGCCAGACCTACAGTTGAAATTGATACTAGCAAGCCAATCCATCATGCTATCCTTATTAATGGTAGGGAGTATAAAATTGAGTATGAATATTTGCCCAACTTATATCTAAAATGTAGGAAGCTGGGACACACCACGGCCAACTATAGAGGGCCATAAAAACCTCCTACAATAACTACAACCATGAATAAGGAGGAAGAAGTAGGAGTTTGTTGGGTATAAGAAGAAAAAAAGTGGCATGTCTGTTATGGGAAAAGCATGCTCACTAGGAGACCAGCTAGGAACAAGGAGGTGGGATGAAAGACCAATCCGAAAGAGACTCAATAAACTAATATATATCAAATTCTTGATGATGACGAAGAGGGGGTTGTTACTATCCAAGAAGAAGCTAACCAAAATACCACTACATACCAAGAGACTAATAGAGGGAAAAAAATATGGAGGAAGAAGTAGCTTCTCGGCAAAGAATCTGATGTGACTATGACACCTATCATCGGGGGACCTACCAATGACAAAGAAACCACAATTGATAGTTCTACAAGCAAGGGACATGACCAACTGGTAGAAACCCACACAGTTATCACCCGAGAAGGAAATGAGGTTATAATGTGAAGACTAGGAAGCATAGCTGAAGAGGAAACAGAGAATCCAAAGCACGACTCATATGTATCCATGGTGGCTAATGGGAGTAACCCCAAACCCAAAGGTGTAGGGAAAACTTTAATTAACTCAGGGATCAAAGATAAAGACAAGAAGGTGAGTTCTTCTACGACTAGACCTCAAAAAATCCATGCTTATAACACACACAGTAAATCCAAACAGGGTGGTGAAGATAAGGAAGGTCCATAGGCCACCACAGGATAATAAGCTTACCCAATTTCCTATTATGATCAATACACTACCTTGGAACATCAGGGGCACCAACAAGAAGAAATCCAGGTAGTCCCTAAAGCATCTTGTTATAAAGCACAATATCCATATTGTATCTATTTTTGAGCCAAGGATTTCAGGTGAACAAGCTAACCAAGCCATAAAAGACTTTGGTTTTTCTAGCTCGCATAGAGTGGAAGCCAAAGGTTTCTCTGGTGGTATCTGGGTTCTCTAGAATGAAGCTAGCTGTGATGTTCAAATATTCCAAAGTCACAAGTACTATGTACATAGTTTTGTCAATGTTGGTCTTTACATGACTTTTATATACACATATCTGAATCCTACACATAGACTGGTTCTATGGGAGCACCTGATTCAACTTAGTCTCTCCATAAATAAACCTTCAACCATCATGGGAGATTTTAAATGTATGATTATGCCTGGTTAGAATATTGGCAGTAAAAGTTCAATCTAAAGGAAGCATCCAAAATCAACAATGTCCTTATCCAAGTAGGTTTGAAAGACACTTTGGAAGCACATGATATAAATTTACCTTTAAAAAAGGCATCATGCATGATAGATTAGACAGATTCATTGCAAACACAAATTGGATTCAGCAATTTCCCAATTATATCTGTGAGAATCTATCTCGCATTGGATCAGACCACAACCCAATTGCCATTTGGAATATGCAGGAACCTACACATATGCCAATATTTAAGGATAAGGCCTCCTTGTATGAGCAGCCAAACTTCTGTAAAATCCTAAAGAGCCATTGGGACAAAGAGGCAACATTTCACAAAGCCTTGCAATTTGCAAGAACCTTGCTGATGAATTGGGACAAAGAAACCAGAAAAAAAAAAAAGCATAACAAAAATAAGACCATTATGTTATCCAACATCTCAAAAGGCTAGAAAGAATTGGAAATTTATTACAATGTGGAGAAGGACAAAGCTTTTCTGATACTGGAGGAGGAACTAGTTGAAGTACGTCTTCAAGAAGAGGAAGATTGGAAGAAACATAGTCATATAAGTTGACTTCATCGTGGTGACTACAATAGTAGATTCTACCATGCTTTTGTGAATAACAGGCATCATGCCAACCACCTCAGCACCTTATAGAACGAGAGAGGTGAATGGTCTCTGGAAAGGCTGAGGTTCAACAACTCATTACTAACCACTTCAAGAGCCTTTTTACTACCACTTTGATTCCTTCGACTCAGGCTATGAATAAGATGCCTGGAAACTTCATGAAACTTTCTGAACTCAAAAATGAGTGCTCACTGCCACGTCTACTGAATATGAGGTAAGGATGATCCAAAAAAATTCCAACCCTTATAAGGTTGCAAGGCTTGATGATATTGAAAACCTTTTCTTAAAGAAGAACTGGAAGACTGTTACAAACTCTATGTTAAAATCTATTCAAATTATGCTTAACGGGAAGTCAATTCAAGACTCCTTAGGGGACTCAAGCATTTTGTTGATTCCTAAATCAAAAAACCCAATAAACTACAACCAACTCTGCCCCATCTCTCTAAATAATGCTTTCTTGAAATTAGCCTCAAAGGTGGTGGTGGAGAGAGTTAAACGATATATGACTAAGTGGATCCCAATATCTCAGACAAGCTTTGTTCAGGGCAGAAGTATTTCAAACAATATCATCATTGTTCAGGAAATCATCCACAAAATGAAAAGGCAATCATGTGCACCTCAAATGGCCATCAAAGTTGATCTCTCCAAGGCCTATGATAGAATGTCTTGGCCCTTTATTGAAAATACTCTTAGAAAGATGTCTTGGGTGGATAATATAAAGACATGCATCATGAACTCCCTTTCTACTAGCAACACTGGTATCATTTGAAATGGAGAAGCTCTTTGACGTGGCTTTTACTGCACTAACAAATCCACCTAGGGATGAAATCCCTAAGTTTTTACCAAAACCTTATGCAATAGTATCACTTGCGAGTGGATAGGTCTTATCGCAGTATAGTTAAGGATCGAATCCCAAGGGACAATGTTTTTAAGAGTCTTTCTAATCGAATCTAGATCAACTAAGACTAATATTTAGAAGAAGAGTTGATTTGGGCTTAGTTAAACTAATTGCAAGGAAAGTAAAAGAGCAGGATTAAAACTAAGTTTAGATTAATGATGGGAATCACTGGGGTGGAATCGGGTTTCACCGCCACTACACATGCAAACACATCCAAAACACATCCAGTCAAGATACAACTATCCAAATGGAGTAAGCAAACCATCGGTTAGGAAATAGAGTTTGTGTAAGCATCTCCATGGGTTCGATGTCTCGTTACCCACGGGTCACACACTTACTACTTCAGAGATATCCCTTTGGAAGTCCTTGTTTGGGCATCAACCATGTTAATTGATATTCAAATTCTGAGTATTGAAGTTCTCACAACAAAGGAATATAATTGATCATCCAAGGTAGGGATCAATCCACAAAGCACGCATTAAATGATTAGTAACAAAATGGAAAATTATATGCAAGCCATTGAATGCTATAATAGGAACATGTAGCACAGGCAGTGGGCTAGTCCCCACACCCCAGTGAAAAGGACTACTCGCTCCTCATGATAGAAACCAAAAGAACAAGGTAGAGGGAAGATTGTACCATGGTCATGGTGAAGAAGATGGTCCTGGCTTAGTGGACAAATAGTCTTCTACATGATGATGGGGTAGATCTATATGAGGAGGGGAAGGACACCAAGATGGATGAAGATTAACTTCTCTCTCCTTCTTCCTTCTCTTCTCATGCTCTTACTCACAGGAGATGGAGCGGTAGATGGTTGATGGATGAAGGAGCTACAGATCTGAAATCCCACCACTTTCGTGGGTAGGAGATAGATCTCGATGGAGTGGAGACGGCGGAGTAGCAAGGACACAATAGAGGTAGTCTTTAGCAGTGAAGATTGTCTTCCTTAGCTGTGCATAGAGCGGCAGCCTGTCAACATGGATGGAGTGGAAGCGATACCTCAAATGAAGGAGGGAGTCATCTATTTATAGGTGTAGATCTGGAGAGCACTGACTTAACTGTCACAGTTGTGGCCTTCAGTAGAGGTCACGGTACTTGACCGGCCTAAATCACGCGTCCTAAATTGGAGGCGGATTTGAGGTAGTCGAGCTTTTACATTTATAAACCCGAATACTTCTAGGCCCCCGCAACTTTGTTTATGGGGTCGAAGTAGATATACGGGGTCGAACACAGGGACAGGGGGGTAGTGTTGAGAACCCAGAATCGACACTCTACACTCCGGCAAGTATAAAGAGACGATGAATTCCCCAGGAGGGAAGCATAAAGATGTCACAAACAAAACAAGAAAACTATCTCCAAGTGGAGTTACTAGAAAGATTTAAGGTTTTAGGCATTTAGTAGTTTTTAGGGGTTTTCATGCAATAGAAACAGAAAGATAACACTAGAGCTAAAACAAGGTACGAAGGATAAAACTACTGCAAGACAAGCGGCACTGGTACCATCCTGCACCCCTCCTCTCAGAGCTGGTACCTCTAACCAAGCCTCGGCACCCCTCTCGAGGTTGCTGGGCTCAAAGTTAGAGTTGAATGATACAGAAACAACTCCATTCCAGGCACTCTCGTACTCCAGAATCGGACCAAACACTAGAGACACAACACAACTCTCGAAGTTGTTGCGATGGGAAAACACGATTCGGTAGCTAAGCGAAACGCGATCCAAAACATGCAAGCTAGAGTTCAGATATCAAACATAGCAGTCATCCAACATATTGCACCAAGCATAGAGCAGCAAGTAATTAAGCATTTCTATTTCTATAAACATTAAAGGTCTTAATTACAATGCATAAGTAAAGGAATTAAATAACAGAATTAAAGATAGGTGTCGCCTTCTTGATGTAGAAGGACGACAGGCTACAGTAACCATCCCGCCCGATATCGGACAGGGGCCTAGCCCGATACAGACGTGTCGGGCGGCACGCTCTCTCAAGTGGCACACCGCGACGGGTGACTGCATCGCTCAGGGACCTGGCTGATACGCTCAAGTCGGGCGGCACACCCTCTCGGGCAACACGCCTGACGGGCGGAGTGTATCAGGTTCGATATCGTGTCGGGCATGGAGCTGCGTATCCTATTGTCGGGCACTGGTGTCGGGCACTCATGTCGCACATCTACATCATCTGATATCGGCTCCCAGTGTCGCCCGGTACAGTCCTAGGTGAACCAGTCCCCTCCCTCTCGGGATGAGGAAGAGCTCACCTAGTGTCGCCCGGTGCGAACACTGGAGCACGATACGCCTGCTCTCGCAGCCTCCTCCGAAGATCACTCGACTGTCCGAAACCTGAAGTGGCCAAGCTTGTCTGAACTGTCTAAGCTATCTTTTCGGCTCCCTGTAGCTACTATTTATAGGCAGCTGGTCGGGAGAAGGTATGGTGCTCGAAGTGCCACGTGTCCTCCTTTCCGCCGTTCAGTTGGTGGTCGGCTGACGCGGGTATCGTCCGATATCGCCCGGCACAAGGAGGTTGGCTGTCGGGTGTCGTGGCGAGGGGCGCCTGCCAGTGGGTGGCCGATATCGCGTATCACATGGAGTAGTTGCGGTGCGCTTAGCTCCCTGTTGGGTACAGAGGCGTGTCGTCCATTGGTACCTTCTCGCACGGCATCCTTGCGTCGCGCGTCGTCGTATCGTGCAGCCCTGCCGGTCAGCGTGTGTATCGGGCGTCAGGGGGGCCGGGACAATCTTGGACTTATTTGCGGGCCGGAACGGCCTTATTGGTGCTAAATGGGCCAAAATAGGAGGAAACTCTGCAAAAGATAGAAATATTGGACTGAGAGCATTGCTTGGCTAATTATTGCAAAAATGCATATAAAAGAGAGGAAAAAGGCAAAAAAGGGTAGTTTTGATAACAGAATAAAGGCCAAAAACATCACAAAATTTGGTGTTATCAGTACTCCTCGGCACGACCATGCTGAGGTGTGCCTGATCGTACTGGGTGTCGCGGTGGCGAGGTGTTTTTTGTGATAGAGGCATTTGTGTCACGGTCGAGGTGTTTGTACCTTGGTTGAGGTGTTTTTACCCGGTCACAGTGGGATCTTCTTGGTCGTGGTTATGGTGGGGTGTCGCAGTCGTGCTACCTTGGCCTCAGCCCCAACCGTGCTGAGATGGGCCCGGTCATGCCTAGTATCGGTTGACATTGTCTTCTTTGCCGCAGTTGCGGCATCCTTCTAGGTGGCGATCATGACATCATGGAACAGACCCACCCCCATGGGGGGGGTATTTCTATGGGTGGATGGGCCAACATCAATGAATCCTCTTACTGATGAGGATGCTTTCTAATGAAGGAACTAGCCATCAAAAATAGGGTCCAAATTATCGAAAGTTTCTTGGGCCACCGTCTCCTACACTAGTGCACATAGTGTGATGCTTAATCTTGCAGTGGAGATGAACGGATTTGATAAAAACTCTAAATATCATCTAAAATGGAGGAAAACTATATATGAGCAGATTCAGGGGGATATGAGAGCTTTCAATGCATAACTAGGCCAAAAATGGTGACTGAAACTAAGATGAATATGCATTCATCACTCTTCCATCTTTTAAAACTTCTCTGGGCTTGAGACAGGGAGAACCCCTCTCCCCCTACCTTTTTGTGTTGTTCTTGGAATGACTGACACAATTGATCAATGAGTATGTCAAGGACCTAAAGTGAAAACTGATCAAAATATCTCAACAAGGACATGTCATCTCCCACATTACCTTTGCAGATGATATAGTTATTTTTGTAGATTCTTCTATGGAGTAGATAGCTATTATAAGTCAATGTTTTAGATTCTTTTAGGAAGCTCCCGACCAGCAATTTTCTGTGGAAAAATCTAAAATTTTCTTCTCAAAGAATGTCAATAAGGAAATATGCACCAACATATGTGCAGTAAGTGGCATCTCTGAAACTTCAAATTTGGGTAAGTGTCTCAATGTCCTTCTTCTACATAATAGGGTGAACAAAGACACTTATTCTTTCCTTGCACATAACCTAGAGGCAAAGATCAATGGATGGGCTACTTGGACTCTTTCTTTAGATGGCTGAATATGTTTATCCAAGGTTGTTCTTACTTCTCTACCTACTTACACTATGCAAACAATCAACGTACCTATATTTGTCTGTAAGAAGCTGGACAGTATCATTAGAAAATTTGTGTGGGGAGGAGGACACAAGACCAAACCCTTGTCCCTTGTATCCTGGTGCAAAGTGTCAATGAGCATGGATAAGGGTGGCCTTGGAATTAAATCTATGGCCAATTGGAATAAAGCCTTGCTTTGGAAAAACATCTAGAAGTACAAGAACAGCAGGCAATCTCTATGGATTGGGATAATATGCATGTATGGACTGATAAATGAGTACCAGGTTTCAACACCCTTAATGAGTTAAGCATCCAACCTATTCCCCATGATATCCATGACTTGTGTGTATCTAGCCTTATAAATCTCGATGGTAAATGTGATTTTGAGTTCCTCAAAGCTTACCTACCAAGATAGTGTGTAGACATAATCACTCACCTACCAATCCCACATATACATAATAGACCATATAGTTTAAGTTGGAATCATGATGCTAGTGGCAGATATACTACCAATACTGCATATGAACTGATTCATGTTGAAAATGAAATTTAGGTTGATGGTCCTTGTACTAACATCTGGAAACTATGGGTTCCATCCGAGATCAAAGTCTTCTTGTGGTTGGAAAACCATGATGCTATCTGACAAACACCAGATGAAGACAATGCGCATTCACGAACTCAACTATCTGTCCCAAATGTGAGTGTGAAGAAGAATCCACCTTGCATGCTCTATGTGATTGTCCATATGCAATGGAAGTGTGTCATCAAGTATGCCCATTAGTGGCCATCATAGATACTCAGAATGATGGAATTCAAAATTGGATGAAGATGAATCTGTAGTTAGGGGATGACCTGATGACACGTTTTACGGTAACATGCTAGTTTATCTGCAAGGCACAACACACATTATTGTTTGAGCATCTCAATACTACCACAGAGAGGCAGATCAACCTTATCAACTTGATGTGTACGTCACTCAAAAAAGGATGGTTACAATAGGGAACATCGATAGATAGTAAGGATGAGAACACTTCATAGTGGCCCGATCTACATGAAGGGTAGGTTCTTATGCTAACAGACGCTACAGTCTGAGGGAGTAAGGTTGCTATTGCGACAGTGGCTATTGAATCAAATGGTAGATGGCCAAGTGGTGTCTATAGGTCCATTGACATCAACTTAGCAGTGGAGGTAGAGCTAAGTCCAATCCTTTTGGTGGTGAAAATGTGCAAGGAATAAAGTCTTGAAGATGTGATGATCAACACCAATAGCTCAACAACTATTTTGGCTCTCGAGGACCATGAGGACTATGCACTTGCACTCAAGCCATGGGTGATACACATCAAGAAGATCATAGATGAGATGGAGGATGTACAAGTGAAGAAGGTTAACAAGAAGCATTTCTGCCTGTGGATTCTCTAGCTAAACATCACCTCAAAAACTCCAAGGAAGATCGTGTTTATACAGATCCTCCACTAATTTTGTGGGTCATCCCCTCCTCTTTCTTCTATGTAATGGTATGTTTTGTACCAAATTTTTATTCTAAATATTAACTATGTGTAGTCTTCTTTATGGTCCTTCCAAAGAAGTGAAGGTTGAATAAAAGGGCCTCCTGACTTCCCCAAAAAAGAGAAAAAAAATGCTGATAAGCATAAAAATGTTAAAAACAAATCTTAATAGTGGAACCCTTAGCCCCTGTTTGGTTCGGGACTGAGATTCCATAGTCTGGACTGGACTAGGCGGGGTTAGTCAATAGATCTGGATTGGTGTAGTCTGGATCCAGTCTGATTTTGTTTGGTAACCCAGTCTGATTCTGGTCAGTTGATCTGGTTTGAGTCTGGTTTCAGTCTGATTCTGTTTGGTTATCAGTCTGACTGTAGTCTGATTCTATTTGGCAACCTAGTCAGGATCTATCTATTCTGTCCTCTTCCAATAGAAATGACTTAACAGTTACACAATATGTGAAGCTGTGATGGCACTACAATATAAGTAAAAATTTTGGAAAAAATATGAGTATGGATATAAGATGAGTATGCTCTTTTTATATGTTTATTTTAAATATATAATATACATCTGTCTTGTGTGGCATCTTGTATTTATGTATATAGTTATGCGTATTCGATCCAATAATTTTTAATGGACAAGATAATTGAAATTGTCATGATAGAACATAAAATTACACACATGTAGCATAACCATTTGAATATAAACATGTCTATACCACAGTTACACATAATTCTTACATAATAATAAAATAAATGACAAAGAAGTTTAATTTCAACTTAAATAATGCCCAAAATAAGGGATAATAGCATACTTTGGTCCTGGACAAATGCATCATGAACGAAGGAAGAGCGGAAAAAACATGAGCGGCATTGCCTAGGCCTACTTGTACACATCCATACAAACATGTTAAGATGGTGGTGTGAATGATGATTTATGTTGATCCCAGGTAGGACCATCCAAGTTGGCCCACTTCAGGGTCTCATCATATTCGTCCCATGAAACGGGACATTCTTCCTACACAGGCTGAATGGGTTGTTTGACATCGTCTTTTGGCCAGTCAAACAACAATGGCAGATGACAAACAGGGTGATTGACCCCTTCCTTTCCTTGTTCCTATCTCCCAGATTTTCCCCCATTAAGTGAAGTCGCGTAACATTTTTTTTGCATACAAGGTTTTCTTGAACATATTTTTTTTATCTTTGGTGGAGACATCAATATCTTTTCGTACTTTGCCAGTGACTTTGATCTCGATGGCGGCATCTATATTTAATAAAAAATTAAAAATATGAGCACACAATGACACTAGAAAAGTAATACTTATAGTAATGTATAGAAATATAAGTTGTCAATCAAACATACACAAATGCAAGTTTAAATGCGATGTAAGTCTTGTAATCAAAAGTGTAAAGTAGATGTTTTATCAAATGATGGAAAAAAAATCTGATTGTGCCCATAAGTTGTACAACATAAAGAAATAGAAATTAGAAACATCCAAACATAAACAAATACAAATTTGAGCTACTATGTTACAACTTCATGTGTTATTGTTGTTTTCGTCATTCGTAAGGTACTCAGCAAGTGTTGGTGGATAGGTGAGACGAGTAGTCACAAAGTTGCGTTGAATGTCGTGTTGCACGGTCAATGGCGGGGGAGGCACTAAATCTCCTAAAATGAAAAGATTATCTGTTATGAACTCTCTCATGATGTGCTTCCACTGCAGTTGCAGCTCGCTCAAAGAAATGTAAGACCCCCCCTGTTATGTGCAGAAATTGACGCCACACCTCCCTCCAAGCCTGAGTAGTATATACTCCATTCACACATCTCCCCATGTGATATTGGGTTCTCATCAAAACTCTGAGAACCATATCAAGCTCTCTACACCATATAACATACGCCGTAGTTTGTTGTGCAGCCATATTACAAAATTTTGTATGTATATAACATTGCAATTAATATCCATAAGAATTGAACATAATTAAGAAAATAACATAAATGCGGATATAATTCGAATGTTACGATTTCATGATCAAATAATATATGGCATAAAATGTGATACATCCATAAGAATCGAACAGAATTAAGAAAAATACAAAGTTTGTGATGTAAGTGTAACAACAACTTTATGGAGTCATCGGGGGTGAAGGAGTATCCAAAAGTAGAGTACAACTGTCCTCCAACCTCTGAACGGAGGCTTATAAAACTTCATACTCATACTGTTTAGAGGTGTAAACATGTTGGAAGTCATGATGGATTTCAACAAAATCCTTCATGTTCATCGCCTGCCCCCATACCGACTTGCACTCGTAAGTTAGTAATGTAATTTCAGCCTTCAGCGAATCAGTTGTTGGCGGGAGATCGACTGCCCAATGAAAGTATTTGCATCGGTCTTTTCCCTAAAAATATTTCCCAAATTCAAGTTAAAAACAACAAATTCATCATTTACTTAGCTAGTGCAACTGAGTATTTGTGGTTGTACTAACACACCTCTCTAGAAGGACATATATAATACATTTCTCCCAGCCTTTGACTCAGAATGCCAAAATCATATAACCCTGCATCCTCTGTGTTAACTCGCAATGTTGTAACCAGACCATAATCACACCTCAGAACTTCGGATAGATTGATCGACATCTAAAACACGATTAATGATTAGTAACATAAACTTGGCTTCAAAACATATGTCTCTGTATGAGACTTAGGTTTGAAAGTAGTTTGTTAGTCGCATTTGAATGTTGTAACATGTAGTGAAGCCACACTTAATTACATATAATTATATTACATCTATGATGTATTGTATCCCTCTTCCTCCGTTGAAGAGTCATTATCACTCGGGAGGTTGAGTCATTCGTGTAGATATAGACGCCTCCCCCGCAACACTTCAATTTCTTCTCTTAGCTGGTCTGCTCTAGTGGAACTTACAAAGTCACATTGTTCTGACCATGTCTTGCGTTCATTGTGTGCATATGCAAGTTGTGTTACCAGCGCATCCCTAACTGCAGTTAACGTGGCAAGTGTATGATGTACGCGGTGCGCGGGCAACATCATGTGACATCTGTTTGGAACAACTCCCCTACCACATGTAAAATATGGCATGTGGGGGTTGTTGTCTTCAAACCAGCCATTTGCCACATATGTGGCATCCATGTACACTCATACAGTGTACTAGAGCCCACATGTACACTGTGGCATTCCATTCTCCATTTCAAGACTGACAACCTAATTATAAAAAATGTGATATTTTTTATTATGGGGCATATAAAATGTTGAGGGGCTAGAATAATTAGAGAACACATATGAAACATACATCAGTAGTAAAACGCTAACATTGTTATTAAACAAAGAGGGGCACAACACATGTCAACTCGTACATGAGTTTTCATATTGTATACAAATGAGGATAACTACAAAGTCAGTTCAATGAGTATCCCAAATAAAAGTGGAAATAGTTTCACGTTGTACATCACCCTCCCTTGCATCTGTCGCATTTGTTCGGTGTAGAGAACTTAGATCGACGCCATTGGGTGGGACGGCAAATGTTGTACTGTTGTCTGGTATTTCTTCCATAATAGTGTCACCATCATTTTGGCGACGTATGAAATTGTGGATGATACAGCAAGCCATTACGAGGCGACACTGTGAATGAATAGGATATGTCACCCCCTTTTTAAGGTAGGCAAACCGCCTCTTAAGCACTCTGAATGCTCTTTCGACGACATTATGCAACTGAGCGTGGCGGTGGTTGAACATTTCCTTCTTGTTGTTGTAGGATTGTCTGTTACCCCAATACTCAGATATATGGTAAGCTGTGTTGCGATACGGTGCAAGAAATTGTCGAGTGTTTGTGTATCCTGCATCCACTAGGTAATACTTTCCTGTAGGGACTTTAAAACCGCCTGTAGTCGTTGCTGCTTCTAGGACCCTTTGGTCAGTGGCCAAGCCCTCCCAGCCAGTGAGTACATATGTAAACTCCATTGAGAAGTCTACATCAGCCATGACATTCAGGGAGACATTCCCTTTTCTATCTCGGTAACGATTTTGCTTGTCACGTCTTACCAAGACTGGGATGTGTGTCCCGTCAATAGGACCGATGGCATTCTACAATACCATAATCGAGTTTCAACATACAAAAAAACTATGACGGTAATAAATACTACAGGGGATGAATGTTACTACCTTGAAGTAAGGGTAGAACCTTGAGTTCTCTGATATACGACAATGTGTGTTTGTGTTTGTGGTTTGCATGAAAATATAGTCATTGCACAACGCGCACACCGCGTCCAATACTTCGTTGAACTTTCTGTTGATGGCTTCACCAGAGTGGATGTAGTCCTCCGCCAAAGCACGATTGGTATGGCCATGGCCAACCATCTGAAGGAAGTAGCATACAGCCTCAACTGATGAGACTCCACTACTACTCTTTAACAAGCCACGATCCTCAAGCTTGTCTACAAGGGTATTTATAGTTTGTGGATGCATTTGAAATAGGTCATAAGCCCTCTGTTCATGACCAAACATTATTTCTAGCACCTTTTGGTGCCCACTCCTAATACTAACTGATCTAGGTATTGAAGGAGGTATGCCATCATCATCAGAAATATCATCCATGATGGAGTTAGCTATTGACTCAGCTATTGCTTCAACAACACGATTTGATGTACTAGTCATGATATCTATAATCTATGGTAGGAGGTCTATTGGTTCTATATGCCCACTACCAGACATGATGCCTACAACCAAAATTTTTTCAAACTTTCATGACTCGTACATTAAAAAGAGTAGCAACATGATCATAATATGATATATGTGAATGAAATTGAACAACATGAACATTAAATACGAATAAAATTGATGCGCTATAAATGTATTGATGCATCATATTTATTACAACAATGAAATGGTTTTCCTGTTCGTAAACAAATAAACCATCATCACAAACTAAAATCTTGAAGTTCATTGATAAACGATACTAGTTCATTGATAAACGATACTGGAAAGCAAACCACAACCCGAACCCTCCTATAAGTTATGATGCTGAAGGACATGTGTTATTCCCACTAGTGCCACCAGCATTGCTACAAGTATACCATGTAGATTGTATACTTGTCGTGCCATTGAAGTTTGATGATGGCGACTGCGAAGCATATCCCTACTGAGATGGTGCATAATCGGATGCCATTAAAGGTCGGGCTGGTGCACTGCCTATGTGGGATCTTTCCCAAAGATCATGCAACCATATAGTTAGTTTCTGTGGGGTGTCAGTGAGGCTGAGGTAGATCGTACGGTTTTTCGAATCCTTGATGGCGTTCACAAGAGTTGTAAACACTTGTGTAGGGGCTTCAGGAAAATTGTCATTGAAATGCTGTAAAATTGTTGCAAACTCCTCTTTTTCAATGGCTCTACTGGCGACACCTGTGCCTAACACGTGTACCTTTGTGTACACTTGTGTGAATTCAGATAACACTTCATTAGAAAGGGTGCATCGTTCGTGTGGCAAGGATGTCCGCTTCCTGCACCTGTGGCTATGAGGGAGTCCTTCCCCCAACACCCTGGGAATCTGTGCCACCTCCCCCGGTGTCGGCCTCACTCTGCATCCTGAGTGCGCCTAAGTCCAGTTTCGCAATGGGCGTTTCTGAGGGCATTGCTGTATTAGATGAATCTAGGTCGGCAACAACTTCTTCCTCGGAGGCGACGTCGGATGGTATTTGTCTATCCATAGAAGACATTGAATGATGTCCTCTAGCAATGTTCCTCGCCGCAATCAGCTCGATTTCGAAGTAGTGGGGAAAGGGCCGATTAACAAACCTAGCAAGATCTTTGTTTACCTAAATTTGAAAAATATGAGTTTATTACGATAGCAATATTTAAATGTGGCAAGGACGAGTTTTGGGTCAATGTAAGGTTATTGTATGTACCGCAAGGGTCTCCTTCCACTCAGGGGTGTCGGGCAGCCTTGGCTTGTTCCTAACTTCATCCCATCTGACGCCACTCTTGTTTATTACAAGCTTAAGTTTGACATAGTCCCTCTTGAGGTTCTTCCACCTAGTTTTCACCTGGTCCATCGTTAAGTCCGGCCTCGACATCCTATTTTGCATCTCACGGACCGTCTCCCTCCATGCATCCCTAATAAACTGTCCATCGATACACCTACCCATATCATACTACCTC
The DNA here is from genome assembly GCA_963693085.1 of Alisma plantago-aquatica. Classification (NCBI taxonomy): domain Eukaryota; kingdom Viridiplantae; phylum Streptophyta; class Magnoliopsida; order Alismatales; family Alismataceae; genus Alisma; species Alisma plantago-aquatica. Next base: position 418,483,623 of record OY856413.1, read on the forward strand.
CTTAGTGTTGAAACTAAATCGTCGTCACTATCTCTCGACCATATAAAACGCAACTTCAGGTCAGTGGAAGACATACTCCCGTATGTGCTGCAATATATAAATAATGTGAGCGGTGTTTATAGCATGTATAAATATATAATAAGCAATATATAAATATTCCATACACATCCAAGCATGATTTTCTACCATCAATGTTAACTTATACATTTACCTATTTACATTTGGTCAATTATGTCCAGACATTCTGTAAATGGAATAAAAAAATGTCTAAAATTCAGGTTTCAGACTTGGGGAATGTCCTAATTGCAACAATATGGGCCTATGCAAGTATAGCTTCATTACATTATATGCTTAATTAAGATGCATTTTATATAGCATGCATCCTACTATGAAAAAATATGACAGCCCACATAGAGATTACAAAGCATACATGTACCACATTCTGATCACTGAATTGAGTTAGCATTTATTAACATCATCTACCTTATCATTTCAGTGTTACAGTTAGGTTCTTATATTCATCTACTCATACTCACCCTTTTCCCTAATCATAGAATGTAACCACCTCATATTAATCGTTATGTATATATCATACTCAATAGTACAATACAGACATCTAACTCATTGTACAATTCAAATATTATTCTACACATGTCAATTCAATTCCCAAGCTTATTGAATAGCTAATTAAACTATTTTAGTTGTATATTATCTTACTTACCTATAAGGCACGAGACCAGATTCTTTTAATATATTGTGACTATTGGTTATATATTAACAATCGATAAGCATTGAAGGGAGTCAAGTGATAATTCAATTGAGTTTTTAGCAAGTTGCATGTAAATTTTGTAGTACTTCTACTTATACATACACATCAACAAATACATGTGTAGAATAAGAAACATATGTAATTTGAATAATCATGTGCTATAATTATTATACAAATCATTTGCAATTTTTCCTTTCCTTGATTTTTCTTGTTTACCCTAAATTATTATACCAATCCCAACCGAATGAAGACTCAAGTACCCAAATTAAACCCTAGTTTTCTCCCACAACAAAAATTAGTCACTCTTGTTCTTCCTTAGAACACATAGCAGACATGGATCATAAGGCCCTCTCAAGGAGGCCCTGTCAAGGACAAGTAACGGTCCTTGTAGACTTTAGTCTTTGTCGAAAATGATGATGATGATATCATTTAAGCATATTTGTATAAAAACAAAATGCATGAATACTATTATGAGTAGTAATTATATATTCACATTCAATGAGCTCATATTCAAACAGGGTAACACACATAAATTTGTCGACTACATATCATTGACAGCCGGCTGATACATACACTGAAATAGTTATCTAACAAATATGATAAAGTAAAAAATGAATAGATGTCAACTTACTGCCCAAGCTAGGAAGATATTATTTTGACTCAAACATGGTGTTCCTTTGTATTTGCTTTTCCAATCTTGTTACATTTACATTTTATAGGGAATTCATTTCAGATAAACACTATTGCACGGATCCAAAATAGTATATATGATTAAACAGAAAGCAATGGACAATCAAATTATCAAGGTTGAATTGTATTTCAGTTTGAACAAAGCTCACAACAATGAAAAAAAAGCACCGTTCAAACTAAGGTGGAATGGGATAGGATCAAAAAGAGAAGAAGGAAGGGATGTCGTGCCCCTCAAACGGACACCACAGCAGCAAAAAGTGGCAATGATCATGGTGTGAGAGGGTCAGAGAGCGAGAGCATACCTGAACACCAGAAGTGTCATCGCCGTCCATGCACACCATAGTGTCGTCGTCGTCCACGCACACCACAGCAGCAAGAAAACAGAAACACAAACCAAACACACTGGTTAATAACTGGAACAACAACGTAAGAACACAACTACAAATGAATAATAGCGGAAGAACAATGGAAGAACACAATGCACTTACCATGGAAGGACTGGTGTTGGATCCGAGCAGGTTGTCGAGCATCTACAAAAATCGTCGGAACCGAAGGCGTCTGCGAGGAGGTTGACGACACTCACAAGGTGAAACGGGAGGAGTTGGATGACCACTGCCCCAAATTTATAGCAGATCTGCCTTTTCGACTGGGGTTGCTCGACGATTGTCAATGTCCTGCAAAATTGATGAGCGTTGTGACAGTAGTAGGGGCAAGAAGAGATTGGACAACACAATGCCCTTACCTGCTTTCAATTCACCATCTGTTACGCCCTCCTATTCGCCCCGTGAACCGCCTCCCAGCAGCACTGCCATGGCGACACCCTACCGGCTGCATTCTCAAAACACCTGCTACCACCACACATCGGCGTCGAGACAGAGCCAAGTGGATAGGGAATAGGTAAAGCCGACCTACACCTACTCCTAGACCCAGTTATCATCTTCCTCGAGCAGTAATGATCAGACGGAGTAAAGGGGGGTATCGGGTGGCGTGGGGGGTGGGGGAGTGTCGGGTCGGGAAAGACGGGAGCGAGATTGAAACTGGGTTGCAAATGAAATCCCGCTCAGACCGGGACTGAGTTGGTCTGGGTTTTGGGATTACGGAACCCCAAAATGGGACTGTTCTATGATGTTGAACCAAACACTGAACTGCACCGATCCGGATCGAAAAACGCTGACCTGGCGCTACGTGACAGCCGACGATCCAGTTTCAGTCCGAAACCAAACAGGGGCTTAGTGATCCTTGAGAACCTGACCTATAAGAAGTTTCTATTGAAAGTTTTGCTGGAAGTTTTATGGTTTGGAGGAAATAAACTGGAAGTTTTGTGTTGATATGTTGCATACTCACCCTTCTCTCTTTGCTTGTGATTTTCTGGACGAAATCCTCTTTAAGGGGTTGAGTGTTGTAACATACTAAAACTTGGACATATTCTCTTTAATCCCTTTTCCAAGATTTTCCATTCATTTCTATCCTTTTTGACTATGATGTTCAATTTGTGGAAATAATAGTGGTTTGGTGAACAGTTGTTCTCTATTTATTTCAAAAAAAGGGTTTATGCACAAATACCTCAGTGAAATATTATACAAGGTTCTAATATGCAATTTGACCACTAATGTGACATATTGATAAAATAATTCATACTAAAGCATTCAATGGCCTTTTGAAATAAGAAAGAGAAAAAGAAATAAAATGGAAAAGGCTAAAGTCAATAAAATAAGGCATTAAATGCTTTAATGTGACAAATAGTGATAATATGAGTCATTTGCCTAAAAATCATAAAAGGGAAACTCAAAAGATAATTCTAAGCCCAAATTCATTTTCTTGGAGTTAAAGTTTACTTAAGTGTCAAGTTCCACTAATTTTGGAAGTATGTATCTATAAATGCATTTTTTGAATGAGAAAATAGAAGATATCTCAAAAATAGGAAATAAATCACCTAAAGTCTGTAAAAGTGGCAATTAATGCCAAATTCGTAATCTAAACATTAAAATATTCCTTTGGGTGAATTTTCACTCAATTTGGAGAATATTTGATTAAAAGATGAAATCAAGAGAGAAAGTGTGTAGAACCTTCAATACATCATTAATTAAACAAATAACTTCAACAATGAGGAAATAACAGCAAATTTGTATCCAACACACTAAATGTGACTTGTGAGTGAAGTTCCATCAGATTTGGAGAATCTTAGAGTCGTTAATGCATGAGGAAAGAGAAAAAAATATTTGATTTAATTAATGAATCAAAAGTTCTCAAAAGCCAAATCTAATTGCAAATTTGGATCCTACATATCAAAAATAGGCTAGGTGTCAAGTTTTAATTAATTTGGGATTCGTTTGCACCCTCACTTGAGGAGAGAGAAAAGTTAAATAAATATATTTCACTTTACTCAATATTGATTAGGAATATAATTTAATGTCACACATGACACATCTGATGTGTGCCTTTCCCCTAGCCATCGGATGAGGCACCAATGGTTGTCAGTCATCTTCTACCTTGTGCCAATTAAGGAAAGCGCATGTCGATCTGGGTGGTATGAAAAATCCAGTTTTCTCAGACAATATGCAACCTTTTTTCGAGATTCCTTCTGCATTAGTTTTGTGAGGAGTTTTCACATCTACCGACCCGTTACACGCAAGATTTCATCATGTATTCTAGATTCACCAATTCTCGATCTTCCTCTGCTCTAAGCTCCTACCGCCTTTGGAGATATACACCTCCATGACTATATATAACTAGACCCTGACTTCTGCAAGCCCTCTTGAGTTCTTTCCCTTGTTTTACTTTGGTTCGAGCTACCCCTCATTGGCATTGCGTGACCGCAGAAGGATGGTCGATGCCGACAATTTTTGCTCCCTACGGAGGTCTCCTCCATTCAATAGCAAGTAACTGTAAGTTCCTGAGATCTCCTTCTTTCTTTCTAAGATCTCACTTTCTCTAATCAACAACAAACATGGATTCACCCAAAGTTTTGCAAGATGCTACTTGTGGAGCCTTGGCCATGGCATGGCCTGTGCAAGGGGAGAATCTCCTATGTTGATTCCCGATCTTACCCTCTATTTCTCCTCTTTCTTTGATATCTCGATTTGGAACAATAACATCTTTCTGTCTTATTTTCTTTGTTTTGGATGAGTCAAAGTCTAGGTTTGACCCCATGATTTTGCTTCCCTGGATTGGGCCAAGTCAGCAGGTCAACCTCGCTCTCTTGCTCTCTCTCTTCCTCTCGTGGGTATTTTAATGATTTGACATTTTGAGATTGGTTCAATTTGCAAAAATCATACCTTTTTCTCTAGTTGTCCAAAATATAAAAATAAATGTTTTGGAATCGGAAAAATGTGTTCTTTCTAAAAAAATACTTTCGAGGTATGTTTTAAGTTTTTTCGAAAGGTGTTTTCTAGAAAATGATTTTAAGGCATACAATTCAACAAAATACATTTTAATCATCATAACTTGAAAATCATATGTTTTCTTAATCAGGAGAACCTACCAAGATCAATGGTGATGATTTCAGTGTATAAATTCATGTTTTATCCAAAAAGTCTAAAAATTAGGGTTTCTTATGATATACCCTAATCCATGGTTATACATTGAAAATAGGAAAAGTGGACCTTGAACTCAATTAAAGTTATGAAAGTGAGTAACATAATTCAATAAGAGAGGCATGTGCAAATCTTACCCTTAAGTTGGGATATTTGTGAACCAACCCTATTTTCCATAATGAGGAATAAAGTGAATCATATTTCCTTTATTATAGTTTCTCTTATTCTGATTGCCTCAAATTCAAATTTGATATATTATTTCTTGGGTCTTGCAACCCCACTGCCATGTTGCAACTATTTGATGATATTTCTTGCCACTTTACTATTCCTTTAAGCATGATGGTTTATTTGACTATTTAGCTATAGTAGTGGTACTTATGTACAAACACCCATAGTTAGGGCATGCGTTTTCTCCCTAGGAAATGTGCTTACTCTCCCCATGGGGAATGTCTTATTGTTGGCTAAATGGACATCTGTAAATCCCTTTTGTTTTGATAATGACAAACATTTCATTCTTAATGATCTAACGTGCTACTTGAGTGTTGCAGGAATAAGGTGGATGACAAAGCATCCGGGAAATCTATATGCTTAATGTTTGTATTTTCATGAAATGTAATCAATTTGTAAAAAACTTGTACAAACATATAATGTACAAGTACTTAGACTTCATGTAAATTAAGCGTTAGATTTTCCCTAGCTAAACACCAAACTTAGATAGGCCATCTCCTTCAATAGTGTCATATATGCACACTCATACACACACTTAATGTCTTTATTTGAAACATTGAAACAGGGTTAATCTCGGTCGACAAAATCCTCGACCGAGACACTCTCGGTCGACAAACTCCTCGACCGAGAAAGACCCAAGTAGCCGTTAGACACAACTGACAAGGTAGTTGGCAGTTGGAGATGAACGTTGCAAATACTTGATCCAGAGAGCCTGTCGGTCGACAAAACCTCGACCGAGTAGGCATCTCGGTCGACAATTGCTCGACCGAGATGGACTCTAACAGCAACTGCAGAATTAATTAACTAGCCGTTGTTAAAGCAACAAACTTGTACCTAACGGCTAGTTAAGCACTTAGAAACCTCTAGAACGTGTCTAGAACGTCCTTAAGCACTTGTAGGACATTCCTATAAATAGGACATGCCTTAGGACACCTAAACTCACTTGTTTTTACACTTGAGCAATCTTTGAGCATACACTTACATTGAGCAACCTGTTTGTGAGCAATTGAGCATATTGACAATTGGCTATTTCTTCTCTCAACTCAAATTTCGTGTCCTATAGGCTAGCATCTCCTACCCACATCAATCACAATTCCATACACATTGGTTAGGAGATCTACACGCTTGATCTAGGAAAATCAAGCCTTGTGCTTCAAAGGATAAGTTGTAATTTCCATTTTCCTTTCTTGTTCACTATTATTGTTTGTACTCTCCTTGCTACTCCTAGGTTGGAGGCTGCGGATTGGAGAGGTTGGAGATCTTCTTGGTGAAGAAGGGGACCTTGAGCTACTTCAAGAAGGCTGGTGCAACGGGAGGTTACTTCTAAAGAGGAAGGCTACTTCAAGGGGGAGCTTGGAGTTACTTCAAGAAGGATACCTCGGGTTGGAGCATCTACTTCAAGTGAAGGCTGTTCAAGGGGTGTAAGAAAGTATTGTATTTTGTGTAATTCCTTGTGAAGGTAATAAAATTGATACTTTCAAAATCCCACTTGGGTAAGAAACCGGGTAGTGGACTGACAACCTTAGTATTTGCTAAGGTTGGAACCACTCTAAACCCTTTGTCTCCTTCTTGGTTTCTCATTTGTGGTTGTTTGAGTTAAATTATTGTTAAATTAGTTTAAAACCCTATTCACCCCCCCCCCTCTAGTGGTTTTTCAATTGGTATCAGAGAAGGCTTCAAGGAACCCTAACCAAGTCTTGAAGAATGGGTGACGGGGTACTCAACAACCTCAACCTTGAAGGAACACTTGTGGCTAGGCCTCCTATGTTTGATGGAACAAACTACACCTACTGGAAGAGAAGGATGCAATTTTACTTCCACGGAATTAACTGGGATCTATGGAGAATGGTGTCTACCCCTTATGAGCTTCCTCAAGTGGAATATGCAGCATGGGACACTAATACGGTAAAATCGGCTCAAATGAATGCAAAGACTATAAGTATTTTATATTGCTCAATTTCAGTAGGAGAATTTAATAGGATATCAAATTGTGATACAACCTATGAGATTTGGCATAGACTTTCCATAACTTATGAAGGGACTGTTCAAGTTAAGAATTCTAAGATTAGCATGCTTAAACAAAAGTTTGAACACTTCCGTATGGATCCGAATGAAACTATTAGTGAAATGTATGCAAAATTATCTTCTATTGTAAATGGTTTGAATGCCTTAGGAAAAGTTGTTCTTGAAGAAGATCAGGTGTCAAAGATCCTTAGATCACTTCCTCCTAAATACAAGCCCAAGGTGACAGCCATTGAAGAAGCTAATGACCTCACTCGACTAAGAATGGAGCAACTCATTGGTAATATAGAAGCTCATGAAGCAACCCTAGAAGAGGAAGAAAGAAGAGAGTGTGAACTTCAACAAGGAAAAAAGAAGGATGTGGCTCTAAAAGCTTCAAAGATCATCACACCAGAAAGTGAGGAGTCAAGTGAAGAAGGAGAAGAAGCCTTGATTGTCAATGGTAAGAAATATAAAAGATTTAAATCTAACAAAATTTCTAGTTCTTCTTCTCCTCCTAGGTGCTTTGAGTGTGGAAAGAAAGGACATCTCAAAAATGAATGCCTAAAGCAAAGAAAGGAAAGAAAAGCTCACACAAGAAGAAGGGAGAAAAAGCTTATAAAGCTGCATGGGACGAGTCAAGTGAGAGTGAAAGTGGAGAAGAAAAGGTGGAATGTCTAATGGCAAGAGAAGATGATGAGGACTCTCAAGAGGTAAGCCTTCTTTATCTTCCTAAAGAAGAGTTAATTGCTAGTCTGCAAGAAACTCATGATAAGTATGTTGATTGCAAGAAGAAACTAAAGAAGGTTACCAAAACAAATGATGAGTTATATGCTAGATTAAATGATCTCTCTTCTGAAAAGAACAACATTGATCTTGAGAATCTGTCTTTAAAAACATCTTTAAATGACTGCACTAGAAAGTTACTTACTCTAGAAACAAATGTTGATCTTCTCTCTCAAGAAAAGACTGAATTGTTAGCTAAACTAAATGATTTTCAGACCCAACCAATTCTATGTAACCATCTAGACTATGACAATGTTGTAAAAGAAAAAGACTCCCTATTATCTGATTTAGATCAAGCAAGAAAAGATTTACACAAAAAGATGGATGACATTGCAAAGCTACAAAGAAACCTAAATGACTTAAGAGGAAAAGAGATCCTTAATAACATTCTGAAAATTTCCTCTAGTTTCAATGGAAGAAGAGGTTTGGGATATGCTCCAAAGAAAAATCAACCTAAAAGAACTAAAGCATCCAAGACTCAGACTATGTTTGTACCTAAGAACACAATTCCTAGAAAGAGAAATGAAGTTGATTCTATTACTTGTCATTTTTGTCTACGTCTTGGACATTATTCATTTTCATGCCCTTATAAGACCAAGGATTTCGACTTAGTTTGGGTTCCAAAACTCCAAACTTAGTAGAGTCAAATGCAATTCAGTTGAGATATGATCAAATGCTCAATTCTGCATATTATATTGTCTTATCTCAACTTAATAAAAGGTTTCATGCATTATGGTAATTTTCTAAACTGTTGTACTGAAACAGAAACTTAGTCGGTCAAAGTATTGTCGACCGAAAATATAATCGGTCGAACTTTTGTCAACCGACCAGATGCCTGTAACAAATTAAAATCTACAGAAATAAAACAGCAACCATTTCGGTCGAAAATTGGTCGACCGAGCAGAACTTCTGTTTTTCTTCAGTTGTAATACAGCAACTTTCTCGATCTACGATTGGTCGACCGAGAGAGAAGTCGGTCGAACAGTTGTCGACCGACTGAAGTTTTGAATCAGAATTTTTATTCAGTCTGTACTTAAATGCTTCTAACCATACCGGACCATCACATGGGTACCAAAACCTACATTTTAATGCAGGATTGGGTGGTCGACAATGGATGTTCCAAACACATGACCGGAAACAAGGATGCATTTCAAACTTTTGAAGAAAAGAAGAGTGGAACAGTCACCTTTGGAGACAATGGTAAAGGTAAAATCGTTGGAATAGGTAATATTGGTACAAACCTTGAAATCAAGAATGTTTTACTCATTGACGGTTTGCATCATAATTTAATAAGTGTGAGTCAATTATGTGACAGTGGATATGATGTTCTATTTAACAAAAACTGCTGCAAATTATTAATAGAAAACACTACAAATGTTGTTTATAAAGGAAAAAGAGTTGGAAACCTTTATATTCTTAGACCTAACTCTATGAAATCTGTAGTAGGAAAATGCTTACTTACAAATGAAAATACTTTACAACTATGGCATAAAAAGTTAGGACATGCTAGTTCACATGTTATAAAAAAGCTAGTGAAATATGATCTTGTTCGTGGTTTGCCTACTTTATCTTTTGATCAAGTTGAAAATTGTGAACCATGTACTTTGGGAAAGCAAACAAAAACCTCTTTTAAACCTAAACACGTACTTAGCACTAGTAGATCCTTAGAATTAATTCATATGGATTTATTTGGACCCATGAGGACACAATCTATTGGTGGCAAAAGATATTGTTTTGTTATTATCGATGATTATAGTAGATATACATGGGTACATTTTCTTGCAACCAAAGATGACACTATTCATGTTTTTATAAAATTTTGTTCCAAGATTGAAAATCTATTACTAAACAAAATATGTACCATTAGAAGTGATCATGGTGGAGAATTTGAAAATCATGTATTTGAAGAATTTTGCACATCTCAAGGGTACACTCACAATTTTTCTGTTCCACGCACTCCACAACAAAATGGTATAGTTGAAAGGAAAAATCGATCACTACAAGAAATGGCTAGAACTATGATGCTCGAATATAACACACCTAAAACCTTTTGGGCTGAAGCTGTAAACACCGCATGCTATGTGTTAAATAGAGTAACTGTTCACTCCCATTTGAAGAAAACACCATATGAAATAATACATTCTAAGAAACCTAGAGTTGACTATTTTCATACCTTTGGATCCACATGCTATATCTTAAATACCAAAGAGGATAGAGATAAGTTTGATTCTAAATCACATAAAGCATTCTTTTTGGGATACTCTACCTCTAGCAAAGCATTTAGAGTCTATGATACTATTTCTAGAAAAGTTGAGGAATCTATTCATGTATCTTTTCATGAAGAATCAAAATCAGGAAATCCTGAAATAGTTGATCTCACTCATTAATTCGAGAACTTAAACATACCAAATGATAGTGAGAAAGATACTACAAACAATAACCAAGCTGAAACACAACCTATACCTAGGCTTATTAAAGATCATCCTCAAGAATTAATTATTGGAAATCCAAATGATAAAGTCAAAACTTGGTCTTCCTTTAAGGATGTTGCAAACATGGCCTTTGTTTCTATTATTGAACCTAAGAAGATATCTGAAGCTCTTAAAGATGACTATTGGATAATAGCAATGCAAGAAGAATTAAACCAATTCACAAAAAATGATGTATGGGATTTAGTTCCTAAACCATAAGATAAAACCATCATTGGAACTAAATGGGTTTTTAGGAATAAGTTCAATGAGGCAGGAGAAGTAATAAGGAATAAAGCTCGGTTAGTAGCACAAGGATATAATCAACAAGAAGGAATAGACTTTGATGAAACGTATGCACCAGTAGTAAGACTTGAAGCTATTAGAATGTTACTAGCTATTGCTGCACATAAAAACATCAAACTCTACCAAATGGATGTAAAAAGTGAATTTCTAAACGGAATCATTCAAGAAGAAGTATATGTTGCCCAACCACCTGGTTTTGAAATACCGGAAAGAGGTGACTATGTTTATAAACTTAAGAAAGCACTTTATGGTTTAAAACAAGCACCTAGGAACTGGTATGAAAGGCTCAAGACATATCTTTTTGATAATGGTTTTTCAATTGGAAATTCAGATTCTACTTTGTTTTTCAAAACATATACATCTGATTTTCTAGTTGTTCAAATATATGTTGATGACATTATTTTTGGAGCTTCTAATGAATCATTGTGCATACAATTCAGTGATATTATGCAAAAAGAATTTGAAATGAGCCTCATGGGTGAACTAACTTTCTTTCTTGGTTTCCAAATTAAACAAACGCTTGCCGGGATTTTTATAAGCCAAGAAAAGTATACTAAAGAACTTCTAAAACGTTTTGGGATGGATCAGTGCAAACATGCTACTACTCCTATGGCTACCTCTATTAAAATTGATAAGGATGAAAATGGGGAACCTATTGATGATTCCTTATATAGAGCCATGATTGGTAGTTTGCTTTATTTAACTGCTTCTAGACCGGACATCATGTTTTCCGTTGGTCTTTGTGCTCAATTTCAATCACAACCCATGCACTCTCATTTTCAAGCAGTTAAACGAATTCTCCGATACTTAGCCGGCACCACATGTTTTGGTTTATGGTATCCAAAAGGACAATCCTTGGATTTTAAAGCTTATACTGATGCTGATTATGTTGGTTGTCGACTTGATCGCAAGAGCACTAGTGGTGGTTGTTTCTTGTTAGGGAGATCTTTAGTATCTTGGTTTAGCAAGAAACAAAACATGATTGCCCTCTCTACAACTGAAGCTGAATATATGGCAGCCGGATCTTGTTCTGCTCAAGTGCTTTACATGCAACAAGTGTTAAATGATTATGGTTTTACTCTTTCATCTATGCCTATTTTTTGTGACAACACGAGTGCTATAAACTTAGCACACAATCCTATTTTACACAACCGAGCTAAACATATTGAAATCCGACATCACTTTTTAAGGGATCATATCTCTAAGAATCATGTTTCCCTTCATCATGTTGATACGGAAGATCAATTGGCTGATATTTTTACAAAACCGCTTCCACTAGACCAATTCAACAAAATCAGGAAGCAACTTCTTATCACTCCTTTAGAAGATGTTTTCTTTGATATTTGTGCGTCTTAAAAATATTCTTATTTGCATCACTTTTTGTTTTTAATGGACATCTTTTTCATTGGATTTGATGGGACATCTAATTAAGGGGGAGTTTTCTTATTTTTAACGGATATCTTTTTGAAATGACAAAGGGGGAGAAATAAACATAAATCTTAAAATGTGCAAAACTCAAATAAATGAGTTTCTTAAACTCTTGGCTCTACATTGAAAGTTGCTATATTCCCTAAAGAATTGGATTTCATGTTCCATAATTCATGGGGAATAATATGCACACATTTTAAGAATTTCACAAGGTAAACTTTAGGTATAAAGCTAAACTTTGAGTTGATTTATATTTTGGAAATGTTTGTCATCTTCAAAAAGGGGGAGATTGTTGGCTAAATGGACATCTGTAAATCCCTTTTGTTTTGATAATGACAAACATTTCATTCTTAATGATCTAACGTGCTACTTGAGTGTTGCAGGAATAAGGTAGATGACAAAGCATCCGGAAAATCTATATGCTTAATGTTTATATTTTCATGAAATGTAATCAATTTGTAAAAATCTTGTACAAACATATAATGTACAAGTACTTAGACTTCATGTAAATCAAGCGTTAGATTTTCCCTAGCTAAACACCAAACTTAGATAGGTCATCTCCTTCAATAGTGTCATATATGCACACTCATACACACACTTAATGTCTTTATTTGAAACATTGAAACAGGGTTAATCTCGGTCGACAAAATCCTCGACCGAGACACTCTCGGTCGACAAACTCCTCGACCGAGAAAGACCCAAGTAGCCGTTAGACACAACTGACAAGGTAGTTGGCAGTTGGAGATGAACGTTGCAAATACTTGATCCAGAGAGCCTGTCGGTCGACAAAACCTCGACCGAGTAGGCATCTCGGTCGACAATTGCTCGACCGAGATGGACTCTGACAGCAACTGCAGAATTAATTAACTAGATGTTGTTAAAGCAACAAACCTGTACCTAATGGCTAGTTAAGCACTTAGAAACCTCTAGAACGTGTCTAGAACGTCCTTAAGCACTTGTAGGACATTCCTATAAATAGGACATGCCTTAGGACACCTAAACTCACTTGTTTTTACACTTGAGCAATCTTTGAGCATAAACTTACATTGAGCAACCTGTTTGTGAGCAATTGAACATATTGACAATTGGCTATTTCTTCTCTCAGCTCAAATTTCGTGTCCTATAGGCTAGCATCTCCTATCCACAGCAATCACAATTCCATACACATTGGTTAGGAGATCTACACGCTTGATCTAGGAAAATCAAGCCTTGTGCTTCAAAGGATAAGTTGTAATTTCCATTTTCCTTTCTTGTTCACTATTATTGTTTGTACTCTCCTTGCTACTCCTAGGTTGGAGGCTGCGGATTGGAGAGGTTGGAGATCTTCTTGGTGAAGAAGGGGACCTTGAGCTACTTCAAGAAGGCTGGTGCAACGGGAGGTTACTTCTAAAGAGGAAGGCTACTTCAAGGGGGAGCTTGGAGTTACTTCAAGAAGGATACCTCGGGTTGGAGCATCTACTTCAAGTGAAGATTGTTCAAGGGGTGTAAGAAAGTATTGTATTTTGTGTAATTCCTTGTGAAGGTAATAAAATTGATACTTTCAAAATCCCGGTTGGGTAAGCAACCGGGTAGTGGACTAACAACCTTAGTATTTGCTAAGGTTGGAACCACTCTAAACCCTTTGTCTCCTTCTTGGTTTCTCATTTGTGGTTGTTTGAGTTAAATTATTGTTAAATTAGTTTAAAACCCTATTCACCCCCCCTCTAGTGGTTTTTCACTTATTTCTCCCCAATATAAAATATTTAATAGGTGACTGGGAATATGTTTACTCTCCCCTCATCTATAGGTTGGGGTTCGGTAGGTGCCTCAACCCTACTTAGTTAATTTATTTCAATATTAATCATTCATGCAAGTTCATTATTATTTATTTGTTTATGGCAATAATATTTTGTTATATGCTTCATTCTCTTGGCCTTCTCATCTTGTGATGAATCTATATCCTTATGTTTCATTGTTGTTCTTATCTTTGTTTCTTGTTCATATTGTTTACATACCTTATTTCTCTCTCTTACTGGGTGACTTCCCAAACACCCAGGTAAAGCACAAGGTGTTGAAAAAGATCAAGGAGGACATAGCTTTCTATATGAACCTACCTTTTGTAGATATTGCTTGGAGACAAGTTGAAGTAGTTTTGACTTCCCTATATCTAGATCCTTATGTCGTATCTTTCATGTAAACCCTATATGGGATAATGATGATGTAATTTTGTACAATTGAATATATTCATTACTTTTATTCCACTACTATACACTTTTCTCTTTTGTATACGATTATATAAAGATTTGAAACTTTTACACTTGTTCCAGCATACCTTTTGAGTATGTTTGGAATGGATGTTTCATTCTTCAAATTTTAGTAAATGGGTGATTTCACTCTTTTACAGCATGGTATCAGAGCTGATGGTAGTCAGAATCTGACTATTTCAATTTTGTCTCCCTAGTTAGAAACCTTGCCTTGCATAGATTCCCCTTAAGTGACATGTTTGCCCTAGAATTGACCTATTTTTTTCATGATTTGATGAAAGGTTCATTTAGTATCATATGAGTTTCACATTAAAAATGTGTTTAGTTAACCTTTACGTTGTGATCTTGTTAGGTTGCTATTAGGGAATAAGTTGAAAGTGATGTGTCTAGAAAGGATCAGGTTTGGGGGCTGGCAAGATTTTCCTCTGCACCATTAGCTTGGTTTATGAGGACTCCTGAATCTCTATGATACATGCATGGCCTAAGTTGATACTGATTGTTTAAAATAGCATACCTTTATGCAATAGTAACCTTAGATATCTATTTTGGTTTCTCCTAGAACCTTAATATGATGACCTTGTGACTTGTTTGAGGAGGGATACCATATATGGTTCCCTTATGTCCCATAGAACAACATGTTTGGACATTATATCCCTAAGAACCTAGACTTTGAAGTTTGGTAATTACTAAGCCATCAGAGTGCGCACTGGAAGCATGATGGATCTTGTACATGTTCTAGTTAGACTCACCCTTTTACCTCTAGTTTTAGTTTGACTTGGTAGTTCAAATATTTTAAGGGGTGGAGGGATTGGTATCGTACCTTGATAGATCATGGATGTGTTGTTTTCGAGGACAATATCCTTTTAAAGGGATCGAGTCCTATAACATACCGAAATCTAGTTGCTCTGACTTTAGAAAACCTAACTCCCTGAATAGGAGGTTAGTATGCTTGGATCTTTATAATTGACCAAAAAAAGTTAATAGTTGTAACCACACATGTTTTAAGCTAATGAACATATAATAGTCAACTAATGAATAGTTCATATGTTTGAACCCTAAAGAATACCTAGTGCACATAATATGAGTAACTCACATATTAATATTAATAGTTGATATGCATGATGTTAACCATGTCAAAAACCTATAAAACCTAATGAAATGATGAGTAAGATAATTATAACCTAATCTTGGGCTTAATGCATGTTAAAAAGGTATATTAATGATCATGTTGATCTAAACCCTAAGATGTGATCATCTAGTCTTAATATATGCATCCTTAATGACATTCATGATACGTTAGTGACATTAGGTGCCATAATCACATAACATAGTTTGATACACATAAATGGTATATGATCACCTAATCCTAGATTTATATATATATATATATATATATATATATATATATATATATATATATTCATCAATATATATTGCATATCACTTTGTTCTCTAAAAGACATCTAATTAATCATTGAATGATGACTTGGTATGTGAATCAAAACATTAATATATAATATGTTCCTATTTATTCACTAAAATACATGTAATGAATTCAATAAGGATAATAAGTAATTGGATTTACTTAAACATACATGAATAGATTATGCAGTGTCAAATGTGCATAATAAATAATAAGAAGTGGATGAATATGAGAAAATTATTAGTGATGACATTAATTTGAGTAAGAAAAGTAATGAAAAAAATTGCAACGTTTAATATAGATAAAATTAATTAATGTGACATTGTTTGGATTAATTGAAGACTTAATAACAAATTGAATGGAATGTGTTATTTCATGCCAACTAGTCTGTTATAATTCAATACGGTCATAATGAAGTTTAAATCCAAATCATAAAGGATAATGATCAAATATAATATAGATATTGAGATAATTGAGTAACCTCTAGTTGTGCTAAATTTTTTAATATAAACGAGAAATATATATAAGGTTTCATGCATAATAATGAAATATAACTCTTTTCGAAATAAAGTAAATATGACATGACATAATTAAAAGAATAACAACGATAATGTGATATCCTAATGAATATTATGTTAATAAGCCTAAAACAATGCAAAGTATTTGAAATGTCAGGAATGTAGGGTTTGTGGGGGCGGCAGCGAGCGAAGTATGAACCGACAATCTTTGGAAGATGACAGAGGAGGAGGGCGTCTGGCATCGTACATCAACCTGGAGCATCACCAGATCATGTAGGGCTCGGGGAACTCATCGCTTCTCCACAAAGTGGGGTTAAAACTAACATATAAAGGCATGCGAGGGGGATCAGCCAATGATCCAGAAGGACAACCACATATGATGGAAATTAATATGTGGACTTCAGAGATGGAAGAGGAATGGGATGATGATGAAAACCCATTCTTGGTTGATGATACTACAGAAACATACCCTAAATCCTTTAAATAGGTTGTTTCGGGAACCAGCGGAGGCAGGGCTGCTAACCATTATTTCATTGATGATGAACCTGAGGAAATAATAAATCTCGAGGATATTGAACTTCTATACGATAAGAGGTATCCTAAATCTATGTTTCCCCTAAATTTGAGGAAATTATGAGAAAACCATTCTAATATGTTGTTATAGAGAAGTTAATCGACCGCTCTGTTGGCTTTCTCACCATGGCAGAGTGCTTAAAATTATTGAGGCAGCCTTCAGGTCATTTTGACATGTACAAACAAACATATCAATACTATGTTGTCTAATTCTATAACAGGGGAGATCAAGAGCATGCCTTGACCAAGGGGCATTGGTCCCTTTTCGAGAGTTGCTTAATGGTGTGGACGTGGAACAATAGTTTGTAACCATCCCAAGGACTACATAACCACATAGTTACTTGGATCCGAGTGCTTGGTCTGCATATACACTACTACAATAAGGAAATATTTGATAAGATTGGGAAAGTCATAGGAATATTGATTCGTGTGGATGACCACTCAACTAATTTCACCCAGAGTCATTTTGCCAGACTTGCAATTGAAATCAATACTAGGAAGCCAATACATCATGCTATCCTAATTAATGGTAGGGAGTATAAAATCGAGTATGAATCCTTGCCCAACTTATGTTTAAAATGCAGGAAGTTGGGACACACTACAACCGACTACAGAGGGCCAGACGAACCTCCTGTAATAACTACAACCATAAATAAGGAGCAAGTGATAGGACTCAATTGGGTAGAAAAAGAAGAAGAAAAGTGGTAGGTCTATTATGGGAAAAGTATGTTCACTAGGCGACCAACTAGGAACAAGGAGGTGGGCGGAAGACCAATCTCAAAGAGCCCTTACGAACTAATCGATATCAAATTCTTGATGAAGAGGATGAGGGGGCCACTATTTTCCAAGAAGAAGCTACCAAAAATACCACTACAGACCAAGAGACTAGTAGAGGACCAAAGATATGGAGGAACAAGCAGCGTCTCACTAAAGAATTTGATGAGACTGTGAAACCTATCACTGGGGGACCTGCCAATGACAAAGCATTCATGGTTTATAGTTTTGTAAGCAAGGGACATGACCCACTAGTAGAAAGCCACAATGTTGTCACCCCAAAAGGAAATGAGGTTATAATGGGAAGACTAGGAGGTAGAGCTGAAGAGGAAGTAGAGAATCCAAAGCATGACTCAGATGTATCCATGGTGGCTGATGAGAGTAACCCCAACCCCAAAGGTGTGGGGAAAACTATTATTAACTCAGGGCACAAAGCTAAAGAGAAGAAGGTGAATTCTACTACGGCTAGCCCTTTAAAATCCAAGCTTATAACACAAGCAGCAGATCCAAATGGGGTGGTGAAGATGAGGAAAGTCCATCGGCCACCACAGGACAATAAGCTTAGCCAATTTCCTATTATGATCAATACACTAGCTTGGAAAATTAGGGGCACCAACAAGAAGAAAGCGAAGAAATTACTATAACATATCGTTATAAAGCACTATATACAGATAGTATCTACTTTTGAGCCAAGGATTTCAGGTGAACTAGCTAACTAAGTCATAAAAGACATTGGTTTTTCTAGCTCACATAAAGTGGTATCCAGAGGTTTCTCTGGTGGTATCTGGGTGCTCTAGAATAAAGCTAGTTGTAATCTTCAAATCATATAAAGTCACAAGTACTATGTACAATGTTGCATCAATGGTGGTCTTTACATGACTTTTATATATGCATCTCTAAATCCTACACATAGACCGGTTCTATGGTAGCACCTGATTCAGCTTAGTCTCTCCATAAATAAACCTTGGATCATGATGGGAGATTATAATTGTATGATTACGCCTAACGAGAAGATTGGTAGTAACAATTTCAATTCAAAGGAAGCAGGAAACTTCACCAATGCCCTTATCAAAGAAGGTTTGACAGACATTGGAAGCACATGATATAAATTTACCTATAAAAAAGGCATTCTGTATGAAAGATTAGATAGATTTGTTGCCAATGTCGATTGGATTCAGCAATTTCCCAACTGTATCTATGAGAATCTACCTTGCATTGGATCAGACCACAACCCAATAGCCATTTTGGATATGCAGGCACCTACACATACGCCAACATTTAAGGCTAAGGCCTCTTGGTATGAGCAGTCAGATTTCTCTGAAATCCAGAAGAGCCACTGGGACAAAGAGGCAATGTTTCATGAAGCTTTGCAATCTACAAGAACCCCACTGATGAATTGGGACAAAGCAGCCAAAAAAGCATAACAAAAATAACAATAGTCTGTTATCTAGGATCTCTAAAGGTAATAACGAATTGGAAATTTGTTACAATGTAAAGAAGGACAAAGCTTGTTTGTTACTAGAGGTGGAACTTGCTGAAGTACTTCTTCAAGAAGAGGAATATTGGAAGCAACGTAGTCATATAAGTTGGCTTCATCATGGAGACAACAATAGTAGATTCTACCATGCTTTTGTGACCAATAGGCGTCGTGTCAAACGCATCAGCACCCTACAAAATGAGAGAGGTGAATGGTCTATGGAAAGGTCAAGGTTCAACAACTTGTCACTAACCACTTCAAGAGCATTTTTACTGCCACTTTGATTCCTTCGACTCAGGATATGAATAATATACCTGGCAACTTCATGAAACTTTTTGAACCCAAAAATGAGTTCTCACCACCATGACTACTGAATATGACGTATGGAGCATCCTAAAAAATTCCAACCCTTATAAGGCTACAGGGCCTGATGGTATTGACAACCTTTTCTTAAAGAAGAACTAGAAACTGTTGGAAACTCTGTGTTAAAATCTATTCAAAGTGTGGTTAATGGGCAGCCCATTCAATACTCCTTAGGGGACTCAAGTATTTTGTTGATTCTTAAATTAAAAAAACCCAATAAAGTGCAACTAACTTTGCCCCATCTCTATAAATAATGCTTGCTTTAAATTAGCCTCCAAGGTGGCGGTGGAGAGAGTCAAACAATATATGCCTAAGTGGATCCCAATATCTCAAACAAGCTTTGTTCCAAGCAAAAGTATTTTAGATAATATCTTCATTGTTCAAGAAATCATACACAACATGCAAAGGCAATCTTGTTTGCCTCAAATGGCCATTAAAATTGATCTCTCCAAGGCCTATGATAGAATGTCTTGGCCCTTTTTTGAAAATACTCTCAAAAAGATGTCTTGGCTGGATACTATAAAGACCTACATCATGAACTCTCTTTCTGTTGGCAACACTAGTATCATTTAAAATGGCGAAGGCTCTTCCATCTTTCAAAACTTCTTGAGGCTAGAGATAGGGAGACCCACTCTCCCCCTACCTCTTTGTGTTGTGCTTGGAACAACTGACACAGTTGATCAATGAGTATGTCAAGGATCTAAATCAAACAAAATATCTCAACAAGGATCTGCCATCTCCCACATTACATTTGTAGATGATATAGCTATTTTTGCATAGGCTTCCATGGAGCAGATAGCTATTATAAGTCACTATTTTAGGTCCTTTTAGGAAGCTTCCTACCAGAAAATTTCTATGGAAAAATCTAAGATTTTCTTCTCAAAGAATGAGAGTAAGGAAATACGCGCCAATATATGTGCATCTAGTGGCATCTCTGAAACTTCATATTTAGGCAAGTATCTCGGCGTCCCCCTTCTACATAATAGGGTGAATAGAGACACTTATATATTCTTTCCTTGCACATAACCTAGATGCAATGATCAACGGATGAGCTACTCAGAATCTTTCTTTAGCTGGTCTAATATGTTTATCCAAGGTTGTTCTTACTTCTCTATCTACCTACGCCATGCAAACAACCAACATACCTATATCTATGTGTAAGAAGCTGGATAATATCATTAGAAAATTTGTGTGGGGAGGAGGACACAAGACCAAACCCTTATCCCTTGTATCCTGGCGCAAAGTGTCAATGAGCATGGATAAGGGTGGCCTCGGAATTAAATCTATGGTCAGTTGGAATAAAGCCTTGATTTGGAAAAACACCTAGAAGTATGAGAATATGAGGCAATCTCTCTAGATATTGAGCCTTAGGAATAAGTATAGGAGTTTAAGAAACCACAAGAGTAGACAATCAACCCCCTTCTAGAGAGCAGTCTACTTAGGGAAGAGTTTTATATGCTTCCAGTATACAAACACTATTGGAACTAGAGAGAATACATATGTATGGACTAATAAATGGGCACCAAGTTTCAACACCCTCGATGAGTTAAGCATCCAACCTATTCTCGATGATATCCATGACCTGTGTGTATCTAGCCTTATAAATCTTGATGATAAATGGGATTTGGAGTTCCTCAAAGCTTACCTACCAAGAGAGTGTGTAAACAGAATCTCTCACCTACCAATCCCACATATACAGAATGGACCAGATAGTTTAAGTTGGAATCATGATGCTAGTGACAAATTTACTACCAATACTGCATATGAACTGATTCATGTTGAAAACAAAATTTGGGTTGATGGATCTTGGACTGATGTCTAGAGACTATGGGTGCCATCCAAGATTAGAGTCATCTTGTGGTTGGCCAACCATAATGCTATCATGACAAACATCAGATAAAGATAACACACATTCATGGACTCAACTATATGTCCTAGATGTTAGTATGAAGAAGAATCACCTTGCATGCTCTACGTGATTATCCATATGCAATGGAGGTGTGGCATCAAGTATGTCGGTCTGGGGCCATCATAGATTCTCACAATGATGGAATTCAGAATTAGACAAAGACGAATATGTAGTTAGGGGATGACATATGGACACAGTTTGTGGTAACATGTTGGTTTATCTAGAAGGTACGAAGCACATCAGTGTACGAGCATCTCAATACTACCATAGGTAGTCAGATCAACCTCGTCAACTCTATGTGTACGTCACTTAGAAAAAGGTGGTTACAACAGGGAACACTAATAGATAGCAAGGACAAGAACGCTTCATAGTGGCCCAATCTATAGGAAGGGCAGGTTCTGATGCTAACAGATGCTACAGTCTGAGGGAGTAAGGTTTCTATTGCGACATTGGATATTGAATTAAATGGAATATGGCATGGTGGCATCTCTAGGTCCATTTACATCAACTCACTAGTGGAGGTAGAGCTAAAGGCAAACCTTTTTGCGGTGCAAATGTGCAAGGAAAAGAGTCTTGAAGATGTGATCATCAACACAGATATCTTAGAAGCTATTTTGGCTCTCGAGGACCATGACGGTCGTGTGACTGTACTCAATCCATGGGTGATACACATCAAGAAGATCATAGATGAGATGGAGGATGTACAAGTGAAAACATGAAGCATTTGTGCCTCGTAGATTCTCTATCTAAACATCACCTGAAAAACAACAATGAAGATCATGTTTGTACAGATCCTCCACTTGACCTTATGGGTCATCCCCTCCTCTTTCTTCTATGTAATGGTATGAGTAGTACTAAAATTTTGTACTCAATAGTAACTATGTGTGATCTTCTTAATGGTCCTGCCAGAGGAGTGTGGGTTGAATAAGAGGGCCTCCTGACTTTCCCAAAAAATAGAAAAAAAATGCTAATAAGCCTAAAAATGTTAAAAAGAAATCTTAATAGTGGAACCCTTAGTGATCCTTGAATACCTAACCTGTGAGAAGTTTCTAGTACAAGTTTTGGTAGAATTTTTATGTTTTAGAGGAAACAACATGGAAGTTTCGTGTTGATATGTTGCATACTCACCCTTCTCTCTTTTCTTATGATTTCGAGGATGAAATCCTCTTTAAGGGGTGGAGTGTTGTAACATACTAAAACATGGAGGTATTCTCTTTTTAGCCCTTTTCCAAGCTTTTCCTTTCATTTCTATTCTTTTTGGCTTTGATGTTCAATTTGTGGAAATAATAGTGGTTTGGTGAACAATTGCTCTCTATTTATTTCAATAAAAGGGTTTGTGCACAAATACCTTAGTGAAAGATTATACAACGTTCTAAAATGCAATTTGACCACTTATGTGACATATTGATAAAACAATCGTACTAGTGCTTTCATTGGCCTTTTAGAATAAGAAAGAGAAAAATAAACAAAATGGAAAAGGCTAAAATTAGGAAAATAAGGCATTAAATGCTTTAATGTGACAAATAGTGATAATATGAGTAATTTGCCTAAAAATCATAAAAGGGAAACTCAAAAGATAATTCTAAGCCCAAATTCATTTTCTTGGAGTTACAGTTTACTTAAGTGTCAAGTTTCACCAATTTTGGAAGTATGTAATTATAAATGCATTTATTGAGTGAGAAAATAGGAAATATCTCAAAAATAGGAAATAAATGACCTAAAATCTCCAAAAGTGGCAATTAATGCCAAATTCGTAATCCAAACATTAAAATATGCCTTTGGGTGAATTTTCACTCAATTTGGAGAATATTTGATTAAAAGATGAAATCAGGAGAGAGAGTGTGTGTAGAACATTCAATACATTAATTAATTAATGTAACAAATAACTTCAACAAGAGGAAATAGTGGTAAATTCGTATCCTCCACACTAAATGTGACTTGTGAGTGAAGTTTCATCAGATTTGGAGAATCTTAGAGTCATTAACGCATGAGGAAAGAGCAAATAAGATTTGACTTAAATAATGAATCAAAAGTTCTCAAAAGGAAAATCTGGTTAAAATTCGAATTCTACATATTAAAAATAGGTTAGGTGTCAAGTTTCAATTAATTTGGGATTTGTTTGCACCCTCAATTGAGGAGAGAGAAAAGTTAAATAAATATATGTCACTTTATTTGAAATCGATTAGGAATATCATTTATTGACATGTGTGACACATCTAATGTGTGCCATTCCCCTAGCCATTAGATAAGGTATCAACGGCTATCAGGCATCTTCTAACTCGTCCCAAGTAAGGAAAGCGACCACCGAGCTAGGTAGTATGAAAAATCTAGTTTTATCGACTGATATGCAACCTTTTTTTGAGATTCCTTCTGCATTAATTTCTTGAGCAGTTTTTGCATCTACTAACTTATTACATGCAAGATTGCATCATGTATCTCAGCTTTTCCCAATTCTCGATCTTCCTCTTCTCAAAGCTCCTACTTCCTTTGGAGATATACACCTCCATGACTATATATAACTAGACCCTGACTTTTGCAAGCCCCCTTGAGTTCTTTCCCTTTCTTTAATTTTGTTTGAGCTACCCCTCATTGGTGTTGTGTGACCGTAGAAGGATGGTCGACACCCATTAGCTTTTCTCCCTACATAGGTCTCCTTTGTTCAATAGTGAGGAACTGAAAGTTCCCAAGATCTCCTTCTCTCTTTCTATGCTCTATCTTTCTCAGATCATCAACAAACATGGATTCATCCAAATTTTTGCAAGCTTATACTTGCGGAGCCTTAACCGTGGTGTGGCCTATGTGAGGGGAGAATCTCCTCTGTTTATTCATGATCTTTCCCCCTATTTCTCCTATTTCTTTGATTTCTCGATCAAGGGTAATAATGTCTTTCTGTCTCATTTTCTTTGTTTTGGAAAAGTAGACCTTGAACTCAATTAAAGTGGTGCAAGTGAGTAAAAGAATTCAATAAGAGAGGTATGTGCAAATCATACCCTTAAGTTAGGATATTTGTGAACCATCCCTATTTTCCATAATGAGGCTTGAAATGAATCCTATTTCCTTTATTATTTTTTCTCTTGTTCTAATTCCCTCAAAATCAAATTTGGTATATTACTTCTTGGGTCTTAGAACCCCATTGCCATGTTGAAACTATTTGATTATATTTCTTGCCACTTTACTATTCCTTGATCATGATGGTTTATTTGACTATTTAGCTATAATAGTGGTACTTATGTACAGCCACCCATAGTTAGGGCATGTGTTTTCACCCTGGGGAATGTGCTTACTCTCCCCTTGGGGAATGTGATATTTCTCCCCAATATAAAATATTTGATAGGTGACTAGGAATGTGATTATTCTCCCCTCATCTATAGGTTGGGGTGCGGTAGGTTCCTCAACCCTACTTAGTTAATTTTGTCCAATATTATTCATTCATGCAATTTCATTATTATTTAATGGTTTTTGGCAAGAATCTTTTGTTATATGCCTCATTCTCTTGGCCTTCTCATCTTATGATGAATCTATATCCTTATGTTTCATTGTTATTCCTATCTTTGTTTCTTGTTCATATTGTTGACACATACCTTGTTTCTCTCTCTTGCTAGATGACTTCCCAACCACCTAGGTAAAGCACAAGGTGTTGAACAAGATCAAGGAGGGCATAGCTTTCAACATGGACCTAGTTTTAGAGATGTTGCTTGGAGACAAGTTCAAGTAGTTTAGACTTCCCTCTATGTAGATCCTTATGTTGTATCTTCCATGTAAACCCTATATGGGAGAAAGATGATGTACTTTTGTACACAATTGAATATAGTCATTACTTTTACTCTACTACTATACACTTTGGTCTTTTGTATACCATAATATAAAGATTTGAAAATTTTTAACATGTTCCAGCATACCTTTTCCGTATGTTTAGAATGGATGTTTTATCCTTCAAATTTTAGTAAAGGGGTGATTTCACTCTTTCACAGCTGGCCTGGACTCCACTTCATAAAAAACAAAGGTTTGTCTCTGAAAAAACAAGTTGCTCCTTCCAACACTGATTTCAAATCTAAGTGGTATGAAAATCTTATCAGGAAGAAGCCCTGACCATGGTTAAGAACCTCAATGGAGCTATTGAGAACCCAGATCTGACTCACATATCATTCCAGGGTGGAAAGATGCGGTCTAAAACCAAAAACATATCCCACCAAGCAAGATTTCCACTTAGCATTCTTTGTCACCTCCTCACTTGGATAGATCAGTGTCTGGCCATTTAGTTCATTGTCAACCTTCTCCAAGGAGGTGTCTCCCTGTGGAACCTTTTTGAACAAGTCCTTCCACGCGCTTGACTAGTTTTGGGTGGGAGATGCCTACTCCACGTCTGGTCTGTCGGTGGTGGCAGGTGCACTCCCAATCACCACAACTACAGTCATCACACATTAATTGCAATGCACTAAAATCTTACATCATTGAGTAATATCATTCTTCAAACATCTACTTAAGTTTGTATCATCATCTCATGATTGATACAAACATTATAGATAGAATTACCTTTTATTATTATCAAAATATATATTTAGTGCCACACTCTAATCATCATTTGTTTGGCTCTCTAGGCATACGTACCAATAGAATCGCACGTGCACTTCGAGACAGTCACCCATGAATCTTATTCCAAGCAATCTTAACAAGTCCATCGTGTTTCTATTGTGCAAGTGCTTTTATAGTGGGTTTAGCAACATTTTCTTAAAGTTGGTATTTTGCAATTTTTACATCTCATCGATGTATGACTTTTCGCATGAGATGGAAGTGTTGTAATATTCTATCTGAGATTCCATGTCTATCTAATAGATCCATTGTTGTCATTGTATTTCTACTATATCATCAATGGTTGGAACCTCCCACAAGTTTTCTCACATGAACATCTTGATCCATACAGTATCCTCTTTTGTTCTCATAACACAAAGATACTCAGCTTCTTTTGTAGATTTGAACAGTCGTCATTAGCTCAGTACCCTTTCTATATTATAGTTCTCATTTAATGTCAAACATAAATTTAGATTGTAATCATTAATATGTCATTTTGGAAGCTTGTTCCAGTGTAACCTTTTACGCCCAACTCTTCCTTATTACCATAACTGAGGAACGGGTCCTTTTAGTGCTTCACAAGCATCCAAGGATGTTATTTATGATAGTCCAGTGAATCTCATTGGCATTTGACACATAACCCCTCATCATATCCAATACATACGAGATTGCTAGGTAGGTATATATATTTCCTCTCATCGTGTCGTATACATATGAGATGACTAGATATCCTCTTCTCATGTCCAATACATACGAGATAACTAGATATCCTCTCATCATGTCCAGTACATAGGAGATAACGGGATAAGTACATAACATTGCATTTAAGATATATCCAATTGTGAATGCATATGGTATCTATTCCATGTGTTCCTATTCTTCATAAGAACTTGGAAACTAGGCACTTGAGAGACTAACTCCATGGAATATGGACAAGTTCTCTCTCATTGAGTCATGCATGTTGAACCCTTCAACAACTAATGTGGAATATTATTGCACTGCAAATTTACTAGGAATATAATTCCTAGAGTTTACCAAAACCAAAGTGCAATAATGCCACCCGCAAACGGACGGATCTTATCATAGTATAGTTGAGGATCGAATCCTAAGGGACAACTTTTTTAAGAACTATCTAATCAAAGTAACCTAGAAAGAATTAGTACTTATCCCAAAAGTTGAAATTGGTTAGTTTAATCTAAGGTTGCAAGAATAAAAAGAGCTAGATTAAAGTTCTAGTTATAAATAGATGGAAACACTAGGGTAGAACTGGGATTCACCGCCACTACTCAAATATGTACAATCATTCAAATCCATACTTGTATGAAGATATAATTGGAGTTATGCAAGTTTCCCCTTTTGGCATTAGAAATGTGCATGAGTGTATATCCATGTAATCTCGATGTCTCGTTGCTTACGGATCCTCTATCCACTACCCCGGAGACTTTTCATCAAAATTTCTCGTTAGGGTGTCAACCAAATCTAATCAATATTCAAATCTTAAACATTGAATATCGTAATAAAAGATGATAATAAATCACATAAAGCAGGTGATCAATCCAGAAAACATGCGATAAACGATTGGCTATGAATTATATGAGTTCATACAAGAATTCGAACATTAATGAAATTGCAAGAAATGGGTAGTGGGGCTAGTCCCCACACCCTAGTGAATAGACTACTCCCTCAACATGGCGAGATTAATATCACAAGAAGAGGAAGAGGACTCCATCATGGTCATGATGGTGACGAAAGCATCTCAGTGTGGTGTGTGACGACATACTTCTTTCCTTCTTTCTCCTTCAGGTATTAACCCTGACTTGCACTAGAAGTAGGTGGATGGACAACAGCTCAGGGAAGAGATCGATTTCCTTGGAGAAGGAGGATCGACGACTTTGGAATTGCTAAATAAGGAGATCTGTCGATCTATGTATGGGTTCAGTAAGTGTCGACCAGCTAGGTCGATAGGACTAGCTTGGTCGACCTGTCTCATCCTTGCTCTGATATCAGAGGTAGCATTTCGGTGTTTCTATCTCTAGAAAATTTGAGATGAGTTGTACAGATGCATTGGGGGCCTATTTATAGGGTTGAGGCATTTGACCTCTTGTGTTCCCTATCGGTGTCGATCACTTTCCATCAGTGTCTATCGATGGGTCCATCGATCGGCAGGACTGTCAAGTGACATGTTATGATGCTTGGACTTCCTATCGTTGGTTCTTGGACGTTGATGGGACTGTCGACCTCGAGGGTTGACAAGTCTTTCAAGCAGTTGCGGTCATCAATAAGCATTTCGATAGGATTGTCGATCCATTCGCTGGATTCTTTTCAATAGTTGGCTGATGATGTTATCGAGATGGAGGGTTCACAGAGCTACCAACCTTGATCATCGACAAGTTTGAGTGTCATTCCTCTTGGATGTCGACCAGGTGAGTCCAATAAGATTGTCGACCTCTAGATTGCTGGTCAATTTTGATGTCGATAGGCATGTCGATCGACAGGTCGAAATTGATCTTGGACAACATTTTTGTGTATTGATCCACCTTCTGAAAGTGCTCAAAATTCAATTTGTCCTAGGCAAACTTGCTGAAAAGTGGTAGAATTCAAAACATGCAAAGGGATTCAAGAAAAGTATCAAATTCCTACAAATTAGCATAAAAGTCTAAGTAGATAAAAAAAAGCTAATATAATGAAAACTATGTTATATGAATGCCAAACGAGACTAAAAATGCAACTAAAAAATGGGATGAATATGCATTCATCATCAGCTTGCCAATGTATATTCTCTTACTTAGGTCAAGAATCTTTACAAATCTATCTTTATAGATCTCAACCCCTATCGCATAGGATGCTTCACCTAATCCCTTCATATAGAAGGTACTTTCCTTGCTAGGTTTTAACATTTGCAGGATAAGGATGTTATTCTCCATCATCATATGGAATATAAGTATGCTCCCACTCCATCTTTTATAATCACATATTTCATCTAAATTGTGACTCAAGTCAAACCCTTTGACTATCTTATCAAATATAAGACTCCAACTCTAAGATGCCTGCTTCAATCCATAGATTGACCTTTTAGCTTGTAGACTTTATTTGTAGTATTGGATTTATAAAACCTTTAGCCTGTGTCAAATACACATCCTCATAAGTATTCCAGTTAACGAATGTAGTTTTAACATCCATATGCCAAATTTCACAGTCATACTAAGCTACAACAACAAGCATGATCCTGATAGATTTAACCATGGTAACTATTGAAAGACTTCATCATGTTCAACACCTTGAACTAGTTTGAAAATATTTGCAACCAATCTACCCATCCATGTTGTTCTTTTTACAAAGACCCAAATGCACCTTTTGGGTTTTACCCCATTAGGTGTATCCACCAAGTTCATACCTTGTTGGTGTGCATGGAGTCCATCTTTGATCCCATGGCCTCAAGCCATTTCCCAAAATCTGGTTCCTCAATAGCTTCTAGCTAGTTTGTTGACTCATCATATATGACCAACTCACTGTATTTTGAGCCATAATACACCATAATCATTCTAGCTCAAGGTGTTTTCTACTAGAACTATGAGTTCTGTGTCTACATAAGGAACTTGAGATTCCACAACAGCTTGTGATTCTCCTTGTTCCTAGTGCACCTCTTTTAGGTTCAATTTTTCTTATTTGTCTCAAACATTTTGAGTTCTACTTTTACTTCCAATGATTCCTTTGGAACTAAGTTCCTCTTTTACAATCATCTGGATCAACAAACACTTTGTTGTCAGATTGGGATAAGAGTAGTATTTAACAAAATAACATTTATGTGATTTGTGGACAAAGCCTTTTAAGAAACAATTTTCTTATATAGGTATTCATCCCTAATCACTATAAAAGACATGTTGGGACACCTCCCATGCCATATCTCATATGGTTTCTTTTGAACCATTTTTGATGGTATATTGTTTCAGTGTAAAGCATGTCCCAAAAGAAATTGTAAGATCAGCTAGATTTTTATTGATAATCACACATGACTTAACAGGGTGTGATACCTTCTATCTGATACACTTTCATGATACACTATCATTGTGTTTTAGGTGGAGTTCATCGTGATACATTATCACAATCTCCTCATAAGGTTATTAAACTCTTGGTTAAAAATATTTCAACATCGATCACATTGAAGTATCTTAATACTTTTACCAAGTTAGATATGTACTTCATGCACAATTTCCTTGAACACTTCAAGAGATTCATACTTGTATTTCATTAAATACAAACATCATATTTATTGATAGCATCAGTAAGTATAATGAGGTACCAGTAACTACCCTTAGCATTTATTCTGAAAGGTCTATTTACATCAGTATGTATGAGCACTCATAGAACAGATTCTCTCCCACTACATATAGTGAAGATGCTTTTGTCATATTGCACAACAAATAATATATGCAAGTCTCTTCTGGTTCAATAAACAAAAGATTCTAGATAACCACCATACAGATTCTAGAAATGCATTTCTCATTTATCCGCTCTGGATGAAAATGATATAGATATTTAGTTGTTTGAGTAATCAAGTCATTTAGTATATGTGGCATACACATTTGTCTTTACAACTATCAAGTATAGTTTATGAGTCATTGGTCGTATCTTTTAAAATGAAACATAATGATCTTGTCACACAAGACATATGATTTCATAGATGTCAGGTACATAATAGCAATTCACTAATTCTATTATATGCCAATAAATGATAGCTTCCATCTGAGAGGTAGCAACCCTTGCTACATATAGTTCTAGCTTACTTCTTCTCAGGTCCTGAAGTAAAGATCTCTATCTCCATCTTCTTCTTGAAATCCTCGAGGATAGTTCCTTTACAATGTCAAGATATGTGACAATGGTGGGATTTTCTTTTCTTTATCCTTTAAGTGAAAAGGACATATTCCTTTTACACTTACCCTTCTCCATATCTTCACTACTGAAGACATGGACATTATCTTAGCCTCAAGACACTTCTTGGTCTTTATGTTGTCCTTGGACTCACTTTCGTTGATCACCATCTCGTATTTGTCCTACTTTTTCCATTCTTTGGCATCAATATGCCAAGAATTTGATAAAAGGACTATACGATTCACACAACAAATCATATCCATGGTAAATTGTAGACTTAAGAGAAATCCCAGTCATTCCACATGCCCAATCATATTGAGTGCATGGGTCTCTACTAAACCTCCCTTTTTCAGTTTGCACTCAAATAGTACTTTGGAGACATTACACCTTGTTTTCTTTACATGATTCTTAAGATCTGTTACCATCTCGAGAATGTCCATGTTTTTCATGTTGTTCATGAAACTAATAATTCATACAACAAAGAATTTGGTAGTCAAATGTCTATGGCATCATTTGCATGCTTCCAATAAGCGTCCATTTCTACCTTAGGCACATTTGGATCGGGTTCCTCTGGCAATGGCCTTTCAAGGACATAGAACTTTCACTAATTGATGAGAACATTTCTCAAAGTCCTTAAGAAGTTGTAGAACTTATCCAATTTTTTCCTACTAAAGGACTTATCGCAATATGAACGTGTTTGTGTATGAAAATATTTTCTACAAATAAATATTGCAATTTTTCAAAACATTTTGATTTGTTTGATTTGATAAGTTAACAATATTAATCATGTCTTTAATCAAATATCACTCCCACTATTTTATTCAAATTAATAGCACTCATATATCAATTTGGAATAATTAGTGTACAATATTCAAGTGGGCCAAGATCCAAGATAATTCAACTTTGGCCAGACCAATGTTGTAATACATAGTCAATCATCAAGGCAGGTAACTTTTTCCAATTGCATCATATGCAATTCCGGATAGATGATATGCACAACTCCTTGCCATAGTCATATACATGCCTTTGGGCATAGAAGCTCTAAGAATCATTGGTTAAGCCTGACCCAAAAGTCGACACGATAATAATGCACGCTGCTAGGGTGAAACCTACATTATTACCTCACACTTCCATGAGATAGACGACACACCATGCTAGGGCATAACCTATGCTTGGTCGATCAAGCTTTTTATGTGTGTCACTTTTAGAAAGCATCTAAGGCTTAATATTTTATATTTGAGGGAGTTTGTATTTATAAATACATATACCTTATCCAATAACCACACATATAGTATGTATCATATACATGTGATATCCCGCAATGAAAACATGCAATAAACAAAAAGTGATGGTTATGGCTAGCCTAATGTAATTCCTTGGGGACACAAGGAATTATTACAACCTAGTGTCCACATCACATGCAAAACATGTTGTTGATGAATATTTATGCTTGCCAATCTGGGTTGACCGGTTCAACCCTTGAACTGATTGGCTCACCTCGTGGCCAATCGGTTAGTCATCTTGCTGGTTGTCTGGTCCTTCTATCCACCATCTGCTGGATCCTCCAGCCAATAGGTTGGCTCCACCAGCTGATCAGTTTGGCCCATCCACCTGTTCGTCCTCAATCCTCTACCCAGTCGGCTCGTCTCTAAGACAATCGTCTGGCATCATCATAACGTCTTTCTTCTTTGTCATAATAGGAAAGTAAACTATCCTACTATTACATGATTATAGAGAAACATGTAGTTACATTCGAGGAGAGAAAATGTAGGAAAGAATTAACTTTACATTGGTAAGATAAGATAGAGGCTCAATACATATACTGAGATAAATAAGGATTAACCAACCACACAACCATACATTGATAATAGGGGTTATTGGCCATAACCATGCTACACATCCACTATCAAAACTCGCTTTTAGGACAATGCTTATAAATTGCATATATAAATATTATATATATATATATATATATATATATATATTAGTTTGGGATTATCATGGTATTTGATTCGACAAGAAATTATTCGCATCACATGCAATAATTAAATGATAAAACTAAAATTTGATCATATCAATTATCCCAAAATATAGTAGATTGATGTGGCTCTAATACCATTGTAGGGAAATAGGGCAACAAAATAGGCAACGGGAATAAAAAAATGTTATTGCCATATTACCCATAAACTAGCAGATCACATCAATAACTATATAATGGAAACGATGGCTTCAAGGATATACCTGGTCCTGGAGCAAGTCCAGCGACTTACTGCTCATCATTGTAGATGTTCAACTATCTTCTAATTGCACTGGGACTCATTTGTGGCTCCTCCATGGATAGCAAACTCGAACGTCGTCATTTGCACAATCTCCTCTCGCCACAGACTATCGGCTAAAATTGCCCTCCTAGCGGTAGAAAACGACCACCTGCCTATAGAGTAGTCCACACGGACCACTAAGAACTCCATGTTATGCTACCAAGCCCTAAAGAAGAGAAGATCTAAACCTTATTAATAAAAGGCAATTTATTAAATAATCAAATCATTTTTACATGATATGAAATCACATGATTGGCTCTCTGGGCATTCATAACCAATGGACTCCCACTTGTACTTAGAGCCATTCACCCACAAATATTATTCTGAGTGACCTAACATGACCATCATGCTTCTGTTGTGAAAGTGCCTTTTTCAA
Organism: Alisma plantago-aquatica; assembly: GCA_963693085.1. Lineage (NCBI taxonomy): Eukaryota > Viridiplantae > Streptophyta > Magnoliopsida > Alismatales > Alismataceae > Alisma > Alisma plantago-aquatica. The sequence continues at coordinate 418,517,244 of OY856413.1, forward strand.
GGGATCTGCAATATTGCTCTCAATTGGAACTTTGCAACTCTTCACATCTCCACATTGCACGATCTCTCGTATGAGATGGAACTGCCTTTGTATATACTTTAAGTGTTGATGTGGTCTGGGTTCCTTAGCTTCTACAATAGCTCCATTGTTGTCATAATATAGCTTAATTTCCTCGTTGATGCTTGGAACAACCCCAAGTTCTATGATGAACTTCTTGATCCATACAGCCTCCTTTGATGCACTCAATGCATCAATATACTCAACCTCTATTGTAGAATCAACAACTGTCTCTTATTTGGAACTCTTCTAGCTTACAGCTCTATTGTTTAGGCAAAACATGAATCCTGATTGTGATTTGTAATCATCTTGATCAGTCTGGAAGCTTGCATCAGTGTAACCCTTTACAACAAACTCTTCCTCTCTATCGTAGACCAAGAATTGATCCTTAGTCCTTCTCAAGTACTTGAGGATGTTCTTCATGGTTGTACAGTGAACATCACCTGGATCTAACTGATATCTACTCATCATGCTCAAGGAATATGAGACGTCTGGACATGTGCACAACATTGCGTACATGATTGATCCAATTGTCGAGGCATATGGAATCTCACTCATGTGTTCCCTTTCTTCATAATAACTGGGACATTGACTCTTAGAGATGGTCACTCCATGCAATGTTGGCACATTTTGTCTCATTGAGTTCTCCATGTTGAACTGCTTCATCACTTTTTCAATGTATGTGCTCTGACTTAGTCCAAGAAACCTTCTAGATCTATCTCTATAGATCTTTATCCACAAGATGTAGGATGCTTCTCCCAAGTCTTTCATAGAGATTGTATTTCCAAGCCATGTCTTTACCTTTTATAAAGTAGGGATGTCATTTCCCATCAATAATATGTCATCAACATACAACATGAGGAATGTCACCACGCTCCCACTAACCTTCATGTATACACAAGGTTCATCTTCATTTTGAGAAAAGCCAAACCCTTTGACTTTCTCATCAAAATAAATATTCCAGCTCCGAAATGCTTCCTTCAACCCATAGATTGACCTTTGCAGCTTACAGACTCTATTGGCAAACTTTGGATCTATAAACCCCTCAAGTTGTGTCATGTACACATCCTCCACAAGATTCCCATTAATGAATGCAGTTTTAACATCCATTTGCCAAATATCATAGTCATGATAAGATGCAATAGCAAGCAAGATCCTAATGGACTTAACCATGGACACTGGAGAAAAAGTTTCATCATAATCAACATCTTGAACTTTTCTGAAACCCTTTGCAACCAATCTTCCCTTATAGGTTTGTACCTTACCATCCATGTTAGTCTTCTTCTTGAAAACCCACTTGCACCCTAAGGGTTTTACCCCTCCAAAGTCCATACTTTGTTGGTATACATGGATTCCATCTCGGATCTCATGACCTCAAGCCATTTCTTAGATTCTGGTCCCTCAATAGCATCTTTCTAGGTAATTGGCTCATCATCTATGACCAATTCACTACCTTCCTAAGTCATAAGATATTCATATCTCTCAGGTTCTAGGTGTGTCCTATTAGATCTATGAGGTTCTTATGCAACTTGAGGAATTTGAGATTCCACAACACCTTGTGAATCTTTTGATTCCTCTAGTACATCTAATGGTTCAATGTTTTCTTGTTGGTCTCAAACCTCTTTGAATTCCACTGATTCCCTTGGAAATAAATTGGGTTTCAAGGAATAAAGCATATTTTGAAACAAACACTTTACTATCAGATAGGGAATAGAAGTAATATCCTCTAGTCTCTTTAGGATATCCAACAAAATAACATTTATCAGATTTAGGACCAAGCTTATTAGAAAACATTCTTTTGATATAATCTTCACATCCCCAAATCTTCATAAAAGACACCTTGGGATGTTTCCCATGCCACATCTCATATGGTGTCTTTTGAACTGATTTAGATGGTACTCAATTTATTGTATACATTGTGGTTTCTAGAGAATACCCCCATAAGGTAGTTGGGAGCTCAAATAAACTCATCATAGATCGCACCATATCTAGTAATGTGTGATTCTTTCTTTCTGATACACCATTATGATGAGGTGTTCTAGGTGGAGTCCACTGGAATACAATCCCATGGTCTCTAAGAAGGTTCTCAAACTCCTACTTTAAGTATTCTCCACCTCAATCAGAACAAAGTGCTTTAATACTTTTACCAAGTTGGTTGTGTACTTCATTCATAAACTCCTTGAACTTTTCAAGAGCTTTTGACTTATGTTCCATTAAATAAACATATCCATGCCTACTGAAATCATCAGTAAAGGTAATGAAGTATTGAAACCCACCTCTGGAAGTTTTTCTAAAAGGGCCACACACATCAGTATGTATGAGTCCTAATAGATCACTTACCCTCTCATTGTTACCAGGAAAGAGGTTTTATCCATCTTACCTAACAAACAAGATTCACATGTCTCTAATGATTCAAAATAAAAAGAGTCCAGATAACCATCTTTATGGAGTCTAGATATGTGATTCTCATTTATGTGCCCTAGAAGACAATGCCAAAGGTATGTTTTGTTTGAGTCATTGAGTTTTTTCCTTTTGGTATTCACATTATATACACCTGTCTCTAGATCTATCAAGTATAGACAATAAGACATTGGGGCACTGCTATAAAAGATCCCATCTTTACTAATAGAACGTCTTGCCTTCTTTATAAGAAATTCAAATCCTTTCTTGTCCAAACAAGATACAAATATGATGTTTCTATTGATGAAAGGTACATAATAGCACTTCTCTAACTCTATTACAAGGCCACTTAGTAGAGTTAACTCATAGGTTCCAACTACACTGGAAGCAACTCTTGCGCCATTAGAAACACACCGTTTAACCTCACCTTTCTCTAAAGGTCTACTTCTTTTCATATCCTTTACATTTGAAAAAATGTGTGATCCACATCTTGTATCAAGTACCCATGATGAAGAAGTAGTGAACTGAATCTCAATAATTTATACCACAAAAGTAGATATCTCTATGCCTTGCTTCATCTTCCTGGGTTCTGTTGTCCTTTTCCTTACTTTGAGTGCAGAAGATATGGACTTTAGCTTAGCCACAAAATGCTTTTTGGCTTTGCCTTTGTCCCTGGACTCAACTCCGCTGATCACCATCACAAATTTTTCCATCTTCATTTGTGCTTCAACAATATCTTCTACCCCTACTATCGAAGAACATGTGGCCCTTGCTGCTTCCGAACAAGGTAATCCTAGTCGTGACCAGGGAAATGTCTCAACAATAGTGGGAGAGGATCCTCTTCTTCTTCATATGAACCCAGATTTTGTAATTTCTACAAGCGCATTAATCACAATGAGGACAAATATTTGAAAAAGCATTAGAAATCCAAATAGGCAAATAAAGTGTCAACTATCAATGTTGATGGAGACTCTACCCTTGTTCCTCGTGTTACTAATCCTTAGATGGTGACACTGAGTTCTTCTGACTGTAAAAAATTGATCAAGGTCACTTTTTCAACTACTATTACTCCTCAAGAAGAAATTTCTCAACACTTAGGTGACCCCTCATGTCTTCAAGCTTCTTCCTCTTCATCCAAATATGATCGGGTTATTGATATGGGTGCTACATCTCATATGATTGATAATAAGAAACTGGCTACTTACTTGAAGAAATTTACTTGCCATCCTCCTGTGAGTTTGGCAGGATGGGACCAATTCTCTAGTTGTTGGGAGAGGAGAATTGAACCACAATTTCCTTAAATCTATCTTGTTTGTACCTAAATTCTCATTAAACTTGATGTCTATTAGTAAAATTACCCAAAACCTTAAATTGTAGTGCAACCTTCTTTCCTTACACTACCCCTATGCAGGATATCAGGATAAAGAAGATGATTGGTGGGGGATATGAAGGTAGAGATGTTTTGTATTAATTGCAAGCCTCGTCAAACCCTGCTACCACTACTCTTATGGCCCAATCTAGCTCCCTTCATCAATGGCACATGTGACTTGGTCACCCTTTTGCTTCCAAACTAAAGTCTTTATTTCCAACTTTCTCTATTAAGAACTTTCCATGTCAATCTTATCATCTTAGAAAACATTATTGAATAGTGTTTCTTCACCATCATAACAATAGGAATCCAAGTTTGTTTTACTTAGTCCACCCTGATGTTTGAGGACCATGTCATATTGCTAATTTACCTAGTGTACGGTATTTTTTACTTTTATTGACGAATGGTCTCGTGCTACTCAAATCTATTTGTTAAAAAATTGTTATGAATTTTTAGATGTTTTCTCTAAATTTCTTGATGAGATAAAAACTCAACTTTCTGCTACTACTAAATTTATCTGCATTGATAATGCTTTTGAATATGTGCAACATGGTTTTCAAAAGATTTGTATTTCCAAGAAGATTATTCACCAAACTTTGTGTCCCTATAGCCCACAACAAGATGGAGTTACCAAAAGGAAGAACAAGCATCTTCTTGATGTATCTTACACTCTCCTAATTGAAATGAAAGTACCTAAATTTTATTGTATTGATGCAATTCTTTTAGCCAATTATCTCATCAATCGGATGCCTTCTTCATAAGATTCCTTATAACCTTCTTTATCCCCATGAACCTATCATTTCTTTACCACCAAAAGTTTTACTACCTAGATTTTTTTTCATAATCATCAACCTGGAAATGATAAAGTATCACCTCTTTCTTTCTACTATTGTTTTCTTGGTTAATGTTGTAAACAAAAGGGTTATAAATGTTTTGATAATGTTGCATGTCTTTTGTATGTCAATGCGGATGTCACCTTTTTGTAAGATACATCTTCCTTTATTAAACCTAGTAACCAGGTGCCACTTTCAACTATGCCCATTCCTGACCCCACTATGTCTGTACCTCTACCTGAAGTATCTCCCGCTTTGATATTTCTAAGACTAATGATACACCTCAAGACAATGGTAATATTACTGACTTTATTACCACTTCTGATTCTAACATTCCCATTGCATTCGGAAAGGGGATACGATATGGTGCCAAATATTATATCTCTCAACATGTGTCCACAAATTATTTGAATGCTTTTGTGGCTCAATTTACTACTACGCTATCTACAATTTCTATTCCAAAGAACATTCAAGAGGCACTACTAAATTCTGGGTGGAAACAAGCCATGGATGAGGAGATGGATGGACTTCACTCTTGTGGGACATGGGTCCTTGTTGATATCCCTATAGGTAGTAAACATGTTGGTTGTCAATGGGCTTTTACTATGAAAATATTTACCTGATGGGACAGTTGAATGCCTAAAGGCCAGACTTGTTTCTAAGGGATACACATAAGAAGTTGAGATTGATTCCTTTGAAACTTTTTCTCCAGGTTTTGGTTTTAATTATGTCCTAATTTTGATTTATATTGTTAATTACATCAACTAGATGTTAAGAACACCTTTTCATATGAAAATTTATATGAGATAGTGTATATGCCGCAACCTCTAGGTTATGCTGCTCAAGATGATCACTCTGGGAGAGTATGCCTTCTAAAGAAGGCCATTTATGGCCTCAAATAGTCCCCCAGCTTGGTTTGACAAGTTATCCCTTGTACTTCACAAATTTGGCTTCATGCGGTCTCAATGTGACCACTGTGTTTATCAAAACCACTACCTCTAGCATTATTGTTCTTATTGTTTATGTGGATGATATCATCCTATCTGTCAGGGATGTTGCAAGAATTGCTTCTACAAAGACTTATTTTATGAAGCATTTTGTAACCAAAGACCTTGGTTGTGTAAAATTTGTTATTGGCATTTAGGTAGCACATAACAAGAATGGAGTATCTTTATCATCGAGAAAGTATACCATGGACTTACTTTTTAAAATTGAAATGCTTGGTTGTAGACATGCAGTCTCCCATATGGATAAAGCTCATGATCTATGTGCAAAATATACTCAACCCTTAGCAGATAAATTTAACTATAAATGTGTGGTTGGTAAACTTTTGTATCTTACTGTTACTAGGCCATATATATACTTCATTTTTGGTGTTCTTAGCCAATTCATGGATTGTCCTAGGCAGTGTCACTGGAACGCTACATGTCAAGTCCTGAGATAATTAAACAATGCACCTAGATAGGGACTATTTAATAAAAGAAATGGGCATCTAGATGTGACTGGATATTCTAATACTAATTATGTTGGGTGTATGTCTAACAGGAGATCCGCCTCTAGATATTGTGCATTTGTAGGGGGTAACTTGGTTACCTTGAGAAGTAAGAAGCAAAATGTGGTTACCAGATCTAGTGTAGAATCTGAGTATCATGCATTGGTCCATATCACTTATGAGATATTATGGATCAAATCCATTCTATCTGATTTTGGCTTTCCCATTATCATGTTGTTCCAATGTATTGTGATAATTGTTACCTTCATTGCTAGTAATCATGTCTTTCATTAAAGGACTAAGCATATTGAGGTTGACTGATATTTTCTCTGAGATGTTGTGCTGACTAAGAAGATCACTACCCCTTTCCTACCTATACATGAGAAAATCATAGATATTTTTACAAAGCCTCTCTCTGGAAAGAGAGTTGTAGAGCTATGTTGCAAGATGGGCATGATTGATATCTATGATCCAGCTTGAGGGGGGAGTATTCAGATATATATTTATCTTTAGTTGTTTTATTCCCTTCAATTATATTTTTTCCTTTTTCACTTAGTATTATGTAATTTAGGATTAAGTATAATAGGCCCATTAGAGATTGCTATGTGCTACTTCGATGTTTCTCCTCCTATTTATAGTGTAGGGATGTACTCCTTTTTAAACATAGAAAGATGGTTGTTCTCAACAAAAACAAATAATTCATTGATATAGTCACGGGTCATGAAGGGCACATTAAATCAATAAATATATCTAGAGCCCAATCATATCTATCTTATCAAACTATCAATATTATTGATATGGGAAGATGCTCTGAGGATTAGGCAAATGATCGATATAGTCACTGGCAGTGGAAGTCACCTTAAATTTGGAAACTCGTATGATACCCAATGTATCCCTCTTGAGAACCCCTATCGAGCAGCCAAGGCAATGCTTTCAAAGATCCTAACAAGAAACCTAGAACTCTTTGATTGTCTAGATGATGATTAAGCATGAGACAACTGATAGATACAATCATCAGTCATAAAGGCACCTTAGATCTAGAAATTTGTCTAATGATCAACTTTATCTATCTTGAACATTTTTTAAAACTATAAATGCTTTATAGGGTACTAGATCCTGACCTAAAACTTAACTCATCATGCCTACATCTCCAAATCAATCTATTTTCTCATATCATTACCTAAAAATGAACCAATATTATGCTCATATTTCCAAATCTTTCAAGATCTAAGATCATGACTTAAGATTACACTAATCATGTCCTGAATATATCAAGATTTCTAATCCCTACATCTAGTAGGGGCTTTCAGATGATCATGTATGCCACCATTGCCAAATCTAATGATCCTTTCTTAGTAGTGATGAAGATCAAAAGAAGGTGAACCAAATAAAGTGAGAACTAGAAAGTCGAGGATAATCCTTCATTGACAATATAGGAGATAGATGATGGACCAATGGAGGAACACATAGTGTAGGCAACCTTAACACTGGAGGATCACCTGATGCCCAATATCAACTTTTTTAACACTCTTCTTATGAACTTAATCCTATGAGATCACACATTCTCTACGGAGCAGAAAGTTAACCACCAAATTCATTGGTCATAAAAGTCACCAAATTTGGGAATTTTTTTGACATCCCAATGTTCAATCTCAAAAAATCAAAGCCCTATTTTCACATAGGATAACTCATCCCATTTTAGTCTTTTAGGTTCGTGGTCCTAACCCTAGTTTGGTGAACTACTCTAAAAATAAAAAAATAAAAATAAAATGCATAGAAAGAGAAGAGATACAATAACTACTTTTAAAGATCTTTCCACATTCAAGCAACTGCCACAATTCTTGATCATTGTAGAATCTTATCTCTGACAAACCATAAATTACAACCTCTTTTTCACATTCACATTTTCTCACTAAGGCATGCGTTAGAGGGAGAATCATACATACACTGGTTTAAAACTAAAGCTATGATGGGAGACACTCATTAGAACTTCTGGGGATTGAATGATTGGTCAGAAATAGGAAACTTTGCTAAGTCATAGGCTTCCTTACTATGGAGAAGTCAGTATTTCCAATCTTTTCCTCACAAATTCATCCTTAGAAGGAAAAGGTACCACCTATGCTTTCCACCCTCCATAAGGTTTGTTAGAATATCTTTGACGAGTCTAACCTTTTTGGCCCTTCATGACCAAAATGGGATTCAGTCTTGGCTCAAGCCTGCAGTTCTCACTTTTATCTCAAACCTTGCCTTGAGAGGGAAAAACTATTGAAACCTCATTTTTTCTCACTAAAAAAAATCATGCTTAAATGTTAATTCTCTGGCTAATGACAAAGTTCATCCCATTTTCCACATTTTTCCCTTTTCCACATTTTTCCCACATTTTCACCAATTTAATCCATCCATTTCCATCCACTTTGACCCAGTTTGGGACTTTCTACAAACAAACCTCTTTGTACACCAAAAGTGCAAGTATTCTTCAATTTCGTCTTGAATATGCTATTTTTATAAATTGTCCAGTTGAATTGTCTAGAACTAAATATTCCCTTTTCAACTTCTTTTTCCAGAAAAATCTAAGAAATAACTCTAACTTATCTTTATGTGCACAATTGTCCTTGTATTCTACCTTAAATAGGCTTTCTTTTCACAAACTGCCCAGTTGAATTGTCTAAAATAGAACATTTTCTTTTTTCAACTATTTTTCCAAAAAAAAACTAATAGATTACTTTGGCTTATCTTTTTTTGCAAGTTTTTCCTAATTTTCACTAGAATATTCTTTCAAAATGGGAGACTGCCTTTTTCCACCGGCGGACACCGGGAAAACCGCAGCCATAGGTCGTGTGACATGTGTGGTGGATCATTTTTATCCACGTTCCCTTCTGTCACACGCATCACGGTGGTCCGCCACCTCTTCCAGAAGGTTCTTCCCAGAACCATGAACCCTAAAATCCACCTATAAATAGACCCCCATACCCAATGTATTCCAAACCCGTTTCGTCTCTCTTGAAGTCAAGGAAATGACTATCTCCCTCTTTTATTTTCTACTTTTGATCATAGGATCCTTCCTTTGACACCAACTGCTCTACTAATGTCGGTAGGCTATGTAACAATAATTGTTACTTCTTTTGTTATATCTATATCATTAATTGTTTCTTGTCCTAATATGTTGATAACTGTTCATATATGTACGTTGTTTGTCAAAGATCTCATCTTGCTCTATTGAATCTATGTCTCTCATCTCCCTCTCATCCTACACACTGGTCCTAACTACCAATGATGGATCTCTGTCAGGGGAGTTCCTAAGGCAATTGGGACCACCACTTGCCTAAAAATTAGATATGGAGGGTTATGATAAGAAATCCACAACCATCTCCAGTCCCAAAGGGTTGCCAACATAAAGATCACCATTTTATCATATATACCTCCATTTTCTTTAACAACAATCTCGAAACCATTGCTTTTATCTAAGATGACTAAAAAGGTGCAATACCATTGCCGGGCTAGATGGGGGCATTAATCCTTCACCACACATAATATGATCACCAATCTGATCTCTAAATTATGCATACCTTTCTTATCCACCCTTGGTGTAGTCAAAATCTAGCTTTTTATATTTTCCCACTGATTGATATGTCTACCTCTAGTTTTTCCTTATTTTATGTATTAACTTTGGTGGTGACTCTGAACTTTATCAATTTTTCATTTATTTTTTTTCCTTTTTTTGTTGATCCACGACTATAGGATCCATTAGATTTTTCAAGTCATGTAAAACACCTTTTAGATATAAATGTGTTGGTCTTCTATGGAGTGTAGTAAACTTAGTATCAACTCTTTATGGTCCTCCTCAATAACATGAACCACTAAACCCTATAAATAAATTCATACAAGATCAAAGACATTCAAAATGTTATCAAAAATTAGTAAGAGAATAATATCACACCCAAAAATTCTACTCTCTCTAAAATAAGAAAATTGTGTTAGAGTGGACGATATATTAAAAAACATTGATTGGAAGAAATAACTCATCATTAAACATAAGACCCTATAAGGATATAAAATAACATATGTGACCATATATCTAAAAAATATTGGTTCAAAGAATGAGAAAAAAGTAGTACCTTATTTCATAGAATGACATCCAATATCCATAGAAATAGCTACATATTTTCCTTCCATGTTAATTAGAACATTATCATTAAAAAATAGCATTTATCAATCATGTTGCACAACACCTTAAGGATAGGCTTAATCTACATTTCATCTGGTCACAAGATAACTTACTTTATTTTGGTTGGCATGTTGGGAAGTATGCTCTGAGAGCCAATCATATGATGATTGTGAAGGCATATTACATAAAGGATTTGATTAATAATGAAAAAGGCAAGATTCCAATTCATTTTGATTCACTCAGTTATGAGATAATGAGGAAACATAATGCATGTCTAAAGAATGACAATTACTCAATGATGTATGTCTTCAAGTATGTGACTTGGAAGAATGAGATTGTACAGATGTTAAGAGTATGTACATTCTTTCTATGTCCCTAGTTAGATGTTATTGTGGAAGGTAGATAGATAACAATAACAAATAAGACTGGAATGTGATTTGGTTGATGACAGAATCTCATTAGTCTTGATATGGCGATATCAAACCAAGCACATAGATACATGTTAACAAACAAGTGTATCGGACATACCCACCATGAGAGTGACACATGGAAACCATACTTGGTAAGTCATAGTCATCTCTCATAGTGAAGGTGGTGATTGTGATTTTTTGACCTGAAGTCATTGCACTCATCACATGTTGTTTGGTATATTTTGACATCATCAAATGTAACCCTAAAACATGTATTATCATAAATGTGATGATTGGGTAGTTGTGGTACATGGGGATAGAGTGTGAGTGATTTAGATGGGATTTGTCCCTCCTAGTGGAGTTTGATATTCATGGCCACTTGATTAGAGAGAGTGAGAAACACATTCACACGCACATGTGAATCAGTTTATTATATTGAGGTTACATATATTTCATACAGTTTTCTCTTGGTTCAAGAAACATTGATTGAACATTGATAAGATGACGCTTCCATGCCTCGAGTTCATTTCAGATATTAGAGACAAAGGAATTATACAATTACTACAACACCTTACGCAGATTGTAGGTTGAAGTTGTTCTCCAACTTTCCATTCACTTGGGTAGCACTGATGTGTGATTAGGCACCACTCTTTTCTTGTGATGTTATAATCTAGTTATGGGCATTCACTACCAACGTGATATGGGACCTATAGGGTCACACACATAGAAACTCACCTAGGAGAGGATTTTATCATGAATGATGATTAAATTGATTACTTAAGTATTTAGGTAGTCAATTCGAGCAACAAATCAGATGACTGGACTGTCAACCAATTGGCTCAAGTGTTGAGACAGTCGTTTGGAGTGTCAGGGTGATCAAAAATTGAATTGGCTAAGTTCTTCATGGATTGAGATACCAACCGATCATATCATTGGGTGAACTGATCGGTTCAGGTTGGGTAAAATGATTGATTAACCTAGTGAACTGATCGGCTCGACTGTGCCAATTGAAGGTTCTGGTAGCTTTCCCAAATTCATCCGAAAAGTTGATCACTTAATCAATTTGATTGGTACAAGAATTAATCTCGTGCATTAGTTGGAGACATTTTTTCCAAATTTATATGTGATTAAGAAACAGACAAAATGACTGATTTGTTGTGCAAGTTGACTATTTTGCATGTGAAATGACGGGTTCGGTTGCCAATCGACCAGTTCAGTGCTCGCATGTTGTAAAAAAACTCATGATCTTTCGGTCCCTTCCAGTCCTACAATGACTGGGAACCCTGACCCTAACCCTCCTATAAATAGAGGAGTACCAGGGGCTTTCCAACACACACAATTTACAATCAATTGCCCTTATATTTTTTGTCCTCTCTATTTGTGGTTACAGAGAGAGCCCAAACAAGTCCTATCTGACTAGGGATGGATAGAGAGGGAGAGAACAATTGAGAATCATTGTTGTGGGAGAGTAGGTGGGTGACTAGTACACCAATAGGAGGGACAACTCCCTCCTATCTGTTCTAGCATGACGACATGATTTCTGGGTGGTCCGTGTGGACTTCCATAGAGGCGAGGTAGCCCTTGCCCATCGCTAGGAGGACATCGTCAGCAACAGTCTGTGGTAGGACCATAGGAGCCGCTACAGACATGGTTCCACTCTGCTATCTGTGGTGAAGATCAGGAGCTACAAAGACACCATCCAAGAGAAATTAGAAGATAGTTGTACTGCAATGAGTTGTAGTCATTAGATTTGCTCCAAGACCATGTATAAACTCATTAAACCATCTTTCTTATTTCATAGTTATTGACACAATCTTGCTATTCTGGGGAATACGGATAGATAAAATTTGTTTCCACTATCTTACTCTATACCTATATTACCCAATAGTGGTATCAAAGCCACGCCAATTTACTATGTTTTAGGATAATTGATATGAATAGATTTTTAGTTATATCATTTATTTATTACATACGAGGTCAATACGTAAACTGCTTAATACACATATCCAATCAAAGACCACATATAATCCCAAACTAATATATATATATATATATATATAATTTATACACATTGTCCTAAAAGCGGTTTTGATGGTGGATGTGTAGCGTGGCTGTGGCCAATAACCCAAATATTTGTGTGTGGTCGAATGGTTTATTTTATTTTAGTTTGCATATCGAGCCCCTACCTTCTTATTCCTAATGTAAAGTTAATTATTTCCTACCCTTGCTCCCCTCAAATGTAACTTGAGGTTTCTCATCACTATGTAATATGTTTAGTAGCAATAAGATAGTTTCTTTTCTTGCAATGATAAAGATGATGATCAACATCAAGTGAGACGATTGGCTAGAGGACTGAGAAGGTCAAACTGCAGGAGGTGTGAACCGTACGGATGGTGGGTCCAACTTACCCATTAGAAGGAGTCCAAAAATTGGTTGGACAAGAGGCCAAGCGATCATTTTAGGTGACCAGACGACCAGCCAAGAGGTGATACGACTAGTTCAAGGGTTGAACTGATCAACCCAGATAGGAAAGCATAGATCTACATCAACAGCAGGATCATGTGTGTGATGTGATGATAACCTAAGTTGTAGTAATTCCTTGTGGATCTAAGGAATTACAGTAGTATGGCCATAACCATCGCTTTTTATTTTATATTTATATTGCATGTTTATTTTGTGGGATATAGCATGTATATGATATGTACTATATATATGTGGTGATTGGATAAAGTATATGTATATATACATAAATTCCCTCAAATATAATATTAAGTCTAAGATGCTTTCCAAATGTGGCACACATGAAAAGCTTGATTGACCCAGCGTGGGGACCCCAAGGATGGTGTGTCATCTATCTCATTGAAGTGAGATGGTAATAGTGTGGGCACCCTAAGGGTGGTGCATTATTATCGTGTCGGCTTTTGGGTCAGGCATAACTAGTGATTCTTAGAGTATCTAAGTTCAGAGGCATGCAGATCATTATGCAAGGAGTTGTTCATATCATCTATCCAAGATTTACATTAGATGCAACCAGAAAGAGTTACCTATCTTAATAGTTGATTATGTACGTTGTTGTTGGCGGGTAATAATTGAACTATTTTGGATCTTGGCTTACTAGAATATTGTACGTTGCAATATTCCAAATTGATATGTGAGGGCAATGAATTTTAATAAAATAGTGAGAGTGATGATTAATTAAAGACCTAATAAACATCGTCAAATTTATGATCAAATCAAATCAAAAATGAGTTTTTGACATAATTGCAAATTCTTGTAGCATCAAATGGAAACACACAATAACACCTTTTCTTTATGATCAGTCCTTGAGAAGGACAAGTTAAATGGGAACAACTTCCATGATTGGTACATGACATTGAGAATTTTTCTCATAGAGGAGTGCAAACTCTATGTCTTGGAGATGCTAGTGCCATAAGAACCTCTTCCTAATGCTCCCAAGGCTGACAACAATTCTTACAAGAAGCATATTGATGATGTTGTGGATGTCAAATGCCTAATATTGTGCTCAATGAACTATGAGTTGCTAAGATAGCATGAGAACATGTAAGTTATGGAGATGGTCACACATCTCAGGAACGTGTTCTAGGACCAGGCAAGACAATAGAGATATCTTATCTCAAAAGCTATGTTCAGATGTAAGATGGTAGAAGGAGATCCAGTTGGTCTTCATGTGCTCAAGCTCATTGGGTATGTGTAGAACCTATCAAGATTGGGATTCCCTTTGGGTCAAGAGTTGGCCACTAATGTGATTCTGCAGTCTATACCAGAGTCATACAGTCAGTTTGTCATGAACTACACCATGAATGACTTTGACTAGGCATTGATAGAGTTATTGGGCATGTTGAGAATAATTGAGGCACAAATGAAGAAATACAAACCTAAGTTTGTGATGATGATCAGTAAGACAAAGGGAAAGTCTAATGGTAAAGGCAAATCTAAGAAGAGTTTTGTAGCTAGCCAGAAGTCCAAGTCTTCAGACCTCAAGGAAAAAGGAAGAATAAAGTAGGGAGGCAAATGTCACGACTATCATTAGTCTGGAAATTGGAGAAGGAATTACCCCCTCTGGTTGGAGGAACTGAAGAAGAATAAGAAAAAGGTAGAGGCCTCTATTTCAGATATAAACATTATAAGATAATTCTAAATTTACTTCTTCATTTTGGTATGTGATACCATATGTATATCTGACATACGTTGATGTGCAGGATCTAATAAGAAGTAAATCCCTTTTAAAAGGACAAAGATGGACTATGATGAGAAAGAGTTTCTTCAACCTAAGTCCACATTTAGAATTTATCTTAGCCCATAGGGCATGTTATAGAGTTATAGAACTGCTATTTCAATATGCCAATAAATAGAAACATTTTATTTATTGCATCTTGTAAAGACAAGGATGATGATGAATAAAATATTTGGTGTTCTATTTCAAATATATGATCATGTGGGTGCACTACAAAATATCTTATGCTTTTTTTAATACAATGTAAATACCAAAAGGGATAATTGATAGCTCATACAATTAACAATCTATATCATTATCATCTGGAGGACGCATGTGAGAACTGCATATCAAGATGCTCATCTAGACTCTTTCAGTTATTGAACCAATGGGAGACATGCAAGTCTTACTTGTGCATAATATGATAAAGCATTCTTCACTATATTTAGTGGGAGTATAATAATTGTATTAGAACTTATACATGTTGATGTATGAAGATCTTATATAATAAATGCTATGGATAGTTACTTAGACTTCATAGAATTTGTTGATGATATAATGATAAGCACTCAGCAAAATGCAAACATAAGTCTCTTGAAGTGTTCAAAGAGATTATAAATGAAGTATAACTGTGATAGAAGTATTAAGAAACTTTGATATGATCAAAATTTGAAATACTTTGCATCAAAAGTTCCTGATCCTTTTGCAAGATGGTGATAGCATATCACAATCAATTTTCAACCTAATGATGTGTCAGAAAGAAGGAATCACATCATGAAGAGTCATGACATGATTATTATTTAATCTCCAATCTTCTAATTTCCTTAAAAGAAATATGCTAAACACTAAAATGATGTACCATTTAAAATGGTTTATAAGACACCATATGAGATATAGAATGTGGGAATGTCCTAATATGTCTTTGAAGGATTGCAATTTATATAAAGAAAGTAGTTTCTTAAAAGATTAATCCACAAATCATAATTGTTGATTATTGCCTTCAATCCCAAATCTAGTGAAAAAAGTGTTTTGTTACCAAGTTAACTGAGTTCCAAAAGAATCACTAGGAGTAAAAGGAGAACTCAAAAGGTTCAAGGTCAACATGGAGGTACAAAGAGAACTAGTGAGAATTACAAATTATTGTGGAATCTCAAATTCATCATGTAATACAGACACTCATAGTTCTAGTAGAAAAAAAATCTAAGATTGAAAGATTTTGTGAATCCAACAACTCAGGTTGATTGGTCATAAGATGATGAGCCAACATATCAACTAGAAACTATTGAGAATCAAATATGAGAAATGGCTTAAGGCCATTATGAAGTCCATGTAAACTAACAACATATGACCTTGATAGTACTACTCGAAGGGGTAAAACCCAAAAGGTGAAGTTTGCATTTTCATTTATAAGACCTACATGGATAACATGAAAGGACAAGTCAGCTATTAAGGTTTTTTAAAGTCAGTTCAAACTGTTGAACGTGAAGAAATTCCTTAACCATTTTTCATGCTTGTTGTTGCAGATAAAATAGACTATGAGATTTGATAGATGAAGCTTAAAGTTAGATTCCTTAAAAGGGACATCAGATGGGATGGGATGTGTACTTTACATAGCCTAAAGGTGTATAAATTCATTAATGTTAATAAATTCTATAAGCTACAAGGTTCAATGTAAATATTGAAAACAAGCATCTCAGAGATGGATCTTTTGACTTGACAGTCAAAGAGTTTGCTTTGAATCCAAAAACGAAGAAATCTGTTATTACAAAATATTTAGTGGGAGAATATATGGATATTCCACACACTGATGGGGAATAACAACTCAATATATGATATTGAGTCCTAGCATGGAAAAACACCTTCAATAATGAAGGATTAGGTGAAACATACTATGAGATAGGGATTGAGATCTATAAGGATAGTTCTTGAAAGTTTCATGACCTAATTATGAGCACATATAAATAGTAAGACACTGAAAGAGTTTAGTATGAAGGATTCACTGAGAGAGAATAAGGATTAATCTCTCATGAATTCCATATTCCAGTTCTTATGGAGAATGGAAAAGACATGAGTGAGATACCATGTTTTGTAGCAATGGATCTATCATGGATGCTACAAATGTACTCATCCCATATTCTTGTATGCATGGACATGACAAGATTATTTTGGTTTCCAATAAGGTTTATTGGAATTTCATTAAATACATCCATTACTACTTGAGAAGGACTAACAGATAAGTTGTTATAACCATGGCAAAAAGGAAGAGTTGAGTGTAAAGAGTTACACTGATGCAAGCTTCTATAATGACAGAAGATTATCACAATATTAAAGCTATGTTTTTAACCTTAAAAGAAGATTTATTAGTGGGAAAGAGTTCCAAACTAAAGACCATTAATTTATAATTCTGCAATTGAAGTCGTTTATCCTAGTGTTATGAGGAGTGGATACTATATGAATCTAGAAGTTCATACAGATGAACTTAAATATGTTTCAACTATTAATGACACAATAATGATACTTTGATAACAATGGAGCTACTTGTTAGGCAAGGAATATCAGATAGCATATTACGAGAGTTTCGTGTCATACGAGAAATCATACAGTGAAGGGTCAAGGAACAAGCGATATACAAACTAAAAGCAATGTGTTGCTAACCCATTGGATTAGGACTTACGCAGCCGAAACATGATGGGCATGTTTAGATAACTAAGGATGAGATTTGTGGGTGATTGGCTCTAAGTACAAGTGGGAGTCTATTGGTAAGTATGCCCTGATAGAATCATATGATGATTGTGAAGGCATATTACATAAAGGATTTGATTAATAATGACAAAGGAAAGCTTCCAATTCATTTTGATTCACTCATTTATGAGATAATGAGGAAACATAATGAATGTCTAAAGAATGACAATTACTCAATGATGTATGTATTCAAGTACGTGACTTAGAAGAATGAGATCATACAGATGTTAAGAGTATGTGCATTCTTTCTATGTCCTTGTTTGAATGTTATTGTGGAAGGCAAATAGACAACAATAACACATAAGACTAGAGTGTGAGTTGGTTGATGACAGAATCTCATTAGTCATGATATGGCAATATCAAACCAAACACACAGATACATGTTAGAGAATAAGTGTATCACATAGACCCACCTTGAGAGTGACATATGAAAATCATACTTGGTAATTCATAGTCATCTCTCATAGTGAAGGTGGTGATTGTGATTCTTAGACCTGAGGTCCCTACACTCATCACATGTCGTCTGATATACTTTGACATTATTAAATGTAACTCTAAAACAAGGATTGCCATAAAGGTGATGATTGGGTGGTTGTGACACATGGGGATAGACTGTGAGTGATGTAGATGGGATTTGTCCCTCCAACTGGAGTTTGATATTCATGGCCACTTGATTTGTGAGACTGAGAAACACATGGTCATACACATGTCAATCAATATATGATATTGAAGTCACATATATCTCATACAGTATGTTCTTGGTTCAAGAAACATAGATCAAACATTGACAGGATGACGCTTCTATACCTCGAGTTCATTCTGAATATCAGAGACAAAGGAAAAGGAATTATACAATTACTATAACACCTTACACATATTGTAGGTTGAAGTTGTTCTCCAACTTTCCATTCACTTGGGTAGCACTGATGTGTGACTAGGCACCGCTCTTAGCTTGTGATGTCATAAGCTAGTTATAGACATTCACTGCCAATGTGATATGGGACCTATATGGTCACACACATAGGAAGTCACCAAGAAGAGGAGTTTATCATGAATGATGATTGAATTGATTACTAAAGTGTTTAGGCAGTCAATTCGAGCAACAAATTAGCTGGTTGGACTACCAACTGAGCAGCTCAAGTGTTGAAACGGTTGTTTGGAGTGTAAGGGTGACCAGAAATTGAATTGGTTAAGTTCTGCATGGATTGAGGTACCAACCGATCGGCTCACTCGGTGAACTGATCGGCTTAGGTTGGGTGACATGACCGGTTCACCTAGTGAAGCGATCGGCCCGGCTGTGCAAACTGAATGTTCTGGTAGCTTTCCTAAATTCATGAAAAAGTTGATCATTTCACTTGTTCAATTTGATTGGTACAAGAATTAATGGTGTGCATTAATTGGAGACGATTTTTCCAATTCATATGCAACAGTTCATTGTGTAGGTCGATCATCTCGCATGTGAACCGACCAGTTCGGTTGCCAACCGACCGGTTCGGCTCGTAGGTTGCTAAAATTCATGATCTTCTGGTCTCTTCCACTCCTGCAATGACTTGGAACCCTGACCCTAACCCCTCCTATAAATAGAGGGGTATTCAAGGCTTCCCAACACACACAATTGAGAATCAATTTCTCTAAAAAAAATTATCCTCTCTGGTTGTGGTGTTCAAGAGAGCCCAAGCAAGTCCTACCCGATTAGGGAGGGATAGTGAGGGTGAGAACAACTGAGAATCATTGTTGTAGGAGAGTAGGTTGGTGACTAGTACACTAATGGGAGGGACAACTCCTTCATGTATGTTCTAGCAGGACGACATGAGTTATGGGTGGTCTATGTGGACTTCCATAGAGGCAAGGTGGCCTTTTCCCATCGCTATGAGGATTTCGTCAGCCACAGTTCATGGCGAGGCCGTAGGAGCCGCTATAGACACTGTTCTAGTCTACCATCTGTGGTGAAGACCATGAGCTGCATAGACATTGTCCAAAAGAAACTAGAAGATAGTTGCACTGCAACAAGTTGTAGTTTTTGGACTTGCTCCAGGACCTGATATAAAGTCGTTAAACTATCTTTTCCTATTTCATAGTTATTGATGTGATCTTGTTGTTCTAGGAAAATACATATAGATAAAACTTTGTTTCTACCGCCTTACTTTGTGCCCGTATTACCCAACATGGGATATTATATACCCACAACAAACCATTAACGAACACTACCTAACACCCCCACCCAGTGGAGATAAAAAGGTGATGATCTGCATGGATCAAAATAATCCACTAGACCAGACATGCTTTGTATGTCTTTTACCACACCTTCAGGAACCTCATATAGCTTGAATTCATGAGTCTTTTTATGCTATCTTCTCTAATTAGGAGAACAATAGCACACAACTTATTAACAATACACAACATAGCACTTATCCACATAGTTAAACACCCCACAAAGGCATCATACCATATACCCATTATCCTAATTGCCTACTCTTACAAAATCATCTCTAAAACAATTTGCCTTAGACATTAGAGCTACATTGAATACATTAACCACCTTGCTCAAAAAGCCTTCATCAAGGGAAATAAAATACAAGATTTTTTCAATGTTGCCCATGAAACCATTTACTTTCTTCATCACTCAAAGACCCCAGTTGGGATTTCAAAATTTGCTCAATATATTCTTTTGATCATGTTAATTGGGATTTCTTGCTGAATTTCCTTAATGATGCTCACTTTCTACACCTTTAGCGTGACTAGATTCTTAACTACATCTCTAAGTTTGTTTCTTTGTGACTACCAGTGACTCTCCCTTAAGATTGTTTCCTTTAAAGAATTGGTTGCAGCAAGATGACCCTCTATCTCCCTTATCCTGGCCCGATGCCCCAAAGTTTCATTTGAATTTCTCACAATAACAACTTCATACAACACTTCTGAACACACCATTCCATATCCCACATATACCACATGTTGGTAGTGATATAGTCTTCTTTTCCAATCCACAACGAAACATAATTAACCAAAAAAAATCTTTATATTTTCCAGCATTTTTAGTGCTCAAGATCAACATCACCAAATCGCCATGTTCCATGTTGACTATCAAAATGTCTGACATAGAATGCAAAATATGAAGTCATATTTTACAATGTGGCATTAGAAACTTTCCTACCACATACCTTAGACTTCCCCTTATTCCCAACAAGTCTCCCAAACTCAGTCTGGGACCTCATTATAGATAGGATGATGAAAAGACTTGTTAGTTGAAAAGGAGCTTCTCTTAGCCTTATGTCCAGATTCACTCTTTCGAATGCACTCTCTACTCGGTTTTTCATACTTTTTGAGCATCATACTAATACCAACCAAACTAATAACATAACACTCCTTGAGGAAGAACTTTCTTTGGGATTTAGATACCATAAACCCATACATCTTATGGCATAGTCTAAATTATACCAAAAACAAAGCAAACAGTGAATGCAAACTTTAAATGCCATGATTCATGATATCTACTTTAGAATAAAACTTCTTGAGTTCCTTTATTTTTTGATGTAAATAGGGTGACTTGAGGTCCTTTATTAGAAGAAGAAAATATTTCAAATTTGACATCATATAGAAGAAATATTATTGTAAAACACAACCTTGGCGTCCCATAGCAATTAGAAAATTCTCTCCCATGTGGAAACATACGTAGTCATCTACCAGCACACAACTTCTTTTTCACCCGGGTCCACCTGTTAATCCTCCTTTTGGTTTGATAAATTATAAACACATACATCTTGTGATATAGTCTAAATTATACAAAAAACAAAGCAAACAATGAATGCAAACTTTAAATATCATAATTCATGCTATCTACTTCAGAATGAAACTTCTTGAGGCCTTTTATTTTTTTGGTGTGAATAGGGTAACTTGACGTCCTTTATTAAAAGAAAAAGATAATTAAATTGACATCATACATAAGAAATGTTATTGTAAAACACCATATTGGCGTCCCATAGCAATTAGAAAATGCACTCCCATGTGGAAACATACGTACTCATTTACTAGCACAAGAAAACTTCTTTTCCTCACCAGGGTCCACCCCTTAATCCTCCTTTTGGTTTGATAAAGGGCTACCTACAAGTGCTCTTACAAATGTTGACACAAAAATCCACACAGCTGCAAATGAAACATGGACTAATAACATCCAATACAAATACCATATTAAAGATTCATCCAATCAAAATAGAAGTATATCATACATACATTGTCCGGTCAGCCAACCTCCCCAAGCCTAATTATATTAAATGGTTATGGGGAGACAACTTCTCTGTTAAGAAAGCTGACCAATTCCTCTCACATGGTGGTATCGGTTTCCTTTTGGCAAAAACTTTTGGAAACTACACCATCCTCAACATCAATCTAAACATACTCGACAAATTTCCTGATAACTTTTCCAACATTTAGAACTAAAATTAAATCTCACACTACGCTGCCCGTGGTTCATTCAGGAACAAACAAAATAATATAAATTAATAACATTTCAATCTAATCAACTAAGCTTATTGAGCTCATCATTGTCCACACAAAAAAAACCATCTGCAATTAAAAATTTCGTTGCTTACGTATATGCGTCTTTTCTCTCCACCTAGCCTAACCATTTCAAACCTCATATCCTCAAGTTTAACTAAAAAGATATTCCCCTTGGGTCATCCGGGCTCTGGCACCTGTTGGGAGGGGGGGGGGGGGACTAAGTCTCCTTCTAACTCAAAAAAGTTACTGCGGATGATATCACATGCTCGCTCAGTTCTATCTTACACTCATGCTACTCTTCATTATACCTATATATATGAGAAACTCCTATTTTATGGGCTTCGGAGGCCGATATGTGGACCTTATAACTTAAACTCCGTTCCTTGTAGGTCCTCTAGACCTTGTTTGTTGGGCCCGGTGCCGCCATTGTTGGATCTTTCACTTGTTTTCTCGCTGGTTTTATAACTCGTGGTTCATCATCTTTTGGTTGTTTTTTAAACTGGAATTCCGTGGTTGTTTCTTCCTTTTTCTGTAGGTTTGCGAGTCAGGGGATCTCTTATGATAAAAAAGCTTTCCATTTGAAGATGACCACTGCCTCACTGATGAAGGCACGCATGCACTCTATGTTCTAATGGAGAATGGAGATTGTTCTAATCATTTATATTTCAATTCTCATTGATGTATTTCAATCAGGCCACTTAGCCTACCTTTGGCGCATTCCTATCAGATAGTCTTCCTATATACTTTTCTTTAATACAGTTGGACACGGTATAAACAACTCTAGTTTGGTTAGGTGTAGTGGGTGTAGTTTAGTGAGTTTGTAATGTAAAAATATACATCAAACACGTACTTTGTCATCGAACTACATCTTACCAAACAGGCCTAAGCTCACCCACGGGATAATTAATCGCCCATTCTTGAACAACAGTTCTGACATAATTATAACCAGCCAAGCAGCATGCCAGCCACCATACAACTCTTGTTAGATTTTTATTTGTGGTCAATACTCAATGCCGTACCCATACTCTTTTTTTCTTAACATCAATATTATGATGGCCCAAAATGACGTCAACTGATGTCATGATTGCAACGTTTCTCCTGATCGAAATACGCACAGCAGAACCGAGGAACTTTCCCTCAAACAGTCAAGATATATATATACAATCAAATTTTCCATTGCATTCTCTTCGAACTGTACATCCTACTTGCATTTCCTATTTTGAGCAGTTTAGTTGACCCGTCATCATCACTCAGCAGACAGGCTGGGAAGAAGCCATTCTACGTGGGGAGAACACGACAGTGAGCGGGGCATGATCTGAAAGCGAGTAGTCCTCTGGCCAAGTCCCTTGTTCCACCTCGGGAGGGAATAGTGCTGCAGTCTTCACGTCGAATCCAACAGCAACTTTCTCTTTGTTATTGCTGAGTTCTTCCCATCCGCCATCAAAAGTGTTTGCAGCCTTCTGCTCGAAGCAAGAAGAATTCCATATTCTCTGCCAAAAGAAGGTTCGTGTAAGTTCAAATGTTCTAGTTATACACAAAAGCAGAAACCCTGCACCACCTCACCCTGCAGGATGACATCTCACAGTGCCGGTTTTTAAGCTGTTGAATGTCTTTGGATTGAGCATTAACATCATAGAAAATGCTCATCACTGCCAGCTAATCATCGGCATGCAACAAATATTTTTATTTGCATGACAGCAAAATCTAGCCCCAAAATTGATCACCCCAGTTTCCGGAGGCAACCTAACAGAAAAAGGGACCAGATTTGAAAACGATATCTGGGATGTGCAGCAACACAAACCCGAGGAAACAGGCATTTAAAATGTTAAACAGTTAAACGTGATGCTTCGGACTTAAAAGTAAAAGGAAGAGTAATCTACCTGAAATTCATCATAATCTAGTACGCCATCGCCTTTCCAATCCATTTGTGCCCACAAGTGCTTCAATTCCTCAGAACTAAAGCAGTTGGACTGTCCAGTTAAGCCTAACTGTAAAGTTATAAAATGAAAAACATTAGCAGAGAAGATTCATCGTATTATAAGAGCTAAAACATGAGAATTAATATAGCTTTACTTGTAATATCACCTTTCTATACAAAAGAAAAAGAAAAAAATAGCACCGAGGTGAAAATATATATATAAGGTGACTTGCTTTGTGACATGTAATTCACTTCTTTTTTTGGGTCCACAGCCTAAAGCAATCACTAAAAGGGGCTTACTTGAGGCATACAGCAATCTAATGTCCAGCTTGTGGGATGCATGCATGTTTGTTAAAATCATCACATACATTGACAACTTCCACTTGTTTGAGAATCAACCAGTACAATATAGATCTAGTTAGCATCTTAAAACTGCATCATATGAGGCAAAAATTTATGCAAGCAAAACGTGGATATTGTATTTGTATATTATGACATTTACATGAAGTTTGATATCTGAGGAGTTGTCTAATATAGAAACTGGTTAGATTGAGGCCATGCACGATGTCAAAAACAGGAGTCCTTACATGTCACTTTTATATTGACGATCGATCGGCAGTTAAACAGGTAGGACAAGTACTGCATATACAAAGGAGCAAGCCTAACACAAACTTGGCTTAGTTTCAAACATTGGCAAAGCAACCTGGTCGCACCTAAACCAATTCCATACAAAAAACCAAGTTTCAAACATTGGCAAAGCAACCTGGTCGCACCTAAACCAATTCCATACAAAAAAAACCAAATAATTCTGAAATATACAAATTTATCATTTAAACAATTATTTAAAATAGCATTTATGGTAGCAATAGATATACTATACACACATTGCTTTTTTTAGGTAGAAAATTGATGTTGTATATTCCAAATAAGCAAATTTAGCAATACAAATGGCGATTTCAGCAAATATGAATGAAATACTTCAAATTACAGTACATGTCGAGTAGAATGTTATTTTGAATGGCAACCTCACTACAAGAGCCTAATATGCCAAATCAAACATGGTAATTTCGTGGCAAAGTTTGCAGGTTACCTATATATTTTCTACTTGCTGCTATTTCAGCTTTTTAAACATAGACAGTGCTACTTCAGAAAGATACTTCACCAAAGAAAAAAGGCCATAGAAAAATACAGCTACCATAATTATATCTCAAATACCTGACAAAGTGCATGGCAAAAACCTTCGTAAGTGATATAGTCGCCACGGCTATCTGCTTTAAGGAATGCAAATGCATCAACCTCAGTCAGAGAAGCTTGGTGCAGGTTATACTGAAATGAGGAGAAAGTCCCGAGTTAGACAACATACAGGCATATTTTCTCTTCCTTGCGCTAAGATAAATGGTCGGAAGGATTTCAAGACAAAAAATAAAAGTCTTCAGACTCCCATTGATCAACCAGACTGAACAGGACATGTTCGTATATGATCACTTTTCCTTTATGAACCACCAATTAAGTCGGTCTTAACAACATATTTGTAGTACATAATTCATCTAGGCAACATAGCTTGAGGGACAAAAATACCTTGATAATTCCGAGCACTGCCTCGTTCCAGCTTACTGTAAGTGGCTTCCGAGATTTATTCGGATTGAGAAGCCAAATGAAATCAACTCCACATATATTACCACGATGGTTACGGTGGCTGACCCACTGCAATAGTAAAATCACATTCAACTGATTGTCAATAATGACCATCAACAAAATATCAAAATACGAAAGAAGGTTGAGAATCCGAAATTGCTAACCACCTTATGTGCATCCGCATCACTGTCGGTATAGCTATGTGCAGTGTCATATGATGAAACAAACCCTTGGGACCTCAAGAACTTGTAAACATGTCCACGCTTACTTCCATTCCAGTCACTGCCACACAGAATTCCTCTAATTACATATATAATCTAATTAATGTCATTAACAATCATTACATGAGTTGTGCTTACTACTCACCCACAAAGTATGATGGGCATGGGTCCAAGATTTTGCTCTTTCTGGTATGCTTCTATGTACTGGAGTATCTTATACACCTGTTATAAAGAACAATGTTTCGAAGTCAAAATTTCAGGTCTCAAACATAATCATGAAGAGATTTACAAATAGAAATATGAAGGGAATTAGTAATGATACCTGGTGCAGTCTAATTATACAGAAACTAGAGTCATGAGGAAATAGTAGATGGGTATTGACAATGAGAACTTGTTGTTGAATCTTGCTCTGCCTATTTTTCCAAATAGGAAAACTGGATTCTACATGCAACAACTGAGCAACACGGTCCCCAAAATCATTGAAAAGAAGTTCTCGGTAATTGAGAACCCTGAAGTAGTCCTTGTGAAGAGCAGTAAGGAGACCTGTATTCCGTTTAGAAACTGTCAATTGGTGACAATGACATCAAATCTCAGGCAAAAACAATGCGAATGCAAGATCTTCAAGATGTTGGTTTCTATTTTCCAATTCTGCTTAGACAATCAAATGGATCCAATTTATGTAGGAAAAACGAAATCAGTCATTTTCATTCGTTATTTATAGCAAAGAGTCAGACCTTAAAATAAAATAACGATGTCAATATGTGTGAGCACTACACATTACAAAATCAAAACTGTTTGAAAGAGATGCTTGCATAAACAAGAGGGAAAAAAGTCAAACTAGAAACACAGCTAAATGAATTCTTTTTTAAACATTATCACTGTGAACCAAAAGGGGGAGATGCAATTAAACGAAAATCACCAAAACCCTCTTTTGTCAATGTTTATGGCTTCATGCTATCATAGTGAAGACTTCTAGGTCAGCAATTTGCATCAGTTATAAAGATGTAAGGTGAAAGTTTTATGTTTTGGACTAGCACGAAAAAGTGGAAGGAGTTTAGACCATTGAAAGTATAGATAAGGATGAATTGGTTGGGAGGCAAGTTATAACAGAAAATTTCCCATATAAAAGAGAAAATTCTTGCAAGGTATATGCACATCCTGGATTTAGACAGTTCCACAAAAGTCAAGAATATTGCTATCCTTTCCCTCCTTTTCATATGGTCAAGAGACTCAGAGCAGCATCCATCCATATTTCACCAGAAACTAACAGGGACGGAGGGTTGACTACTTTTGCTGGTAAGCAGAAACAAAACAGTGAATGAAAAAATGCCACGTACCATCTCCCCGATTATTGGTACGTGCTAGTTTGAAAGTGGAGTACCCAGCCTCTGCAAGCCTGCTCTCGTACATGCCAACCAGCTCATCATTGCCTACCCACACCTCCTGAAAAAATCAGCCACAGCAACAATAGGGTCACCGACAGCGGGGGGGAAATAAAATATCCACCACAAGGCAAATGGCTGTCCGACTACCATCACCAAAATCTCAAATCAGGGAACCGATTCGTTTCAGAAGATTATAGCCTAAAAAATTATGTCACGGACCTGAAGGCATATGATGGAAGACATCTCCGACAGCAATCGGTCAAGTATTTTCTGGTTTCTGGCGAGCCAATACGCCCTGTACTGGCTCTCCCTTCGGCTCTGGTCCTGCAATAGAGGGATAGCAACACGTTTTTATGTCATGTGATTTAGGGGACACCGCCAGGAAGATATGAGAAAAGTTGATCTGAGAGCAAAATGAGGGATCTATATGGCAGAGCATCGCACCTCCTTGTCCAGCCTCTTGTAGATTGGGGCTAAGATGTTGAAGGTGGTACAGGAGATGCAGGGCTCGGTGCTGGTGACCACTTTCGTGCCGTAGCCCAGGAAACCGCCTCGCCTCGGCGGAGGCGTCAACCATAGGCCGCCGTCGACTCCGGCCTTGCCACCGTTGGTGTTGCCGTCTCGCTTCTGCATTGGGAAAACGCATCAGAAGCTGCAAAGCAGAACAATAGCTTCTAAATGATAGAAGAGTCGTCACAGATTGAGCAATTGACGAAATCGTGGGAGAAGGACGAAGGATACCATCAGGATTCAGGAGCAATTCGCTGGGTACTTGCGGGAAGAAGGGGGCGTTACCGTCCCGACACAGGGTAACGAAGGAGAAGTCCGGTGATAAGCGAAACGGAGAAAGTGAGATTCAAGTAGAAGCGGAGGGAAGAAATGGAAGAGAGGGGATTTCAGAATCTGAATCTACGACGAGCCGCGTCCGTCCTATAGGAGTCGTTTCTGACAGATGTGCAGCGAGAGGCCTGCGGTTTTTATATAAGCGGGCGGCAGCACTTTTTGTTGTGCTCGTTTGGTTTCCGATTCCGACCAATAAATTTGAAAAAGGCGATGAACCAAAGAATATAAAACCACCGTACAAATAGTTTTTTTAACTCTTAAAAGACAGATGATAAAAGTTAATTTAAATATATGTAACGTACGCGTAAGATTATGACATTTTTTGGGTCCACTTGTATGTCTTTTAGGTCCAGTTGTAACGACGCGCATGCATCCTTGCAATTATTTGCACTATTCTTTTCATTTGTTAGGTCACTCTAAGTTGAGGACCGGGGATCTGCTATATTTGGTTTCACTACTAACCGGAATATATTGGATATCACAAAGTTTTGTTCCTATAACTATAACTAAGAGGAAACATAATTCAAGCAATGTGGTAGTTAGGGTTGGCAAAACCACAATCGACTCGATGGAATCAAACTGAAAATGTTCAATCGGGTTAGGGATTAAGGTTTCAATCCGACCCAAATTTAACTCAAACCTGAACTGACTTAGAAATTATTTTAGGGTTGGGTTGATTTTGGACTTTAGACCGAAATCGGTATAACTCACTCAAAATTTACAATTATATATTCAAACAAAAAAAGAAGTACTAAAGTTTAACGCATCCATGTCTGATATATTACTAATGCATTCCTCATTATGTCTATATTGGACAATTTAGATAGTTTTTAATTGTCTTGTATTACTTTTAAATACTATTTATCATATAAATGGAACTTTTGTACATGCTAATTTTTTGATGAATTTGTGTATAAAACTATGGTAGAAACTGTACTTATTTTTACAGGTGCTTCTAATCACATTTTAAGTTCATCTACATTGAACACATTGATTATGCTATTATTTTCAAGATTGGACAAATTACATATCGATTTTAAAATCGTTATCTTGGTTATTGGATTTAAGGGTCAGACTCATTAGACCAAAAAGAATTTAGGGTCAACGATTCCAGCTTGAAAATCCATATTTCGTAAGGTTATGGTCTAGCCCAAAAAGTGATGACCTAAAATGCATTAAAATAAAATATGGTCATATAAACTTGATTGCCACCCCTAGTAATCATGATCACTCAAAAATCATGATTTATCAACGACAATAGAAATGCAAAATAAAATCAATGAAAAAAGATAAAGAGAACCTTATGCATAAAGTCATATCCACACACACCACGGTTATATAAAGGAAGGAAAGCCACTAAAATGTTCTCTAAAGAGTGGTGTTCTCTTACATAGGTCACATGAGTTTCACTCCAATACTTTTTTTTAATGAAGCCTAGAGGCCATCTTATTCATCCTACCCTCCTGGTGTAGGCTAAAAAAGGAACTACAACATTGTTCATAAAATGTGGCTCAGTCCGGTATGTCAGCCAAAGGTCATCCTCTTACACCAATCTCAAAGGAGGTAAAAGAAAAAGTATATCTAGGCATCAAAAATGACAAGAAATCTATACATGTCTCTTCCTTCTATGTATCTGTCTAAAAAATTCTATGTATGCCATGCCCCTCTCTCCATGACCAATAGGTCGCGTATACGCATAGGTAGGAGGGTCAGATCCACTATAACAAAGCCTTCCTCGAGATGGGTTCCCCATGTGTTGAGTTCTCTAGATGTGGTATTGATTGCCTTAGGGACCTAGAAACAAATGATATCGAGTTCAGCAATCACTCACTTGATTTCTTTAACACATGGAATCGAAATCCAACGGCATGGACTATCACCCCATAGATGAACAATTTCCTACTATCCATCTTGGTATATAGATGTGAAGGTTTTTGTCGTTGATCTTCTACGTTAAGGGCTACCAGTAAGCCTTGAATGAGTGCTTCTAGGTAGTCTCGTCCACTCAGCCAATATCTGAAGGCCAGTCGTACATATCCATGATAGTTCCTTACAATGCCTCCCACCCATTTCTTCTTGGTAGTTTGCACCAAATGTGAGGTTGAGTTTCAAGTTTGCAAAGTAGGATGTCTCCTAGAGGATGAGGTAGATCTTCTTTAACTGACTATGATGGTCCTCAATTTTGCATGATCTTTGATAGAAGGAGTGGTCTTCTATTATCCTGAAGGTTTGCCTCTTCATCAGGTGGTTGGTGGTAGCAATTAGGGACTCCCACAGACCTAAAAGATTAAGCCTATTGCCGCTATATCTCATTTGACAATGATATCTCCATGTAGTCCAGTAGATTAGTATGGTAATGCAGGAGAAAAGTCAACTCTTAATGCCTCATTGGGAGAGGAAGCTTTCATAGGTCGAGAAAAAGAGAGAGAGTTTGTTGTGAAAGCTATCTACATCATGTTATGGAACTCGGTCCAAAGGAATTGTGCTGCCTCGTTGTGGAGGAACATGTGGGCCATGGATTCACACTATGGGATCTCAAAATAGTTGCATCGGGAGCCCATGTCTATCTAGTACCTACAGACGTCATCGTCAGTGGGGATGGCTCCCTAGAAGATTTTCCACAACATTGTGTTGGCTCGGGGAATGGATGCTATGTCCCATATCCATGAATAGGTGGAGCGTGTCACTTTATTGTTGGTAATGAGCTCTTAGATGTCCAAACTAAGAATTGCCCCTTATTTTTTTGGGTCCATGGCAAGGTATCCTTTGTATCATCAATGTAAGTGTTGGATGCTTCAATCAATTACAAGTCATTGTCATCAAGAATAAGTGAGAGTGATTCCCAATCTGCCTAAGATAAGAGTCCAGAAGTCCTCAACTCAGAAATAAATAATCACATCTGAGGCTCTGATACCATGGGGTCTCAGGGGAGATTGCACCATATGTCATCCCAGAATGATATATGATCCTTTCCCACGTACCACCTGTAATGGGGAAGCATAGTGGGAAGTAAATTCCATAGCATGCGCCAGTACGAGGAAGAGAAGGAACCCCACTTTAGGTGTGTGGGTTAGCCAATATTGTAATTCCTATAGACACTATGATATTTGCCCCTGTAGAAAGTTTCCCAGCAAGAGTTGTCGATTAGTATTTCCCAACATGCATTATACATATACACCTTGGCAGACAACTATAGCAAGGGAATAATGAGCTCTCCTTCTGTTGTGAGGCTCGTAATGGAGTCCCATCCCACCCAAACGCTTCAAAAGTTGTTTTCTCTATCTCTCCCAAGGAAGGAGGAGAACATTGATTTGAGTCGCTTCAGGATAGAGGAAGGTATATTTGTGGCAACTAAGGTATAGAGTGACACATAAGATAGGACATGGGAAATAAGCATCCTCCACCCAGTGAAGGATACAAAGTTCACCCAAACACTTCAAAAGTTGTTTTCTCTATCTCTCCAAAGGAAGGAGGAGAACATTGAGTTGAGCCACTTTAGGATAGAGCAAGGTATATCTGTGGCAACTAAGGTATAGAGTGACACATAAGATAAGACATAGGAAATCAACATCTTCTACCCAGCAAAAGAGAGGAAGTTCACTTTCTACAAGGCTACCTTCTTTTTAACCTTCTCTAGTAAAAAATTGTAGT
This sequence comes from Alisma plantago-aquatica, assembly GCA_963693085.1. NCBI lineage: Eukaryota > Viridiplantae > Streptophyta > Magnoliopsida > Alismatales > Alismataceae > Alisma > Alisma plantago-aquatica. Next base: position 418,549,093 of record OY856413.1, read on the forward strand.
GCACTACCATCACTATTCCTTTCACTATTGGGACACAAAGGTAAGTTCATTGATCCCCTAAGGATGGGATCTCGAGGATATTAGAAATGTGGTGAAAGGAAGTATCATCAATCAATCCACAAATGAAGCCTAATTTGGCTATGCTTACTCTCAGAACTGAGAGGAGTTTGTAGGCTCTGAATATGGTATCCACCTAAGTCAAGCAAGTGAATGACGCTTTTGTGAAGAGAACAATGTTGTCAGCATATGAAAGAATTGTTGCGGCCAATCCATTTTCTCTCATTATGAATCTTAGTATATGACCATCATCCACCGCTCTATTCATGTGTCTCATCAATCACTCCACAAAAGGATAAAGAGAAAGGGAGAGATGGGATTTCCCTATTTTAGACCCCCACAAGTCTGGAAGAAACTAGCAGTGAATTTGTTGATGGAGACATTCTCCCAGGTGCCCAAAATGAAGATAAGACGAAGATCTATCATCGAGCTCATCATGCCAAATATCGCTAACACTACCCTAACCTAGATAAACCTTTGATCATGCTTGATTACTATAATTTTATATTTAATCACCTTAATTGAATTCTTGATGAAGTTATGAGATAATTAAATAAGTGGAATCTCTTGTTTAGTTCAATTTTCACTTTGTTTACATTAATTTTGTATTTTCATGTACATTTGTTGTCTAATATGAAATTTCATCATAACTGAGGACCTAATTCTAATTTGTTTGTAAATTATCGAAGTACATATTATCTTTTGTATTCACGCTTATTTTATTTGTTTTAGATGTTTTTTAATTTGGTTTAAATGAGGTTCTTTTCCTAAGTTCCTATAAGGCCCCTGGCATAGTTTAATGCTTAATTATGCTTGCTTTACTTAATGAGATGCTTGAACCTTAATATAATCTCTTGAGATGCTTTAATATCATGTAAATGCTTAAGTTTTCAATTTGATCCAATTTGATTGATGTTTGAGCTATCTTTGCTATATAAGTGCTTGTTTTGGACTAGCTTGAAATTTACCCATGTTGAGGGGTTATCTTGCAATTTTTCACATATGGTGTTACGACCCATATCAGAGTTAGTCAATAAATACCTTGAATTACGTAAAACACCTCAGTTAGTGCTAAGTTTTTGTTAAACATCATGAATAATCAAGATAAGACAACATGTGAATCAATAGTCGAGGTTTAATCATCTGAGGCAATTAGTGTTGAATATCAAATTAAATATCATGGTTAATCAAATAAGTTAATATGTGAATCAATAGTTGAGTTTGAATCACCCGAGGCAATTAATAATATCAATGTTGATTAATTAGTTAATTAGGTTGAGTTGAATACTCAATGTTGCAATTAGTGTTTTGACCTGATGTGACAAGTTAGTTAACATGATTTTATGCCCTGGGATGATAGAGAATTCCGTGCGTAATCCGTTGCAAGAAAAATCACTCGAAACCGACTTCCGAGTTAAAAGATACGGGCATTTGAGTGTTCAGGGACCTAGTTGTAATTACCAAAAACGATTGGGCATTTTGCATTCCGGCCCCTCCGCGAACCGACCTTTCTCTTCTTCTTCTTCGCCCGATAGAACAGAGAAACGGCAGCCGACAGAGCAACAATGAGAGGGGGAAGCAGGGGCGATTGAGGAGCGAATTTCTCGGCTCTTCAGCTCCGACCAGCAGCGCCCCTTCCTCCCACCTTCTCCTTCCTCCATCCTTCCCCTTTTCCTTGCCCCAACTGTGGCCGACCAGCAGCTAGGGCGGCGCCCTGTAGCTGCGGCCACCAGCAGCGGTTGCAGCTGCAACGGCCGGCCAAGGGAGCCGTCGCGGACGCGCCCAGCAGCTGAGGAGCTCCCTCGAGCTCCGTCCTCCTTCCACCCCTTTCTTTCCCTCTCCATCTCGCTCAACTGCAGCGCCCAGCCACCTAGCTAGGGGCGGCGCCCAACAAGCAGCAACAGGTTCGACCCAGAGCATCAAGGGCGCGGACTAGTACTCCAAGGTGACGCCGTTGAGCTCGTCTGGAGGTCCAGATCAGGGATTCGTGGCCTAGTTGCATCTAGCACCAAGAACGGCCGTCGTCTCCTACCTGTACGTATGTGCAGGGTACTGTTCTTTTGTAACGGATTTGAATAGGCCCAAACCGGAGCTCAATTGGCACACAATAGAGCAAGGTAAGACCAGCACACAGTTCGGTTTTGAGGATAGGATTAGATTCCGTAGATTAAGTCCAAGACATAGCTTTAGAATCGAGTTCGTCTTCTATAAGTTTTCCCGTTTCTGCGCAGGTGCACGGCGTGCAAATCAATTTGCACGGCGTGCAAAGTTACAGATAAGCGGGACGAGTTTCTGCCCAGGTGCACGGCGTGCAGCCCAGGTGCACGGCGTGCACTCTGCTGTAAAGGACAGAATTAGGCTTGGTTGTGGACGTCTTTCGGTGTATACGAACACACCGAAGTGGGTGAGTAGTAGTTCATTTAGAAATCAATATTTAACTCAAATTAATTGTTTAATTGCTTCTGTATCAATTGATATAACTTCTAAACAGTATAGTTCATACAATAGAGAATGTTAGATTCATTAGAATTGAACTACGTGATATACTTAATGAAGATGATGAGATTTCCTGTATTATTGTTGCAATGTATTTACTGATTTCAAATATAGTTGTTTAGCATTGAAACTGGATAAATGATTCTGAATCATGTTTAATTATGATAATTATATATATGTGCTTTTGTGATGTTTAGATTGTGTAAAATGCATGAAATGTAATATTCCTGTTTAAATGTTTATTTGTTAATCAAGTATAGACCTAGATGCCCTAACACCGTAGAACCCCTAACATGTGTCTGCGATTTAGGGGTGAAACTCGTGTTGCAACATTATCCGTGCGATGTCATGGAGACACGAGGATGGTAAGGTAGTGTCCAACAATAACGCGTGCTTGTGTCACGGTGGCACTAGAGGAAAGTGGGGGTTATTGCAACATTATCCGTGCGTGTGTCATGGAGATAACCCCGTGAGACTCTCTGCCTGTGTGCTCAGGTTTGCAGAGTCTGGAGCACACGTGGTTGTGCAGCACACGTGGTTGTGCAGTGAGGCCGTGGAGCCTGGGGTCCTGTAGCAGAGCAGGGCCGAAGTCAGACTTAGCATTTCCCGGGTGTGTCGTTAAGTCTTGTACGGTGGGGCCGTAGCATGAACTTGTTACGGATCTTTATATGCAGAGTACACTGCATATATTTAGGGCATAATAAAATGAATAAATAATCATGTAGGTTCACAGTAAATTTATATAACTGTTTATCTACCTGAATTACCTGTTGATGATTTAGAATGTGATTATTATCTGTATGTTTGTTATGGTATTAGAACTGCCTTGCTTAGTTCTGCATTTATATTTAATTTCAATATTATAAACCTGATGAGTTGTTTAGTGATTGCTAAGTGAAATACTATTCACTGAGCGAGTAGGCTCATACCTCTACTCAAAACATTTTCAGGTTATCATCAGCAGCAGGAAATCTGAAGGATCGATTTATCCTTACGCCTAGTCGATAGAAGGTTCGTAGTTAGTAGTTAGAGGTCTCTTAGTCCTTTCCCCTCGATCTTTGGGACAAGGTGTGAGTGAGAGAGTGAATGTGTATTAAGATGTAAATTACCTGTTATGCTTTATTTTATGTCAAACAATGTAATATGATGTAGACTCTGTTTATAATGCTAGTCAAGTTAATAAAGAAGCTTCCGCAGTTTGTTTAGTTTCATTTTACAGCATAAATCAGTTTTACTTATTAATCTCCTTAAAATGTTTTAAAAAGTGAAGAGTGGTTGGCTTATGTGTAAATCCCATCCTGTCGCGTCCTAATCTCGTGGTTTGTGGTTAATGTGAGATTGGGGCGTGACAACTCTTGGTATCAGAGCGTTGGTTTGAGTACGTAGTTACTCAAGGTCAGGGGACGATAAGAGACCAATAGGATTAAGGTTTAGGTATCTTTCTTCTATCGGTAATTTTCTAACAGGAAGTGTTCTGTTATACTATTGCAGATAGTAGGAAGAGGATGTGGTCACGAGAATCAAGTAATGAGCCGTTAAGAATCATTAAGGTCAAAGATAAGGTTACAAGTAAGGCGAATAACGAATGATGTGTTTTAGCTCTGGAAGAACTGAGTGTTTAGATACCCTGGCCAGGTGTCTGAATACTTAGATCGACCAGTATCAAACTACTCTGTCTGTTCTTCTCTGGATGCCCTGGCCAGGTATGCAGAGGAAGGATAGGCTAGAGAGAAAACCCTAGAAATCTTAGGGGTTAAGAAATAAGGAAATAATGTAGGAATAAGAGGTTAAATAAAGGATGTGATATAACTCTTACTTGATTTTGCTTATTTGATATAAAGATCACTAGAAATGTTTTATATGCATGAAATGAAATTTGCAGTTTGTAAAGTAAACATGATCCTTTTATATTGTTGTGTCATGTAGTGAATTGTTAAGTGTTTGTTTTCTTAGTACTAAAGTAGACCCAAATTTATGATTAAATGAGTTTGCTTTGAGTGAATGTTCATTCCACATGTTTTAGATTAATAGGGGTTGATTAATCCCGAGTAGCTCTTGGCTTCAGGACTACAGGTTCGGCCTGGTCCGGCTGGCAGGATGCGTTACTGGGATTTAATGACTCCTATTAACAAGTAAATTAAGAATAGAAGTTTAAATGTTCTTTTGTCTTGAGAATTAGGGTTTGAGGAGCATAGACCCTAATAGGCCCAAATTATGATTTAAATGACATATGCATACAGAATTTGATAAATAGGATGTCTCACTAAATGATTTTAGTATTTTATGCGTAATTCTTATTTGGTTAAAATTGGGATATGAATTGGATATATAAATAAACAACATTGGAAAATATCAAAATGTTTGAATAATATTCTGACTTGTTAATCGGCCGAGTTTCAAACTCGACCAATCACATTTTCTGAATAATATAGCAGTGTGGTAATTGAATTTTATCTTTTTATTGGTATATCCAATTGGTCTCAAATTTTAACTATGTTTGAAAATCACAAATTTTAGACACTCTATTAATTTGGTGTAATTTTTGGATGACTTTTGATCTCTACAGTAAGGTGTCGGTCGAGTTGCAACTCGACCGAATCTGCTGCAGACTGCTATATAGCAGTGCACTGTTCGATTTTTAATTAATTATTGGTAACTTGAAATGATCTGAAATTTTTACTGTAGGTTTAAAACTTTATTAGGCACAACATATAAAATTTTCAAAATTTTTGGAGTTTCTGTTTACAGTTTAATAAACGAATTACAGAAACTATTATAAAACTGAATTTTCAGCCTTTTAATTAAAGTTGAATGCTGGGTTAATATGTTATTGCCCCAAGCAACTCAATTTGATTTATATAATCGACCACACACACACAATAATGCTATGCTATTAATAAAGGATCAAACCCTAGAATGATTAAAGTTGTAGTAGTTTAAGGGATATCATTAGTGATGTAACCTTGAATACTAGTAACTTTGTAAAATAAGATCTTGAGATATGTTCTATGAAAAGTAAACTGGTTTTGATAGTGATCTAGGGTTTTGAAGAAGATAACCTGATCGGTACATGAACAATATGAGATGATTTAGAGGAATGAGTAAGACATAAACCTAATATGTAACAATAAGTAAGTAACATAGAAAGCGGAGTATTATCCGATTATGATCTAAAGATAGTTGATGTAGTTCATGTTTTAAAGACATGGCGTCACTATCTTTATGATGTGACAATAGATCACCACCCTGGTAAAGAGAATGTGGTGAATGATGCTTCCAGCAGAAAGTCAAGTTCAACAACTAATGCATTCTCTATGGCAGGTTTCAAATTGAGACATGTTAGTAGAAATGTGGAAGTTGAACTTAGGATTAGGAATGACAACACAGAGTGATTTGATGGTACAGATGTAAGTTAAGCTTACCTCTTATGATCAGATCAAGGAACTACAATAGGGTGATAGTGAGTTAAACCAGACTATGCATGACATGATATGAGGAAAAGAAAATAGAGTTTAAGTTTTTAGATGATAAGATGTTGTATTAGCATGACATGCTGTGTGTACCTCGTGATAAAGTAAAATTCTTTTAAGAGGAAAAGCCTGAAAGAAAAGATTCTTAGGGAAGTGCATGTATTGATGTATGCTATGCTATCAGGAAACACTAAGATGTATATGAATTCCAAGAAGTTGAAATGGATGGTCAGATATGCAGAAGGATGTAGCTGGGTATGTGGTTAAAAGTAGTGTGTATTAGTAGGTTAGAGATGAACCCTAGAGATCTATAGCTACCTTGTAATCTTTTTCTATGCCTGAATGGGAATGGGAATTTATCACAATGGATTTTGTGGTAAGATTACCCAGGATGCCTAGAGGTTGTGATTTGATATGAATGATTGTGGATAGACTAATTTAGTCTGCTCACTTTTTTCATAATTAAGTCAACCTTTAATGTCTCAAAACTTGACTAAGATATACATGGATGAAATAATTAGGGTGTTTGGTAATCCAGTTTCAATCATGTCATTTTGATATTCTAAGTTCACATCTAGGATTGTAGAAACAGTTGCTTTGTGCTTCGGGCACAAAGTTAAGATTCGATACAACCTTTTCATCCGCAGACGGATGGTTAGTTTGAGAGAACCATTCAGACTCTTGAGAACATGCTGAGAGCATGTGTTTTGCTTTTCAGTGGAAATGGGAAGAACATTTAAGTCTTATAGAGTTTGCTTATGTGAATGTTGAGATTAGAAATACACAACTGGTAATGGTACGGTTTGACTATAAAACCCAGACAATACAAATTTGGTAAACCATTAGGTGCATGATTTCAAGATAGTAAGATAGCATTAAAATATGTAAATAAACCTACTGCATGCTTCCTGTTATGTTAATGGGTATGACTTAACATTTTCATGAATTGACACGTTTCTCTGAGATATCATTAGAAATTCTCAAGTACTATTAATTATTTGTGTTATGATATGTAAGCAACTCTTAATTGAGTTATGTGATGCACAAACCAGGAATTTGGTTGACATGCACGTACTTCGAGAAATTTCAGACAATTGATAAATATTACAGATGGTTTCTTATTAGTGGAGAAAATTCCTTTTATTGGTGTCGCAAGATGTTCAATTACATGAATTCAGTATGTATGTGCCAAAAATTGATTGAGTTTGAAATATCTATGAATTTTAAATTTGCCTGCATACATGATATAAAGATTTCTCAGTAATTACAATGATTTGAAATATACTGTTCTGCCAGTTGTAGAATGATACCGTATTGTGATTTGAATTGCAATCAAACCGATGAGATAATGGAAACCCTAAGAGTAGGGTGTTGCCATGTGATTAGTGAATGAGATAACCCTAAGAGTAGGGTGTTGGCATGTGACAAATGAATAAGGCAAATGAAGCCCTAAGGATAGGGTGTACGATGAATCAAGTATTTTGATATCAATTTTCGTTATGAGATGTGATGATGTTTAACAGTTAAATTGCATGATTTAATTTTAGTACCAAATTGACATGCATTTTGTTTATTTAAGAATTTAAAAGTTTGTCTGCATGTATAGTATGATAATTTCTCAGTAGTTATCATAAAGTGAGATTCTGCTATAACAATTTTGGAAAGACAATGTTTTGTGGGTGATCTGGAATCAGATCAGATGTATCCTAGGCTAAGGGACCTATACGGATGATTGATAAGTGGATCAAGAAACTCAAGAGTTGAGAAATCTTAACCTAGAGGAAGGCACGTGGAAACACGAGTCAGGAATGAATGACAAGTTTCCTTTTCTCTTTTAGGAATTTCGGGATGAAATTCTTATAAGGGAGGGAGATTGTTACGACCCATATCAGAGTTAGTCAATAAATACCTTGAATTACGTAAAACACCTCAGTTAGTGCTAAGTTTTTGTTAAACATCATGAATAATCAAGATAAGACAACATGTGAATCAATAGTCGAGGTTTAATCATCTGAGGCAATTAGTGTTGAATATCAAATTAAATATCATGGTTAATCAAATAAGTTAATATGTGAATCAATAGTTGAGTTTGAATCACCCGAGGCAATTAATAATATCAATGTTGATTAATTAGTTAATTAGGTTGAGTTGAATACTCAATGTTGCAATTAGTGTTTTGACCTGATGTGACAAGTTAGTTAACATGATTTTATGCCCTGGGATGATAGAGAATTCCGTGCGTAATCCGTTGCAAGAAAAATCACTCGAAACCGACTTCCGAGTTAAAAGATACGGGCATTTGAGTGTTCAGGGACCTAGTTGTAATTACCAAACACGATTGGGCATTTTGCATTCCGGCCCCTCCGCGAACTGACCTTTCTCTTCTTCTTCTTCGCCCGATAGAACAGAGAAACGGCAGCCGACAGAGCAACAATGAGAGGGGGAAGCAGGGGCGATTGAGGAGCGAATTTCTCGGCTCTTCAGCTCCGACCAGCAGCGCCCCTTCCTCCCACCTTCTCCTTCCTCCATCCTTCCCCTTTTCCTTGCCCCAACTGTGGCCGACCAGCAGCTAGGGCGGCGCCCTGTAGCTGCGGCCACCAGCAGCGGTTGCAGCTGCAACGGCCGGCCAAGGGAGCCGTCGCGGACGCGCCCAGCAGCTGAGGAGCTCCCTCGAGCTCCGTCCTCCTTCCACCCCTTTCTTTCCCTCTCCATCTCGCTCAACTGCAGCGCCCAGCCACCTAGCTAGGGGCGGCGCCCAACAAGCAGCAACAGGTTCGACCTAGAGCATCAAGGGCGCGGACTAGTACTCCAAGGTGACGCCGTTGAGCTCGTCTGGAGGTCCAGATCAGGGATTCGTGGCCTAGTTGCATCTAGCACCAAGAACGGCCGTCGTCTCCTACCTGTACGTATGTGCAGGGTACTGTTCTTTTGTAACGGATTTGAATAGGCCCAAACCGGAGCTCAATTGGCACACAATAGAGCAAGGTAAGACCAGCACACAGTTCGGTTTTGAGGATAGGATTAGATTCCGTAGATTAAGTCCAAGACATAGCTTTAGAATCGAGTTCGTCTTCTATAAGTTTTCCCGTTTCTGCGCAGGTGCACGGCGTGCAAATCAATTTGCACGGCGTGCAAAGTTACAGATAAGCGGGACGAGTTTCTGCCCAGGTGCACGGCATGCAGCCTAGGTGCACGGCGTGCACTCTGCTGTAAAGGACAGAATTAGGCTTGGTTGTGGACGTCTTTCGGTGTATACGAACACACCGAAGTGGGTGAGTAGTAGTTCATTTAGAAATCAATATTTAACTCAAATTAATTGTTTAATTGCTTCTGTATCAATTGATATAACTTCTAAATAGTATAGTTCATACAATAGAGAATGTTAGATTCATTAGAATTGAACTACGTGATATACTTAATGAAGATGATGAGATTTCCTGTATTATTATTGCAATGTATTTACTGATTTCAAATATAGTTGTTTAGCATTGAAACTGGATAAATGATTCTGAATCATGTTTAATTATGATAATTATATATATGTGCTTTTGTGATGTTTAGATTGTGCAAAATGCATGAAATGTAATATTCCTGTTTAAATGTTTATTTGTTAATCAAGTATAGACCTAGATGCCCTAACACCGTAGAACCCCTAACATGTGTCTGCGATTTAGGGGTGAAACTCGTGTTGCAACATTATCCGTGCGATGTCATGGAGACACGAGGATGGTAAGGTAGTGTCCAACAATAACGCGTGCTTGTGTCACTGTGGCACTAGAGGAAAGTGGGGGTTATTGCAACATTATCCGTGCGTGTGTCATGGAGATAACCCCGTGAGACTCTCTGCCTGTGTGCTCAGGTTTGCAGAGTCTGGAGCACACGTGGTTGTGCAGCACACGTGGTTGTGCAGTGAGGCCGTGGAGCCTGGGGTCCTGTAGCAGAGCAGGGCCGAAGTCAGACTTAGCATTTCCCGGGTGTGTCGCTAAGTCTTGTACGGTGGGGCCGTAGCATGAACTTGTTACGGATCTTTATATGCAGAGTACACTGCATATATTTAGGGCATAATAAAATGAATAAATAATCATGTAGGTTCACAGTAAATTTATATAACTGTTTATCTACCTGAATTACCTGTTGATGATTTAGAATGTGATTATTATCTGTATGTTTGTTATGGTATTAGAACTGCCTTGCTTAGTTCTGCATTTATATTTAATTTCAATATTATAAACCTGATGAGTTGTTTAGTGATTGCTAAGTGAAATACTATTCACTGAGCGAGTAGGCTCATACCTCTACTCAAAACATTTTCAGGTTATCATCAGCAGCAGGAAATCTGAAGGATCGATTTATCCTTATGCCTAGTCGATAGAAGGTTCGTAGTTAGTAGTTAGAGGTCTCTTAGTCCTTTCCCCTCGATCTTTGGGACAAGGTGTGAGTGAGAGAGTGAATGTGTATTAAGATGTAAATTACCTGTTATGCTTTATTTTATGTCAAACAATGTAATATGATGTAGACTCTGTTTATAATGCTAGTCAAGTTAATAAAGAAGCTTCCGCAGTTTGTTTAGTTTCATTTTACAGCATAAATCAGTTTTACTTATTAATCTCCTTAAAATGTTTTAAAAAGTGAAGAGTGGTTGGCTTATGTGTAAATCCCATCCTGTCGCGTCCTAATCTCGTGGTTTGTGGTTAATGTGAGATTGGGGCGTGACATATGGAGTGTGCTTTTGATACCTTGGCATCATGAGAGAGAATTTGGTGCTTATAGGTGCCTTATTATTCTTTGGTTTGAGGAGGAGAGAGAAGGTGATATGTTGAGTGTTGTTTCTAGGGTTTGCTTGATGCCCTAGCTTTGGGTTGATCCTTGTGTTGACTGTGTGGTTTTGGGTCTTTAAACAACCATCCTTGTTATCCCATGGTATTTTCTCTACAGTTGATGAGTTTTCTTTGATGCCTTGAGATCCCTACAATCACATAAGGTGTAGAGTCTTCTCTTGGGCCGCTTGACCTAGTGTTTGGTCACTTGGATTGTATTCGTGGCTTGAAGTTGGTCGCTTGGTTTCTCTAGGACCATGTGCCTTTGTGGAAATGGTCCTCTTTGATCGATGGTCATTTAGGACCACATGAGGTTGCTGGTTTACCTAGTTTTTCATGACCTATCTTGCATGCATGGTTTTAGTGGGTGCATGTTGGTTTCTTTGGTGAACATGTGGAACCTATGTGCAGGACACCTCTACCCTTCCATCTCTCTCATACTCTTAAGTATATAACCTCTCGCCTACACATGCAAGTATCTCTTTTAGCCTTCCTCTTTCTCTCTTCCATCTTGTGATTGGCCCTAGTGTGCTTGGTGATGAGGACAAGCTCATCTTTGCTGCTTAGTGGTAAAAAATCCCTTACATGTGGTGATCCAAGCTTGGAGCTACTCTTCCTTGGTGATCTTTGGTGATTCCTTGAACTTTGGTAAGTGATTCCACCTTTTGATTTAGTTTTCTTGCAAAACCCTATCTCCTTTTTCTTCTCTTGGTCAAATCCATGGTTTTCTAGGGTGGGCTTTTAAGAGACTTCTCTCCATAAAGGTCAAATCCATGGTTCTCCATGGTAGTACTTGAGTGAGATGAAGATCTTCTCCCTTTCTCTCCCTTTCTTGTTCTTTTTGGTCTTGAGGTTTTTGTTCTCTTTCTTTCACTTTAACCTTGAGCTTGGTCATGGAGGATATCAAGGCTAGGTTTCTCTCTTTCTTTGGAGCTTCTTGCTTGGAGGTGATGCAACCATCATCTAAGGCGGGTTATATAACTTTCTCCCTACTATTATTGCACTTTATTTCTACATGCAACTTGATCTAGAAATGTGATTACATGAAGTAGATGATGATATCTTGTTTAGGGTTTGAGCCCCTATAACAATATTGAATGATTTGCTTCTTTACCTAACCCTAATTTTTGTACCCAAATTTATGTGAATGGTGGAAGTACTTGTTACACATGGATATGTTTGAGTGTTAGTCTCTTATCAAATCTAAGGTTGAGACTTTCCTATCCTAATGATGGAGTTTGTGGGATGTTTGTGATGTTTGTATCTTGACCTAGGGTTTATGACTCTGAAGTAATCTTTCTTAGATTAGCTCTTTTTCCTAAACCCTAGTCCTTGTTCTTGAGTTTTGTGGATGATGATAAGTTGGTGCTTACATACACACCTTAAAGTGTTTGTTTTGAACTCCTTGATTAGGTTTTGGTTATATTGAGTATGATGGAGATTCTTTGGTTCTCCATGTCATGTGTTGAACGTTTGGTTATATCTCTTTTATCTTGGTTTGATCTCTTTATGTGTTGATGATCATATTTCTAGGGTTTTGAATATGTTTTTCCTTGATGTTTTCCTCCTTTAAGGTTTGGTTCTCAAGATGATAATCCCTATTTTGATCATTCTAGATGAGTATCTTTCACTTCAAGATGATATTCATGTTGTGATCCAAGTCGGTGAAGGTTTGGAAGCAATCTTTGGTCGATGAGATGGTGTCTTATGTTTTCTAGTCGCATAGATTGGTTTCCCTTTAGTTGAATAGGCCGATGACTTCATTTTGACTGTTGATGTTATGGATTTGATCTTCAAGAATTTGACTTCCCTTTGACTACTAATGTTATGGGTTTGAGCTTCAGTCACATAGAATGGTGTCTTGTTTGATCACTAAAGAATTTGATTTCCCTTCGATCGTTAGCCTTGTTGCTTTCATTGGACCGCTTGTATTTGATGTTGTCTCATTTGTATGGTTGGGTTGTGTTCCCTTCGATCAAATGGATTTGAGTTATGGTTTGGTCACTGAAAGTGGTTGGTCTCATTTGATCATTGGTGTGTGGTGGTGATGATTGGTCACTGATCTTGACCATGACCTTCGACCATCATGATGTGTGATCTTCAATCACCTACCCTCTTTGTCTCTTACCTTCTTGAGTTGATGATGTTGCTCGAACATGTTGTTCCTTGGTGTTGTGAAGAAGTGATGGTGATGGTTGACCCACATGTCCCAAGAATGTGTGAAGATAAGATATCTAGGGTTTTTCAATAATGTCATGATGTGAAACCTTAATGAGATACATATTTAAAACCCTAACCCCAATATTGAACATATGACATATGCTTACCTTGATTGAATTTCCTAGCATACATTGGAGTACTCTTTCTCTCTCCTATTGGTATAACATAAATGTTGTAGGTTGAAGGAAAGTCATGTCTATCAAATGCTATGATGTGATTAATATGATAGAGCAATGATTGTGAGATTTTACGAGGCATGATGGGATAATAACGATCATTGTTTTTTAAACCCTAATCATCTCTTGAAAAACCATAACCCTAGTCTTAAGGGTGTGTTATACTTTATCACCTTGCTTGAATTGAATAGTATCTAATGATGTTTTCTCTCTCCTACTTGTGTGATTCTAACCTTGCAAGTTGAATGAATGTCATAGCTTGTGTGTGCTATGGTGGTGATCATATGACTCAGGATGATGACTATGAGCCTTAATGAGACATGATGAGATCATATTGATGTGATGGGTCCTACGACCTGGTGAAGGCTTAGTGCTTATTGTGAGATGATATCCTCTAGTGATGTGATTGAGGGATTTATATCCCATAGTGATGTGACATTGGTGGTAGCCTTGTATTGTTGTGTGACTTTGGTGATGGCCTTGTGAATGACGGTGCTACAAGTATCATGTGATGATGACATGTAACGTCCCCAAATTTTAACATTCTCAAAACCCCATGGAGATGAGAAGACAAAATCCGAAAACATTAAGCAATTGTATCAAAGTGTGTTGCGGAAGCAATATGTGCATACATGAACATACAACCATAACATACACCATAAACAATCTCAACATTCAACATGTATACTACAAAAATGACTTATTACAACATGAATTACAATTACATATTGAAAGATGATTTGACAAGTCTATGAACATGTATGCTAATCAGGATCTACACAATAGGTACAACCTAAACACTGCTCACTTCACGTCTTTTATCCCACGCTATCTCTGAACCTAAAACATACGTGAAATAATGAATCAACACACAAGGTGTTGTGTATGTGGGTAGAAAGATACATACTAATATGCTTGCATAATTGAAATAACTTGAGAAAGAAAGAGTAAAGGAAAGCATTATTTATAGCGATAATCAAGTAAACACATCTTTTATACATTTAATTAGATGTAGTTGTACTACAATTTTATAAGCACTTCTCATACATCCAGTATGGGAAAAATTATTTTATCATACATATAACATGGGAAATTCATCATACATCCATGTTAGGCAACATACATCATATTGGGCCATGTGCACTAGTAGCTACAACTCATCAAAATGTCCATTTATATTTCATTAAGTTTTGGCAAAACATATAATACTAATACGCATCCAAGAATTTATATGCAAATAAAAGCATCCAAAGTACATCATATCATTATGCATCCATGAAAACTAGTCATATACTTAATAAAAACCCACATACCTGAATTTAGAGATTCCTTAAGCATCCATTATCATCTACAACTATGTCCATGACCTGATTAATAGCAATTAATCATCATTAATACATGTACATCATATTCATGGTATTTAGATCCATATTAGGGTTTAGGCCAAACCGAGATTCAAACTGACCAAAACTTGTCTCTAATATTTTTATACTGATCTAAAGATCATCATTAGAGTATGATTCATGTTTCATAATTTTTTGGTGATTGATCTATTTTCTAGAATTAAAATGGGGTTAAAACATGTAATTTAGGAATTAATGAGAAAAGGCCTAACATAGATCAATAAAAATTAATATCTGAGTCCACATTTAGCCTCTTTACGATATTAGAGCTCAATAGGTATTTTCTGGGATTTCATATCATATAGATACTATTTATTTCAATTAATGAACCCTAAAATGGAGCATCATCTTGTAAATTAAAACCCATCAATATTATTGTTTTAGAGGTATAATCTAGGGGTATTACAAGAAAGAGGATATTTTTTTTGAGTCTAGAGGTATTTTTTTGTGGATTTATTGGACAAAGGAGCTATTTATAGTGCATTTTCTAAAATTTGCATGTAATATTGAAATTGTAAACTTGCATTTACCTCTAGGGATTTACTGGAGCCGTTGATATGATCTTTGGGATCACCTAGATGTCCGCCACCTGGACACTAGGTTTGGGCATGGCTCAGCATCTTAGACTACTCCTAGACTGACCGGTTCTTAGATTGGTCTGGCTGGTTAGACTGGTCGGTCCTCTCTCTCACCCTTGCGACTGGGGAATACGCCTATGTGTGTGAGCCTCCGCCATGAGGCTCAGCTCTGGTGAGGGATCTTGATAGTAGAGAAGGTGCTCTCTATCTGGTGATAGGCCCTTAAGGTTCAAAGAGACATTCATACACCTCCGTCCACTTCGTATGCGTCAGAGAAGTAGGGACCAATGAAAAAAGGAAGCTCTCCGGTTGAGCGCCTCCGTAGTGTAAGGAAGAAGGGGCAAATCAACCATCAACAAACCTGGGATCAAATAGAGGCTTCCGCAAGCTTCTTGGTACCTTCAAGGACCCAAACGTGACCTTCAGAACTCCTAGTATCTTCTTATCCTACATTCCCGAACTCCTACTAGCTTCTCCCAGAGACTTGGTTTGGCAGCCATGGGTTTGCAGAGAAGTTGCAAGATTGATGGCATCACTCGTCTTTTCTATCTTCGGAGATGATTTTTCAGTAATAAAAACCTCACAAGATGGCCTCCACCTTGCCTTCGTAGTCCAAGGATTCTACTAGTGTTTTCGGTGGAGAAACATTGGGGAGTAGGTGGTCATCCTCCTTCTCTAGGCCACATCATCCTCTAATATCGGGCTCATTGAGTAGATCTCAACCAACTGCAGCTATTTCTTCTCTTAGAAATATCTAAAACTTCTCACAGAGAAACACAACTTATGGGATCTGATCTATGGAACTCCTTTGTGGAACCCGGAGGTAGGGGATGAAGTCTCCACCATTGGATTCATGCAGACAAGCTAGATTGAGCCACAAATCCATGTTGTAGGCACCCCACACAACTAAAAGGCTGTGTGAAACCTAAATTGTCATCAGACCTAAGTACTACATAACCCAAAGACCAAAGTTCAACTAGATTTATATCATTCATGTCCACAATTTCACAAATTACATCTCTCTATAGAAATTTCCACAAATTCTAAAATTTTAGACATAGGCTCATAATTTCCTAAGCTAGCTTCTATCAAAATTTTGGGACCCAGAATCCATTATTTGGTCATGCAAATAAATTCTTCAAACAACCTTAGAAATAGGTGTATAAACCTTGAATATGAGTCAATCAATCACCAAATCTTCATCAAACAAGTTCGATCCAATTAATATGGTTGTTATCTATATCCAAAAGTTCACTATATAATCATTCAAATTCAAACATATATCTAGATGGATGTTTAATCTCATAAACACTTAATTAGTTAGAAAAAGGCATCCATCCCAATTGAACCCAGTTAGATGTCAAAATCATACATCGTATCTCCAATCAACCCCTAGTTGTGTTAAGAGTCCATCATTGGATAGCCAATTCATCAATTTGGTATCAACCATCAACCTAGATTTCATGGTCCTCAAATACTTCCTTAGGTTTCAAATCTAAAATTCAGGGTCATCACATTCACCCTACCTTATATGGAATTTCATCCTCGAAATTCAACTAATCTCTTATTTAAGGTGAAAATAAGGAGTTCAACTTCATATAAGTCAACGCTTCTAGGTTTCAAAACCATCATAGTTCTGGATATACCCTAAGTTGTTATCTTAGGATATTTAAGCATGCAAGGAGGTACCCACCCCACCTTGTATAGATGAAAGCATCATTTTTTAGGGAATCATAACATCACTTATTGTCTTAGTCATCATATGAAGTTCTTATTTTTTTTATTTACATCCTCATAATTCCTTACAAATAAGGATTTTATTCATACACATGAAATTAAGGTGGTATTATTCAAGGTTTCATCTTTCACCCCACTAACTCATGTAAGGCGATAACAAAGCATCATTTAATACCATGTTAACACTTAACATCATTAGTGTCGTTTATTATCACCATAGTATTATGATTTCATCATTAGAGGGGATTGATCTTCATATTTGCATTTTAGGGTTTTGCCCTATTCTGTGAGAGTTATCCTCAAACTTAGAAGCATATATTGAGAAGGATTGAGGTTAGGCATTGTACTTGATGATCATATAAGCTAAGATACTAAGAAATCATTATTTCAATTTCATTATTTCAAAATTATATGTTTCATGCACGACATAGAGGGAAAGAGAATGTATTAAGCTAATCTTGTCATGATTTCAAACTTGGATATTACATGTACGATATAGGGAGGGAATATAGAATATGTCGAGCTTATATGAGTGACTCTTCATACTTGATCGTCCAAATAGCTCAAGTCAGGTTTCCAACATCATATATAGAGAAAGAGAAGGAGAAGTGTAGGGAATAACATTTATGAGTATCTCATGCACAAGGCGTCTTACTCTTAGAACCAAAGTTTTTTTTGTATCACCTCACTTGTAGCTAATGATGAGTTTCACAATATAAGTCACTCAAGCTAGGACCTAACTCAGTCAAAGGATGGACTTCCACAATGAGTCATCTACCCATCTTTTTTTTCTACCCAACTCTCACATATAGGGATTGATCATGCAAAAGGACTCAACTCATCTATTCAAGAGAAACCCAACTTAGGACACATCATTTCACATATATCTTAGAGTAGGTTGTTTGACCATATCCTTGTGGGTCTCACTCTCTCTGGAGTTCACCATGTATCTTGTCCTAACATCGGTGGTCCTCCTTTGTAAAAGAGCTTGAGGCTCATGCATATCCAATGCTATCTTAACTTAGGTCATCTTAAGTAAGAAAGGGGAATGTACTTTCATCATCAAGACATAGGTTAGAATCTCTAAAATTGGATTAAGCTCAAATACAACTTAGATCCATATAAAACAACTTATATCGTTAGATGTAAAACTTAGAAAAGATCATCCATGCTTATACCAACTATCATTCTATTGTCTATCTATCTATCATATATCCTAATAAGGCTCTAGACATCTATTATAGATATACTCTCTTCTAAAATGATGTCACTCCCTTTCACTTAGGTTGCCTGCACACTAACTACTCTGCAGTATGAGGGACACATTTTTCTATTTACATATATATAATAAAATATTATATAATTTTTCTCCGAGAAAGAAGACGTCAGAGAAAATTGTCGACACTCGAGCCGATTGGAAAACAAAACCAAATCAGCAAAACCGAGTGTCCCACACATAGTAGATAGTCTAGTGCCATGTAACCTAGTGAAATGGTGAGAACAAGGTGTAGACTAGTGTAGCTACCCATTACATATGAGCTCTATATGGAAAGGGTTTCACACACTTGTCTAAACCTAGTTCTCGAACATCTAGGTTCTAACCTAGAGGCTAAGTCCAACCTTATTCCTATAGAACAACTTACTAAGTTTCTAGGGTTCAGAGTAAAAGGTGAAATTTAGTTTTATATTTTATAGTTAGTAATTGTCAGGTGTATCTATTATTCATGCTCTGATACCAACTGTAACGTCCCCGGATTTTCACCTTCTCAAAACCCCATGGAGATGAGAAGACAAAATCTGAAAATGTTAAGCAATTGTATCAAAGTGCATTGTGGAAGAAATATGCACATACATGAACATACAAACAGAACATACACCATAAACAATCTCAACATTCAACATGTATATTACAAAAATGATTTATTACAACATGAATTGCAATTACATATTGAAAGATGATTTGACAAGTCTATGAACATGTATGCTAATCAGGATCTACACAATAGGTACAACCTAAACACTGTTCACTTCATGTCTTTTATCCCACGCTATCTCTGAACCTAAAACATACGTGAAACAACGAATCAACACATAATGTGTTGTGTATGTGGGTAGAAAGATGCATACTAATATGCTTGCATAATTGAAATAACTTGAGAAAGAAAGAGTAAAGGAAAGCATTATTTAAAGCGATAATCAGGTAAATACATCTTTTATACATTTAATTTTATGTAGTTGTACTACAATTTTATAAGCACTTCTCATACATCCAGTATGGGCAAAATTATTTTATCATACATCTAACATGGGAAATTCATCATACATCCATGTTAGGCAACATACATCCATACTGGGCCATGTGCACTAGTAGCTACAACTCATCAAAATGTCCATTTATATTTCATTAAGTTTTGGTGAAGCATATAATACTAATACGCATCCAAGAATATATATGCAAATAAAAGCATCCGAAGTACATCATATCATTATGCATCCACGAAAACTAGTCATATACTTAATAAAAACCCACGCACCTGAATTTAGAGATTCCTTATGCATCCATTATCATCTACAACTATGTCCATGACCTGATTAATAACAATTAATCATCATTAATACATGTACATCATATTCATGGTATTTAGATCCATATTAGGGTTTAGGCCAAACCTAGATTGATCTAAAGATCATCATTAGAGTATGATTCATGTTTCTTAATTTTTTGGTGATTGATGTATTTTCTAGAATTAAAATGGGGTTAAAACATGTAATTTAGGCATTAATGAGAAAAGGCCTAACATAGATCAATAAAAATAATATCTGAGTCAACATTTAGCCTCTTTACGATATTAGAGCTCAATAGGTATTTTCTAGGATTTTATATCATATAGATACTATTTATTTCAATTAATGAACCCTAAAATGGAGCATAATATTGTAAATTAAAACCCATCAATATTATTGTTTTAGAGGTCTAATCTAGGGGTCTTACAAGAAAGAGGATATTTTTTTGAGTCTAGAGGTATTTTTTTGTCGATTTATTGGACAAAAGAGCTATTTATAGTGCATTTTCTAAAATCTGCATGTAATATTGAAATTGTAAACTTGCATTTACCTCTAGGGATTTACTAGAGCCGTTGATATGATCTTTTGGATCACCTAGATGTCCGCCACCTGGACACTAGTTGGGGCATGGCTCAGCATCTTAGACTACTCCTGGACCGACCGGTTCTTAGATTGGTCTGGCTGGTTATATTGGATCGTCCTCTCTCTCTCACCCTCGTGACTGGGGAATACGCCTATGTGTGTGAGCCGCCGCCACGAGGCTCAGCTCCGGTGAGGGATCTTGGTAGTAGAGAAGGTGCTCTCTATCTGGTGATAGGCCCTGAAGGTTCAAAGAGATATGCGTACACCTCCGTCCACTTCGTATGCGTCAGAGAAGCAAGGACCAATGAAAAAAAGAAGCTCGCCAGTTGAGCACCTCTGTAATGTAAAGAAGAAGGGGGCAAATCAACCATCAACAAACATGGGATCAAACAAAGGCTTCTTCAAGCT
This sequence comes from Alisma plantago-aquatica, assembly GCA_963693085.1. Lineage (NCBI taxonomy): Eukaryota > Viridiplantae > Streptophyta > Magnoliopsida > Alismatales > Alismataceae > Alisma > Alisma plantago-aquatica. The sequence continues at coordinate 418,569,602 of OY856413.1, forward strand.
TCTTAGTACCTTCAAGGACCCAAACGTGACCTTCAGAACTCCTAGTATCTTCTTATCCTACATTCCCGAACTCCTACTAGATTCACCCAGAGACTTGGTTCGGCAACCATGGGTTAGCAGAGAAGTTGCAAGATTGATGGCACCACTCATCTTTTCTGGCTTCAGAGATGGTTTTTCGGTACTCAAAACCTCACAAGACGGCCTCCACCTTGCCTCCGCAGTCCAGGGCTTCTAATGGTGTTTTCGGTGGAGAAACATTGAGGAGTAGGTGGTCGTCCTCTTTCTCTAGGCCACATCATCCTCTAATATCAGGCTCGTTGAGTAGATCTCAACCAACCGCAGCTATTTCTTCTCTTAGAAATATCTAAAACTTCTCACAGAGCAACACAATTTATGGAGTCTGATCTATGGAACTCCTCCATGGAACCCGAAGGTAGGGGATGAAGTCTCCACCATTGGATTCATGCGGACGAGCTGGATTGAGCCACAAATCCATGCTATAGGCGCCCCACACAGCTAAAAGGCTACGTGAAACCTAAATTGTCACCGGACCTAAGTACTACATAACCCAAAGACCAAAGTTCAACTAGATTTATATCATTCATGTCCACAATTTCACAAAATTACATCTCTCTATAGAAATTTCCACAAATTCTGAAATTTTATACATAGGCTCAGAATTTCCTAAGCTAGCTTCTATCAAAATTTTGGGATCTAGAATCCATTATTTGGTCATGCAAATAAATTCTTCAAACAACCTTAGGAATAGGTGTATAAACCTTGAATATGAGTCAATCAATCGTCAAATCTTCATCAAACAAGTTCAATCCAATTAATATGGCTGTTATCTATATCCAAAAGTTCACTATATAATCATTCAAATTCAAAAATATATCTAGATGGATGTTTAATCTCATAAACACTTAATTAGTTAGCAAAAGTCGTCCATCCCATTTGAACCCAGTTAGATGTCAAAATCATACATCGTATCTCCAATCAACCCCTAGTTGTGTTAAGAGTCCATCATTGGATAGCCAATTCATCAATTTGGTATCAACCATCAACCTAGATTTCATGGTCCTTAAATACTACCTTAGGTTTTAGAAATCTGAAATGCAGGGTCATCACATGACGTGACAAGTTCACACCTTATACATTTTTATATCTTCCAAAGTTGTACTATTCCCTTAGCCTCATAGAGTTTGTTTTAGGTTGTACATTGTAATTTGATTAATTCTAAAAGACACACAATTGGCCTAATTAATCAAGTGAAACCCTAATCATGTAGGTGCCATGTGCCATAGATCCATTCCAGTGTCAATTTTATGGCTAGATGGTGAAACGAGTCATTCCTACGGGAAATTTAGAGTGCAAATTTTTTAATATGTAAGGGTGCAAGTCGAGTATCTCCTTGCGTCCACAATTATAGGTTGTGTGAGATGTCCATGTGTGAGTTGTTCTCCTTGTAATATGTAATAGGTAGCAATTTAACTGCATGTGATGCCTCTTTTTAAGAACGGTTATGCATGAGCCTATTCTTCTAGCGTCATGACATGTACCAAGGCAGGCTAGGTGTTTCCTTATGGATGGCCATGCTGAGCCAATCCTTCGGTTTGATTATATGTCATTGTTTGTAGTTGATTGATATGTCTTTGTGGTGTTTCTCTTGTACTGACCAAGAGGTGTTGGAGAGGTCATGGATTCCAACTCTTCCATTGACCTTGTATGGCACCAATTTTGACTTCACAGTGGTCAGTTGGATTTGGGTGGTACGACTCAAATTGTAACATCCCTGACCTGGGTTATGATTTAACCCTAGATGTTTTGCCTAATAAGGTTAAGTAGATTCTTAATTTTATCTTGGGAAAAGTAATTAGGGCTTATGAGAAACTTATGTTTCAATTTTGGTCCTGTTTGAACAATGTTGAAGCAATGTTTGCTTATTTTGGACCAAAGTGCAAATTACCCAAGTTGAGGGGTTAAATTGAAAATTTTGCATTATAAGATGTTCCTATGATATTGAGACATCATAAGAATGAATATGATGTAGTGGTATGGTTTTCACAAGCAAGGGCACCAAGATTAAGCTTGTAAAGCAATGTTGTGCATTAAAACCCAGTTTTGGTGTAAAGTGCAATTTACCCAAAACCTAGGGTTCAATATGCAAATTACCACTTCAATAAGGTCCCTAATAATATTTGGCATCAAGTAGAGAAAAGAAAATGAGAAGGGCACCTCATTTGAATTATCTTGGAGGAGAGAGAATCTTGACATTAAAATAATCAAGATTTAATCCTAAGTGAAACCCTAATTCAATTTAGGGCAAAAATGAATGTATTAATTAAAGGGCCTTCAACCAAACTTTTATTGGTTGATTTTGAATAAGGATGGACGTTCCTTTGCCAAGATAAGGAATGAAAATATCCTAAGTAGGTGAAATTCCACTCACCTTATTATAAGAAAAAGAAAACCCACTCACATATGGATATTAATATAATAAGCATTAAGGTGCTTAATTTGCTTTTCTTTAAATTAAAGATAATGAAGGAGAATTAAAGGCAAAGGAAGGTGCCTCGTCCTTAAGGGATTTTAGGGGGAAGAGGCGGCCATATTTTTGGAATTTAATGCATTTTAATAATGCATTTTCTCTCTCATCAATTTCCTTATAAAAGTGCCTTTTTCAAGCCAAATGAAAGGCTATTTCGGATTTTCGTCTTTCCTTTTCTTGAAAAACCGACCAAGGAGCTAGAGAGGAGCAGGAGGACGACTCCCTACCTGTTGGTAAGCTCTTGACCTTCGTTCTCCTTGATTTCATGGAGGAAATTGAAAATAAATTATGGATTCCTTCTTATTTCGATCTCCTCTTCAACCCTAGCCAACTTTTGCAATCAAAATCTTGAGGACGAGCATAGGGAGAGTTGCTAGAGCTTCATCCACCATTAATGGCGTGAGCTTGGAGCTTTGGATCTCAATTGGAGGCGGGTTTTATAACTTAAACCCTCAAACATTGCTATTGCATCAATCTTCTATGCTTTGTTGATTGATTTCTTCAATTTTATACACTTTTGTTTCTTTGCTGCAAATTCCATCAATAACGGTTGCTTTTCTTGGGTGCACGAAGCAAGATGATGATGACATAATCATTATCAAGCACCTCACCAAATATCTTGGGATAAAACTATCTCAAAAGTTGGGACCAAACGGTTTCACCAAAACCGTTTGGTGACCAAACGGGTTGCAAACCGTTTGGTGACAAACGGGTTCAAACCCGTTTGAAGGAGTTGCCCAAGCGCTGACTGTTTGGGAATCTCGTTACTAATTATATAGGCTAATGACCTCCAAATTTGAGGGGTTAAATCCAAAGGAATAATAGGTTGAAGGCCAATCAATTAGACAAATCGAATTGAATTAAGTGCTGATTTTCAACCTGAATAACTTGACCTGTTTGGGAAAACGGGTTCAAGACCGTTTGATATGGATGACCAAGCATTGAACGTTTGGGATTCCTGTTCATAATGATGTTGGTTGATAACCCTCCAAATTTGAGGGGTTAAATCAAAAGGAATCATAGGTTGAAGGCTAATCAATTAGGAAAACCTAATTGAATTAAGTGCTAATGTTCAACCTGATTAACTTGACCTGCTTGGGGAAACGGGTTCAAGACCGTTTGAGTGAGGTGACCAAGCGTTGAACGTTTGGTATTACTGTTCATAATTATGTTGGTTAATGACTCTACAAACTTGAGGGGTTAAATCCCAAGGAATCGTGAGTTGAAGGCTATTCAATTAGGCAAACCCTAATTGAAAACAGTGCTGAAATTCCAATGAGTTAAGTTGAGATTTTGGGTTGATTAGCCCAAACGGGTTCAAGACCGTTTGGGGATCATCCAAACGGGTTCGAGACCGTTTGGGGATCACCCCAAGACCGTTTGGAGGTCTGGGGTCAAGTATAGTTGACCAATTGAAGGTCCAAAGGTACCAAATCATACTGCAACTCAATGCTGATTTGTTGATCAACTCGATAGACCAATCCATGATGATTTTTCACTAAAGTCCAAAGGTTGGATGAGCCAAACGGTCTCAAGACCGTTTGGAGCTCATCCAAACGGTCTCAAGACCGTTTGGTGGTCACCCAAGACCGTTTGGAGGTCTAGGGTTGAGTATGGTTAGGTGTTTGAAGGTCTAAAGATACCAAGTTGATATACAATGCAATGCTGATTTGGTGATCAATCCTATGATCCAAACCTTAATTGGATGGCTTATATTTGAGTGATATGATGGGAAAACGGTCTCAAGACCGTTTGGAGTTCATCCAAACGACCTCAAGACCGTTTGGGGTCAGGTCATACCCAATTTGGATGATGGTTCAATGGTTTCAATGCAACTAGTTCTGCATTGATTAGTATTGAAGGATCATCGATTCCAAACCCTAATTCAATTGAATCAAACCCTAATTGATGACCAATTGAGGGTTAATTAAGGGTCAAATAAGTTGAAGGTTGACATATATAAACTCAATTGAAGTATGGGTATAGGTCCAATTGATGATTGGTTCCATGAATTCAATGGTTGAAGGAATCAACATTGAAAACCCTAATTCAATTGGATACCTTATGTCATTGAAGGTCCAATGGATCAAACCTTTTTGAAAACCTAATGTGATTAGGTGGGAGATACTTTTAATGGTACTAGTCATTACTGCATAACAAATGCATGGATCCAATACATGATGTAAACCCTAATTGAGGTTGATTTCATATATAACCCTATTCAGAGGTTGTCTACATGTGAAATCACTAATTAGGATGAATAGTAAACCCTAATTCATTTGGATACCTTATGTAATGGAGGTCCAATGTGATGATGAATGTACTACTGATCCAATGATGATTAGTAATGACAATCAATGAAGATACAAAGGTTGAAACCCTAATAGTACCTAAGTGATTAAGTGTCAATTAAGGGATGAATCCCTAATTGCTTATAGGATCAATGACTTGATACACTATGTTAATCATAGTTGTATGTACTCGACTGAAGAGTTGATATGACCTAATTAAGTTAAGAAGTTGATAGCATGAATTCATACATGAATATGATTCATGTGGTGATTAAGGGTTATGATCCTTAAGCAAAGAGATCATGAAACCCTAAACATGAACATAAACCCTAATTGACAGGGTTATTTAACTCAAACCCTAGTTGAGGGTGCATCCATATGAAACCCTAATTGAAGGTATATCCATGTGAAGCCCTAATTGAGGGTGATTCTATGAGAAACCCTAATTGGGAATGATTAGTAAACCCTAATTATGGGCAATGTGATATGAAACCCTAATGAAGGGTGATGCTATATGCAATCCCTATTCTAATGGAGGGAAATGGTATGTGAAACCATAATTCCCTAATAAAAGAATAGAATTCATACTTGAATATGATACATGAGATGTGTGATGGAAATCCTAATCCTAGTAAAGGATTAAGGGTAATACTGATACATGAGATTTGTGATGGAAATCCTAATCCTGGTAAAGGATTAAGGGTAATACTGATACATGAAATGTGTGATGGAAATCCTAGTCCTGGTAAAGGATTAAGGGTAATACCCTTGAATTATTAATATATTTTTTTTGCATGGTGATGATAGATAATTGATGTGCTGCTATCATATGTGCTAACCATGCAGGTATCATGAGATGATGAGCATAGCCAGGTATGAGCTATGATGTGTTATTAGTTTGAATTTGTTTATTGGGCCTTGTGTGCCATAATATACCTTGTGCCCGGTAAGAGGTAGCAAGAGAGTTGATGGGCCTCAAGTGCCATGATGGATGCTTGTATAACAAGTATCATGCTTATCTTGGTCAAATGACCTAAAGGTGTTAATTGCTGGAGAATGTGGTAACAATGCTCAGGTGATGAGCTAAGGGTTTAATTACCCAGAATCACATGTTAGTGCATTGAAATTGTGAAGGGATGAGAATTCCCAGTGTTGAAATAAGGGATTGAGATCCCAACACCTTGTGAAAAGAGTATGGCTACGGGCCATGACTCCACAATGATAATGCCAGGCTTTAGTTATATGATCTAAGCCTGAAGAAAGTTAATGCAGTGATAATGATTCTGTAGTTTGAATAGATGTTATACATGGTCTTCATATTCCTTAAAGGATAAATGATATGTTGATTCTATTTTAACTGCAATGCTTCTAATATAGAATGATGTTCTAAACTGTTAGACATTTACCTGCTGTCAAATAAATATGATTTCTCTGTTCATATTTATCTTCTTAAGTTGCAATAACAATGTTTCTGGCGGAGAGTTATATCTCTCGCTGGGGCAATTTTTATAATTGTCTCACCCCCCTGGGAACCACATTTTTAGGTGGACGCGGACGAAGAGACATGATTCCTTTAGGAGGTGAAGGACAACAACAACAGCAGCAGGGACAACAGTGAAGTCTCAGGTGGAGACATTGGCTGTCATGTCATGTTCAGATGTATATAGAGTCCTATGTGTCGTCTCTGTACTCTCAGGTCCTCGGAGTAGTAGTTAGTGATTTCGAGATTTTGGCTTAATGCCTCGAGGGTTTTATACTACATGTGTATAGTTAAGATAGAGTAGTTAATGTTTGCATTCCTCGAGAAGCAAAAGTACATGAGATGTATATATATGAACCAAGATGTAAAGCTTTACTTTGGTTCTGAATGAAAGGGGTTTTCCTGTGAATGGATCTCTTTGCAAAAAGTTTTAATTTTTTAGTGATTTTTGGTAATCCGCTGTTTAGTAAACACGTCTGCATTAGTTAATTATGTTTTTATGAGTTGTATGCCACAATTTAGTGGTATCAGAGCTCTAGGTTCGCTGAGTCTACAGAGACATAGGACTAAGGTTGTAGAGTTTGTCCTAAGTGTCTTCCAGTTTATCTAGATAGTATCTTCTGCTCACATAGGAGAAGAAGAACTTGAAAATGACTGGAGAACACAAGGAACACATTGCTAAGGGCAATGTTGTTGCACCAAGAAGAGGTGCAAGGGCTCAGACAAGAATAGAATGAGTGCTTGAGAATCCCCATTAAGACCTGATCAGGATAGAGAATCCTATGATCATGCTCTTGTTGGGCAGATTAGGGCAACAATAATGCATATAGGGGACTGGATACTAGTTTTAGAATCTAGGTTATCAGTCCTTAATACAGAAAGTTTGAGCTTTAAAAGAGTTCCTAAATGACTTTGTCATGTTGGAACAAGGGAAAATCATGTGTGTATAATGATATGAAAAGAAAGGAATATGATAGCATGTAAGTGCATACTACTTGATCTCAGTATTTGTAAACCCTGGCCAGGTATACAACTATTGATGAAAAAGTAAGTATGGAAACTCTTAGATTGATATCTTTTTGATTGCCCTGATCAAGCAATCATTCTGATACAATCTAATGAGTATCATGAAATAAGAAATATGGAACTAATAAAGGAAGATGCTTTGTGCAATTCCAATATAGGAAGATGCTTAGTGCAATTCCAATAAAGGAAGATGCTTTGTGCAATTCCAATATAGGAAGATGCTTTGTGCAATTCCAATATAGGAAGATGCTTTGTTCAATTCCAATAAAGGAAGATTCTTTGTGCAATTCCAATATAGGAAGATGTTTTGTGCAATTCCAATATAGGAAGATGCTTTGTGCAATTCCTATAAAGGAAGATGCTTTGTGCAATTCCAATATAGGAAGATGCTTAGTGCAATTCCAATAAAGGAAGATGCTTTGTGCAATTCCAATATAGGAAGATGCTTTGTGCAATTCCAATATAGGAATATGCTTTGTGCAATTCCAATAAAGGAAGATGCTTAGTGCAATTCCAATAAAGGAAGATGCTTTGTGCAATTCCAATATAGGAATATGCTTTGTGCAATTCCAATAAAGGAATATGCTTTGTGCAATTCCAATAAAGGAAGATGCTTTGTGCAATTCCAATAAAGGAAGATGCTTTGTGCAATTCCAATATGGGAAGATGCTTTGTGCAATTCCAATAAAGGAAGATGCTTTGTGCAATTCCAATAAAGGAAGATGCTTTGTGCAATTCCAATAAAGGAAGATGCTTTGTGCAATTCCAATAAAGGAAGATGCTTTGTGCAATTCCAACCCTAATCAAAAGGGAAGAGCTATGTGAACATTTCCAACTAATAGGAAGAGCTATGTGAACATTCCTAATCAAAAGGGAAGAGCTATGTGAACATTCCCAACTAATAGGAAGAGCTATGTGAACATTCCTAATCAAAAGGGAAGAGCTATGTGAACATTCCCAACTAATAGGAATAGCTATGTGAACATTCCTAATCAAAAGGGAAGAGCTATGTGAACATTCCCAACTAATAGGAAGAGCTATGTGAACATTCCTAATCAAAAGGGAAGAGCTATGTGAACATTCCCAACTAAAAAGGAAAATTTAAGTGAACATTCCCAATTACATAGAGTTTGCTAAGTGAACTTTATAAATAAAGGATTGCTGAGTAAATTATCTTTGTTAGATATATATGTTTCTCTTTTGGTATATATTCTTGAGTAATGATTGAAGTATGTTCTTTTATGTTTCTTCCTTTCAATAATATGGACATCATATGTTAGGGGTTTATGCTCTGCATAAACATTGATGAGGTTGAGCTAATGAAAGGAGCTTTGTGTGGAATCACAGAGTTCATGATATCTCCATGATATGTGGAGACTTGAGGGCATGATTAATGAATAATCTGTTCCTCCTTTTGTCTGGGATTTCGAGGACGAAATCCTTGTTAGGGGTTTATAATTTGTAACATCCCTGACCTGGGTTATGATTTAACCCTAGATTTTTTGCCTAATAAGGTTAAGTAGATTCTTAATTTTATCTTGGGAAAAGTAATTAGGGCTTATGAGAAACTTATGTTTCAATTTTGGTCCTGTTTGAACAATGTTGAAGCAATGTTTGCTTATTTTGGACCAAAGTGCAAATTACCCAAGTTGAGGGGTTAAATTGCAAATGTTGCATTATAAGATGTTCCTCTGATATTGAGACATCATAAGAATGAATATGATGTAGTGGTATGGTTTTCACAAGCAAGGGCACCAAGATTAAGCTTGTAAAGCAATGTTGTGCATTAAAACCCAGTTTTGGTGTAAAGAGCAATTTACCCAAAACCTAGGGTTCAATATGCAAATTACCACTTCAATAAGGTCCCTAATAATATTTGTCATCAAGTAGAGCAAATAAAATGAGAAGGGCACCTCATTTGAATTATCTTGGAGGAGAGAGAATCTTGACATTAAAATAATCAAGATTTAATCCTAAGTGAAACCCTAATTCAATTTAGGGCAAAAATGAATGTATTAATTAAAGGGCCTTCAACCAAACTTTTATTGGTTGATTTTGAATAAGGATGGACGTTCCTTTGCCAAGATAAGGAATGAAAATATCCTAAGTAGGTGAAATTCCACTCACCTTATTATAAGAAAAAGAAAACCCACTCACATATGGATATTAATATAATAAGCATTAAGGTGCTTAATTTGCTTTTCTTTAAATTAAGGATAATGAAGGAGAATTAAAGGAAAAGGAAGGTGCCTCGTCCTTAAGGGATTTTAGGGGGAAGAGGCGGCCATATTTTTGGAATTTAATGCATTTTAATAATGCATTTTCTCTCTCATCAATTTCCTTATAAAAGTGCCTTTTTCAAGCCAAATGAAAGGCTATTTCGGATTTTCTTCTTTCCTTTGCTTGCAAAACCGATCAAGGAGCTAGAGAGGAGCAGGAGGACGACTCCCTACCTGTTGGTAAGCTCTTGACCTTCGTTCTCCTTGATTTCATGGAGGAAATCGAAAATAAATTATAGATTCCTTCTTATTTCGATCTCCTCTTCAACCCTAGCCAACTTTTGCAATCAAAAGCTTGAGGACGAGCCTAGGGGGAGTTGCTAGAGATTCATACACCATTAATGGCGTGAGATTGGAGATTTGGAGCTCAATTGGAGGCGGGTTTTATAACTTAAACCCTCAAACATTGCTATTGCATCAATCTTCTATGCTTTGTTGATTGATTTCTTCAATTTTATACACTTTTGTTTCTTTGCTGCAAATTCCATCAAGAACGGTTGCTGTTCTTGGGTGCACGAAGGAAGATTATGATGACATCATCATAAGCAATCACCTCACCAAATATCTTGGGAGAAAACGATCTCAAAAGTTGGGACCAAACGGTTTCACCAAAACCGTTTGGTGACCAAACGGGTTGCAAACCGTTTGGTGGAAAACGGGTTCAAACCCGTTTGAAGGAGTTGACCAAGCATTGACCGTTTGGGAATCTCGTTCCTAATTATGTAGGATAATGACCCTCCAAATTTGAGGGGTTAACTCCAAAGGAATAATAGGTTGAAGGCCAATCAATTAGACAAATCGAATTGAATTAAGTGTTGATTTTCAACCTTAATAACTTGACCTGTTTGGGCAAACGGGTTCAAGACCGTTTGAGATGGTTTACCAAGCGTTGACCGTTTGGGATTCCTGTTCAGAATGATGTTGGTTGATAACCCTCCAAAATTTTAGGGGTTAACTAAAAAGTAATAATAGGTTGAAGGCTAATCAATTAGGAAAACCTAATTGAATTAAGTGCTGATTTTCAACCTGATTAACTTGACCTGCTTGGGCAAACGGGTTCAAGACCGTTTGAGTGAGTTGACCAAGCGTTGACCGTTTGGGATTCCTGTTCATAATTATGTTGGTTAATGACTCTCCAAATTTGAGGGGTTAACTCCCAAGGAATCGTGAGTTGAAGTCTATTCAATTAGGCAAACCCTAAATGCAAACAGTGCTGAAATTCCAATGAGTTAAGTTGAGATTTTGGGTTGATTAGCCCAAACGGGTTCAAGACCGTTTGGGGATCATCCAAATGGATTCAAGACCGTTTGGGGATCACCCCAAGACCGTTTGGAGGTCTGGGGTCAAGTATAGTTGACCAATTGAAGGTCCAAAGGTACCAAAACATACTGCAACTCAATGCTGATTTGTTGATCAACTCGATAGACCAATCCATGATGATTTTTTACTAAAGTCCAAAGGTTGGATGAGCCAAACGGTCTCAAGACCGTTTGGATCTCATAAAAACGGTCTCAAGACCGTTTGGTGGTCACCCAAGACCGTTTGGAGGTCTAGGGTTGAGTATGGTTAGGTGTTTGAAGGTCTAAAGATACCAAGTTGATATACAATGCAATGCTGATTTGGTGATCAATCCTATTATCCAAACCTTAATTGGATGGCTTAGATATGAGTGATATGATGGTCAAACGGTCTCAAGACCGTTTGGAGGTCATCCAAACGACCTCAAGACCGTTTGGGGTCAGGTCATACCCAATTTGGATGATGGTTCAATGGTTTCAATGCAACTAGTTCTGCATTGATTAGTATTGAAGGATCATCGATTCCAAACCCTAATTCAATTGAATCAAACCCTAATTGATGACCAATTGAGGGTTAATTAAGGGTCAAATCAGTTGAAGGTTGACATATATAAACTCAATTGAAGTATGGGTATAGGTCCAATTGATGATTGGTTCCATGAATTCAATGATTGAAGGAATCAACATTGAAAACCCTAATTCAATTGGATACCTTATGTCATTGAAGGTCCAATGGATCAAACCTTTTTGAAAACCTAATGTGATTAGGTGGGAGATACCTTTAATGGTACTAGTCATTAATGAATAAAAAATTCATGTATCCAATACATGATGTAAGCCCTAATTGAGGTTGATTTCATGTATAACCCTATTAAGAGGTTGTCTACATGTGAAATCACTAATTAGGATGAATAGTAAACCCTAATTCATTTGGATACCTTATGTAATGGAGGTCCAATGTGATGATGAATGTACTCCTGATCCAATGATGATTAGTAATGACAATCAATGAAGATACAAAGGTTGAAACCCTAATAGTACCTAAGTGATCAAGTGTCAATTAAGGGATGAATCCCTAATTGCTTATAGGATCAATGACTTGATACACTATGTTAATCATAGTTGTATGTACTCGACTGAAGAGTTGATATGACCTAATTAAGTTAAGAAGTTGATAGCATGAATTCATACATGAATATGATTCATGTGGTGATTAAGGGTTATGATCCTTAAGCAAAGAGATCATGAAACCCTAAACATGAACATAAACCCTAATTGATAGGGTTATTGAACTCAAACCCTAGTTGAAGGTGCATCCATATGAAACCCTAATTGATGGTGTATCCATGTGAAGCCCTAATTGAGGGTGATTCTATGAGAAACCCTAATTGGGAATGATTAGTAAACCCTAATTATGGGCAATGTGATATGAAACCCTAATGAAGGGTGATGCTATATGCAATCCCTATTCTAATGGAGGGAAATGGTATGTGAAACCATAATTCCCTAATAAAAGAATAGAATTCATACTTGAATATGATACATGAGATGTGTGATGGGAATCCTAATCCTAGTAAAGGATTAAGGGTAATACTGATACATGAGATTTGTGATGGAAATCCTAATCTTGGTAAAGGATTAAGGGTAATACTGATACATGAGATGTGTGATGGAAATCCTAGTCCTGGTAAAGGATTAAGGGTAATACCCTTGAATTATTAATATATTTTTTTTGCATGGTGATGATAGATAATTGATGTGATGCTATCATATGTGCTAACCATGCAGGTATCATGAGATGATGAGCATAGCCAGGTATGAGCTATGATGTGTTATTAGTTTGAATTTGTTTATTGGGTCTTGTGTGCCATAATATACCTTGTGCCCGGTAAGAGGTAGCATGAGAGTTGATGGGCCTCAAGTGCCATGATGGATGCTTATATAACAAGTATCATGCTTATCTTGGTCAGATGACCTAAAGGTGTTAATTGCTGGAGAATGTGGTAACAATGCTAAGGTGATGAGCTAAGGGTTTAATTACCCAGAATCACATGTTAGTGCATTGAAATTGTGAAGGGATGAGAATTCCCAGTGTTGAAATAAGGGATTGAGATCCCAACACCTTGTGAAAAGAGTGTGGCTACGGGCCATGACTCCACAATGATAATTCCAGGATTTAGTTATATGATCTAAGCCTGAAGAAAGTTAATGCAGTGATAATGATTCTGTAGTTTGAATAGATGTTATACATGGTCTTCATATCCCTTAAAGGATAAATGATATGTTGATTCTATTTTAACTGCAATGCTTCTAATATAGAATGATGTTCTAAACTGTTAGACATTTACCTGCTGTCAAATAAATATGATTTCTCTGTTCATATTTATCTTCTTAAGTTACAATAACAATGTTTCTGTCGGAGAGTTATATCTCTCACTGGGGCAATTTTTATAATTGTCTCACCCCCGTGGGAACCACATTTTTAGGTGGACGTGGACGAAGAGACAGGTTTCCTTCAGGAGGTGAAGGACAACAACAGCAGCAGTAGGGACAGCAGTGAAGTCTCAGGTGGAGACATTGGCTGTCATGTCATGTTCAGATGTATATAGAGTCCTATGTGTCGTCTCTGTACTCTCAGGTCCTCGGAGTAGTAGTTAGTGATTTCGAGATTTTGGCTTAATGCCTCGAGGGTTTTATACTACCTGTGTATAGTTAAGACAGAGTAGTTAATGTTTGCATTCCTCGAGAAGCAAAAGTACATGAGATGTATATATATGAACCGGGATATAAAGCTTTACTTTGGTTCTGAATGAAAGGGGTTTTCCTGTGAATGGATCTCTTTGCAAAAAGTTTTAATTTTTTAGTGATTTTTGATAATCCTCTGTTTAGTAAACGCTTCCGCATTAGTTAATTATGTTTTTATGAGTTGTATGCCACAATTTAGTGGTATCAGAGCTCTAGGTTCGCTGAGTCTACAGAGACATAGGACTAAGGTTGTAGACTATGTCCTAAGTGTCTTCCAGTTTATCTAGATAGTATCTTCTGCTCACATAGGAGAAGAAGAACTTGAAAATGACTGGAGAACACAAGGAACACATTGCTAAGGGAAATGTTGTTGAACCAAGAAGAGGTGCAAGGGCTCAGACAAGAATAGAATGAGTGCTTGAGAATCCCCATTAAGACCTGATCAGGATAGAGAATCCTATGATCATGCTCTTGTTGGGCAGATTAGGGCAACAATAATGCTTATAGGGGACTGGATACTAGCTTTAGAATCTAGGTTATCAGTCCTTAATACAGAAAGTTTGAGCTTTAAAAGAGTTCCTAAATAACTTTGTCATGTTAGAACAAGGGAAAATCATGTGTGTATAATGATATGAAAAGCAAGGAATATGATAGCATGTAAGTGCATACTACTTGATCTCAGTATTTGTAAACCCTGGCCAGGTATACAACTATTGATGAAAAAGTAAGTATGGAAACTCTTAGATTGATATCTTTTTGATTGCCCTGATCAAGCAGTCATTCTGATACAATCTAATGAGTATCATGAAATAAGAAATATGGAACTAATAAAGGAAGATGCTTTGTGCAATTCCAATATAGGAAGATGCTTAGTGCAATTCCAATAAAGGAAGATGCTTTGTGCAATTCCAATATAGGAAGATGCTTTGTGCAATTCCAATATAGGAAGATGCTTTTTGCAATTCCAATAAAGGAAGATGCTTTGTGCAATTCCAATATAGGAAGATGTTTTGTGCAATTCCAATATAGGAAGATGCTTTGTGCAATTCCAATAAAGGAAGATGCTTTGTGCAATTCCAATATAGGAAGATGCTTAGTGCAATTCCAATAAAGGAAGATGCTTTGTGCAATTCCAATATAGGAAGATGCTTTGTGCAATTCCAATATAGGAAGATGCTTTGTGCAATTCCAATAAAGGAAGATGCTTTGTGCAATTCCAATAAAGGAAGATGCTTTGTGCAATTCCAATAAAGGAAGATGCTTTGTGCAATTCCAATAAAGGAAGATGCTTTGTGCAATTCCAATATGGGAAGATGCTTTGTGCAATTCCAATAAAGGAAGATGCTTTGTGCAATTCCAATGAAGGAAGATGCTTTGTGCAATTCCAATAAAAGAAGATGCTTTGTGCAATTCCAATAAAGGAAGATGCTTTGTGCAATTCCAACCCTAATCAAAAGGGAAGAGCTATGTGAACATTTCCAACTAATAGGAAGATCTATGTGAACATTCCTAATCAAAAGGGAAGAGCTATGTGAACATTCCCAACTAATAGGAAGAGCTATGTGAACATTCCTAATCAAAAGGGAAGAGCTATGTGAACATTCCCAACTAATAGGAATAGCTATGTGAACATTCCTAATCAAAAGGGAAGAGCTATGTGAACATTCCCAACTAATAGGAAGAGCTATGTGAACATTCCTAATCAAAAGGGAAGAGCTATGTGAACATTCCCAACTAAAAAGGAAAATTTAAGTGAACATTCCCAATTACATAGAGTTTGCTAAGTGAACTTTATAAATAAAGGATTGCCGAGTAAATTATCTCTGTTAGATATATAAGTTTCTCTTTTGGTATATATTCTTGAGTAATGATTGAAGTATGTTCTTTTATGTTTCTTCCTTTCAATAATATGGACATCATATGTTAGGGGTTTATGCTCTGCATAAACATTGATGAGGTTGAGCTAATGAAAGGATCTTTGTGTGGAATCACAGAGTTCATGATATCTCTGTGATAATAATATGATATGTGGAGACTTAAGGGCATGATTAATGAATAATATGTTCATCCTTTTGTCTGGGATTTCGAGGACGAAATCCTTGTTAGGGGTTTATAATTTGTAACATCCCTGACCTGGGTTATGATTTAACCCTAGATGTTTTGCCTAATAAGGTTAAGTAGATTCTTAATTTTATCTTGGGAAAAGTAATTAGGGCTTATGAGAAACTTATGTTTCAATTTTGGTCCTGTTTGAACAATGTTGAAGCAATGTTTGCTTATTTTGGACCAAAGTGCAAATTATCCAAGTTGAGGGGTTAAATTGCAAATGTTGCATTATAAGATGTTCCTCTGATATTGAGACATCATAAGAATGAATATGATGTAGTGGTATGGTTTTCACAAGCAAGGGCACCAAGATTAAGCCTGTAAAGCAATGTTGTGCATTAAAACCCAGTTTTGGTGTAAAGTGCAATTTACCCAAAACCTAGGGTTCAATATGCAAATTACCACTTCAATAAGGTCCCTAATAATATTTGTCATCAAGTAGAGCAAATAAAATGAGAAGGGCACCTCATTTGAATTATCTTGGAGGAGAGAGAATCTTGACATTAAAATAATCAAGATTTAATCCTAAGTGAAACCCTAATTCAATTTAGGGCAAAAATGAATGTATTAATTAAAGGGCCTTCAACCAAACTTTTATTGGTTTATTTTGAATAAGGATGGACATTCTTTTTCCAAGATAAGGAATGAAAATATCCTAAGTAGGTGAAATTCCACTCACCTTATTATAAGAAAAAGAAAACCCACTCACATATGGATATTAATATAATAAGCATTAAGGTGTTTAATTTGCTTTTCTTTAAATTAAGGATAATGAAGGAGAATTAAAGGCAAAGGAAGGTTCCTCGTCCTTAAGGGATTTTAGGGGGAAGAGGCGGCCATATTTTTGGAATTTAATGCATTTTAATAATGCATTTTCTCTCTCATCAATTTCCTTATAAAAGTGCCTTTTTCAAGCCAAATGAAAGGCTATTTCGGATTTTCTTCTTTCCTTTGCTTGCAAAACCGACCAAGGAGCTAGAGAGGAGCAGGAGGACGACTCCCTACCTGTTGGTAAGCTCTTGACCTTCGTTCTCCTTGATTTCATGGAGGAAATCGAAAATAAATTATGGATTCCTTCTTATTTCGATCTCCTCTTCAACCCTAGCCAACTTTTGCAATCAAAAGCTTGAGGACGAGCCTAGGGGGAGTTTCTAGAGCTTCATCCACCATTAATGGCGTGAGCTTGTAGCTTTGGAGCTCAATTGGAGGCGGGTTTTATAACTTAAACCCTCAAACATTGCTATTGCATCAATCTTCTATGCTTTGTTGATTGATTTCTTCAATTTTATACACTTTTGTTTCGTTGCTGCAAATTCCATCAAGAAAGGTTGCTGTTCTTGGGTGCACGAAGAAAGATTATGATGACATCATCATAAGAAAGCACCTCACCAAATATCTTGGGAGCAAACGATCTCAAAAGTTGGGACCAAACGGTTTCACCAAAACCGTTTGGTGACCAAACGGGTTGCAAACCGTTTGGTGGAAAACGGGTTCAAACCCATTTGAAGGAGTTGACCAAGCGTTGACCGTTTGGGAATCTCGTTCCTAATTGTGTAGGCTAATGACCCTCCAAATTTGAGGGGTTAACTCCAAAGTTATAATAGGTTGAAGGCCAATCAATTAGACAAATCGAATTGAATTAAGTGCTGATTTTCAACCTGAATAACTTGACCTATTTGGGAAAACGGGTTCAAGACCGTTTGAGATGGTTTACCAAGCGTTGACCGTTTGGGATTCCTGTTCATAATTATGTTGGTTGATAACCCTCCAATGTTTAGGGGTTAACTCAAAAGGAATAATAGGTTGAAGGCTAATCAATTAGGAAAACCTAATTGAATTAAGTGCTGATTTTCAACATGATTAACTTGACCTGCTTGGGCAAACGGGTTCAAGACCGTTTGAGTGGGTTGACCAAGCGTTGACCGTTTGGGATTACTGTTCATAATTATGTTGTTTAATGACTCTCCAAATTTGAGGGGTTAACTCCCAAGGAATCGTGAGTTGAAGGCTATTCAATTAGGCAAACCCTAATTGAAAACAGTGCTGAAATTCCAATAAGTTAAGTTGAGATTTTGGGTTGATTAGCCCAAACGGGTTCAAGACCATTTGGGGATCATCCAAACGGGTTCAAGACCGTTTGGGGACCACCCCAAGACCGTTTGGAGGTCTGGGGTCAAGTATAGTTGACCAATGGAAGGTCCAAAGGTACCAAATCATACTGCAACTCAATGCTGATTTGTTGATCAACTCGATAGACCAATCCATGATGATTTTTCACTAAAGTCCAAAGGTTGGATGAGCCAAACGGTCTCAAGACCGTTTGGAGCTCATCCAAACGGTCTCAAGACCGTTTGGTGGTCACCCAAGACCGTTTGGAGGTCTAGGGTTGAGTATGGTTAGGTGTTTGAAGGTCTAAAGATACCAAGTTGATATACAATGCAATGCTGATTTGGTGATCAATCCTATGATCCAAACCTTAATTGGATGGCTTAGATTTGAGTGATATGATGGGAAAACGGTCTCAAGACCGTTTGGAGGTCATCCAAACGACCTCAAGACCGTTTGGGGTCAGGTCATACCCAATTTGGATGATGGTTCAATGGTTTCAATGCAACTAGTTCTGCATTGATTAGTATTGAAGGATCATCGATTCCAAACCCTAATTCAATTGAATCAAACCCTAATTGATGACCAATTGAGGGTTAATTAAGGGTAAAATCAGTTGAAGGTTGACCTATTTAAACTCAATTGAAGTATGGGTATAGGTCCAATTGATGATTGGTTCCATGAATTCAATGATTGAAGGAATCAACATTGAAAACCCTAATTCAATTGGATACCTTATGTCATTGAAGGTCCAATGGATCAAACCTTTTTGAAAACCTAATGTGATTAGGTGGTAGATACCTTTAATGGTACTAGTCATTAATTCATAACAAATGCATGGATCCAATACATGATGTAAACCCTAATTGAGGCTGATTTCATGTATAACCCTATTAAGAGGTTGTCTACATGTGAAATCACTAATTAGGATGAATAGTAAACCCTAATTCATTTGGATACCTTATGTAATGGAGGTCCAATGTGATGATGAATGTACTACTGATCCAATTATGATTAGTAATGACAATCAATGAAGATATAAAGGTTGAAACCCTAATAGTACCTAAGTGATTAAGTGTCAATTAAGGGATGAATCCCTAATTGCTTATAGGATCAATGACTTGATACACTATGTTAATCATAGTTGTATATAATCGACTGAAGAGTTGATATGACCTAATTAAGTTAAGAATTTGATAGCATGAATTCATACATGAATATGATTCATGTGGTGATTAAGGGTTATGATCCTTAAGCAAAGAGATCATGAAACCCTAAACATGAACATAAACCCTAATTGACAGGGTTATTGAACTCAAACCCTAGTTGAGGGTGCATCCATATGAAACCCTAATTGAAGGTGTATCCATGTGAAGCCCTAATTGAGGGTGATTCTATGAGAAACCCTAATTGGGAATGATTAGTAAACCCTAATTATGGGCAATGTGATATGAAACCCTAATGAAGGGTGATGCTATATGCTGTCCCTATTCTAATGGAGGGAAATGGTATGTGAAACCATAATTCCCTAATAAAAGAATAGAATTCATACTTGAATATGATACATGAGATGTGTGATGGAAATCCTAATCCTAGTAAAGGATTAAGATACATGAGATTTGTGATGGAAATCCTAATCCTGGTAAAGGATTAAGGGTAATACTGATACATGAGATGTGTGATGGAAATCCTAGTCCTGGTAAAGGATTAAGGGTAATACCCTTGAATTATTAATATATATTTTTTGCATGGTGATGATAGATAATTGATGTGCTGCTATCATATGTGCTAACCATGCAGGTATCATGAGATGATGAGCATAGCCAGGTATGAGCTATGATGTGTTATTAGTTTGGATTTGTTTATTGGGCCTTGTGTGCCATAATATACCTTGTGCCCGGTAAGAGGTAGCAAGAGAGTTGATGGGCCTCAAGTGCCATGATGGATGCTTGTATAACAAGTGTCATGCTTATCTTGGTCAGATGACCTAAAAGTGTTAATTGCTGGAGAATGTGGTAACAATGCTCAGGTGATGAGCTAAGGGTTTAATTACCCAAAATCACATGTTAGTGCATTGAAATTGTGAAGGGGTGAGAATTCCCAGTGTTGAAATAAGGGATTGAGATCCCAACACCTTGTGAAAAGAGTGTGGCTATGGGCCATGACTCTACAATGATAATGCCAGGCTTTAGTTATATGATCTAAGCCTGAAGAAAGTTAATGCAGTGATAATGATTCTGTAGTTTGAATAGATGTTATACATGGTCTTCATATTCCTTAAAGGATAAATGATATGTTGATTCTATTTTAACTGCAATGCTTCTAATATAGAATGATGTTCTAAACTGTTAGACATTTACCTGCTGTCAAATAAATATGATTTCTCTGTTCATATTTATCTTCTTAAGTTGCAATAACAATGTTTCTGGCGGAGAGTTATATCTCTCGCTGGGGCAATTTTTATAATTGTCTCACCCCCCTGAAAACTACTAGAGGGGGGTGAATAGAGTTTTATAGATAATTTAAAAATTATTGAACTCAGACAACCACAATGAAAATATTGGACAAGGAGACACAGGGTTTAGAGTGGTTCCAACTATAGCAAATACTATAGCCGTCAATCCACTACCCGGTTGCTTACCCAACCGGGATTTGAAAAGAAATTTATTTATTACCTCGCAAGGACTTTACATAAAATACAATTTCTTTTCCCAAACCCTTCAAGCAGCCTTCACCTAGAAGTAATCGCCCAACCTTGAAGCAGCCTTCCCTTGAAGTAGATGCACCAACTCCCGTTGCACCAGCCTTCTGAAGTAGCTTCCCTTGCGATAGCCTTCTTGAAGTAGCTTGAAGTCCTCTTCTCCACCTGAGAAGTCAACCCTCTCCAATCCGCAGCCTCCAACCCTAGGAGTAGCAAGGAGAGTACAAAAGATAAAAAGGAACAAGAAAGAAATAGGAAATTACAACTTATCCTTTAAGCCCAAGGCTTGATATGCCTAGATCAAGCGTATAGATCTCCTAGCCAAGTGTGTGAACTTGTGATTGCTATGGGTAGGAGAATCTAGCCTATAGGACACGAGATTGAGCTAAGGAGAATGTAGACAAATGATCACAGTGCTCAAATTGCTTGCAATAGATTGCTCAAGTATGCTCAAGTGTATTCTCAAGTGTAACAAGTGAATTCTAGTGTCCTATGGCTTGTCCTATTTATAGGAATGGCCTAAGTATGCTTAAGGACATTCTAGACAACTTCTAGGGGTTTCTAAGTGCTTAACTAGCCGTTAGGTACAAAGTTGTTGCTTTAACAACGGCTAATTAATTTATTCTGCAGTTGCTGTCAGAGACCATCTCGGTCGACAAATGGTCGACCGAGACACCTACTCGGTCGAACTTTTGTCGACCGACAGGCTCTCTGGAACAAGTGATTTGCAACGTCTTTCTTCAACTGCCAACTAACTTGTCTGTTGTGTCTAACGGCTACTTTGGATCTTTCTCGGTCGAGAAGATTTGTCGACCGAGAGTGTCTCGGTCGAGGAGTTTGTCGACCGAGAATGATCCTGTTTTAAGATTTCAATTTAGGCACTAATTATATGTGTGAGTGTGCATAAATGATCCTATTTAAATGGGATGACATGTCTAACTATGGTGTTTGGCTAGGGAAAATCTAACGCTTGATTTACATGCAATTCTAAGTACTTGTACATTATATATTTGTACAAGTTTTTACAACAATGATTACATTGCATGAAAATATAAACATTTTAGCTTATGGATTTTCCCTAGTTGCTTTTCCATCCATCTTAGTCCTGCACACTCAAGTAGCTCGTTAGATTAATAAGAATGAAATGTTTGTCATAATCAAAACAAAGGGATTTATAGATGTCCATTTAGCCAACAATCTCCCCCTTTTTGAAGATGACAAACATTTCCAAAATATAAATAAAGGAAATATAAAACATATGAGTTTCATACCTTTAGATTGCCTTATGTAGCTTTTCCTCTTGTTTATAAAATGTGTGCTTATTATTCCCAATGAATTATAGAACATGAAATCCAGTTCAGTTGGGAATATAGCAACTTTCAATGTAAAGCCAAGAGTATATTTATGAAACTCATTGATTGAGTTTTTCATAAATACTAAGTTATAGTTTTATATATCTCTCCCCCTTTGTCATTTCAAAAAGATAACCATTTTAATAAAAACTCCCCCTTAATTAGATATCCCGTCAAATCTAATGAAAAAGATGTCCATTTGAAAAGCCAAAATGAAACAAGTAAACGTATTCATTTTAAGAACCGCAGATATCAAAGAAAACATCTTCCAAAGGAGTAATAAGCAGTTGCTTCCTAATGTTGTTGAATTGATCTAGTGGAAGCGGTTTTGTAAAAATATCAGCCAATTGATTTTCCGTATCAACATGATGAAGGGAAACATGATTCTTTGAGATGTGATCCCTTAAGAAGTGATGACGGATTTCAATGTGTTTTGCCCGGCTGTGTAAAATAGGATTGTGTGCTAAGTTTATGGCGCTCATGTTGTCACAAAAAATAGGTGTAGAGGGAAGATTAAAACCGTAATCGCTTAATACCTGTTGCATATAAAGCACTTGAGCACAACAAGACCCGGCTGCCATATATTCAGCTTCAGTTGTAGATAGGGCAACCGTATTTTGTTTCTTGCTAAACCAAGATATTAAGGCTGTCCCTAATAAGAAACAGCCACCACTAGTACTTTTGCGATCAAGTCGACAACCAACATAATCCGCATCAGTATATGCTTTAAAATCCAAGGATTGTCCTTTTGGATACCATAAACCAAAACAAGTAGTACCAGCTAGATATCGAAGAATTCGTTTAACCGCTAGAAAATGAGATTGCATAGGTTGGGATTGAAATCGAGCACAAAGACCAACGGAAAACATAATGTCCGGTCGAGAAGCAGTTAAGTATAGCAAACTACCAATCACGGCTCTATATAAGGAATCATCAATAGGTTCCCCATTTTCATCCTTATCAATTTTGATAGAGGTAGCCATAGGAGTAGTAGCATGTTTGCATTGATCCATCCCAAAACGTTTTAAAAGTTCTTTAGTATATTTTTCTTGGCTTATGAAAATTCCTGCAGGTGTTTGCTTAATTTGAAAACCAAGAAAGAATGTTAGTTCACCCATGAGGCTCATTTCAAATTCTTTTTGCATAATGTCACTGAATTGTGTGCATAATGAATCATTAGAAGCTCCAAAAATAATGTCATCAACATATATTTGCACAACTAGGAAATCAGATGCATATGTTTTGAAAAATAAAGTAGAATCTGAATTTCCAATAGAAAAACCATTATCAAAAAGATATGTCTTGAGTCGTTCATACCAATTCCTAGGTGCTTGTTTGAGACCATAAAGTGCCTTTTTAAGTTTATAAACATGGTCACCTTTTTTTGGTATTTCAAAGCCAGGTGGTTGAGCAACATAAACTTCTTCGTGTATGATGCCATTTAGAAATGCACTTTTGACATCCATTTGATATAGCTTAATGTTTTTATGGGCAGCAATAGCTAGTAACATCCTAATAGCTTCAAGTCTGGCTACGAGTGCATATGTTTCATCAAAATCTATTCCTTCTTGTTGATTATATCCTTGTGCTACTAGCCGAGCTTTATTCCTTATGACTTCTCCTGCCTCATTGAGCTTATTCCTAAACACCCATTTAGTTCCTATGATAGTTTTATCTTGTGGTTTAGGAACTAAATCCCATACATCATTTTTAGTGAATTGATTTAACTCCTCTTGCATGGCTATTATCTAGTAATCATCCTTAAGAGCTTTAGATATCTTCTTAGGTTCAATGATAGAAACAAAAGCCATGTTTGCAACATCTTTGAAGGAAGACCGAGTTTTGACTTTATCATTTGGATCTCTAATAATTAGTTCTTGGGGATGATCCTTGATAAGCCTAGGTGTAGGTTGTGTTTCAACTTGGGGATCGGATATAGGAATTTTCTCACTATCATTGGAAATGGTTATATTTTCGAATTGATTAGTGAGATCAATGATATCTAGATTTTCAGACTTCGATTCTTCATGAAAAGAAACATGAATGGATTCCTCAACTTTTCTAGAGATAGTGTTATATACTCTAAAGGCTTTGCTAGAAGTGGAATATCCCAAGAAGAATGCTTTGTGTGATTTAGAATCAAACTTGTCTCTATCATCTTTGGTATTTAAAATGTAGCATGTGGAGCCAAAAGTATGAAAGTAGTCAACTCTAGGTTTCTTAGAGTGTAATATTTCATATGGAGTTTTCTTCAAATGAGAGTGAACAGTTACTCTATTAAGCACATAACAAGCAGTGTTTACAGCTTCAGCCCAAAAGGTTTTAGGTGTGTTGTGTTCAAGCATCATGGTCCTAGCCATTTCCTGTAGGGATCAATTTTTCCGTTCAACTATACCATTTTGTTGTGGGGTACGTGGAGCAGAAAAATTATGAGTATACCCTTGAGATGTACAAAAGGTCTCAAATGTATGATTCTCAAATTCGCCACCATGATCACTTCTAATGGTACATATTTTATGTTGTAAAAGATTTTCAATCTTGGAACAAAATTGCATAAAGACATGAATAGTATCATCTTTAGTTGCAATAAAATGTACCCATGTATATCTACTATAATCATCAACAATAACAAAACAGTATCGTTTACCACCAATAGATTGTGTCCTCATTGGTCCAAATAAGTCCATATGAATTAATTCTAAGGATCTACTGGTGCTAAGTACATGTTTTGATTTAAAAGATGTTTTGGTTTGCTTTCCCATTGTGCAGGGTTCACAGTTTTCAACTTGATCAAAAGACAAAGCAGGTAATCCACGAACAAGATCATATTTCACTAACTTTTTAATAGCATGTGAACTAGCATGTCCCAGCTTTTTATGCCATAGTTGTAAGGTATTTTCATTTGCAAGCAAGCATTTACCTACTACTGATTTCATAGAGTTTGGTTTAAGGATATAAAGATTTCCAACTCTATTTCCTTCATAAACGACATTTGTAGTGTTTTCTATCAATAATTTGCAGCAGGTTTTGTTAAATAACACATCATAACCACTATCACATAGTTGACTTACACTTATTAAATTATGATGCAATCCATCAACAAGTAGAACATTTTTAATTTCAAGATTTGTTCCAACATTACCTATTCCAACGATTTTGCCCTTACCATTGTCTCCAAAGGTGACCGTTCCACTTTTCTTTTCTTCAAAAGTTTGAAATGCGTCCTTGTTCCCGGTCATATGTTTGGAGCAGCCACTGTCAACTACCCATTCCTGCATTTAGAATGTAGATTTTGGTACCCATGTGATGGTCCGATATGGTTAGAAACTTTTTAAGTGCTTATGTATATAAAAGTTCTGATACAGAAAACCAGTCGGTCGACAATTGTTCGACCGAAATCTGTTTCGGTCGACAATTTGTCGATCGAGCAGGTTACTGTATTACAAGAAAAAACACAGAAAAATTCTCGGTTGACCGCTTTTCGACCGAAATAGGTGCTGTAAATTTTTGATTTGTTAAAGACATCCAGTCGGTCGACAATACTTCGACCGACCCAGAGCTCGGTCGACAATACTTCGACCGACAAGGTTTCTGTTTTAGTACAGTAATGCAAAAAAATAATAACAATAAGCATGACACCTTTTGTTGAGATAAGACAATATAAATAGCAAAATTAAGCATTTGGTCATATCTCAACTACATTCCATTCTTCTAAGTTTGGGGTTTTGGGATCCAAACTAAGTCGGACTCCTTAGTCTTGTAGGGGCATGAAAAGAAATAATGTCCAAGACGTAAGCAGAAATGGCAAGTAATAGAGTCAATTTCATTTCTCTTTCTAGCCATTGTGTTCTTGGGTACAAACATAGTTTGGGTCTTTTTGGGTTGGTTTTTCTTTGGAACATATCCCAAACCTTTTCTTCCATTGAAGACAGTACCAACTCTCAATATGTTATCAAGAATATCTTTTCTTCTTAACTTATAAAGTTCTCTTTGCAACGTAGCAATGTCATTCATCTTCTTATGTATATCTTTTCTTGCTTGGTCTAAATCAGAAACCAATGAATCCTTTTCTTTTACAATATTATCATAGTCCGGATGGTTGCACAAGATAGGTTGAGTTTGATAATCTTGTATTTTAGCTAGCAAACCAGTCTTTTCTTTTGATAGAAGATCAACATTGGTTTCCAAATTGAGTAGCTTTCTAGTGCAATCATCTAAAGATGTTTTTAAAGATACATTTTCAAGATCAATGTTGTTCTTTTCATAAGAAAGTTCATCTAATTTGGCAATGAGCTCATTATTTGATTTTATAGCCTTCTTTAGTTTCTTCTTGGCATCAACATACTTACCATGAGTTTCTTGTAAACTAGTAACTAACTCTTCTTTAGGAAGATCAACTAGGCTTACCTCTTGAGAGTCTTCATTTTCTTCTCTTGCCATTAGACATTCCACCTTCTCTTCTTCGCTTTCACTGTCACTTGACTCATCCCAGGCAGCTTTATAGGCTTTTTCTCCTTTCTTCTTATGTGAGATTTTCTTTCCCTTCTTTGCTTTGGGACATTCATTTTTGAGATGCCCTTTCTTCCCACATTCAAAGCACCTGGGAGTAGAGGAACTAGAAATTTTGTTAGATTTAAACCTTTTGTACTTCTTACCGTTGACGATTAAGGCTTCTTCTTCTTCTTCACTTGACTCCTCACTTTCTTGTGTGACGACTTTTGAGGCTTTGAGAGCCACATCCTTCTTCTTCCCACTTTGGTCTTCACGTTCTCTTCTTTCTTCCTCTTCTAGATCTGCTTCATGAGCTTCTAAATTACCAATGAGTTGTTCCATTTTAAGGCGAGTGAGGTCGTTTGCTTCTGCAATGGCTGTCACCTTTGGCTTGTATTTTGGAGGAAGTGATCGAAGAATTTTTGATACCTGATCTTCCTCAAGGATAGGTTTTCCTAAGGCACTTAAACCATTAACAATAGTAGAGAATTTTGAATACATTTCACTAATAGATTCATTAGGATCCATACGAAAATGTTCAAGTTTTGTTTTAAGCAGACTAATTTTGGAATTTTTGACTTGGGCTGTACCCTCATAAGTGATGGACAATCTATTCCAAATATCATACGCTGTATCACAATTTGATATTCTATTAAATTCTCCTACAGAAATAGAACAATATAAAATGCTTACAGCTTTTGCGTTCATTTGGGCCTGTTTTACCGTGTTTGCATCCCATTCCGTAAAGTCATTTTGAGGGAATTGATAAGGAGTAGATACCATTCTCCATATATCCCAGTTGACGCCTTGGAAGTAGAACTGCATCCTTCTCTTCCAGTATTGGTAGTTTGTTCCATCGAACGCCGGCGGCCTAGCAACAAGAGTCCCTTCAATGTTGAGGTTGTTGAGCATTCCATCACCCATTTCTTCAAGACCTTGTTAGGGTTCCTTGAAGCCTTGCTCTGATACCAATTGAAAACTACTAGAGGGGGGGGTGAATAGAGTTTTATAGATAATTTAAAAATTATTGAACTCAAACAACCACAATGAAAATATTGGACAAGGAGACACAGGGTTTAGAGTGGTTCCAACTATAGCAAATACTATAGCCGTCAATCCACTACCCGGTTGCTTACCCAACCGGGATTTGAAAAGAAATTTATTTTATTACCTCGCAAGGACTTTACATAAAATACAATTTCTTTTCCCAAACCCTTCAAGCAGCCTTCACCTAGAAGTAATCGCCCAACCTTGAAGCAGCCTTCCCTTGAAGTAGATGCACCAACTCCCGTTGCACCAGCCTTCTGAAGTAGCTTCCCTTGCGATAGCCTTCTTGAAGTAGCTTGAAGTCCTCTTCTCCACCTGAGAAGTCAACCCTCTCCAATCCGCAGCCTCCAACCCTAGGAGTAGCAAGGAGAGTACAAAAGATAAAAAAGGAACAAGAAAGAAAAAGGAAATTACAACTTATCCTTTAAGCCCAAGGCTTGATATGCCTAGATCAAGCGTATAGATCTCCTAGCCAAGTGTGTGAACTTGTGATTGCTATGGGTAGGAGAATCTAGCCTATAGGACACGAGATTGAGCTAAGGAGAATGTAGACAAATGATCACAGTGCTCAAATTGCTTGCAATAGATTGCTCAAGTATGCTCAAGTGTATTCTCAAGTGTAACAAGTGAATTCTAGTGTCCTATGGCTTGTACTATTTATAGGAATGGCCTAAGTATGCTTAAGGACGTTCTAGACAACTTCTAGGGGTTTCTAAGTGCTTAACTAGCCGTTAGGTACAAAGTTGTTGCTTTAACAACGGCTAATTAATTTATTCTGCAGTTGCTGTCAGAGACCATCTCGGTCGACAAATGGTCGACCGAGACACCTACTCGGTTGAACTTTTGTCGACCGAAAGGCTCTCTGGAACAAGTGATTTGCAACGTCTTTCTTCAACTGCCAACTAACTTGTCTGTTGTGTCTAACGGCTACTTTGGATCTTTCTCGGTCGAGAAGATTTGTCGACCGAGAGTGTCTCGGTCGAGGAGTTTGTCGACCGAGAATGATCCTGTTTTAAGATTTCAATTTAGGCACTAATTATATGTGTGAGTGTGCATAACTGATCCTATTTAAATGGGATGACATGTCTAACTATGGTGTTTGGCTAGGGAAAATCTAACGCTTGATTTACATGCAATTCTAAGTACTTGTACATTATATATTTGTACAAGTTTTTACAACAATGATTACATTGCATGAAAATATAAACATTTTAGCTTGTGGATTTTCCCTAGTTGCTTTGCCATCCATCTTAGTCCTGCACACTCAAGTAGCTCGTTAGATTAATAAGAATGAAATGTTTGTCATAATCAAAACAAAGGGATTTATAGATGTCCATTTAGCCAACACCCCCTGGGAACCAAATTTTTAGGTGGACGCGGACGAAGAGACAAGATTCCTTCAGGAGGTGAAGGACAACA
This sequence comes from Alisma plantago-aquatica, assembly GCA_963693085.1. Classification (NCBI taxonomy): domain Eukaryota; kingdom Viridiplantae; phylum Streptophyta; class Magnoliopsida; order Alismatales; family Alismataceae; genus Alisma; species Alisma plantago-aquatica. The sequence goes on from OY856413.1 coordinate 418,598,491, forward strand.
ACAGCAGCAGCAGGGACAGTAGTGAAGTCTCAGGTGGAGACATTGGCTGTCATGTCATGTTCAGATGTATATAGAGTCCTATGTGTCGTCTCTGTACTCTCAGGTCCTCGGAGTAGTAGTTAGTGATTTCGAGATTTTGGCTTAATGCCTCGAGGGTTTTATACTACATGTGTATAGTTAAGACAGAGTAGTTAATGTTTGCATTCCTTGAGAAGCAAAAGTACATGAGATGTATATATATGAACCAGGATGTAAAGCTTTACTTTGGTTCTGAATGAAAGGGGTTTTCCTGTGAATGGATCTCTTTGCAAAAAGTTTTAATTTTGTAGTGATTTTTGGTAATCCGCTGTTTAGTAAACGCTTCCGCATTAGTTAATTATGTTTTTATGAGTTGTATGCCACACAAATCCTCAGGGAAAATAAAATACATAACACGATCATGTAGTATGTTTTCTTAGGGTCAAATACAAATGACATTGGATGACCCCTTTGCCTTATCTTTGTACTAATTTCTTGAATTATAATTTAGTAAGAGAATTCAACTGTTACACATGTTCCTCATATTCCTTCTTAAGGGATTAATTGTTCTACTGCTCAGTGGTAACTATCTAGATTGTTTAATTTGCATTATCTGTTGGATACATATCATGTAGTTGAATCTGCTCAACTGGATAATATGTGTTATCCATCTTCTTTAGTTTACCTGTGATTTAATAGTTGTAGGTAGAGAGTTATAGCTCTCGTTGGGATGTTTGGTCTCACCCTGTGGGTTTCCACATCTTTTAGGTGGTCATGCATAATGAGGTAGAGATTGTGCTGATGAGAGTGATAGTAAGAGGAGTTGTGGATATTGGACCATGGATATTCATCCATTGTCTAGTAGTAGAGTCAAATGTGTCGTCCTTGTACTCTCAGGTCCTTGGGGGTGTTTTGTAGATGTTTACGTTGTTTTGAATTTTTGGTAGTTAGCCTTGATCCTAAAAATATGATTTGTATATGTGAATAGGTTATCATGTGTAACATGTTGTGGATAGTTGGTCAGTGAACAATGAGATGTAATAACTTTTGGCATGAGTGGAATACAAGTGGCACAAGTTTATGCTTATAAACTATGATGTGTTCGGCTGGAGATGTTGTTGTGTGATCAATTTTAATTTACCCTATTTTGTGGTAATATGATTGTCAATTATTATTCAGTGTTTTATTTTGAGTAATATCACTTTGTGTGGTGGTTGGCATCACAGTTCCTATCCCTAATCATATTTTAGTTTTGATCCATGGATCGTTGAGCCTTAGTAGGCCAACCCTTGACCTTCAATATGTCCACCCCTACCTAACCTCAATACCTTGTCTAGGGAGGTTGTCAATAGCTTGATTGACAATTTACACCCTCGATAGACCATATGGAACCTTGATAGGAAGGTGGAGAAGGTGGCGCTTGAGAGAAGAATGTGTGGATATCTTCATAGAATGAAGTGTAAACCCTTCCATAGATGGATTTTTGGCCTTTATATCTCTTAACTTGAGTTTTGATAGGTTATGGAGGAGCGAACCTAGGAAATGCTTGACCCTAAGAAGGATCACCATTGATATTGTGGGAAACCAAAGGTCTTGATATCCCTTCCCATCTTGCCCCTCAATAGTCATGTCAAGTTTATTCCATTTTGGTCCTTTCACCACTTTGCCTATATATTCCCGCTGCCCCTCAATCCCATTTCATTCTTTAGCATATTTAGACATGATTGTATGTGGAAAGAAAGTATAGGATCCTTGATAGAAATCTTAGAGCCATAATAACAAGCTTGAAGGTTGACATGTTTGGATAAAGGAGCACACATGTTGGTGATCCAAGTTCTTATAGCTTGCTTCTAACCTCAAGCCATGTAATTTCTTCCTTCCTCTCACTTTTTTATTGTTATTCATATCTTATTCTTCTTTGGTTGAGCTCTATGAAGTTCCATAGTGGAACTTAGTGCATAGTTCTAAAGAACCCTCTTTCTCTCTCTTTTTGTCCTACTTTGACCTAAACCTTTCTTGGAGGTTCTCTTTTTGGATCTTGAGTGAGTTGTTTGGACATGGATAGGATAGCAGGCTATCTTTTTAATTTCTTACTTTTTCATGTTTTCACCATCATCTAATACAAGTGATATAACCATTGTTAACTTCTTTTGCCTACATCATGCATGTAAAATCGTTATCTTGTCTAATCTTAAACAGTATGCCTAAAAGTGTCTATTAACTAATTTGATTATTTTTTATGATTTTGAAACTGCAATCCTTACCTGATATCTTGATGGTGATCTGCAATGATTATAACATGCCTCCTAACTGTTGGTATGTATGCCCTGAGAGACAATCATGGGATGATTGATGGGATACATTATGATTGATTTGATAAACATCAAAGGCAAGCTTCCAATTCTTTATGGTTCAGTCATATGAGATAATGATAGAACATATTGAATGTCTAGAGAATGACAATACTCAATGGCGTATGCTTTCAGGTTGAGAACCTGAACGATGAGATCATACAGATGCTAAGAGTTTGTACATTCTTGTTATGTCCCTAGTCGGATGTCATTGTGGAAGGTAGATAGACAACAATGACACACAAGACTAGATTGTGGTGTTGGTTGATGGCAGAATCTCATTAGTCATGATATGGAGATATCAAACCAAACAGATAGGTTCTTGTTAGAGAACAAGTGTACCAGATAGACCCACCATGAGTTTGACACATGGAACCATGACATGGTAGTCACAATCAGTTCTCACAGTGATGGTGGTGAGTGTGATTCTTTGACCTAAAATCACTACACTCAACACATGTGATTGGGCACACTTTGACATCATCAAATGCAGTCCTGAAACATGGGTTGTTATAAAGGTGATGATTGGGTGGCTTTGACACGTGGGGCTTTTGAGGGGTGAGTGATAGATATGGGATTTGTCCCTCCTGAGGGAGTTTGATATCCATGGCCACTTGATGAGTAGGATTGAGATAGGCATGTGCACGCATGTGTGAATCAGTATGTAATATTGATGTCATACATATCTCCTCCAATATACTCTGAGATCAAGAAAGTGAATGAACGTTAACAAGATGACTGTTCCATGCCTTGAGTTCATTTAGGATATCAGTGACAAATGAATTATACATTCGCTGTAACACCATTCACAGATTATAGGATTGAAAGTTTTTCTCCAACTTTCTATTTCACTTGGGTAGAACTGATGTGCGACTAGGCACCACTCTTTGCTTGTGAAGTCATAAGTGTTATGGACTTTCACTGCCAACGTGAAATGGACCTACAGGGTCACACACATAGGATTTAATCTAGAAGAGGAGTTTATCGACAAACGATGTTTAGATTGATTACTAAAGGAGTTTAGTAGTTCAATTAAACACTCAATCAATTGATAGCTCAGTATCATAGTATTCAAGGTGTTGGACCGATTGATTAGAGTATCAGATTGATTGAAACTACAATTGACTGATTTGCACAAGTCTGCTGCCCCAACCGATCGACTCAAGAGTTGAACCGATCGGCTCAGGTTGGTGAACCGATCGGTTCAGCTGGTGAGATGATCGGCTCATGTGTCATGAGATGATCGGCTGAATTGTTGAACCGGTCGATTCATATGACCAACCGAGATCGTTTGGAAAGTAAGAAGACTATTTTGCAAATACAATTTGTTTCACTTGTACAAATTCGATTTGGACAAGGATTACTATTTGATTAATCGGAAACAAATATGAAAGTCAATTTGAGTTGGACCAGGATCACGAACCGATCAGTTGGGAAGTGAATTGATCGGCTCAGGTGCTCCAACCAATCGTTTCAGGTGTGAAACGATCGGCTCAGCTACCCAACTGACTGTTTCATGGTTGAAACGATCGGTTCAGGTGGCAGAGTTGGTTGTTTTGTGAAAATCTCGAAACTCTTCTACTCCTGCATTAATCCCACATTGCTCGGGGTAGAGAACCATATCCCATGACCCTCCTATATATAGGGGTAGTGGGGGCTTCTTAGGAACACAACTCAGTGCACCAGTTGCTCTGTAAAGTTGTCGTTCTCTCTGGTTTTGGTAATCGAGAGAGAGCCCGAGCAAGTGCTACCCGATAAGGGAGGCACAACAAGGTAAAGACAACTACATAAAGCGAATGGTGGCAGGAGAGTGTGTCGGTGACTAGTACGCTGACAGGAGGGTGCGACTCCTTCAGTTTCCTTATGGGACAAGGAGATCGAAGTTCTAGGTGGTCCATGTGGACTACTTCATAGGTGGGAGACTTCTGCCGCTCGGAGGACAACTGTCAATCCCGACAGTCCCTGTGAGACCAGAAGCTGCACAGACACCGTCCAAGACCGGAGGTGAAGATCACGCAAGCCATGAGGTAACGTCGCTGAGCAAGCCTCGGGACAAGGTACGCCTCCACAAACCATCCTTCCTATTGTATAGACGTTGACACATTTCCTTTTTTCTGGGTTTGGGGAGATTTTTTTTTGTTTCTACTGCCTTCTCTATCTCCCTAAAACCCAATAGTGGTATCAGAGCCACGTCAACTACTCTATACTTTAGGATTATCGATTTTGGTTTGTCATCTTTATTTATTGCATACGATGTGAATAAAATTGGCTTTATGAATGTCCAATCCTAAATCCACAAATCCCAATATTCATATATGATATGTAACATAAATGCACTCAATACGCGTCACCCTTAAACGAGTTTTGTGGTGAATGTATAGCGTGGTTATGGCCAATAAACCCTATGTATGTGTGCTTGGTTGCTTGCATCTCAGTATGCACACCGATTCCCTATTTCCTATTCCTGATGTAACTCGAGATAACTGATGTAGCTCCCCCCGAATGTAACTCGGGGTTTCCCAATATAAATGTAAAATAGGATAGATCTTTTATTTCCTGTTATGTCAAAGAACGGTGGACAACTTGACGATGACTGAGACGATCGGTTCAAGGTGTGAACCGATCAGTTGGCGATCCAAATGACCGGTTTGAGGAGAGAGACGATAGGGTTGTAGACATGAGAAGATGTACGACGACCAAGCGAACTGATCAGTTGGAGGAGCTAACTGATCGGCTGGTGGCACCCAACTGACCGGCCTAATGGCGAGTCGATCAATCATGGAGATGGGTTGATCAAACCCAGTAAAGGCAAATCACAGAGTTCATTTTGTACAGGTTGCATATGATGTAGACCTAGATGACAATGATTCCTCTTGGCTCGAGGAATCACATTAGGATGGCCATAATCATCGCTTTTATCGTTTGACATGTTTTCTGTGGGATATAACATGTATATGATATGTACTATGTATTGTGGTGATTGGATATGTATATGTACCTATAAAACCAAATCCCTAATTAAATATTAAAGTTTTAGATGCCTTCCAAATGCGACACATATGAAAAGCTTGATCGGCCAAGTGTGGGCACGCCCTAGCGTGGTGCGCCATCTATCTCGTGGAAGCGTGAAGGATGAGTATGTGGATCTGCCCTAGCCGGGTGCATATTTATCGTGTTGGCTTTGGGTCGGACTTAACAAGGTGACCTAGATAGGATCTAGCACCTTGAGGCATGGAGGTGATCATGGTAAGGAGTTGCATATGCCATCTTTTGAGAGTTGCATATGATGCAATTGGCAAAGGTTGCCTACCTGGAAGATCTAAGTTGTGGGTGATAGCCCTAGCTGGTCCATGACTCAGAGGATTTTAGGATCTTGACCCACTAGAAGATTGTACGATGCAATCTTCCGAATTGATGGTGAGGGCTATCAATTTGAACAAAAATAGTGGGAGAGATAATTAATTAAAGCCCTAATTATATCGTCAACCTTTCAAATCAATCGAATAAGTCAAAATTGAGTTTTGGACTAAATTGCATATATATTTCCTTTTGTACTATAAATGGCTAATCAACAATAATCACTTTATTTGTGATCGGTCTTTGAGACCAACAAATTAAATGGGAATAATTCCACAACTGGTTAGGACGTTGAGAAGTGTTCTCAATCGAAGAGCGAGAGCTCTAAGTCCTAGTTATACCAGGACCAGATGAACTCGATCCCACCACACCAATGGATGAAAGTATGCTTATAGAAGCATACCGAGGATGCCATTGATGTGGAGTGCTTGATGTTGTGCTCTCTAAACTATGAGTTGCAGAGGCAACATGAGACATATGATGTCTGCAAGACACTATCCTAGTATGTCATAACAGAAGAAGATCCAATAGGTATTCACACATTCAATGTGATTGGGTATGACTAGACTGGGATTTCCTCTAAGCCAACAGTTGGCTACTGGTATGATACTACAATTGCGAGAATCATACAGTTCATGATGAACTACAACATGAACAACTTTGACAAGCGTTGACAAAGTTGTTGGACATGTTGAGGACAGTAGAGGTAAAGATGAAGAAAGACAAACCCTAATCTTTGATGAGATCAATGAATGAAGGGTAAGTCTTAAAGGCAAGGACAAAGGCAAAGAAAAGAAGCGTTCTGATGCTAGCCAGTAGCCCAAGTCATCTTCAGCCTCAAGGCACATGGGAGGGTGAACGAGGGAATTGCCCTCTATATCTGGAAGAACAAAAGAAGAAGGAGGGGATGGAAATCTCCACCTAAGGTGTTATGAAATAAACTTGTAACATTTTTGAGGTACATGATACCAAGATATAAAATGTAAAGCACTCAATAAATGGGGAAAGTGTTGCCACCATAGATAGGAGTACTTTAGTTTATTTTCATCCTTGAAGGCATGTAATAGAGTTATGAACTGCAATTTCATATTTGCCAATAGAAAGAAACACATTATTTTTGCATATTGTATGACAATAATGGCAATTAATAAAATTGATGTTTCAATCTTTGTGGCAATGCCTTGTTTATCTTGTGGTACTTGGTATGCATAAGATAAAATGATACCTAAAAGTTATTGATAACTCAAACAATCAAATTAGCATAAATCATGAGAAATTCATTTCTAGTTTCCATATGATGGATAATCTAGACTCTTTTGGTTAGAGAACCAGTAAGAGATATGAATCTCTTAGACATGATTAATCAATCTTCACTAGTAGTAGTGGGAGAATGATTATCCTATTAGGTATAATACATGTGATGTATTTACATACCTATTGGACTTAATGCTAGTACTTCAAATGGTGTTTAGAGAAATATCAATATGAATATCTTGAAGTGTTCAAGAATATCATAGATGAAGTACACATTTGGTAAAATGTTAATTCTTGATGAAATCAATGAATGAAATACTTGAAACAAATGTTTGAGATCCTTATGAGTGATTATGATAATGTATCATAGTGAACTCATGATTAAGGCATGGTGATGTCTAAATCAACAAGGTGTCATAATCTAAGGAGTTAGAGGATGATTATCAAATAACTAATTTCTTCTTAAATAAAGAATACCCCACACTAATAAAGGACATTAAGAATCACAAGGAGTTATGAGTTCTTATATCCTTAACAGATACACCTCGATTATCTATGTGATGAGTTGGTCATATGATGAGTCAACTATCTAGATGAATGTGAGGAATCTGATTTTGAGTTATGGTTTATGACCATTGCATCATAAATGACTTCCATGTGAACCATGAGGCATGACCTTGATGGTAGCACCCATTGGGATGAAAACCATAAGTGCAAATAAGTCTTAAGCATTAAGACACATGGATAACATTTTGAGAAGGATGATGCTTGTTAATTGTAACTTAATGACTAAGACATTTGGCATAACAAATACTAAAACTACATTCCTATGAGGAATAAAACAAGGATGTGGACGTGACACAACCTATAAGGTTTATGAATCCAATAATGCAAATGAAGTCTATAAGTTATAATGGACTAATCAATGTGATTGATTGAGTACAAGCAACTCGTAACTGTGATCTTTACTTTGATAATATGGTCAAAGGGTTTGACTAATATGTCAAAGATAAAGAAAGGATTTGTGATTTCATGGGAGCATATTCACATTCCACATGTTGATGTGAAATGGAAATGTTCTAGAATGGAAATCCAAAGTGGAAATTATCTTTAAGGAGGATAGAGATGTTTCCTATGTGATAGGAATAGAGATCTATAGAGATAGTTCTTGAAAACCTCTTGACCTGAAAAAGAGAGAGCATACATTGTCAATCTATACTGAAGAGTTCAGTATGCACAGATTCAGTGGGAGAAAACTTGTCCATGGAGTTAGTATCCTAAGGCCAAGTGTCCAATTCTTATGAAGAATGGAAACACTAAGAATAGATAAGGATCTATCATGTATGTAATCATCCCATTATCTTGCATGTATGGACATAGCAAGAATAAAATGCATTCATCATCTTATATGTAGGGCATGACAATATGATGTGCTCATCCTGATAACTCATATGTGGGACATGACGAGTGGATGTCTGTCTAGTTCCAGTAAGGGTTACTGGAATACCATAAGAACTTGATAAGTACTAGTTATATGGAAACAAGGAAGGGTTCACTGTAAAGAGTTACACCGATGTGAACTTCCAAAAAGGACAGAAAATTAGTCGCAATATATATGAGATATATAAAAGTGAATGTTTGTTGATAAATGGAAACATTCTAATAAAGCTGTTTAAAAGGAAATGCTGAGTATCCGTGTGTTAGAGAACAACAATGGATACTATATGGATCTGGAAGTTCATGAGATGAACTTATAGTTATTTCGATCATTGATGACAAGTAAGGAATACTTGGTCATGCAATGTGGCTAAAGGTTAGCAAAGGAATATTAGATCACATATTACGGCAACTCCATCTCATACGTGTGACATATAAAGAAGAGATGAGAAACATGCAGTTAATATCGACTTTGGCAAGGTGTTGCCATAACTCACTATGTTAGCACTAGAGTACAGTAACATGTGGGACATGCTTGAAGATCACTATGAATATGATTCAATGGTGATTGGATCGCAGTGCAAGTGGAGTCTGTTGGTATGTATGCCCTGAGAGCCAATCATGGGATGATTGATGGGATACATTATGATTGATTTGATAAACATCAAAAGCAAGCTTCCAATTCTTTTTAATGAGATAATGATAGAACAGATTGAATGTCTAGAGAATGACAATACTCAATGATGTATGCTTTCAGGTTGAGGACCTGAACGATGAGATCATACAGATGCTAAGAATTTGTACATTCTTGTTATGTCCCTAGTCGGATGTCATTATGGAAGGTAGATAGACAACAATGACACATAAGACTAGATTGTGGTGTTGGTTGATGGCAGAATCTCATTAGTCATGATATGGAGATATCAAACCAAACACATAGGTACTTGTTAGAGAACAAGTATACCAGACAGACCCACCGTGAGTTTGACACATGGGACCATGACATGGTAGTCACAGTCAGTTCTCACAGTGATGGTGGTGAGTGTGATTCTTTGACCTAAAATTAATACACTCAACACATGTGATTGGGCACACTTTGACATCATAAAACGCAGTCCTGAAACATGGGTTGTTATAAAGGTGATGATTGCGTGGCTTTGACACATGGGCTTTTAAGGGGTGAGTGATAGATATGGGATTTGTCCCTCCTAAGGGAGTTTGATATCCATGGCCACTTGATGAGTAGGATTGAGATAGGCATGTGCACACATGTGTGAATCAGTATGTGATATTGATGTCATACATATCTCCTCCAATCTACTCTGGGATCAAGAAAGTGAATGAACGTTGACAAGATGACTGTTCCATGCCTTGAGTTCATTCAGGATATCAGTGACAAAGGAATTATACATTTGCTGTAACACCATTCACGGATTGTAGGATTGAAAGTTGTTCTCCAACTTTCTATTTCACTTGGGTAGCACTGATGTGTGACTAGGCACTGCTCTTTGCTCGTGAAGTCATAAGTGTTATGGACTTTCACTGCCAACGTGAAATGGACCTACAGGGTCTCACACATAGGATTTAACCTGGAAGAGGAGTTTATCCACAAACGATGTTTAGATTGATTACTAAAGGAGTTTAGTAGTTCAATTAAACACTCAATCAAATGATAGCTCAGTATCATAGTATTCAAGGTGTTGGATCGATTGATTAGAGTATCAGATTGATTGAAACTGCAATTCACTGATTTGCACAAGTCTGCTGCCCCAACCGATCAACTCAAGAGTTGAACCGATCGGCTCAGGTTGGTGAACCGATTAGCTCAGTTGGTGAGACGATCGGCTCATGTGTCATGAGACGATCGACTCAATTGTTGAACTGGTCGATTCATATGACCAACCGAGATCGTTTGGAAAGTAAGAAGACAATTTTGCAAATACAATTTGTTTTACTTATACAAATTCAATTTGGACAAAGATTAATGATTAATCAGAAACAAATATGAAAGTCAATTTGAGTTGGACCAGGACCATGAACCGATTGGTTGGGAAGTGAACTGATCGGCTCAGGTGCTCCAACCGATCGTTTCAGGTGTGAAACAATCGACTCAGCTACCCAACCGACCGTTTCATACTTGAAACGATCGGTTCAGGTGGCACAGTTGGTTGTTTTGTGGAAAATATCGAACCCTTCTACTCCTGCATTAATCCCGCATTGCCCGGGGTAGAGAACCTTGTCCCATGACCCTCTTATATATATAGGGGTAGTGGGGGCTTCTCAGGAATACAACTTAGTGCACCAGTTGCTCTGTAAAGTTGTCGTTCTCTCTGGTTTTGGTAACCGAGAGAGAGCCCGAGCAAGTGCTACTCGATAAGGGAGGCACAACAAGGGAAAGACAACTGTAGAAAGCGATTGGTGGTAGGAGAGTGTGTCAGTGACTAGTACGCTGATATGAGGGTGCGACTCCTTCCAATTCCTTGTGGGACAAGGAGATCGGAGTTCCAGGTGGTCTGTGTGGACTACTTCAGAGGCGGGAGACTTCTGCCGCTCATAGGACAGCTGTCAATCCTGACAGTCCCGGTTAGACCAAGAGCTGTACAGACACCATCCAAGACCGGAGGTGAAGACTGCACAAGCCGTGAGGTAACGTCGCCGAGCAAGCCTCGGGACAAGGTACGCCTCCACAAACCATCCTTCCTATTGTATAGACGTAGACGTGTTTCCTTTGTTCTAGATTTGGGGAGAATTTTTTTTGTTTCCGCTGCCTTCTCTGTCTCCCTAAAACCCAACACTAACTATGTAAGAAGACTGAAATTTTGAAATACATGAAATTGTACTCCAAAATCGTCTTTATATGGTATATTGATACCATGTGTTAGGAAAATGATATACATATTATTCATTAACATTAATGAGTTGTATGAATATAGGAAGTTGAGATAACTATTATGATTCATAATATCCATGGGAAATAAGATTCACTATCTAAAGGTGTCGCATTTGTGCTTTAGAATGACCTTTTTATGCCCAATCTTGAATTTAGTGCAACTCTCAAATATTTACCAATAGAACATATATTACAGAATGGATACTTCTACATTCGATATTTGAATCTGAAAAATGTTGAATGCTATGTCTGATCCAATATCGGACAGATATCATATGATAACATCTGAATCTAATCCGGCTTAATAATATCTGAATTTGGATAAATATCTAATCCAAACCAAAAATCATACTTTTAATGCTAACAAGTATTATATAGATGAAATATTGGTATTACATTAAATATACAAGATTGAGTGTATGCATTTTCATATATAAATAATATAAATTTAATAATATATGTATATATTTGTAGGATTTTGAATTTTTTCATGTATATAGAAATATTTGATATTCTATCCAAATATTTTGAATCCAAAATGTGATATATGAAATTCATTCAAGTCATACATATGTTGGATTTTTTTTCCAAATTTTCTAACTCGAATCTGGATCAAATTTGCAATTTCAGATATCCATTTATAGGTTTACTTATCAGCTTTAAAATAATTTTTTGCATGGTACTTTTTTGCTTCCATGTGATTATAAATGAATAGATTCAAGTGGATGTGGAATATCTGTGAGGGTTTGGCCCTGATATTGACTTTGTTACTTTATCGTGTATTGATGTGTACTAAATTTATGATTTGGTCATCGATTTTGCCAAAAGAAAGTCATTTAACCATGATTAAGTAACTTGATACATGATGTGATATGATTTATATATTATGGAGATGGCATACTTGATTAATGTCAGAACACATCTGTATACCTTGTTTGTAACTTGACTAATGCCATTGAAATATGAGTTATTAGTTTAATTAATCAAGTGTAGAATTTACTTTGCAGTAACATGTGGGTTGTTGGAAGGTGTTCGAATTCGTATAATATCGAGCATATGTGATGATCAAAACTTGTTTTCTTTGGCACCTAATTCATCATTGATTTCTTTGTCACCTATTAGGTCTGTGAGTGAACATTGTTATCTTTGGTACCTATGTAGTTGATGAGCGAAGCTTGTTTCCATTGACATCTATGATGTCAATGAGCAAAGCTTTTTTTTCCACCAATGTTCTCAATGATCATTTTATTTGGGACTTGGTTGGTATTTCAATCATTGAAGGTCATTTTCTTTGGGACCTACAATGGAAATGGAAGTATGGTTCAGATCTCCTACAAAGATCTATAACCCCAGACTTAATAATAAAACTAGTAATCCAGAATTCTAGTATACATGTTTAGAGTCACATTGCATGATTTTATTTCTATTTTGCACCTATAATGAATACTTGAATTCTCTTGTATTGTATATGTTGTTTCCTATTACCCTCAATGGAGTTTTTGACTTGATGATTAATGTAACTTAATTATCTAGTCAACTACTCTGCTTGTAAGAAATATATGTTATCGGGTGTTATATCAAATAGATGGGGCTGAAGTCTCACCTTATGGTTATTCACATCTTTTAGTTGACAAACGGTGTGACTAGGGTTGCAGCAGTGGGATCCTTCCTTTAGTGGACAATAGTAGCTTGGAGGTTAGTGACTTTATTTTAGTGAGGTATCTTAGAGTTGTCCATGGCTCTTAGTTTTGAGTAGGATAGTTTTTTATTAGTTGTATCTACCACTCAAGTTTTTTGATTTCATGTCTTGTATATATACACATGTTGTACCTATGTAGTTGTATATCTTGTGTACATGTGTGATAGTGGTTATTGAACTCTATCTTGTAAAGTTACATGTGAATGATTTAAAGTAATAGATCTTTTATGAAATTCTTACAGTTATGGATTCTGAAATTTTATAAGGTGTTTTTTCTATATTTTTTGATAATGTTGGTATTTAACATTGTTATGGTGTTTTCTTTTGATTAATCTTGAAGTCATGTGTGGGGTTCTCACATAATCAAATAACATGTGATTTTTTACTCATGATGATATGTTTTACAAATGAATTTCACTCTTTATCACCTCTATATATCGAAACTTCATTTTCAAGAATTCATAAATTATACTACGAACATGATAAATATATACTTTATGATTGTGTATGTTACATAGCATTTGATCAACCGCACTTGCCAAAAACTCTATATTACATGGACAAGGACATTGTGTAGTGTAGAATATTGGGATTTTGTTAAGATATGAAATCAGTGAGAATACCGTCATTGTGATCCTTTTTTGAAGTTGGAGGGCCAATAGCGAGTTTTTTGTGGTTTCTAGCAATTGTGTCACATTTATGTAACCTAAGAGTATTTAATGTAAAGAAATGAACTCATTTTCATTTAATGAATTTATATTAGAAGGTTTTCTAATGTGACTAAAAAATATCCTTCGACCTATTGGATCTAAATTTTTAGACTAATTATTCACATCAAGCCTCACTAACATGAATATCACATATTTGGAATAATATGGTACAATATTAGTTTTAACTTTTTCATGTCATTTTGTAAGTGAATGATGATAATTCAAGGTTAAATTCAACAACTTGACTCATATAAAGTATGCGTTAATTAGTATTACAATTTTTAATTGATCAGGTATCACACTTTAGTCATGTAAGTATATCGAGGAACATATAGCAAACTATTGAAATTTTGTTTTTTTGAGTTAGAAATAATAGTAATAGAGTTCCTTTCATCAACATCAATTTGAGGAATTTATTAACTCATTTTGATAACCACCAAGTTGATTTATGTCGTGATACCACATATGATCATTATCCTTAAAATCCAGAATTATGAAGTTGTACAAAGAATAATTGGATAAAAGTAAGCTAGAAGTCTACAATCCTAGGTTACCATCATGTGATGTCAATTTGGCAACTAGCCTATATGCACACGAATGACATGTACAAGGTTTTTAATTTCAACTAATCCTAGAATGATTAGCCATCCCAAGTGTGCAATAATCTATTTAAGTGCATGGATGTGAGGTATTTCTTATAAGACATGTCATATTTTATTTGTCTCTTATTGCTTCAGTTTATCAAGCATGATATCACTGTCAGCATTCCCACCACATATTAGTCATCTTCAACCTCAAAAGCATGGCATCAACTATGCCATTACAAAACAACTTAATTGATAGTTGTTTTGACTTAGTTGGACCTCAAACAAACTAGCAAAATTTTCCATTTTCTATACCCTATAATTTATCTAGTCTTCCTAATTGTTACGACCCCAATTTCTATATGCTTTCCTTAATGACATTCCCAGATATGCGTGCACTCATATCTAAAGATGTCAAAAGGGAAAATATAAGAGATTGTGGTAGTCAACTGAATTATGAAAAGGAGCCAAATCTTTGTTCACACATAATTAAAAATAGTCACACGAAACAACATCTATTGAGAATAAAGTCACACATATTATTTAGGAAAGGAAGAAAATGGTTCTATGGAATGAAAGTACATAGGATATAGAACATTGTATACATCATCTAGAGAAAAGAAATATCTATTTAAAGAAAATAGAGATAAGGAGCAGCAATCTATCTAGCTATCCTCCATGAGCATTTACTTAGTAGCTTCTGGTACTTTGAGATGCATTATTTATTCCTTGTACCTAGAGAATATGAGAAATAAAAATCATAAACACAAAGTTTGTACATTGTTCAAATACAGTACTATGATTGCATAATTCAAATACTTGAAGAAACAAAAGAAAGAAAAGAAAACCATTGTTTAAGGCGGAAAATTAGGTAAACACATCTTTTAGACATATCATTATATGCAGTTGTACTACTATTCTATCAACACTTTATAATACATCTAGTATGGGCAAACTAATTTATCGTACATCTAGCATGGACAATTCATCATACATCCATACTAGGCAATATATCATACATCCATACTGGCCCATCTCCCATTTGTGCTTATCTTAGTAGCTGCAACTCATCAACAATTCATTTATGTTCCATTTAGTTTTGGCAAAGAATAAATACTAGTAATCATCCAACAAAGTATATCCAAATAAGTTCATCCAGGGTACATCATATCTTATACAACCATGGAAAACTAGTCTTATACATAATAAAGACCACGTAGCTGATTTGATTAGATCTTAATTCCAAGAGTCAAGAAGGACAGTAAAAAGATCACCCTGAAAAGAAAGTAAGGGTGTGGGTCATTATGAACCCATATGATCCCAAACTAGGGTTTTTCCTTTACTTAGGATTATTTTCACCTTTCTATGATTAGATCAGGGTTTATCCATTCCTTATGCCTTGTTTTAGAGTCAAAAGACCAGATCTTTGTTTTAGGGTTTCCATTATTTAATGATACCTATTTATGTTCAAGAAAAGAAACATCCAAAAATAGGGTTTCTACTATGGGTTAGATCATTAATGATTTATTTTAGTGTTCTTATTAATTAGATAGGTCATGGTTTAGTTTAGGATTCTTAAGGTCGGTCATGATCAAAAGGGTCAATAATTATTTAGGGTTAGGCATATAAATGCATGGAGGTATACATATGTAGAGAAAGAATAAGAAATTTAGGGTTTCTTATAAGTCTAGAGTGAATTGTTCCTATTTGGCTAGGGTTTCGAGCCATGTGATATTTAGGGACTCCATTAGGGCTAGGTTTAACAATTAATCATGTTACATTAATTAATAACCAATAATACATAATTTAAAGGTATAATTATGGTTATTAGGCTTTAGGCTAGTATTTTTGGAAAAGGAGTCAGATCTAGGTCCTGAGGGTATTTTATTTGTAAAGCTTGCATTTTTTTAATGAAAATGGTATATAATTTTGTTACCATCCTATATTCCTACTAATTTCTATGGTTTTTCTAAGGTAACCCATTTTCTTTGATATTTAAAAATAACAAGGAAAAAGTATTACCTCGATCAATGGTTGGATCAGTCTAGATCGACAACTCGTGTTGATTTGATCTTGGTTAGTTGGGTGACTTTGACCGTTAATCCGTGACCTTCTCCTACTGGCATGGCAATCAACGATTGGGCCACCTAGTCCTAGCTGGCACCCCATCGCTGCTCTTCTCATATGCACACGCAGTTGGAGTATCCAACAACAACTCCGACGAGGTCCCTCTCGACCTGGGGTCCTGGTCTCCACGCTCTGAAGGGTCTTCTACCTTTGAGGTGAATCTCTACACTCGACCAACACCTCCTTGGCTTGTAGCTCCTCTTAGAGCTCTGTGCATTCATGTGGATAGAGAAGGCTCACCGGTGTAAGAAGGGTCAGAGGTGGGGAGTGATCTTGGTTAGGTACAAGTAGCTGTGGGTGCTTGCGGTAGATCAGTGGAAGTGATGGAGCGATGGAATTGGTTCAGGGAGGGTTGTGTTTGCGAGGTGGTGCAACATCTAGAGGTTGAAGATGATGAAACAGGGGAGAAGTGTTTAGGATAGATTCTCACAATTGATGGTGGGGAATGAGGAAAGGAGGGATGGAGAAGCTAGTGGTGGTCTTACATAGGTGTTTGGGAGCAAGGGCAAGGAAGCCCTAAACTTGCCACAGCCGCCAGTGAGAGGTGTGGAAAAGAGGGAGTTTGTTCTCCCTAATCCGAAGGTGAGGGGGATTGGGATTTGGTTTGTTGCGTTCATCTCAGAGAGGGGAGGATATTTTCCCTACTAGAATTGCGAACAAGGGAGAAGATAATTCTCAGGAATCAAACGATATGTGACTCAAGTTGTTGTTATAGGGCCACATTTCTTGGGGGTAGGAGATGAATTTTTAGTCATCTGATCTTTCCTTCGATGGTCGAGATTGGAACCCATGGATCATGATCCGTGTCTCAGCTACATGACACTTCAAAAACACCCATTTGATCGAATAAGAAGCAACTTAGGTCATTAGGGTAAAATAAATGCAATTATGTACATTAATTGCAATTGATCATAACTCCCAAATGGTTTATCCAATTAGAACAAAATTTTAAAAAAAGATTTATGATGATTTGTCTAGCCATGGTATAAAACTGAGGGTCAAACTCGATTATTATGTAAAGTAACTATATGTCCTAATACATGTATTCCATCTATCATGAAATTAAGGTTTGAATTTTTATGAAATTGATAATCAATTTTTGTCAATAAAGCAAGGGAAAAGGTTGAGGGTATTATTGGAAATCATAAAATTACAAGAGAGAGAAAAATATAAGTAAAACTCACTCTGTCACATTCTCCTCTCCTTTTAAGAATTTTGTCCTCAAAATGCAAGCAACTAGAAATAGATGTGGATATTTCTACTCGACTTTGGAAGTGAGCTCCTAGGTGGCATTGGTCTGATCATGATGGCTCTAGAGAACTTTTACCATATCTATATGCCGATTACTGTGAAGTTCCTTTGTCTTAAATTCAAGAATTCTGAATGGGGACTCAACATATGATAGATCTTCTTTCAGCTCGAGAGGCTCATGATTCAGAATGTGATGGGGTCTTTGACATAAGGTTTCAGGTTGGATACATGAAAGACATTATGCATGGAACTATATTTAGGTGGGAAAGTGAGACAATAGGCACATTCACCAACTCTTTCTAGAATCTCAAAGGGTCCAACATAATGAGGATTGAGCTTTCCCTTATTCTTGGGCAAAGCTTGAATAGGTCATATCTTTAGAAAGACGTGATCACCTTCTTTAAACTGACATTCCGATCAGTGAGCATCTGCATAAGATTTTTGTCTAACCCGTGCCCGCTTCATCCTCTGCCTCATTAGTGCAACTTTGTCTGCATACAACTATATCTCCTCTAATTTCATCAATGTGTGTTCCTCGACGTCATCCCAGTGTAGCAGAGATATGCACGGTTGGACGTAGAGAGTTTCATAGGGAGGCATCCCAATACTCGCATGATAGCTATTATTATATGCAAACTCAACTAAAGGCAAATAGTGGTCCCACGAGCCTTACCAATCAAGAACGCAAGCTCACAGAAGATCTTCCAGAATCTGTATTGTGTATTCTGACTGCCCGTCTGTCTATGGATGGTAGGATGTACTGAAGTTTAGTTTGGTGCCCAGTTCTTCTTGAACCTATTTCCACAACTTTGAGGTGAACTTCAGGTCCTAGGTCTGAGACAATGGATGTTGGAACTCCATACAGACGTACAATATCCTATATATAGAGGTCGGCCAACTCAGATACTTTGGCAGTAGTCTTCACAGGGAGAAAGTGGGCTGACTTCGTGAGATGATACACTATAACCCATGCAACATTCTATCCCTTTCTGGTCCTAGGTAGTCCCACCATGAAATCTATGGTGATGTGTTCCCATTTCCATTTCTATATTTTCAAGGGTTGTAGTAAACCATCTGGCCTCTAGTGTTCTGCCTTGATTCTCTGGCAGGTCAGACATCTGGTCACGAATTTAGCAATATCTTGCTTCATGCCCCTCCACTAGAACTGGCATTGCAAGTCTTTGTACATCTTAATTGTGTTGGGATGAACGGTGTACTTTGACCCATGTGCCTCACTAAGAATCTTCTCCTCATAGAAGACTGCTCAAGAACCCACATACGGTTCGTGTATTGAAGAACACCATCAAGACCCATAGACAAATGTGTTTGAGGCTTTGACAGGAGAGAGGAGAGCTCTACAAAATTAGGACTAGCTTTCTGTACCTCAAGAAGTTCAGACTGAAGAGTAGACATAATAGATATGTTATTGACATGGACACAATCAGACAAAAACTGTGGCTTCTAGCCCACAAGGTCCTCCATATTCCTGCATTCAGGAATAGACAAGGATGTACATATTGCTCTTTTACTGCTAAGAGCATCAACGACTACATTAGCTTTGCATGGATGGTAGTCGATAGTAAAATCGTAGTCCTTCAGGTACTCTATCCATCGACATTGACACAGGTTCAGATCCTTATGAGTTAGGATGTACTTTAGGCTTTTGTGGTAAGTGAAGATATCAAATGTCACCCCGTACAGGTAGTGCCTCCAAATTTTGAGGGCATGGATGATTGCATCTAATTCCAGATCATGTGTGGGATAGTTAAGTTCATTAAGTTTTAGTTGTCTGTATGCACAGGCCACCACTTTTTGTGCTATAGTAGGATGCATCCTAACCCATTACGTGAAGCATAAGTGAAGATCACAAATCCTTCATTGGTAGAAGGTAGAACTAGAACAGAGCCTGATGTCAACTTCTACTTTAACTCCTGGAAACTGGACTTGAAAGCAACTAACCATATGAAGTGCTTGTCCTTCTGAGTAAGCTTAGTTAGAGGAAGTGCAACTTTTGAGAAATTAGGAATGAAGAGACGATAGTATCTGGCTAAACCCAAGAAGCTTCATATTTTAGAAGGATTTTGAGGAGGTTGCCAATCAAGTACAATAAACACTTTGGCAGGATCAACAAATATATTACCCCCAGAAATGACATGTCCAAGAAACATGACCTTATTAATCCATAATTCACATTTAGAAAGTTTGCCATAGGATTGGAGGGATCAAAGATTTCAAGAACTGCCTTCAAGTGCTCACGATGAATTTCCATAGAGTCAGAATAAATCAGAATATGATCAATAAATTCGACCACAAACTCATCAAGATAAGGTTGGAAGACTTTATTCATTAGATTCATAAATACACCAGGTGTGTTGGTCAACCCGAGTGGCATCACTATAAATTCATAATGCCCATAACGAGTTCGAAAAGAAGTTTTAGAAACATCATAATCTTTGACTTTAAGTTGATGGTATCCAGAATGAAGATCAATTTTTGAGAAAACTTTGGCAGTATGAAGTTGATCAAAGAGGTCACCAATGTGAGGAAGGGGGTACTTATTTTTAATAGTGTCTTGGTTCAACATGCGGTAGTCAATACACATACACATAGAACCATCTTTCTTTTTGACAAAAAGAATAGGCGCACCCCAAGGGGAAATACTAGGACGAATGAACCCTTTTTTGAGAAGTTCATGTAGCTATTTATTCAACTCTATAAGCTCAACAGGGGCCTTTCTATACGGTGCCCTAGAAATTGGAGTGGTTCCAGGAAGAAAGTATATGGAGAGCTCAATGTCTCTTTTTGGAGGCATCCTAGGAAGCTCCTCTAGAAATACGTCAAGAAAGTCACATACCACCTCCAATCTTTCTACAGACCCGTTGTTAGGACTGGTCTCTGAGACTAATGCAAGGAAGATTTTACATCCTTTAGAAATGAGCTTTTTAGCTTTAATAGAGGAAATTATAATGTAATTACAGAACGTGCTTCCCCTAGGGATCACCACAGGACATGAATGAGGTTGAGAGAGAACTACCATCTTGTTTCTATAGTCAATTGGGCATGATACTTGTATAGCCAATCCATGCCAAGTACAATATCAAAGTCTTCCATAGTTAAGAGAATGAATTCGAAGGGCATATCATGATTTTTGAATTTTAGAGGTAGGGTAGAACATCAGTTTTCTATAATGTAGTTAGTATTTTGCCACTAGGAGTTGACACATCCAGACTATATCCCAAATCCCTTATATGAAGATGCAACATAGATGCCAAATTTTGAGAGATGAATGTATTTGTTGATCCAGAATCGATTAAAGCTTTAACATGATGATTATTCAAGAATACAATGCCTACACAAGAGAATTGTATAAAAAATAATTCGGGGCATTGAGAAAGATGTTAGATATATGAAAAGAAATTTGGTTACCTTCAACAAGCTGGTTGTCATTTGCCTAGGCTTCCTCTGCTGTAACTGTGAAAACTTTGGTGTTGTGGTGTCCCTGAGGGGGTGGAGTGCCTACTAGAGGAAGGCCAAGGATGGACGTAGTAGGGCACTTGGCGATGAAATGGCCCTCCTTTTTTCAGTTGTAGCAGACAAACTTAGGTTGACGACAAGGTCCCTTGTCTCCTTAACTGCAGGTCTTACATCTGTTGTGGTAAGTCTTCAATTGATTTTGATTATTCTGCTGTCCTCCTTTTCTTGAACCTCCTCCTTTACCTAATCCCTTGTTATGGTCAGGGTGGAACTTCCTAGACTTATCCTCCTCTGTGGTGGTTAACCCTAGGTATCCCATGCTTGACGACTTCTTCAAACCTTGTTCCCTTTCCTAATTAAGGGCCATATATAGGGCTTCATCTATGCTTCTGGGATGGGAGGTGATTACTAGGGTTTTCATGTGAGAGGATAGACAGTCAACATAGTGTTCCACAATGCGGTCCTCCATCTTAATGGGTGCATACTGCTCCAACAACCTAAACTTCCAGGTGTAATCGACCATGGAGAGACTACCCTATTTAAGCTCAGTGTACATTCTCACTTTCCTCTTCCTCTCAGCTATAGACATGAAACGGTCGGTGAAAAGGGTTTTAAAGGCTTCACATTCTTGTTATCCACCTCTCCTCCCCTATTCCCGCCATAGTTTTCCCACCAGATTTTTGCCCCTCCCTTAAGCAGATGGGTGGAAAATTTGACCTTCTTTTCATTGGGTACTTTTTGGGTACGAAAGGCATTTTCCATGGAAAATGTCTAGACTTATGCCTTATCCATCACCTCAGGCTATTCTTCCCCCTAAAAGTTGTCAGGGTTAAGTTTTATGAAGTCTAGCACAGTCACCTCCTTCTTCCTAGAAGAGTTGGGTTCGGGGGCTCCTTTTAGGGCAAATGTTTCCATAAGATCAAGGAGGGCTTTCTTCTATTCTTCCCACCTATCCCTCTCCATTTTCTCAGAATATGGCTCTTTGTGAGGTTCAGGTTCCTTCCTCTTTTTAGAAGATGACTCTTTGGAGGCGTTGGAGTTATGGGTCTTCGGAGGCGTCCTGAAATTAGGTGGAATATATTAGATATATCATCATCATTTTTGTCATATTGTATTTCATTAATTATCTTTATTTGTTATTAATGATCTTTATGTCATGATTTGTGGAGGATACCCTAAAATCCTTATCCGTCAATCCTTAGGACTTCTAAATAGAGTGACTCTTTTTCTATCCTTATATAATAGAGATGAGAGGGGCATATATGTATAAAATAAAGATGAGGGGGGATTTTTCTATAGAAGGGTGGGGGTGAGAGGGAATATCGATAGATGAGAGGGGTCCTTAATTAAGGTATGCTCAAAAGTAGGGGACACTTAGGGTATCGTCCAGGTAGATTTATACTTCCATATAGGTAGCCTCGTGATTGCCAAGCTAAGTGGCTCAGAGACTTTAGACAGACCCATGGTAGATGCTATCCTAGACACCTCCACCCTTCATATCCCTAACTCAAGAACTATCCTAGACTCACAATAGGGTGAATGAAGTTCATGTGACCATGATGTGTGATTATTGGCTCTTATACCAACTATGACGACCCCAATTTCTGTATGCTTCCCTTAATGACATTCCTAGATATGCATGCACTCATATCTAAAGATGTCAAAAGGGAAAGTATAAGAGATTGTGGTAGTCAACTAAATTATGAAAAGGAGACAGATCTTCATTCCCAAGCATCATTAAAATAGTCACATGAAACAACATCTATTGAGAATAAAGTCACACATATTATTCAGGAAAGGAAGAAAATGGTTCAATGGAATGAAAGTAAATAGAATATAGAACATCCTATACATCATATAGATAAAAGAAATAGCTATCTAAAGAAAATAGAGATAAGGAGAAGTAATCTATCTATCTATCCTCCATGATCATTTACTTAGTAGCTTCTGGTACTTTGAGATGCATTATTTGTTCCTTGTACCTAGAAAATACGAGAAATAAAAATCATCAACACAAAGTTGGTACGTGATTCAAATATAGTACTATGATGGCATAATTCAAATACTTGAAGAAATAAAAGAAAGAAAATAAAACCATTGTTTAAGGTGGAAAAATTAGGTAAACACATCTTTTATACATATCATTAGATGTAGTTGTACTACTATTCTATCAGCACTTTATCATACAGCCAGTATGGGAAAACTACTTTATCATACATCAAGCATGGGCAATTCATCATACATCCATACTAGGCAATATATCATACATCCATTCTAGGCCATCTCCCATTTGTGATTATCTTAGTAGCTATAACTCATCAATAGTTCACTTATGTTCCATTTAGTTTTGGCGAAGCATAAATACTAAATCATCCAACAAAGTATAGGCAAATAAGTTCACCCAGGGTATATCATATCTTATGCAACCATGGGAAACTAGTCTTATACTTAATAAAGACGACGTACCTGATTTGATTAGATCTAAATTTAGAGAGTCTAGAAGGACAGTAAAAATATCACCCTAAAAAGAAAGTAAGGGTGTGGGTCACTATGAGTCCATATGATCCCAAACTAGGTTTTGTCCTTTACTTAGGATTATTTTCACCTTTCTATGATTAGATCAGGGTTTATCCATTCCTTATGCCTTGTTTTGGATTCAAAAAATCAAATCTTTATTTTAGGGTTTCCATTATTTAATGACACCTATTTATGTTCAAGAGAACAAACATCCAACAATAGGGTTTCTACTATGGGTTAGATAATTAATGATTTCTTTTAGTATTGTTATCAATTAGATAGTTCATGGTTGAGTTCAAATTTCTCAGGATCAGTCAATAATTATTTAGGGTTAGGCATATAAATGCATGGAGGTATTCATATGTAGAGAAAGAACCAGAAATTTAGGGTTTCTAATAAGTCTATAGTGAACTGTTCCTATTTGGCTAGGGTTTCGAGCCATGTGATATTGAGGGACTCCATTAGGGCTAGATTGCACAATTAATCAGGTTACATTAATTAATAACCAATACTACATAATTAAAAGGTATAAGTATGGTCATTAGGCTTTAGGATAGTATTTATGGAAAAGGAGTCAGATCTAGGTCCTGAGAGTATTTTAATTACAAAGCTTGATTTTTTGATGAAAATGGTATATAATTTTTTACCATCCGATATTCCTACTAATTTCTATGATTTTTAAGGTAACCCATTTTCTTTGATATTTAAAAATAAAAAGGAAAAAGTATCACCTCGATCAACGGACAGATCCGATTGGATCGACGACTCACGATGATCTGATCTTAGTTAACTGGGAGAGAATGTTGACCCGCAACCTTCCCCTATTGGCACGATGATCAGTGATTGGGCCACCTAGTCCTAGCTGGCACCCCATCATTGCTCTTCTCCTATGCATTCGTAGTTGGAGTAGCTAGCATCAACTCCAGCGAGGTCCCTCTCGACCTGGGATCTTGGTCTCCATGCTCTGAAGGGTCTTCTACCTTTGAGGTGTAGCTCTGCACCCGACCAACACCTCCTTAGCTCGCAACTCCTCTTAGAGCTCTGTGTCATCATGTGGGTAGAGAAGGCTCACTAGTGTAAGAAGGGTCATAGGTGGGTAGCGATCTTGGTTAGGTATGAGTATCTGTGGGTGGTCGCGGTAGATTCGGTGGAAGTGATGGAGCGATGGAATTGGTTTGGTGAGGGTTGTGGTTGTGAGGTGGTGCAATGTCTAGAGGCTAAAGATGATGAAATAGGGGAGATGTGTTCAGGTTAGATTGCTCATAATTGATGGTAGGAAATGAGGAAAGGAGGGATGGTGGATCTAGTGTTGGTCTTATATATGTGTTTGGGATCAAGTTCAAGGAAGCCCTAAACTCGCCGCCACCGCCAGTGAGAGGTGTTGAAAAGAGGGAGTTTGTCCTCCCTAATCTAAGGGTGAGGGGGATTGGGATTTGGTTTGTTGAATTTGTCTCAGAGAGGGGAGGATATTTGCTCTACCAAAATCATGAATGAGGGACAAAATAATTCTCAAGAATCAAACGATATGTGACTCAAGCTGTTGCTACAGGGCCGCGTTTGTCGGGGGTAGGAGACAACTTTTTAGTCTTCTGATCTTTCCTTTGATGGTTGAGATTGGATCCCACCGATCACGATCCATGTCTTAGTTGTATGACACATCAAAAACACCCATTTGATCGAATAAGCAACAACTTAGGTCGTTAGGGTTAAATAAATACAGTAATGTACATTAATTTCAATTGCTCATAACTCCCAAATGGTTTATCCAATTATAACGAAATTTGAAACAAAGATTTATGATGATGTTGTCTAGCCATGGTATAAACTTGAGGTCAAACCCAAATGTTTGTCATGTAAATTGACTATGTACCCTAATATATGCATTCCATCTATCATGAAATTAGGGTTTGGATTTTTATGATATTGATAATCACTTTTGTCAATTAAGAAAGGGAAAAGGTTGAGGGTATTATTGGAAATCATAAAATTTCAAGGGAGAGATAGAGAGAGAAAAATGTAAGTAAAACTCACTATGTCACACTAACAGTAGGGAATCTAAATGTTCTTACCCTTTTACAAACCATAACTCATGCATAACTTTGTTATGTTTCCCCTATCACCTCAATCATATGATTCCTTACAAAACAATATGAGGAAATTAACAAGTCCTAAGTATTATCTTAAAAATAGCCTCCAATCATGATTTATTTATTTGCCTCCAACAACCAACATCAGACACCAATATATACAATGAATATCACCTTGACCCAGAGCTTCTACGTGTCCCCACATTGCTTGACATGTTCTCAACTAGCTTGGGATCACCGTAAGAGATCCGGTGACCCCTTTCACAATTGATAATACGACTTTCATGAGTTTCTACATGTCGTCTATTGTTGCCAAGCAAACCATTGTGTTCTATTAAGCACTCTTTTCCTTTCACCGTACATTGTCCATGTGAGTTTTGCTATTAGTTTAATTGATTTCTTTTATCAACTGACATTTTCACGTGTTGTTCACCTTTGACTAACTTGAGAGAAGATTATTGATGTCTTACTTGAACTTTGGTCTCATCAAAAATTTCCCTTCATATGGTTTGTTTTTATAGTAACCTTGTATTTAAATCTAGTGGGGGATTATCCCCTAATCCTAATGCCCCGTGAAGTATGTTTGGAATCCTTTTTTGTGCCTCTTTGAAGAAGCTCACTGAACACATGACCACCTTGTAGAAATTGTCTAGTCTTATATTTAGTAGATGAGAGGATCAAATCGGTCAAAATACTTTTATTGCTAGTTATTTAGGATGAATAGTAAATTGATATGGTGGTTCAGTCTATATCCAAACTTATCGAAACAAAAACACTATATATGTGTGTGTGTATTTTGTGCCAATCTTGGATGCCTATTTCTTTTACTATAACACCCATATGTTATCTTCTATGAAGGAACAAACTTGAATCCTTGTTGGTAGTACATTCTATATCGAGTTTGTGTTTAAAATTGCATTCTGAAGTCATTTTCCTTTTAGTTAGTGTTGACACGTATAAAATTATGAACAACCTCTTATATATAGAAAAGCAAGTTGAGACTAATTTGGTTGAATGTAATTCGACTATAAAGTAACGAATATGCAATGTAAAAATACATAAAAAAATTATACCTTTTTATCTGACTACATTCTACTAAATAGGATCTTATTTCAAATGTTTTACAAATGTGAACTTTTGTGATATACATGTGAGGTGGGGATCTACCTATCTTTTGGTTTAAACCCAACATTGTGGATAGATTTACAATACCAATCTCAGTGAGTATTTCATCCAAAGGATGAGCTAGGTTTCTGATAAATAACACTTGTAAGCTAGTTGTTAGGAACTTTGTGAAGGTTGAACCACTGGTGATACATAGAATGATCAATAAAAACCTACATCTTCAAGTAAGAACACTCTAAAGGTATTCCACTGATTCCATCCAACATGCACTTAGATGTACCAAACTTGCAATCAATGAGAACTAAAAGAAGGGAGTGGAAACACTTGATTTCTTATATATAAACTCTTTATCTCATTAACACAGGTGAAAGTCACAATTTGATGTACCTCTGTACAACATTATACACAACTTGTCATTGCACCCTCACAATACATTTACATCAATTCCCAAATACTCAGGCTTGCTCAGACATGCACTCTTGTACTACTGAAATTGTTCCACCCCCACTGGAACATCATGTTAGGAATCTCATTCTCTCTCTCTTGGACTCACCCAGGAAGTAGCACTCCTCGTTGGTGCTACTCTCTTGTTATATTCTCGGTCATCTCAGTGCTAGACACTTGTGCTCCTCTTAATGTCTATTTGGTGTCTATTATGTTGGAACTCTCTGGAACTTCTTATGGAAACCGATCGTGTCTAACAATTGTTGCAATCTATTCAATCTTTAATGATTTATGATCTAACTCCTACTTATATTTTGAACTTATCTCTACTGATCGTTGGGTTCTCTATGATCTAATGTGTTATATGTGTGTCTGGTTCTTGTCTTTCATAGACACAACTTGACTTAATCAATTATAATCAGATTTGGGACATGTGGTGCTAAGGAATGTGTCCCTTGCACCCATACTCCATGTTGTGAGATGCCCACTATCTCTGTAGGAATCATTTTGTCTATAATTGTCTGGATACACATGAACATCCACCTTATGGAGTGTTATAATCAAATTTGGGACATGTGGTGCTAAGGAATGTGTCCCTTGCACCCATACTCCATGTTGTGAGATGCTCACTATCTCTGGAGGAATCATTTTGTCTATAATTGTCTGGATACACATGAACATCCACCTTATGGAGTGTCTCCTTGTGGAGAACGAGTGTGCAAGGAGATGTACCTACTAAACATACCAAAAGATGCTCTCTCTACGAGTGGATACCCAAATAATTGTCTCCTCAGCCATGAGAAATTCTCTTTGCATGCACATGGCGGATAACTCCCAACTACCTCTATATTCCTAAGTGAAGCTCATGGCTGGGTTGGGTGTGGTATGCGACCTGCTTTGACCCATTGTTCAAATTCTCTTAATTCTAGATTAGCTCCAACTCCCTCGATAACACTTGGAAAGTGTTGTACTGCTCAACTTGGACTTGTTGAATCTCCATGTAGCTTCAGGAAGTTAGGTCCAACTTGGTGTAGCTCTAGCTAAGCTTGTGTGTTTAGTCCCAACACTCTTTGACTAAGGTCTTTATAGCCCATCAGGGTCTTGCACACATCGCCTGCTACTAAATCAATGTTCCTCAGTCATCCTGGAACTTAGCCTTGTGACACTAAATCCCTCCCTGAATCCTTCTATCCTTAGGGAAAAGTGTGTAATAACCCCCACCCCTACCCACATAACTTGGGACATCACCCTTGATGATTGTCTTGCAAGTCAACAATAATCTCCTTCTTCATCTTGACATGGCTTGATTTTCAACTCTACAATCCTCATCATGCAGTCTCAAAGTTGTTTAATAAGTAGTACTCTGGCCGGTGAACCTTGTCTTCATTCTCAAATAAGCTTCTTGATGTTGGCCCCTCCCTAGGACCAACTCACAAGTAACAATGACTTGAAACTCTTTCCTTATCATTTTGAGTAAGTTCTCAAACTTGGACTTCTTTCCTCACTTTATCTTAGTAAGGGATCGTCTCTCTAACAACCCAAGGGGGTCATACTTTTTAGAACAAAATCCATGTGAGTCCTTCCACATAAGAACCACTCTTCTCATTTGTCACTACCACTTGATATTTTCCACATATTCCTCTCTATGAACAAAATTTCTTCAAGAAAATCTTCCTTAGATTAATATGGAATTCCGTCTTACATTTCATTGGAATAACTTAGCTTTTGAAAGAAACAACAAATGCATAGGCACATGCATCGCTCCCCCAACCCACACAAAGGTACAATGACTCTTTCACCTACAAGAGTGGTCTGTTATTTTCTTGTAAATGTGTATGTCTCACTTGCAAAGCTTGCAATCATGCTTGTACTTTATTGCATATTGTGGAAGTTGAGATCCTCAAATGCCTATCTTATCATGGTTAGTTAACCCACTTGTCTTTCTTACACGTCAGTTGGTGGCCCTCTAATGGTGACTATCAAAAATTTCCACTAAAACACTCTTGTTTGTGGTAGTTGTAACCATCCGCTTTGTACCCGCACGTGTGCGGCAGTTATGTAGTCGATGTTTTCCTCCTTCTAGAGTGTTGTAGTGAATTACCTCTTCCCCATCAATGGTTACTACACTTAGCATCCTTTCTTGATCCTTGAACTTGTGAAGCATCATAGTAGAAAGTCTCTTCTAGGGCGTTTCATTGACATGGCCTGTGCCATATCCTGGTGCAGATCTTCCACAATAACTATCACGACCTTTGCTACTGCAACAGTCATTGCACTTGCCACTGATAGTGAATTTAGGATGGCATGCTAAGGTCGATGCTCCAAGTTGTGGCCATCACATTTTCTCACCATTCCAATTGATCCACCCTTACAATAGGGTGTGGACTTGGTTGCAGTTTGTGCCACTCAACCTACAACCCAAAGGTAATGCTTCCCTACATTCCTTCTTCTTTGGTTGACCATCTCGTTGGTATCAATGTTCCCTCCAAGTCACAGTGCTCATCCTAATGCTCAACATGGCTCTTGGTTGTGGGACACCATGTTGTTAGCCTTCTAGAAAGTCTAGCTTGTATCCATATTTAAGATCAGTAGACTGCATGCTCTCTTGTAGCATGGTTGAGACATGCATGACCACATGAAGTTGATGTGAACCCCTTGTTGCAAGCGTCGTTTCCTCCGTCCATGTCCTATCTCCCTTTTGGAGATGGTTGCAACATAGATCATTAATGTGTGGCCCAGTAGCCACTCATCAACGTCTGTTATTGACACAAGTGAAGTCCCTCGTAGGATGTTGGCCTTCATCAACATATGGATAGGATGACGATCCTATCCATCCACCCCTTGCCCTCCTAGATGGAGATAGACTGTGCCTCAGTCTTACTCTGCTGATAATGCTCCCGAGTTGAGAGTGGCCCCTTGCAACTGCTCCTTGGTTGAAGTAGGGTGCGACGTTGGGCCAAACACCAAAACTATCAAGGCAGCGAGCCTTGCAAAAAGGTTTAGTACTGCCTTGTGTAGTTGCTCCAATTTCAAGCATGTTAGACACTCGTAAACATGTCTCCATCATTAGTTTTACTCTCCCTGGGGGGTTGGCCCATGTGGAGTCTCTTGAAGCCTTCCATCCAAGCATGGATACCAGAGAACACTTTGATGCAAGTGATAGAAAAGGCCATTGGTTTGCTCCTCAATCTCATTCATCCATATGGATGTCTTCTTAAAGAATGATCATGTCCTCCCTGGTGGCATTGTATGTGTTGATGTAGTACTTGTGTCGTTCGAACCAAGTTGATGACCGTGGTTTACCACTTCCCTCCAAAGTGTGGCAAGATCATCCTCCATGTTGGTGATATGTGCATTATTCTCAAGAACTACTGTGTTGCAGAAGATTGAACTGAAAAGAAGAGAGACCTTGAGAGAGTCTAATAAATTTTTGGTGGCTCTAGTATCGCTTTTCAGGAACTTTATGAAGGTTCAACCTCTGGTTTTTTTTTTTGAAATAATCAACAAAGACCTATGACGCCAAGGAAGAACGCTGAAGGTATTCCTCTGAGGCTCATCCGACATGCACTTAAATATACAAAACTCACAATGACGGACAACTGAAGGAAGGGATCGGAAATACTGAGGTTCTCATGGAGAAACTCTTTTTCTCAAAGACAAGTGGTAATATTACAACTTGATGCACCTCTTTGTGACATTGGACATAGTCCGTCATTGCACCCTTGCAACATGGTTAGATCAATTCCCCCAAACACTCATGCTTGATCAGACATGCACTCTTGCACTACTAACAATTATCTTCCCCTCTATTGTATCTCCTTCTATGGACTCTCATTGTATCACCCTTGGACACACCCAAGGTAGTAGCACTCCCGAGTGGTGGTGCTATGTTTTTATCTTTTCAGTCATTTTGAAGGTAAACGGTTGCGCTCCTCACAATGTCTACTTGGCATATCTTGTGTTGGATCTCTCTAAGACTTCTTAGAGAAACCGCTAGTGTCTGTCAATCATCACACTGTATTTGATCTTCGATGATCTTTGATCTGTCTCCCGCTAATCTCTTGATCTGGCCTCTGTCAATCCCTTGGGATCTTCGTATCTGATATGTTTTCTGTGCCTGATCCTTGTCCTTTATAGGCGTGGCTCACCTCAAAAGTTACAATCAACTTCGAGATAGATGGAACTAAGGGACGTGTCTCTTGCATACGCCATCTACGTCTTTCTCAACCCACTGTCTTCGGAGGCGTGATTTCATCTATAATCATCTGCGCACACCGGCACACACACACCTCCACCTAATGTGGCGCCTCCTTGTGGATAACGGTCATGACACCCGCTAACTTTCCTACCATCTCGACTGATGCTCTCTTTGTGGGTGGTTGCTCCAGTGGACGTCTCCTCAGTTAAGAGACACAACACTTCAAATGCAGATGGCGGATAACTCCCAACCGCCTATGCATTCCTCGAGAAAGTTCAGGCCAAGTCTTGTGTGGTCCACAACATGCCTTGACCCGCTGGTTAAATGCTCTTCAGTCTGGATATCTCTAACTCCCTCTTGGCAAGTGTCGTCCTACTCAACTTGAAATTGGTGAAGCTCCGTGCAGCTCCAGACAGCTCGGTCCTAGCTCGGTCCAGCTCATTGTAGCTCCAACTGAGCTTGTGCGCTTGGTCACAACTCTCTTTGACCAAAATCTTTACTCATGAGGGTGACTTGTACGCATCGCCAGCTATTGAGTCCGTGTTCCTTAGTCTTCTTGGAACTTAGTCTTGCGGCAATAAGTCCCTCCCTTTGATCCTATACTCCTACGGGAAAAGTGTGTAACACTAGTTTAGCTGGTTAAACCTGCTGTTTATAGAAGTGCAGATTTCGAAATCAAAACTCATTGGGACACTATATGAGGAGGAGTTATAAGCCTCTTTTGGCTGTGATAGACTGCTCCATCTCTAAAAGAGTTTAAAATCCTAACTATCAGAAGAAAGTTGTTGATAAATACCGCGTGATTAGATCTAGGGAGGATCTTTTGAAGATCACAATTTGAAAAACGAGTGCATAAAAAGGCAATCGATACGAGGGACCCATTTGAGGAAGGAAAATTATTCCTGCAATACAGTATCCGCCAAAAGTTACACACCCACTTCGGGAATACGTGCATAGCAGTATTAGCACAGTGTGTCTCGTTTTTTTAAAATGACATTAATTGCTTTCTTGTTGGAGAAAGATAAACTAATATACATTAGTGGATGGAGAGAATGTGGAATGAGAAAAAAAAGGACATAGTGGATGGAGAGAGAAGCTCTAATTAATAGAGAGAATGTGGTAGTACATGGATAGATGTATGATAAATAAAAATAAGAAGATAGTGGATAGAGAGAAAGTGTAATTAATATAAAGGAGAAAGTGAATGGAGAGAGAGAGAGAGAGTGTGTGCACTATATAAAAGAAAAAGTAAAAAATAGAGAGAGATTTGCGACACAATAAATCGTACATGTAGTTTTAGCACTGTTCAAGTTTAAACTAGGCCATGTAGTATTTATTCTTGAGTACTGTTTATTTTAAAAATAGGTTGGTATTTTTGTACTTATTTATAAATACTATTTAACCTAGAAGTGCTCACTAAAAGATATATTATTTAAAAATATGTATATAACTTATACATGAAATAATATAAAAAATATAATCAATAGATTAATACTTTTATTGATATTATTTTATTTAAAATTTACAACGTTCGCAGTGATATTTATCACTAATAACAAGTACTTGTATATTATTATATTCTCTTTCATGTCTAGAGACTTTTCAACTTCTGCATTGTGCGAAAAACTTCTTTGTACATTACCAAATAATATTTCGTATTCTGCGTTCACATTGATCAAAGTTAGGATATAAGATTTGGTAAAAATTGTGTACTCTATATCATTACTCTTTGAGGAACAGCGATAGCTAAGAGACAGACAAGCTGAGTTGAGTCATGCGACTGTTTGTGGATGTTTATGACAGTGGTCCCTCCCATGCGGCCTATCCTAGCCGAAAGCTGAAAACCACTAGCAGTCGAGCCGGGTGGAGTTGCCGACTGTGGAGTGTGGGCCAGAGGAAACCGACGCGCGTAAGCAACGCAACGCGTAACTGCAACGAGACGCAACGCCCGGGCTCGAGTGGAGGCTGATGGAAAAGGGCAGCAGTTAATGCATGTGGCATGACTTTTTCTACTTGAGATTGACATTGGCATTTTTCTGTGGCCCATTACAATTACCATGAATGCCAACATGCAATGCAACAAAGAAAGAATTCGAAAAGACGAGTCGCACTTCAAGACAGTAATCCGGAAATACTTACGCATTGCTGTTGTTGTTCCTTAAAACAGCTATATCAATCGTACATAATAATAATTTATGAAGAGTTGACATCACTGTTACATCCTCCTCAAACTGAGCGCGAGGAATCGTAATGCCTAAATAAGTTATCAATCCATAAAGGGCGTATTTAAGACACGTACCACATTTTCTGTAGTGCAACCTTCTCAATTGGTAAAATTAGAACCAAACTAGACATGTTTTGCTCAAGCATAAAGTGTTGTACCAATTGACAAATGAATAACACTAATGTAACTAATTGTCGATTGTTGTCCTAGACGTAGATGCAAGTTTTTAGGTAAAAAGCTTTTCTTGAGCTCAATAGCTATGGTGGAGACTAAGTTCTATACTCGGCATCACTTGAAGACTTGGTGATCAAGAGTTACTTCGTTGAGATCCAAGAAATACATGATGAGCATAAGAAGACTGGTATTAATTGTAGATCTCATTGATTTAAACAATATGCCAAGTTGAAGACACGGAAGCTCATCACTTGCAAGGAGTTGTCATCATTAATAGAGATACCCACATCGAGACATCCTTTTGTGCACCTCAAAATCCCCTTAGCAAAATTAAAGCATGGAACCATTTACCTAGACATAATTTTAAAAGTAATGTTCACAATAAATGTGTGATTTGATCTTGTAATTGTTACGTACAATAAATGTGGGATACTTAATTGTCACACCTTGGTTTTTCGACCTAGAAAATCTATGATTAAATTAATGATGAAATCAATACATGATTGATTTATAGTTATAATAAGGTTCCATCCAATTTTCACAATGTTTGGATAAAAAAAGTATAAAGAAAGGGTCTTTTGTGAAAATTGATCAATTTTGATGTTTAGGAAACATTGAATCTGAACTTAAGAATGTTAGTATGCTTGTTAAGGAACAATAAGATCATGGTTCAGGTATGGTAAATTTTGATGTTAATTTGGTCATTCAATTTGATGATATAAAGTTGAATTATGTAATCATGCTCACTTAAGTCAAGGATAATTTGATGGTATTATATATATGATGGATGTGAATTAGGCTCTCACATGCATGTAGTGATGAAATTAAGAGTTAGTTGTGTTCTTTACGATTGGTATTGGACACAGTGCGATTTTGGTGATAGAGTGAATTTAGTGATTTAATGCGTTATCTAAGGTCATGGGACAATTGAAATAACACACACTATACTATAGTAGTCTAGGTAGTGAACTAGGCCATGTGGTTTTTTCTACAAGGAGATAATATCTATGTCGGGTGTTGATCAAATTTTGGGACCAATCAGGATTCAGGAGTAGCCTACATAATTCATAGAAGAAATGAACCATTTGGGCCTTTTTGAGCAACGAACCACGAAAGGGAAGACTGGACTGCTGGTTCATAGCCAACCCGCCGATTCATTTAAGTCAGGCTAGTTCTGTTAAGAACACTCGTAGAAAAAAGGGGGGGGTATCGTGACTCCCCATTCTTCTAAAACATTGACGTAATGGGAGTCCAAGCAAATATTGATCTCATCACAAATCAAGAATCAAAGGTCTACAAAAGCCTCATTCCTACCACGAAGGAGGAAGTTGGTTAGGTTTTTGGGAAATGAGGGAGAGATAGAAAGATAAACCATGATGAAGAAAGGTAAGAACAAAATAGGTGGTGGTGGTAGTTCTGGATTGACGCCCCATCTTTCTCCAAGACCTGCAAGCTCCTCAGAAAGAAAAGAAGATCAAGAGCTGGAGGTGGAGGAGATGAGACTTGGCATCAAATGCTCAACCCATGCCTATACCAGGGGCGTAGGAGGCTCTCCCAATGCACGGTAGTGTGATAGGGCAGAAATAGGGGGAAAATTTCCTAATCTAGCGGGTGAGGAAGGAATGAATTCAACCCAGATCCGCTTTGTCCAGTGCAAGGCTAGTTGATCCCGCTCAGGCTTAAGATTACATTTGAACGTCCACGATTGTTTCAACTAGGTAATTATCATAAAATTCTTATATCTCAAGATACATATCTGAATTTAGCAAACAAGGTGCCTAAAGAAAGATTATAATGTCTACTATCTTATGAAAGTGTATTCAAATAGTGTTTTTAATCTTTGCTGACTGTAGTAATTTGATTACTAAATAATATGAGATTTCAATCTTTTGAACATTAAAAAGAGAAAATTACTTTCAAAATTAGTGAATATTTTATCCAATGTGTATTTTGATATGTTAAACATGATTTCAAAGCCTGGTCATTGTGAGTTGAAGCTTTTACTAAGATTTTTGAAGTAAACCCTATTAGTATATATGACTTATGTCTCAACTTGTGTTGTGTGTTTGCTTTATGGTGTGTTGTGTGTTTTATTATGTGCTTTAGACTTGTCTTGTCTTTAGCTTTTCTTTTATCCCATATTGCCTAGTTTTGTTTCTCCCTTAGTCTCTTGTCCTATAAAAGAGAGGGCACTGTAAATGTTTCAAACATATCAAAAAACTTTTCTTATTTTATATGGCATCAGACATGTTCGATCCCCCTTAATCCATCCCATCACCCCCGATGAGCCTCCACCACCTCCACCATCTCTGACACTCTACCACCTAGTCACCCCTAGCTTCACCACCTTCACCTTCACCACCTTCATCACCCATCGACCTTCAATAATTTCTCAGCCCATCGAACTCCAACACCCATCGACCTCCACCACCCCATCGACCTCCATCAACTCTTCAACGCCCATCAACCCATTAACCCCCCCTCACCCCATCGATATCCAAACTGCTTACCACATCAACCTCCATCCCATAAACCTTCACCTCCTCAACCCATAGAACTCTATCCCATCTACCTCCACCCCATCAATCTCCACCTTCCATCCCATTGACCCTTCTTCAAGCTAACTGCAAAATAGAAAGTTTAAAACCTAAAATGTATCACCTCTTTTTTCTACCTACGTCACATGGTGGAGTGAATCTCAAACTGTGGTGGCACTATAATCTTTCCTTCTCTCTACTGCCCCTATGCGGGTTTCTTAGATCATTGATCCAGATTTGTTGCTGCTATCTACAGACCCTATGTGAGTTTCTTGGATCTATTTTGATCTATTGCTACTTTCTCGTAGCCCTATGTGGGTTTTTTAGATCTATTGATCTAATGTTGTTATCTATTGCCCCTGTAAGGGTTTCTTAGATATGTTGACCCATATCTACTTTTCTTCTGCTGCTTTGTATACTTCTCTATGCACTCTGGCTTCCATGGTGACTGCAAATTCTCCTCGGTCTTTGTGTGTGACGACCATGAAACTTGATGGATCAAACTACCACCTTTAGTCGACATTGTTTGAGCTATATGTTAAAGCCCAAGGGTGCTATTCCCACATTTTTATTGATTTTGTGATCCCTCTTGTATCTACAACTGATGAAAAAGCCAAGCAAGCCTACAAACAATGGTCTAGAGATGATTGAGGTGTTATGACACAGATGGTGAATATTGTCAAACTGGATATCATCCAGTCTCTTCTTCAGCTTCAGAACACTAAATCTATGTGAGCTATCCCATGTGTATTCTCATTAGTAGAACAGAAGGTCTTCAATATCTTCAAAAATCTGGAAAAAAAGGAGTACTCCACTATTGGATCTACAGAAGACTACTAAAACCAATGTTAGACACTCTAGGATGAATACAAAGTATACCATCCCCTCTCTTCTAACATCAAAAAAGTTCATAGGCAATGCAACAAACTTCAGTTAGTTCAATTCTTGGTTGGTCTCCCTTCATCCTTTTATGGTGTTGTTGATTAGATCTTATCTAGTGATCCCTTACCTACATTAAGGGATGTTCTCAAGCATTCAAGGTTGTCCTTCCATGTCTTCCCTATCTGCTACTTCTTCCAATCATTTGGTTCTTGTTGTCCACTCCCATGACTCAGGTCAAGGACGTAGATGTGGTTGCGGTCACGGTGGTCATGCTTCTAGTATCCCTAGATGTAGTCCTCCTTTTGGCGCTGAACGAGGCCAACATCAAATTCCTACAGATAATCGCTTCTACAAATTCTGTGGTTGCACCATTCACACCAAAGACCATTGCTAGAAAAATATGGTGAACCTGCCTGGGCAAACTAAGTCTCTTCTATTATTTCATAGATATCAAATGTTTCTACCTCTAGTTCAACCCATCCCACGGTTGACTAGATCCTCTTGGAGTTTGAGAAAATCCTCTAGGCTCGTCTATCCTCACCAACCAGTTCTCCCAAAGGAGGTTCTTCTATTTTACTTGAATCTCTTTATGTTTACAGTAAAAATAAATGGGTCATCGACTCATGTCATGTGCTCATATTTTTGGGCGATCTTTTTACTGTGTTATCTAAGACTACATGTGTCCCTCCTATGATCATTTCTGATGGGACTAAATCTACTATCCATGAGATCAGAACTATATCTCTTCCTAGAAATATTCTCTTAAAAACTATCACATATGTTCCAAGATTCCCTCTTAATCTGCTATATGTCAATAAAATTATCAAGAGCCTTCAGTGCAAAATCACATTTGATCTTAAGGGTTGTGTGTTTTAGGATCTGCAAACAAGGATGAGGATTGGTTCCAGCCATGAAGGACTAGATATACTGTGTTACCTGGATGTGCTGCAATTTGTTGCAGCTCTATTATCTACTTCTGTGACTAGTTTGCAATGGCACTATCATCTAGGGCAACATTATGA
Organism: Alisma plantago-aquatica; assembly: GCA_963693085.1. Classification (NCBI taxonomy): domain Eukaryota; kingdom Viridiplantae; phylum Streptophyta; class Magnoliopsida; order Alismatales; family Alismataceae; genus Alisma; species Alisma plantago-aquatica. The sequence goes on from OY856413.1 coordinate 418,636,853, forward strand.
TGCCAAGCCGTGCTATTGATTTCTTGATATTTCTAAGAAACATGTTATGTGTGAATCTTGTCAATTTTGAAAACATACTCTGGATATTTTTTATAAAAAGAAAAAAATTGGTTCTAAAATTTATTTGATATTGTTCATGCTGATATTTGGGGTCCCTGCTCTATTCCTATCTTGTCTGGCTATCACTATCTTATGACCTTTATTGACAATTACTCAAGGGTGACTTGGTTTTTTCTCCTAAAGGGTCTCACTACTAATTTGTAAACTATCACTACCTTTTTTACTAAGATCCAAAGTCAATTCAAAACCACTGCTAAAATCTTGTGAACTGACAATGCCTTAGAATTTATGCAAAAATCCATGGATCTATTTCTAGTTCTTAGGTTACCATTCATCAAACTTCCTTATCTTACACATCACAACAAAATGGTTTAGTAAAAAGGAAGAATCATCATCTTCTTGAAGTAGCACACACAATTCTCCTTCACTATCACATTCCTAAACATTTCTAGCTTAAAGTTGTTTCTACAACATGCTACTTAATTAACCGTATTCCTTTTTCTGTGTTGTATAATCAATTCCCTCTCTCCCTTCTGTATCCCCATCCACCTTTGCTTTCTGTTCCATTGTGCATCTATGGTAGCAGATGTTTTGTTAAGAATCTTTACCCTGGGATATCTAAACTGGACTCCCACTCCACTGAGTGTGTCTTTCTCAAATATCTACAAACTTAAAAAGTATATCAATGATATAATTCTGTCAATCAACAATGGATTTTGAGCGTGGATTTTTTATTTTTTGAACATATGTTGTACTACTCTGATGAGGGGTTTGCCTTGTCTAGTGATATGTTGGATCCTACTCCTCTTCCTAAGTTGGTTGAACATAATCACACTGATGAAACTAAAGAGATGTCCACGTGAAGACCCATGTTACAATCTTATATCTGGCTTCTCAACAACCAATTCCTCCCGCTTCGGAAGATCATAACACCTCCCATGTATTTTCTAATCTACATCTTCCTATTAGTCATAGAAAAGGTCTTCTTGCACTCAACATTCGATTAGTAATTTCTTCTCTTCCACTAATCTTGGCACTAGCTTTACATGTTTTACTATTTCTCTTTATGCTATTTCTGTACCAAAGAATGCTACACAAGCTCTTCAAAATCCTTTATGGAGTCAAGCTTTAGAAACTGAAATGACTGCCCTTTGAGGTCACAAGACCTGGGATCTTGTTGATTATCCTGAAAATTGTCTCATTGTTGGTTGTCGTTGGCTTTTTACTATCAAATATCTACTAGATGGTTCATTTGAATATCTAAAGGCCCGGCTGGTAGCAAAAATTTTACACTTGTTGTTAGTCTTAGTTTTGTAGGAGTGCTTATATTTTTTGTCATGAATAAGGATTGGCCCCTTTTCAAATTGATGTTGGAAACACCTTTCTATATGGTGACTTACATGAGAAAGTCTACATGGAACAACCACCTAGTTTTTTTAGTCAGGGGGAGTGTTTCAAAGTCTATAGATTTAGGAAGGCATTCTAAGGCCTAAAACAAAGCCCACATGCTTGGTTTCATAAATTGAGTCAGATACTTTTCAGATTCCAATTTTGATGCTCACATTCAAATCATTCCATTTTTATTAAGGAGACTGATTCTGGGCTTGTTATTCTTATTGTTGATGTGGACGGTATAATTTTATCTGGTAGTGATTCTGAAGGTATTTCTGCTATCAAAAGATATCTAGAACAATACTTAATTACTAAATATGTTGGTAAACTTTAGTACTTCTTGGGAATTGAAGTTTCTAGATCTTCTTTAGGTGCCTGTCTATCTTAGCACAAATATGTTCTAGATCTACTCACAGAAACATGAAAGTTTGGTACTAAACCTATTATTACTCCTCTGGATCCCAATACCAATTGGTATGATGAATCTTCACCACCCTATCCCTATTACTACCAATGCAGAAGATTGGTTGGTAACCTTAATTATCTTACTGTGACTAGAGTTGATATTACTGCTATTGTTGGACTTGTTAGTAGGTATCTAGATATACCTTGACAATGTCATTAGGATGTTTCTTCCATATCCTTCAAAATCTGAAAAATTCTCCTGGGATAGTATTATTATATCAAATACATGGGCACTGTAAACTCACTTGATATCCTTACTTTGATTATGAGAGTAGTAGACACGACAAGAAATCAACCTCTGGATATTGCACCTTTGATGGGGGGAATCTAGTTAATTGGCATAGTAAAAGACAGACCATGGTTGCTCGGTCTGGTGCTGATGTAGAATACAAAGCTATGAATCATATTGATTTTGAATTAATGTGGGTCCAAGGACTCCTAAAAAAATTGATATCTCTAATTCTACTCCTATTCATATGCTGCAACAATAATGCCTCCATTTTTATTTCTAGAAATCCAAAGTTTTGTGAGTGCACCAAAAATATACAAGTGGATTGCCATTTTGTTCATGAATATGTTCTCTCTGGATATATCTGTACTCCTTATCTCTAGACAGAAGATCAGGTTGCTGATATCTTTACCAAGATACTTCCAAAAACCTACTTTGCTATACCAGTGGACAAGTTGGACATCTTTGACATCTATTATCTAGCTTGAGGAGGAGTATTAGTCTAAATTCTTTATGCGCTATCACGTGTTGTGTGTTATATTATGCGTTATGGTGTGTTGTGTGCTTTGTTATGTGCTTTAGACTTGTCTTGTCTTTAGCTTTTCTCTTATCCCATATTGCCTAGTCCTGTTTCTCCCTTACTCTCTTTTCCTATAATAGAGAGTGCATTATAATTGTTTCAAATATATCAAATAAAAGTTTTCTTATTTTATAAACCCTAATAAGGGCATCATGGGTATTTCACCCATTGATTGACAATGAAATGATATGAGGTTTTTGCCTATATTCTAATGTACATTGTTCTTACTATTTCTAAATTTTTGACAGAGTTTCATGTATTATTATATTAGTATTTGATTTTCGGCCTAAGTGGTCGTTAGGCAATAATTTAACTATTTATGATTCAATATGGGATATGCATGCATATTTTGTTTGTATAATAATTTGTAGTTATATTTTCCTATGACATCATAATTGAGTTAGTAAGATTAGTATATGTGATTGTTTTCAATATTTATTCTCATTATATAATGTATTTGCTCATATTAATGCGTAAGATGATTTATGGCTTAGTAGAGTAAAACGTTTATAGTAGTTATATAATGTAAGTTTTGATATATGTTCAATTCTATGATTTTTAGTGTGGTTTTAGATCAGAGTTGTGTTTAGTCTAAATGAGCACCCTAGTTTAGTTTAGGAGGTTAGTGTGATGGGGGTTTGAGATATAGAAATAGAAAGAGGGAACTTACACATGGACTTATAGAATTTTGTTGATATGCAGGTAAATATGTTGTGAACCAAAGAATCTAGACTACCTTAAGGATATACTCAAACAAGGTAAGTGGGCCATGTCCATTGAATTTTGTTATTATCATGATTCAACCTACACATTTCTATAAATTAGCTTAAAGATTAAGTTACTTTTAAACTTCAATATTTCATATCCTCTCATGCTTTAAGAAACTGGATTTTGTTTAGTTTGAGTTATGTAGCCTGATTATCAAATTTCAATATTTGGGATTTATATAACTTTTAGATACTTAGTATTTCTGTACTCAATTTAGTTTATTTTCTTAAGCCTTTAGACTCAAATGTCATATATCTAATATCAATATTTAATTAATTTATTATATTAAATGAGAGATTTAGGTTAAGATTTATTTAGATAATTAGAGTATCAAATTTAGACTCAGAGTTAGATTTAGTTTATAATTAAAGAACAAAGATAGAGTCAGAGATATAGATCAAGATTCAGAGATAAGAAATTAAGAATGGATTCAAAGATAAGAGATTAAGATTCAAAGATAAGAAATTATGGACATAGATAGAAAATGACATCAAAACGTTAATTGTATACATTATAGGATAAGTCCTCACCAAAGAGTCTGAAAATGATTTAGAGGATACTATGTGTATCATAGAGGGCATGTAGTGCCAACAAAGGGTTAGTTGCATCATAGAGGACAATTCACTGTTAACAGAGGGCACCTTTTGCCAATAGAGGGTGCTTTGCACCTTAGAGAACACTTAAGTGTCATATAGGAGGACTTATTATATAATGGTGGCCACTAATAAGATAAAATACACAAAAAAAAGACACAATAATTCAGTATAAATGTATGGCTTTCGTATCTTAGTTCAACTTTTAGTTTTAGTATATTCATGTTTATATGCCACTTACTCTAATAGTAGTTTTTCTATTCGTGCATGGCTAGGGACAAGATTTAGATAGGTGCTCATCTTTAAGAAGATCAGTTAAGAGAGAGGACACATAAACAATTTTAGGAGGTTTTCTTAGTGAGGAGACATATACACAGACCCAAATTTGAGATGAGATTTTTATAAAGTAGTATCATGCTATTTTTTGTATATAATGATATAATAGAATTCCAATGCAAAGAAAATAATGAGAATTCCATTCATACACAGTCGATAATGGTCATCATTATTATTGTTGTGATGATTACCATGTTTTTGACACTCCTAAAAGATTTTTTTAGCTTCTACTCATATGATATAAAAATTGGGGTGTTATAATATGGTATAGAGCAATAATATAGATGGCCATTAGGTGAATTCTCATATTCTTAGTTTAGATCACCCACTAGATACCAAGTGAGACTAGATAGATTTAGAAAGACAATTAGTGATGTTGTTTATAAAATAAGTTAGTGAAAGATGGTTGAATCCAGGTTATAGGTTTAGTCAGGTGATATAACTTGAGATATGTATTATGGTTAGTGTCTAGCTCCCTTGGAATGTTAATGTTAACTTTATATTTGTGCATATCATCTTGTCTCTTCTTCTTACACGCTTGTGGTGTGGATCAAAATCTTATGGGGTTTTGTAGAGAGTATTGTATATGCATTTTATATACTTATTATATCTATCTCACTTTTCTAGTGCATATGGTATGGGACATGTGTATTTTCAGGTGAGATAAGTATGATAAGACATGATACCTTCAGATGTATGACCATTCAACATGCATCAAGAGGTGAAAAAAGGTTGACATAAAAAGATTGAGGTAGATGGTCACCCAAACCTAATTGCATTACTATTAGAACCCCAAAATGCATACTAAAGCTAGATATGTTGAAATAGATGACTGACTTGGATTTAAAGTGGAACACTGATTGGAGGGAATTGAGATCATTTTCCAAATATACTTGATGAGAATTAGTGAAAACTTGATGTCCTTAGGATGTTCATCCCAAGGAGGAAGTACAGTTGCAAGTCGAATCATGATGGTTCTTTAGGAAAATGCTTGATGATAATAGAATTGATGTTATGAATCAATTTTGAGCTTCATGTATGATGATTGCTATAGGTGACTAAAAGTATTTAAGGTTATACATGATGATACTTTAAACATATGGATATACAAGATATGTGATAGTATAGAGAAATGATCTAGGATCACTATAATATTGGGTTATAAATGATTTTCACACAAGATAAAGCCTAGATAAGTTGCTCGACTAAGATTTGATTCACTACTCTTGGGGATAAGAATGATTTCATGATATGGTAGTGACTATAGGTATCTTGGGTTCACTTGTCCTAGAGTACCATGACTAGATGAAGAAAGTAATTAACAATAATATTATGGAAGTAATGTAAGTTTTTGGTTCCCCAAAATGAACACTATAATAAAATGGGCACATTGATGTAATAATCACTAGGATGTAAGGTTTTGTGAAGAATTCAACATAGACGACTCACTAATTGCAAGTAAAAGATCATGATAATAATGAAGAACTATGAAACAACATTTGATGCTTCATCCTCCATAGTCTTAAAACCCTAGCTTGGTTCCTTAAGAAGGAGGATAAAATAAAACCTTGACCATAGAGTTTTAAGGGTTGGCAACCCATATCAATATGGTTAATGGATCTTATAATCCAAGGATATAACAAGGACTCAAAGATTCTTACCCCTTGGAAAGGTCATTTTGACCTAACAATGTAGTACATGGTTAGAGGAGAAGGGAGTCTGATTGACTTTAGTACGAGATTTCACAAACCAAAGTAAGTGGTCTATGTCCATGAGTATTCACTTATTAAGCTCAATATATCTACATGTTCCTCAAAGAAGAATTTCATGATTTGTGTGATCCAATATTCTAAGATATTAAGATAAGACATGCAAGTACAATATTTTACTTTCATGGTTATATCCTTGCCTAAGACCTTATGTAGAAACATGTTAATATGGGTTCTTAGATTGATTAAGATCTAAGAATTAAATACATGATAAGATTATAATATCAAAATGCATTAAGTCATGATTATGTTTCCAATATAATATTCATGTACTAATATTTAAGACCATGAGATCAGTATGCATTAAGATTCATGTTAAGATCATATTTAATAAGATGACATTAAATCATGGAGTGAGACCTGGGCCCTAGTGCAAGTCAACTCAAAATACATGACCCATGCCTTTTGTGCAAGTCATGTGGCCCAGGAACCCTTAGTGCATGCCAATATAAGAGAGACATGACCCATGGTCTTTGTGCAAGTCATGAGGCCCATGCCCTTAATGTAGACAGATGCAGATACATAACCCGAGACCTTTGTGCATGTCATGTGACCCAGGAACCTTAGTGCAGGTCATGAGACCCAGGTACCAGATTACATGTCTCCAGAGAAAGGTATGTAAAAAGAAGAATTAAGTGTAAATAAAGAGTAATCATTTATGCTTCAGATTTTCCTACATATTTCCATGTTGGTGGTACATGCTAGTTTGATAAGGTTATTAGACATAGTTAGTTATCCACAAGAGGTCATAGTTTTGAGGTGTCTATGAGACTTTATGACAATTTTTAAGAGTTAGTAAGGTATGTGGAGCCCTAAGGTGGGTAGCTTCGTATAGTTTATCTAGATTTTGAAGGTGAAATTCCCAAAAAGGTGGGTAGTATTGTCACACCTTGTTTTTTGGGACCTAGAAAATGCATGATTAAGTTATTGATGAAATAAATATAGGATAGATTTATGGTTATAATATGGTTCCATCCAATATTCAATATGTTTGGATACAAAAATTATAAAGAAAGGGTATTTTGTGCAAATTGATCAATTTTGATGTTTATGAATCATTGAATCTGAACTTAAGAATGTTCATATGCTTGTTAAGACACAGTAAGATCATGGCTCATGCATGGTATGGTTTGATGTTAATTTGGTCATTCAATTTGATGAAATATAGTTGGATTTTATAATCATGATCACTTAAGTCAAGGATATTTTGATGACACTATATACATGATGGATGTGAATTAGACTCTCACCTGCATGTAGTGATAAAATTAGGAGTTATGTTGTGTTCTTTATGATCAGTATTGGACATGGTATGATTTTGGTGAAGTTTAGAGTGAACTTAGTCATTTAATGTGTTGATCTAGGTCTTGGGACAAGTGAAATAACATACACTATACTAGAGTAGTCTAGGTAGTGAAATAGGCCACATGGCTTCTTCTACAAGAAGACAATATCTATGTTGGGTGTAGGTCAAATTTTTGGACCAATCATGATTGATGATGTATGTATGCCCATAAAGCCAATCATGTGATGATTGTAATGGGGCATCATATACTTGATTTGATAAGAGGAAGGTAATTCCATTTATTATGTTTGTCTCAATCATGATATGATGACACATACATAGTAGACGTATAAAGAATGGTTCCACCAGATGACATATGTCTTCCGGTTTAGGATCTAGACAATGAGATCATATGTATGATAAGAGTACAAACATTCTTATTATATCCCTGGTAGGATATTACTATGGAAGAAAAATAGACAACACTATTACATAAGACTTGAGTGTGTGTTGACTAATGATAGAGTCTCATTAGTCATGATATGGGATATCAAGTTAAATACATAGGTACATGTTATAGAACATTGTATCAGACATACCCACCTTGAGAGTTATACATGAAGACCATGGAATGGTAGTCAGAATCAACTCGTATAGTGATGGTGGTGATTGTGGTTCTTAGACCTGAAGTCACTACTACACTCAATCATATTGCGTTTGATGTATTTTGGCATCATCCAACGTGGCCTTGAAAAAGGGTTGCTATAAAGGTGATGCTCAGGTGCATTGTGACACATGTGGACTGAGTGTGAGTGATGTAGATGGGATTTTTTCCTCCTACGTGAGACTGATATCTTAGCCACTTGATAAGTGAAACTGAGAAATGTATGGCCATACTTGTGTGATTTGATATGTGATATGTGTGGCATTCAACTTATGAAAATAGGATTAACCAAAGCAGAAGCGAATAATTAGCAACGGAATTATTGAAAATCACTAAAAATTAAAACTTTTTATAAAGAGATCCACAAACTGTAAAACTCTTTTATAAAGAACCAAAGTAAGTTATTTACATTCTGATATATCAATACATCTCTGTATCATCCCATCTTGAGAGTCATAACATTGACTGCCTTGTTAAACTGTACATGAGCAGTATACAAAAATCTCGAGGCATTAAGCCAAAAATCTTAGATCTATATCAAACCATCTACTGACTCCTAGGACCTGAGAGTACAAAGATGACACATATGACTTTCTATATACAGAACCTAACAGACTGATAGTGTTTCTACCTGTGGATCACTTCCACCCTTGTTGTTGTTGCTGCTGTGACTGCTGTTGCTACTCACCCACTGAAGGGTTTCTTCTTCCTCGGCATCTACCTAAAAAGTTGAATCCCACGGGGGTGAGACAATTGAAAATTGTCCCAGTGAGAGATATAACTCTTCGCCAGAAGCATTGTTATTGCAAATAATAGAATAACACTGAGTAGTAGGATTATAAATATTCAACAGCAGGTAATTCGTTGAATAACTAAATAAAGCAGTATTCTTTATGCAATCATTTCAATTATAACTTGATTGAATAGCAAGTCATTTAATCAATAGGGAATATGAAGAACATGTATATCATCTATCTAACTAGGACATAATAAACAATGTATCATCAATCATTATTTCTCATAGTTCAACCTAAGCAATTATGCTACACGGCTGATTACATTTTACAAACATACTTATGCCCTGAGGAGATGAGGTATACCACTCATACTCCAACCGACCATTGCAAAATCGAAATCGGTACCATACATAGGTCATCAGAAGAGCCAGATTTCTATGAACTCATCTTCCTCAGTCAGTGTGAGGAACAACATGCAGGACATCTTGTGTCTCTACTATATATATAGCTTTCCAGGGTATACTGGCAACTTCGCTATTAGAGTTACAGTGGCATGCTGTACTCTCTTCGCAATCGAGGGATTTCTTGTATATCTCACATCGATGCGGCATTAACAATGTCATCGGGAGATTAGTGATACATCATCCCGACATATACATATAATGAAGGATTGAGAGATTTAATGTTTATCTCACATCAATTCCTCCATTAGAACGTAAGGATATTCACATCCATAACCCCCACATACTCAAAAGTATGCTCTCTAGGAATTCCCTTAGGAAAACCTATTTCACCATCATCCGACTTCTGACGATGATGGATCTATGGTCCATGCTCTACATGATATCATTATACTTGATTATTTAAGTACATTAGAGCGTATTTTGAGCACCAGGCATGTTTTCAAACATAAACCATTAAAACAATCGCTATAAAGAAAGAGTATTATTTTATCAAGTTCATTTCATATCTTTATAACACTGGGATCTCAATCCCCTATCAATTCATCATCATGATTCAAGAATATGGGTGTTCAAACCCTTAGATTATCAAATCTCTTGTTACCACCTTAATAGGTAACTTAATGCCATCAAATTATTTAACAATGTGGTAGCAATGTAGGTATTTCACATAGCTCATACAACTTGTCAATCTCTTTTGTTACCTTTCAATAGGCAACATAACATATCATTGCTTACAAATCTCATGAAGTACTTTTAATGAACAAATCATCTTAGCTCTTACCTGGCTATGTTCAATATCTCATAAATCCTGCATGATTAGTACAAATGATAACATATACATCTATTTCATACCAGCATAATGCAAAACAATAATATCATCACTATTCAAGGGTTGCACCACTAAGACCTTACCAGGGTTAGAGTTTCCCTTTTTAATTCAAAAGGATTTATCATCCCCCTTAAGCTCAAATAGGATTAGTGACTCCTCATTTCATTATCCAATCATAGAGCTTCATGCTTTAAAGCATAACCTAGAATTAGGGTTTCACACTTCCATTTACTTTACTTGGAATTAGGGTTTACTTATTCATATCACATCACCCTAGGTTAGGGTTTACTATTCATATCACATCACCCTAGGTTAGGGTTTACTATTCATATCACATCACCCTAGGTTAGGGTTTACTATTCATATCACATCACCCTAGGTTAGGGTTTACTATTCATATCACATCACCCTAGGTTAGGGTTTACTATTCATATCACATCACCCTAGGTTAGGGTTTACTATTCTTATCACATCACCCTAGGTTAGGGTTTACTATTCACCCCAAGTAGGAGTGATCAACAAAATACCTTGAATTAAGGTTAATTATGTCATCATTATGAATTAAGATCTTACCATCATCATATATTATGATTACTTCCATTAATACCCTCAGTTAGGGTTATGATTCATTAATCATGATAATTAGGGTTTCATGATATCATCTTCATGGATCATTCCCTAATTAGACATTCATTCATATTGAAAGTCCATTACTTGATTAACATTCATATAATAAGTCTTTTCTCTCTCATCCCCTATAGGATGATATTAGCTTTAGCCTTGATTAGGCTAAGTCAACTCAACATGAAAGAGAATTCACATATGGTTTATATCATGATCATTAAGACTTATTTATTTAAGGGTACTAATCACCTTACCCCATTAAGATATAATTACCATAATCATCTTTGATTACATCATGTATTAGTTAACTAATCACTTTGTCCTTTAACCACTTTAAGTACCCATGCAGTTTTGGTTAATCATCCACCAAACGATCTTGGCCACTAAGACCCCAAACGATATTGACCAACTCAGACCTCAAACGGTCTTGAACACTTAACCTCCAAACGGTCTAAGACCATTTGTACCTCCATGTGGTCTTGGACTGCCTTTGAAACCATTTGGTGAAAAAGATGGTGAAGACTGTTTGCCCAAAGTTGACTTTTAAAACCGCATGAACTTGATCGATTTGGAAAACGCATGAATCTAAATCGTTTGGGATCGTTTGGTCCCAAACGGTCTTGAGACCGTTTGGTCCAAACCTCCTCAAAACCGCAAGGACCAAAAAGGGTCTCAACAACTTCAAATCGATTTAGGGTTTCCATTGTTGATTCCTACAACAGTTGTGTACATGTAACCAATCATCAATTGGATCTGTCACCATCATTCAATTGAGTTAATTAGGTCAACCTTCAACTGATTTTACTCTCAATTGACCCTCAATTGGTCATCAATTAGGGTTTGAATCAATTGGATTAGGGTTTGGAATCGATGACCCTTCATCATTAATCAATGTGAGTCTAATTGATTTGAAACAAATGAACCATCATCCAATTTGGACATGACCTGACCCCAAATGGTCTTGGGATCGTTTGGATGACCTCCAAACGGTCTTGAGACCGTTTTCCCAAGTCAACATCAAAAACCAAGTCAACCAATTAGGGTTTAGCTCATTGGATTGATCACTAAGTCAACAATTAGTTGCTCTTCAACTTAGTACCTTCTGATATTCAAACACTTAACCATAGTCAACCCTAGACCTCCAAACGGTCTTGGGTTCCCCCAAACGGTCTTGGGATCATTTGGATATTCTCCAAACGGTCTTGAGACCATTTTCCCATCATATCATCATTAACTATGTCATTCATTTAGGGTTTGGATCCTAGGATTGGTCACCAAATCAGCAATTGATTATACATCAACTTGATACCTTTGGATCTTCAATTGGTCAACCATGCTTAACCCTAGACCTCCAAATGGTCTTGAGACCATTTGGGTGATCCCCAAATGGTTTTGAAACTGTTTGGGTCACTCAACCCAAGTTTCAAACTCATCCAATTATCAAATCAACACCTAACCCGATTAGGGTTTTGGTGATTGTTGGACCTTCAATTGGTGAATCAATTGGAATTAATCAACAATTATTGATAGATTATTAACCTACATTATTTTCAATAGGTCTCCAAACAGTCAACGCTTGGTCAACTCCACCAAACGGTCTTGGACCATTTGCTTCTATGCGGTTTAGGTGAAACCGTTTGCTCCCAAACGGTTTGGGAAACCGCTTGAACAACAAAATCAAACCGTTTGGTAAAGTACTTTTTGGATATTTATCTAGAATGATGTCATCTTTGTCTTCCTCTGTTCAACCAAGAACAGGTGATGTTCTTCATAGAAGTTATATTAAGAACTCACATGAGTATCAGAGGAAGAAAAGTAACCAATGATTCTTATAGAAAAGAGTGCAGTACTAATGCTTAAGGGTTAGAGTTATAAAGCCCGCCTCTAGAACTGATATCAAGCTCCAAGCTCCATGTCATGGCCTTGAATTTTGGAACTTGATATACAAAATATCATTGTTGACATACATGGAATAGAATGGTTAAATGATGGACCTTGAGGTTTCAATTTGTCAAATGATGTAGGTTGAACTCATTTTATTAAGATTCAATGAATAGTCGAATCGTATGCAAGGTTTATACAATTATTTAATTGAGGAAATAAATTAATAAAAAAATGTTGGACTTTGGATGTCAAACTTGAACAAGAGTTAGATTACATGTTGGAGAACTAATACTTCAAATTATATGTCTTTTTGATTAATCATTTGAGAGTTATCGATGTTTGAATATGTGATTCAATGGCATAAGTAAAATTGAATTATAAGTAAATTAGGAACATGTTTTGACGATGGTGGCAGGTGTAATTACTCTGTCATACAACCACTTAGTCTATTAAACATGCGTTTGCATTTTTAGCTTTTATCCTAGTCAATGACGAGAATACGACCCTGTCACTGTCTTCAACCTCCGCATCTCACGAAGATATTTGTTGGTGATCACTTAGGTCTTGACTGCTTCTATCTCTCAGCTCACACTTGAATTTATCTGATGGAGTAGATCCGCAGGATCAGGAGGAGTCCAACAATACAAGTCTCGTGGGACTTTGAGGCGAGTCCAAGGATATCAACCTTAAAGCCCCCTCCTTTCTCCATAGCTGCGAGCACCAACCGACCTTGGAGATGGAGGCACTCGTTGGGTGTCTTTCGGCTTGTGTTGTGGCTTGAAAATCCAACCCTAGTCTAAAGTTTTGGTGGTAGGAGTACAATGATCATCCTCCCTCCTCTTCCGCATCTCAAGCTGCCACCACACCATGGCCCTCACCACTCCAGCAATTCACCCAGCCTTAGCGCTTGAAGCTTTATGATAAGCTCGCCCCTCACACTTAGAAGGAGGAGTGACAACCAAAGCTGTTGTTGGAGGTCGGTTGCCCGATCATAGTCATGCCGGAACAGACCCCGACCTCACGACTCCTAGCTAGGCTGTTACTGGAGTCGTAGAACATGCAGGCGGCTCCGTTTCAGGAAGATGAAGCAGAGGGGATGGCCTAGAGTCCATCACAATGGAGGTAGTGGTCACCCTAGCAAAGGATGGAGAATCACCCCGATCCCGTCGCACACTAGACCGCGGATTACCCTCAAAGAAATCCTCACCCTTGCTGCATTGCCCCACCGCAGCTCCAAGAAGGGCATCACGATGGAGCTCTGAAGCTCCCTTTGACCTCGTCACTGCGACGTCCACGACTGACCAAGTGAGGGTGGTGCAGATCAGGTCATCATCCCTTCGCCTGCATGGAGGCTACGCTCATCAAACCCAACCGTGGATCTCCTCTTCCTCACCAGGGTTCGTTCTCGTCGGAGCCTGCTCATGGCGGCGGTATCTTTGGGGCAGTAAGAGAGAACTTGTGTCACCCTACTTCACCATGGTTGGACGACGAGTAAGAGAGAACTTGTGTCACCCTACTTCGCCAGAGTTGTCCCAACGGCGGCATCCTGTAGAAGGCAGACATGTCGGCAGGTCGAGTGGAGACGGAGGCGTCGTGAAGGCGGCAGGCTAGCGCACGCCAAAACAGATCTGAAGAGGGCGGAGGTGGTGACGAGCACCCATAGGCATAGCGCACGGGAGATCGGATTCCCATAGCGGACACATGACTGATGTGAGAAGTGAGGCGGCAGGCCACAGCAGCGGCCGTTGCCAGGAGACGATGCACGCGGGCGTCGTGCGTTGAGTGAAACACCAAGAGAGAACAGAAGAGGGCAAACCAACCAAACCCAACTGAACTGGGTCCAACCCAAGCCAAGTAGTCTGGTTCAATCGTGAACCCAAGAAACCAAGGCAAAGGACTTGTGCCTCTCACGACCACGTGGCACCCTGCGATTGGCCGAAAAAGGCACTTATCTCATAAACGTACATATCTTAGAAAAATCATAGAAAATAGCCCGATGATCCGAAAAATACATATAAGGTACCGAAATTCTCAGAAAAATGAGTAGAATAATATAGAAGCATAATATCAGCCTTTTAATGATTTAATATCAGTGATATCAGGTAAAGTGTATTATGCTTGTTTCATGAGTAATAATTATCAAACAATGGCCTAAAATCATGATAAAATGTCAATAAGTCTATAATCATGTCTACAATCCATATGATGTCAATAATTATGATGTTGATGCACGAAATCATGTAATTTGATTAATATGGCTAATTAGGGATAATAACACTAAAGATAATGCAATTAATGCATACATGCTCAATAAATGATGAAATTCACAGAACATTCTCATATCTGTAACTGAAAGATAATATGTAAATATGAGACCAGTTTTATACACGAAATTCATGTTGTAAGAAGATGAACCTTGATACATGGGTTGTAACCCTAACTTGAATAATGTATATAAACTAGGGTTAATATGTGCACCAAAAAGGATATGGGACCTAATATTCAGACAATGAATCATAATATGGAAAATGACATCAGTAAGATAAATATAAGACAATAATGCAAGTAAATGTTGGAATATCCTAATGAGATAATATAAACCCTAATGAACACGACTAAGGTTAAGATGATGAGAATCTGATGATAGTATGTGGTCTTGTCTTAATCAGGTGATGACCAGACTTCTACATGATCAAGGATAAGTTAGAAATCTCTGAACTCAGGTACATGGGTTTTTATTAAGTATAAGACTAGTTTTCATGAATGCATAATGATATGATGTACTTTGGATGCTTGTGTTTGCATATAAAATTCTTGGATGTGTATTAGTAGTATATGCTCCGCAAAACATTAAAGAACATAAAATAATATAGATGGTTTGTAGCTACTGAATGGATATATGCTCTCTCTCTCTCTCCCTCAATCCTCTCTCTCTCTTCCTCTAAATATAAGGTCGGCACTCGGTCCCCATAGTCCAAGGGGTGGGGAAAAATGAAGTGCGACATCTCTCTCTCTCCCCTCTATATATAAGGTCGACACTCAGTCCCCATAGCCCAAGGGGCGGGGAAAAATGAGGCGTGACACCACTTAGTAGTACAAACGCATCAAAAGACATCTACAAATATGTGTTTACCTGATTATTGCTTTAAATAATGTTTTCTTTTACTCTTTCTTTCTCAAGATTATTTCAATTATGCAAGCATATTAGTATGTATCTTTCTACCCATGTGCACAACACCTTGTGTGTTGATTTGTTGTTTCACATATGTTTTAGGTTCAGAGATAGCGTGGGATAAAAGATGTGAAGTGAGCTGTTGTTCATGTTGTACCTATTGTGTAGATCCTAGTTTAGCATACATGTGTAGACTGTGTAATTTTTTTTTCTCAATATGTAAATGTAAATCTTTTTGTAATAATTTATATTGTATAAATATACATGTTTAACGTTGAGTATGTTATGGTTGTATGTTCATGTATGCGAATTATGCTTCCGTATCGCTCTCTGATATAATTGCTAACATTTTCAGATTTTGTCTCCTCATCTCCATGGGGTTTTGAGAAGGTGAAAATGCGGGGACGTTACAGTCTAGTGTGCATGAGCCTCAAGCTCTTATACAAGGAGGATGTCTAGTGGTAGGATGAGATATGTGGTGAACTCTAGAGAGAGTAAGACCCACAAGGAGAAGGTCATAGGACCTAGACTCCAATATATGAGATATGTGTAAAAAAATGTCCTACACTAGATTACTCTTGAGTGTTGAGTTGAGTCCTTACGCATGATTCAAATCTATATGTGAGAATTGGGTAAAAGAAAAGGATGGGTAGATGACCCATATGATAAAGTCAATCCTTTGGATGAGTCAGGTCCTAGCTGGAGTGACATATTATGTGAATCTCATCATTAGTTGCAAGTGAGGTAATATATGAACTCTAGTTATGAGAGTATGATGCTTTGTGGAAAAGATACTCAAAAATACAATTCTCCCTTCTTCTTCTCTTTCTTAATATATGATGATAGAAATCTCACTTGAGCTATATAGATGATTTATATATGAGGAGTCACTCGTATAAGCTTGACCTATTCTATATCCCCCCTATATCATACATGTAGCACCCAAGATTGAAATCATTAGAAGTTTGACAATAAAATATTCTCTTTCCCTTCATATGAAACATGAAAGACATGATGTTAAGATCATGGAATAAACTTAGTATATTCTCTTTTTCCCTTCACATAATACATGCAAGACATAAAAAGTTGAACTAATGAACTTTATATAAAGATATTTTTGGATCATAGGATATATGATCAGAAATATAGTTTGTAACCTTGATCCTTCTCAATGTATGCTTCTAAGTTGGGTATGAATATCACACCATAGGGTGAAACACTAATGGTCAAGCATGTTACGCAAGACCTTCTTATGTAGAAAAATCCTAATATCAAGGATGAAGATAAATTTCCTCTTATGTTGAAATCATTGTAAGATGTTGATCATAAAACATATTCATGATGTTAGATTTGAATAATCTAAATACCATGGAATATAAATGAATTCCTCTTGAACTCTAAAAGTATGAACAAAACTTGTACCCTTAGAGGTGATGTAACCCTAAGATATCATAATGTCATGTCATATATGAGACATTAATTGATGCTTCCATATATATAAGGTGGGGTGGACACACCCAAGAATCTTTAGACCCTAAGCTGACAACTTAGAGTGCATGCCACTATGGTGGTCTTAGAACCTAAGCAATGATGATGTATATGCAGTTGAATTCCTAAATAGCCTCTTAAGGACGAGATTAGTTGAATTTCGAGTACGAAATTCCATATTAGGTGGGGTGAATGTGATGGCCATGAATTTTGGAACTTGATATACAAAATATCATTGTTGACATACATGTAATAGAATGGTTAAATGATGGACCTTGAGGTTTCAATTTGTCAAATGATGTAGGTTGAACTCATTTTATTAAGATTCAATGAATAGTCGAATCATATGCAAGGTTTATACAATTATTTAATTGAGGAAATAAATTAATAAACAAATGTTGGACTTTGGATGTCAAACTTGAACAAGAGTTAGATTACGTGTTGGAGAACTAATACTTCAAATTATATGGCTTTTTGATTAACCATTTGAGAGTTATCGATGTTTGAATATTTGATTCAATGGCATAAGTAAAAATTGAATTATAAGTAAATTAGGAACATGTTTTGACGATGGTGGCAGGCTTAATTACTCTGTCACACAACCACTTAGTCTATTAAAGATGCATTTGCCTTTTTAGCTTTTATCCTAGCCAATGACGAGAATATGACCCTGTCACCATCTTCAACCTCCGCATCTCACCGAGATACTGGTTGGTGATCCCTTAGGCCTTGACCGCTTCTATCTCTCAGCTCACACTTGAATTTATCCGATGGAGTAGATCCGCAGGATCAGGAGGAGTCCAACAATACAAGTCTCATGGGACTTTGAGGTGTGTCCAAGGATATCAACCTTGAAGCCCCCTCCTTTCTCCATAGCTGTGAGCACCAACTGACCTTGAAGATGGAGGCACTCGTTGGGTGTCTTTCGGTTTGTGTTGTGGCTTGAAAATCCAACCCTAGTCTAAGGTTTTGGTGGAAGGAGTACAATGATCAACCTCCCACCTCTTCCGCATCTCAAGCTGCCACCACACCATGGCCCTCACCACTCCAGCAATTCACCCAGCCTTAGCACTTGAAGCTTTATGATGAGCTCACCCCTCACACTTAGAAGGAGGAGCGACAAGCAAAGCTGCTGTTTGAGGTCAGTTGCCCGATCATAGTCATGTCGGAACAGACCCCGACCTCGCGACTCCTAGCTAGGCTATTACTAGAGCCGTAGAACTTGCAGGCGGCACCGTTTCAGGAAGATGAAGCAGAGGGGATGGCCTGGAGTCCATCAAAACGGAGGTAGTGGTCACCCTAGCGAAGGATGGAGAATCACCCCGATCCCGTCGCACACTAGACTGTGGATTACCCTCAAAGAAATCTTCACCCTTGCTGCACTGCCCCACCGCGGCTCCAAGAAGGGCATCACAATGGAGCTCTAAACTCCCATTGACCTCGTCACTGTGACGTCCACAACTGACCAGGTGAGGGCGGTGCAGATCAGGTCATCATCCCTTCGCCTGCATGGAGGCTACGCTCATCAAACCCAGCCGTGGATCTCCTCTTCCTCACCAGGGTTCGTTCTCGTCGGAGCCTGCTCATGGCGGCGGTATCTTTGGGGCAGTAAGAGAGAACTTGTGTCGCCCTACTTCACCATGGCTGGACGGCGCTCGCCGGAGTCGTCCCAACGGTGACACCCTCCAGAAGGCAGACATGTCAGCAGGTCGAGTGGAGACGGAGGCGTCGTGAAGGCGGCAGGCTAGCGCACGCCAGAACAGATCTAAAGATGGCGGCGGCGGTGACGAGCACCCATAGGCATAGCGCATGGGAGATCGGATTCCCATAGCAGACACGTGACTGATGTGAGAAGTGAGGTAGCAGGCCACATCGGCGGCCGTTGCCAGGAGACGACGCACGCAGGCGTCGTGCGTTGAGTGAAACACCAAGAGAGAACAGAAGAGGGAAAACCAACCAAACCCACTTGAACCGGGTCCAGCCCAAGCCAAGTAGTCTGGTTCATTCGTGAACCCAAGAAACCAAGGCAAAGTACTTGCGCCTCTCACGACCACGTGGCACCCTGTGATTGGCCGAAAAAGGTACTTATCTCATAAACGTACATATCTTAGAAAAATCATAGAAAATAGCTCGATGATCCGAAAAATACATATAAGGTAACGAAATTCTAAAAAAAAATGAGTAGAACAATATAGAAGCATAATATTAGCCTTTTAATGGTTTAATATCAGTGATATCATTTAAAGTGTATTATGTTTGTTTCATGAGTAATAAATATCAAACAATGGCCTAAAATCATGATAAAATGTCAGTAAGTCTATAATCATGTCTAGAATCCATATGATGTCAATAATTATGATGTTGATGCACGAAATCATGTAATTTGATTAATATGGCTAATTAGGGCTAATAACACTAAAGATAATGCAATTAATGCATAGATGCTCAATAAATGATGAAATTCACAGAACATTCTCATATCTATAACTGAAAGATAATATGTAAATATGAGACCAGTTTTATACACGAAATTCATGTTGTAAGAAGATGAACCTTGATACATGGGTTGTAACCCTAACTTGAATAATTTATAGAAACTAGGGTTAATATGTGCACCAAAAAGGATATGGGACCTAATATTCAGACAATGAATCATAATATGAAAAATGACATCAGTAAGATAAATATAAGACAATAATGCAAGTAAATGTTGGAATATCCTAATGAGATAATATAAACCCTAATGAACACGACTAAGGTTAAGATGATGAGAATATGATGATAGTATGTGGTCTTGTCTTAATCAGGTGATGACCGAACTTCTAGATGATCAAGGATAAGTTAGAAATCTCTGAACTCAGGTACGTGGGTTTTTATTAAGTATAAGACTGGTTTTCATGAATGAATATTGATATGATGTACTTTGGATGCTTGTGTTTGCATATAAAAATTTTGGATGTATATTAGTAGTATATGCTCCACAAAACATTAAAGAACATAAAAGAATATAGATGGTTTGTACCTACTGAGTGGATATATTCTCTCTCTCTCTCCCTCAATCCTCTCTCTCTCTCTCTTCCTCTAAATATAAGGTCAGCACTCGGTCCCCATAGTCCAAGGGGCGGGGAAAAATGAAGTGCGGCATCTCTCTCTCTCCCCTCTAAATATAAGGTCGACACTCGGTCCCCATAGCCCAAGGGGCAGGGAAAAATGAGGTGTGACACCACTTAGTAGTACAAATGCATCAAAAGACATCTACAAATATGTGTTTACCTGATTATCGCTTTAAATAATGTTTTCTTTTACTCTTTCTTTCTCAAGATTATTTCAATTATGCAAGCATATTAGTATGTATCTTTCTACCCACGTGCACAACACCTTGTGTGTTGATTCGTTGTTTCACATATGTTTTAGGTTCATAGATAGCGTGGGATAAAAGATGTGAAGTGAGCAGTTGTTCAGGTTGTACCTATTGTGTAGATCCTAGTTTAGCATACATGTGTAGACTATGTAATTTTCTATTTAATTCAATATGTAAATGTAAATCTTTTTGTAATAATTTATATTGTATAAATATACATGTTGAATGTTGAGTATGTTATGGTTGTATGTTCATGTATGTGAATTATGCTTCTGCATCGCTCTCTGATATAATTGCTAACGTTTTCGGATTTTGTCTCCTCATCTCCATGGGGTTTTGAGAAGGTGAAAATCCGGGGACGTTACACTCCATGGATTTAATGGTGGATTGAGCTCCAGCAGTTGTCCAAGGTCCGTCCTTCAACTTTTGGATGAACAAACTTGTTAAAAATGGAACCCAAGTGAAGAAAACCATGAATCAAGCCTTGTTTTAGGGTTTCCACCATGGATCCAAGGTAGGAGATGATCAAAACTCACCTATAGGTTTGGTCATCATCCCTATGCTCCAGAGATCTTCCTTGGTCGACCAAAGCAAGGTGAGAAGAGAAAGAAACTAAGGAAATAGTTCTCATATGTATTGCAAAAGATATACATAAGAGATATGTATATGGGTTTTTAAGGAAATAGAAAAAAAGAGTTTTCTTCTTTAATTCCAACTAATTTCCACCAAAGATTCCTCCATTCCTTGGCCACGTAGCCACCTTATATATCCAAGAAAAACCTCTCCATTATCCAAGGAATATTGGAAAAGGAACTAAACACCTTAAAGAGTTGTATATTAATATCCATCCTTTTATTGGATATTGCTTTATATTATAATAATGTGAATGGCTTCTACTCAACCAAGATCTTTTTGTGCCCAAGCATGGAACAAGCTCTTACAAACTATTTCAAAAACATCCTTAAACTTTTGGTTGAAGGGTTCCTCAATTAATTCCTTTCTTTTTGCATTAAGTTATATTAAAGAGCCATTTGTGCTTAAATCTTGATTATTTTAATGTCAAGATTCTCTCTCCTCCATGATAATTCAAATGAGGCGCCCCTCTCATTTTATTTACTCCATTTGATGACAAGAAACATGAGAGACCCTCTAGAGGTGGTATTTTGCACGTTGAACCCTAGGTTTTGGGTAAATTGCACATTACACCAAAACTAGGTTTTAATGCACAAAGATTGCTCTACAAGCTTTATCTTGGTGCCCAAGCTTGTGGAAACCATGCCACTTCATAATATTCATTCTTATGATATCTCAACATTAGAGGAACATCTTAACATGTGAAATTTTAAAGTTAACCCCTCTACTTGGGTAATTTGTACTTTAGTCCATTATTAACAAAACAATGTTTCAACATTATTCAAAATGGACTAAAACTGAAATATAAGTTCCTCAAAAGCCTTAATTACTTTTCAACAGATAAGAGAAAATATCTAATCAACTTTATTAGGCAAAACACCTAGGGTTAGTACATAACCTAGGTCATGGATGTTACAATATGTGAGCCCACATGCATCTTATATAGTCTGCTCTAGTTCAAGGAACACATGTTGAACGTTGAGAGGACGACGATTCCATGCCTAAAGTTCAATATGGATATCAAAGACAAAGGAACTATAATGTCATTGTAACGTTTATCATGGATTGTAGGTTGAAGTTGTTCTCCAACTTTCCAATTACTTGGGTAGTAATGATATGTTGCTAGATGCCGATCATTTCTTGTGATGCCATAAATTGGTTATGGACATTCACATCCAACATAACTTGGGACCTATAGGGTCACATGCATAGGATGAACCTATAAAAGGAGTTTACTCATGAATATGGTTTAACTTGACTACTAAAGTGTTTAGGTATTAAAGTAAAACAACATTGGTTGTGTAGTGGCTGAATTGTAATTTGAATTGCCTAGTTTAGAAGTGAAATGCCTTGTTCAGAATATGAATCCCCCACTTCAGAAGTGAACTAGCCATCTCAAAATGTGAATTGACTGTTTCAAATGTGAAATGACTGGTTGAGCGATTAATATTACTGGATCAAGGATTGATACTGACCTCATAGTGTGCATTAATCATCACATTGAAAGCCAATATATTTGTGAATAGAAAATATAGTGAATTGACCGGTTGAAGAGTTGAATTGACCGATTCAAGTGTTGAACTGACCGATTCACATAAGAACTGACTGGTTCAAAAGTGAACTGAATGATTTGTGGTTCATAACTTTCAAAAAGTTCATAAACTTCATCTCTTTGACTCCCAGTTGATCTGAAAGACATGACCCACCCTCCTATAAATAGAGGGGTAGTCAAGGTTTTTAGAAGAAACAACAATTAGCTCTGACAATTATTGTCCCCTCATAGTTGTAGTAACTAAAGAGCCCGAGCAAGTCTTACCTGTAAAAGGGAGAAATAACAAGGGAGAGACAACAAGGGAGAGAAAGTCAATTCTAGCACATTGATGTTTGAAGGGACAACTCTTTGTCTTTTACTTTGGTAGAAAAAAAGGAGTTCTCAGTGGTCCACGTGAACTACATAGAGGCATTGAGTCCACTGCTGCCATGCTAGGAGGACAAAAAGCACCACCATCCGTGGTTCTACACCATGAGGCCATCTCCAGATGTCCATGTGCCTCTTGTGAAGAGTGCACATCAATGTGAAAGAGTTGGCATTGGACTTGCTTTAGGACCAGGTATGTCTCTTGCTACCTTCTTTCCTAGATACATCATTGTTGATGTGATATTTTGGTAAGGAATATGGACAACACTTTTGTTTTCTCTACCTTCTCTGCCATCCCTATTTCCCAATAGTAGTATGTGATCCACGTCAATTTATGGTATATCAGGGATCTAAATAAACGTGATCGATTTTTTTTATTGCATACAATGCAGATATTAAAATGATTACTCTGCATAACTGATTAAATACCACATACAATCACGTGTGTGCGTGCACACACACACACACACACACACACACACACACACACACATATATATATATATATATATATATATATATATATATATATATATATATATATATATATATATATATATATATATATATGGCGATCTCAGTGGTGATCTGAGGCTCTCTCCCGTCTTGATGGTGGGGAAGCTTGCCTCCATCCCCAACATGGGTGAAACCAACAGAGATGGACCTAAAAAACCATGGTCAAAGGTACTTGGCAACGCTGATCAGTTCAAATCTAGCCATTAGTACGATCCTCCGGTGATTGTGGAGGGTAAAAGGTTGGTCACCATAGATGATGATACCTATGAGGTGATGGAGAAGACCTGGGAACATACTGCTTCCATTTACATAATGGGGAAGAGACCATACTATTACCACTTCCTAGAATAGATCAGAAGAGTATGGAACCTGAAGGGAGGATTTGATCTCTACTCAAAACCAGATAAGTTTTTCCTTGTTCGCTTCAATAATGAAGAATACAAGAGGAACATCATCAACATGGGCCCGAGGTGGTTCGACGATTGTCTGGTGGTGGTGAAGGAACATCACACATGGTATGATTTCCAAAAGGATATGTTTAGTTCCATACTTGTATGGATTAAGATACCCAACATGGGTAGAAATTTGTCAGAGAAAGCAGTAGGGGTGGGCAAGCTTCTGAGGGTGGACCTGCGGTCTTTACATCAAGAATCTTTAGGTGAAGCCAAGGAACTGGTGGAGATCGAGGCTGAGGAGGAACCTTCTAAGGAGACCTGGGTTAACCTTATGAAGAAAGATCCAATCCCAGTAGAGATCCAATACCCGTATCTACCAAAGAGATGCCCTAAATGTAAAGTGTCCAGTCATTATGAAGAGGACTACCCACTTCATGAGGCAGAAAGAGTGGAAAAGTAGAAAGTAGCCCAATAGAAGGATAACTCAAAGATGGAATGGAAGAAGGTAACCAAGAAAGATCCAAAAAAAGAAAAAGAAAAGGAGAAATGTTTGCCCCGAAGGAAAATGGTAATATAACTGATAAGATTCATACCCATAATAGCGTTGAGAATCTTAGCTCAGATGATGTCGTTGAAATTGACAAACTCACTAACATACTAAAACTTGGACATATTCTCTATTTGTCCCTTTTCCAATATTTTCCTATCCTTTCTATCCTTTTTGTCCTTGATGTTTTATTAGTGGAATTTATAGTGGTTTGGTGAACATTTATTCACTATTTGTACCAATAAAAGGGTTTATGCACAAACACCTCAATGAAAGTCTATTTAAGGACCTTAGTTATGTGTTCCAAATCTTAAACTAACATTTTATGTGTTTTGAAATCATAAAATGAGACTAAGTGTAAAATTGGGTTCAATTTGGATGTTGTTTGTGCAAGTTATGCAATTTTAGGTACATTCTGGAATTTTATGCAATTTACCCAATAGTGAGGTTTTCTTTGAAAATTATCACATGCATTATAATACTTAGGTATGCCCTTACCATTATCGATATTTTGAACCATGGAGCACCTAGTTGCACCCTGGTTTGAAGGTGTTTCTCTCCAAGAGCATTTTAGGGATTGTCCTTTTTATAAATGAGCTTATCTTTAAAAGCTATCAACCAATGGGGTTATTTCTATGATTGGATGACGGTGGGGATGGACTAGAAGTCTCCATGGGATTTTAGGACCGATAGTTGATATACAAGAAGTCTCTATGAGCTGTCCTCTTGCATGGCCATGAAGCCCTAGCCTAAGGACACATGGAAAGTCCCATAGACACCTCATGCTTGCCCCCTTCTTTATAAAGCCATGTCTACCCCTTCCCACCTCCCAATCTAAGAAGAAATCCTCTCCTTATCTTTACCCAAGCTTAGAGCATCGTTCCTACTCTATTTGTCCATGAAGGTGCTGTCCCAAGGTAAAAGCGAGTGCTTACCTTGGTGAAGAAGGCTCCTAGGGTTTCAAATTTGCTCTATTTAGGGTTTCTAAAGCTCCTTCTTAGTGATTTCGACCAAAAATAGTAAGTTTCCTCCTTTCCTTCCATGTTTTCATGATTTTAGTCTTCCTCTCACCTTCTTACAGGTCGAAACCATGGCCTTCCATGGTGAAACCCCACCTAGAGCCTTAAACACCTCATCTCCATGTTCTTTTGCTTGGGTTTTTCACCTCTAAAGTGGAGAAGGAACTTCTTGCTCGAGATAGGAGCTTTGTTGGAAAAAACAGCCTATCTATCTCAGGAATCTTTCTTCTTGAACTTGTACACCTTACCTAGAGGTGAATTTTTTAGTCCCCTTCTCATATATTGCTTACTACATGCTTAAAACTCATGCTTCTATGTTTAAAATTGAGGATCTCCATCTCTATTTACCATGTTCTTCTAGGGTTTTTGGTTTCTTACTGTTTTACCTTCTCTAGAAGCTCTAATTTGGTTACCTATGTATCTCCAACCCTGATCTTTGGTCAAATGGTGTTTTCTCCCTCACTCTCACTCTTCCTATCTCTCGAAGATTTTTGACTTGTCATTTCCTGATTGGTTCAAATTGAAAAATTCATATCTTTTAATCTGCTTATCCCAATTTGACAAACAAACATGTTTTGGAATCAAAAAATTAATATCTATCTAATAAAAATATTTTCAAGGTTTGATTTCATGGTTTGACGAAGGGTGATTTTTTGTAAAATGAATTTAATGCACAAAAAGTACATCTTAATCATCATAACTCCAAAATTAACATAAAAATATGTTTTCTTGATCAAGAGAACCAAATAAGTTCATTGGTGATATTTTCAAAATCTAAATCTGACTTTTACTAAAAGTTATGAAATTAGGGTTTCTATACATTAATGTGCGTTATGTACTCTAATACATGTTAATACATTGAAAATAGGCAAAGAGAAACTTGGACTCAATTAAAGTGGTGTAAGTTAGTAATTGATATCAATAAGAGAGGTATGTGCATTCTTTGCACCCTATGTTGGTATAATTGCAACCAAACCCTATATTTCCCTAATGAGGCTTAAATGAGCTGTAAATCTTCTATTCTTGAATCCTTTTTTATATATGCCTCTAAATCAATATTGTTTCTCTATTGTTTGGGTCTTGTACCCCACTACCATGCTCTAATTGATATGATGCTTTTAATTGCCATGATTTCTTTTCTAGAAAGTTGATTTTATGGATTATTTAGCTATAGTAGTGGTACTTATGTACAACCACCCATAGATAGGGCATGTATGAATTCACCCTGGGAATGTCTTATTCTCCCCCATAAAAAATGTGTAGGTGACTGGGAATGTATTAATTCTCCCCTCACCTATAGGTTGAGGTTCGGTAGGTGCCTCAACACTAATTAGTTAATGTAGTCAATATTAATCATGCATGCAAAACTTTGTATTGTTTTTCTTGATATGGCAAGCATCTATTTAAATATAGCCTCATACTCTTGAAATCTTCATCTTATGATGAAAACTAGCCTATATATACATGTTTTCTTTTCCTTGATATCCTATTCAAACTTGTTGACACATATTTTGTTTTCCTTTCCCTTTTGTTGGGTGTTTTCCCAGCCACCCATGTTTAGATCGAGGTGTTGAACATGATCAAGGAGAACATAGCTTCCAACATGGACCTAGCTCTTGGAGATGTTGGTTGGAGACATATTTGAAGTAGTTTGCACTTCCCTCTACTTAGATCCTTATGTTGTATCATACATGTAAACCCTATGGGATATTATGATGTACTTTTGTAATCTCTTGTTGAAAATTGACTTTGATTGTTTTGAATACCATTTATTGAAATTTGGAAATTTTACACCTATTCCAGCATAACTTTGAGTGTGTTTGGAATGGATGTTTTATTCTTAATTTTTTTTAGTAGGGAGTCCCACTCCTTACAAAATGGTACCAGAGCCCATGGTAGTTGGAATCTGACTATTTCAACTTTGTCTCCCTAATTAGAACCCTGACCTCATATAGTTCCTCTTTAAGTAACATGCTTGTCCTAGAATTGATCTATGCTAATCTTGAGATGATGAAAGGATTTATTTAGTATCATAATTGTAACATACCTGACCTGGGTTATGCTTTAACCCTAGGTGTTTTGATTAAAAAAGATGATTATATGCTTAATCTCATCTTGTAAAAAGTAATTAAGGCTCAAAAGGAACCTATGTTTCAATTTTGGTCATGTTTGAACAATGTTGAAGCAATGTTTGCTTATTTTGGACTAAAGTGCAAATTACCCAAGTTGAGGGGTTAAATTGAAAATGTTGCATGATAAGATGTTCCTCTGATGTTGAGACATCATAATAATGAATATGATGTAGTGGTATGGTTTTCACAAGCTTGGACACCAAGATTAAGCTTGTAAAGCAATCCTTGTGCATTAAAACCTAGTTTTGGTGTAATGTGCAATTTACCCAAAATCTAGGGTTCAATATGAAAATTACAACTTTAACAAGGTCCCTAATGTTTCTTAGCATCATTTAGAGCAAAGAAAATGAGAGGGACTCCTCATTTGAATTAAGTTGTAGGAGAGAGAATCTTAACATTAAAATAATCAAGAATAATGCCTAATTGAAACCCTAATTCGATTTAGGGCAAAAATGAATAAAAATAATTGAAGGGCTTTCAACCAAAATGTTTTGGGTTGATTTTGAATAAGGATGGACGTTCCTTTAACAAGATAAGGAACGAAAATATCTTAAGTAGGTGAAATTCCACTCACCTTATTATAAAGAAAAGTAATTTCCACTCACATATGGGATATTAATATAATAAGCATTAAGGTGCTTAATTTGCTTTACTTTAAATGGAGGATAATGAAGGAGAATTTAAGTCAAGGAAGGTGACTCGTACCCAAGGTAGTTGAGGGGGAAGAGTCGGCCACTTTATTGGGATTAATTGGATTTTTATAAGGCATTTTCTCTCTCATCAATTTCCTTATAAAAGTGCCATTTCCAAGCCCAAACCAAGGCCTTTTCGGATTTCTTTCTTCCCCTTGCTTGAAAAACCGACCAAGGAGATAGGGAGGATCAGGGAGCACGTCCCCAACCTGTGGGTAATCCCTTGACCTTCGTTCTCCATGATTTCATGGTGGAAATCGAAAATAAATTATGGATTCCTTCTTATTTCGATCTCCTCTTCAACCCTAGCCAACTTTTACAATCATAAGCTTGAGGACGGGCCTAGGGGGAGTTGCTAGATCTTCATCCACCATTTATGGCGTGATCTTGGAGCTTTGGAGCTCAATTGGAGGCGGGTTTTATAACTTAAACCCTTAATCATTGCTATTGCATCAATCATCTATGCTTTGTTGATTGTTTTCTTCAATTTGTTACAAACTTGATTCTTTGCTGCAATTTCCAACAAGAACGGTTGCTGTTCTTGGGTGCACGAAGGAAGATGATGATGACATCATCATAAGAAAGAAACTCACCAAATATCTTGGGAGCAAACGATCTCAAAGGTGGGGACCAAACGGGTTCACCAAAACCGTTTGGTGACCAAACGGGTTGCAAACCGTTTGGTGTCAAACGGGTTCAAACCCGTTTGAAGGAGTTGACCAAGCGTTGACCGTTTGGGAATCTAGTTCCTAATTATGTAGGACAATGACCCTCTAAATTTTAGGGGTTAACTCCAAAGGAATCATAGGTTGAAGGCCAATCAATTAGACAAATCGAATTGAATTAAGTGCTGATTTTCAACCTGAACAACTTGACCTGTTTGGGAAAACGGGTTCACGACCGTTTGAGATGGTTGACCAAGCGTTGACCGTTTGGGATTCCTGTTCATAATGATTTTGGTTAATGACCCTCCAAATTTGAGAGGTTAACTCCAAAGGAATCATGAGTTGAAGGCTAATCAATTAGGCAAACCCTAATTGAAAACAGTGCTGAAATTCTAATGAGTGAAGTTGAGATTTTGGGTTGATTAGCCCAAACGGGTTCAAACCCGTTTGGGGATCACCCAAACGGTTTCAAACCCGTTTGGGGATCACCCCAAGACCGTTTGGAGGTCTGGGGTCAAGTATAGTTGACCAATTGAAGGTCCAAAGGTACTAATCATATTGCAATGTAGTGCTGATTTGTTGATCAACTCGATAGACCAATCCATGATGATTTTTCACTAGAATCCAAAGGTTGGATGGGCCAAACGGTCTCAAGACCGTTTGGAGCTCATCCAAATGGTCTCAAGACCGTTTGGTGGTCACCCAAGACCGTTTGGAGGTCTAGGGTTGAGTATGGTTAGGTGTTTGAAGGTCTAAAGGTACCAAGCTGTTAAACAATGTAATGCTGATTTGGTGATCAATCCAATGAACCAAACCCTAATTGGATTGCTTAGATTTGAGTGATATGATGGGAAAACGGTCTCAAGACCGTTTGGAGGTCATCCAAACGACCTCAAGACCGTTTGGGGTCAGGTCATACCCAATTTGGATGATGGTTCAATGGTTTCAAAGCAACTAGTCTTACATTGATTAGTGTTGTTGAATCATCGATTCCAAACCCTAATTCAATTGAATCAAACCCTAATTGATGATCAATTGAGGTCAATTGAGAGTCAAATCAGTTGAAGGTTGACCTATAAACTCAATTTAAGTATGAGGGTAGGTCCAATTGATGACTGGTTCCATGAATTCAATGATTGAAGGAATCAACATTGAAAACCCTAATTCAATTGGATACCCTATGTAATGGAGGTCCAATGTGATTGAATCTCTTGAGAATCAAGATGATGAATGATCCATTGATCCAATGTTGATTAGTAATGATAATCAAAGAAGGTACAAAGGTTGAAACCCGAATAGTACCTAAGGGATTAGTGCCAATTAAGGGATGAATTCCTAATTGCTTATAGGGTCAATGACTTGATACACTATGTTAATCATAGTTGTATGTACTCAACTAAAGGGTGATATGACCTATTCAAGTTGAGAATTTGATAGCATGAATTCATACATGAATATTATTCATGTGGTGGTTAAGAGTTATGATCCTTAAGTAAAGAGATCATGAAACCCTAAACATGAACATAAACCCTAATT
The DNA here is from genome assembly GCA_963693085.1 of Alisma plantago-aquatica. NCBI lineage: Eukaryota > Viridiplantae > Streptophyta > Magnoliopsida > Alismatales > Alismataceae > Alisma > Alisma plantago-aquatica. The sequence continues at coordinate 418,667,606 of OY856413.1, forward strand.
GACAGGGTTATTGAACTCAAACCCTAGTTGAGGGTGTATCCTTATGAAACCCTAGTTGAGGGTGTATCCATGTGAAACCCTAATTGAGGGTGATTTCATGAGAAACCCTAATTGGGAATGATTAGCAAACCTTGAATATGGGAAACGTGATATGAAACCCTAATGAAGGGTGATGCTATATGTAATCCCTATTCTAAAGAAGGGAGATGGTATGTGAAACCCTAATCCCTAATGAAAGAATAGAATTCATACTTGAATATGATCCATGAGGGGAACTTCTGTAGCACGACCGTGGTAGCTTCACTTTGCACGACCGTGCAAGGTAGCACGGCCGTGGTGGCTTCCCTTTGCACGGCCGTTCTTGGTTGCACAGCCGTGGTGCTCTATGCTTGATTTAGATGTGATTTGAAAGTGACCTCATATGATCGTATACCTTGATATGATTATAAGTCCAATATAATTGGATGAAGGATACATAAGATATGTGATGAGAAACCCTAGTTGAGGGTGTATCATTGTGATTGTTTATAAGCAACTTTATAATAAAGTCATGCCTTAAACTAAGATAAGTCCATATCATTGTGAGATAGTTGTACAATTCTAATGTGTGGCCTTTGCATTATATGCTAAAGGTAAGAGATTAGTGATGGAATGTATTAAGAGGGAAATACCTTAATACAAGATAAGATGGATAACTCAACAGAGTTTGAAATGATGAGAAAGTGATACATCAAGATATGATAGTTATCACATTCAACATTTCAGGGTTTATATGCCTTGATGTACTTCAAATCCAATATAATTGGGTAAGAAACATATGAAGTGTGTTATGCAACTATTACTATGAAATGTAATGAGTTGTTACACCTTGATGAGTGTTAATTAATGTACCTTGAGAATGGGGTTAAGCCCAAATGATGTGTATGATATAATCATACCATGATAAGGATGAGAAATGAACTCATACCTTGAATTGATGATCATTAATGCTATTTGATGAAAGTAGTATTCTAGAATAATCAAATATGATATCCTTGAATGCCGCAGAGGTATGGAATAATGTATTAAGTGTTGGACAGATAATGAGATCATGACCTCTTTATTAATGAGAAATGGGGAACCCTAACCCTAATTTGGGTAAAGGGAATGAAAAGCCCTGTTTGATAGTAAACCCTAATTCCTGGTAGAGGAATAATGGTGTTACTATCACATCACATGATGTGATGAATATCTTGTATGACTGTTATCATGCCTAATAACCATACAGATATTATGAGATGATGTATATAGCTAGTGTGAGCTGTGACATTTATATAATAAATGTTGATTGGCATTATGTGCCTTAATGTTGTTGTTGCTTAGTAAAAGAAGCAATATGCATGGACTTTTATGAGTCACATGAGTAAGTTGTTACCTAGTGAGAGGTGACAAGATATTTCATGGCTTTGTGAGCCAGGTGTGATGCTTGTGTAACAAGTATCATGAATGCCTTGGTCAGATGACCTGAAGGTGATAGTTACCTAAAAAAGGTATAATAATGCTCAATGATGAGTTAAGGGTTTGAATACCCAGAACCATATGATTATGGTGATGAGAAAGTGAAGGGATGATAATTCCCAGTATTGAAATGAGGGATTGAGTTCCCAGGGTCTTTGAAAGACTGATAAATATCTGATAAAAGTAGTACATGTCTCTTTATAGCATTGTTGTAATAAGTTATGTTTGAGAACTTGGCTGATGCTAAAAGAATATGAGAATGTACTTAATAAATCAAGTGAAATCTATTCATGTAATGCTCTGACTATAGATCCATCATCGTCAGGAATAGGTGATGGTGAAACGGGTGCCCGCGGCAAAACCCAGAGCACATATTTTGAATATGTGGGGGTAAATGGGCGAAAATATCCTTACGTCCTCTTGAAGAGATTGTTGGAAGGTAAACAAGAAACCTCTCAATCATTCATGAATATGTCGGGATGGATGTATCATGAATCTCCCAATGATACTTAATGTCGGATCGAGGAGATAAACAAGAAATCTCTCGATTGGCGATGAGAGTGCAGTTGATGCTGTAACTCTGTAGCGAAGGTGCCAGAATACCCTGGCTAGCTAGTTAGCAGAGACACGAGATGTCCTACATGTGGTCTCGTACTGACCGAGACAGATGAGGTCATAAGAATCTGGCTCTTTTGATGACCTATGTATGGTACCGAGGCAATTTCGTAATGGTCGGTTGGAGTATGAGCGGTATATCTCATCTCCTCAGAGCATAAGTGTGATTGTAAAATGTAATCAGCCGTATAGCATGTTTGCTTAAGGATTGAATCCAGAGATTCATTGGCTGATGTTGCATTTCTTTGTGCATTCCTTAGTAGATAAATGTTAATTATGTTTCTTTATATTCTCTGCAAAGTAGACAGATGAATTACTTATCTACCATGGGTAGATGCAATGACCTCCTTGAGAATGGAGATTATCTTATTCTGTTCTATGATGAATAATTCTACCTGATAATGTAAAAGTAACCCCTACTCAGTTTTAATTTGATAAACTGCAATAACAATGTTTTTGGCGGAAAGTTATATCTCTCGCTGGGGCAATTTTCAATTGTCTCACCCCCGTGGGAAACATTTTTAGGTATGCATGGAAGGCAGAGTAGAAACCCTAGAATAGGGAAAGAGCAGCAGCAACAACAGGGACATCAATAAGATCTTAGGTGGAAATATTGTCTGTCTAGTCATATAGATAGTAGTCTTATGTGTCGTCTCTATACTCTCAGGTCCTCGGAGTTTTAAATGTATCAATCTGAGTTTTGGCTTAGTGCCTCGAAGTTTTTATACTGCCTGTGTATATCTGTTAACAGGGCAGTCAATGTTGTAATCCTTGAAAAGGAATGGTACAGGTTGTGTACTTGTGAACCAGGATGAATTTGGAATACTTTGGTTCATGGTTAAAGAGTTTTCCTGTGAATGGATCTCTTTGCAAAAAGTTTTAAATTTTCAGTGATTTTCAGTAATCCGCTGCAAATAATTCGCTTCCGCATTAGTTAATCCTGTTTTCACGAGATGGTCGTTACAATAATAGTATCACATTAGAAACATGTTTAGTTAACTATAATGTGATGAGCCTGTTAGGTGGATATTAGGGCATACATTGAAAGCAAAGGTGTCTAGAAAGGATCAGGGTTCAGGGGCTGTGAAGATTTTACTCTACACCACTAGCTTAGTTTATGAGGACTCCCAGATCCATATGATACTTGCTTGGCCTGAGATGATACTAACGGTATGAAATAGCATGCCTATAGATGATAGTAGCCTTAGGCACCTAAGTTGGATACTCTTGAGAACCTAATATGTTGACCTTGTCATTTAGGTGTAATGACTTATTTGAGGATGGATACCCAATATAGTTCTCTTATGTCCCCTAGAACCACATGTTTGGATAGTCTATCCCTAGGAACCTAGACTTTGAAGTTGGTGTTTAGTAAACAATCAGAGTGCACACTAGAAGCGTGATGGATCTTGTAAATGTTTTAGTTAGACTCACCTTTTTACTTCTAGATTAGTCTGTCTAGGTAGGTCAAACATTTTTAAGGAGTGGAGAGTAGTTGGTTTGATGATGTTTGGGTAGTTAGATTTCAAGGGTAAAATCCTTTTTAAGGGGATGGAGTCCTATAACATACTCAAATCTAGCTACACTGGCTCTAGAAACCCTAACTCCATGATTAGGAGGATAGTTTTCTTGGATCCTTAGTTTCGACCAAATAGGACATAGCTATAACCTAACATGCTTGTTTATATACTAATGAACATATAATGGTCATCTAATGAATAGTTCACATGTTTGAACCCTAATGAATATCTAATGCATATAATATGAGTAACTCACATATTAATACAAATAGTGGGTACACATGATGCTAAACATGGCTTGGACCAATAAACCCTAATGATATGATGATCAATATAATTGTAATCTAATTTTATATTTAATGAACACTAAGAATGTATATGTGAAGAATAATGATCATATTGACCTAAACCATAAGTTGTAATCATCGAAGCGTAACCTATATGTTACAACCCCACCTCCCGATAACCCCCAATTAAGGGAGACCGAGAGGTCGAAGCCGCACCCATGACTTCCGGATCAAAGGTTCGACAATTAACCAAGAATAATTATCAAATTTTAACATACTAAACTGAAAATTTGTAAGAAAATAAACTTTGCATACCTTTTGAAAATTTGGATTTTTAACTTCTATCCACTTAATGATTCTACGCTAACTAATCCTCCTTGTATTTTTCTTCATGTATTTCACAATGTGATGTTTTACTGTTTGTCCTTTTGGCTTGTACCTAAAACGCCGACAAACAAAATGTTGGTCAGCCGAAGCTGGTATGTGGGGGAAAACAATAAACATGCAATTATGATAACCACGTAATCATTCAATTAATCATTTAACAATCAAGATTACGTTTTAAATATAACATCCGCGATCCATGAGTACCCTATCCTCTGTACTATCCATGCAGTGGACCTAGATCCTACCTTCCTTATGGTAGATCCCCATTAAACCCCTAATGGTTCCATCTATCGGTGAACCAGTTTCTAGGGTTGAGTCACATGGCACTACTTGAAAGTAGCCCACTCCTTAACTCATTGCAGGCTAATGAGTCTCATGGCACTACACGAAAGTAGCCCAATTTCTAACTCTCGGTAACCTAGACCTTGCTCTAGGATTACCCCCTTTTTAGCATTTTCAGAGTAACAGAGGTGGACCCGGATCTAGCCAGTTATATATACTCATTTATAGTGATAATCATAGTCACTTTATAATTGCATGAAATAAATAGACATCCAACAGTTAATTCATGCAGTGAGGGAAACGTCGATAAAATCCTTGGGAAACTATTCGGTATAGTCATAACTGTAACCACATACCTGATTTGATGAGTCATGTAGATTATTCAACATTTACTTCATGTATATAAAATCAAGCCAATCAATAGATCCAAGCAAGTAATTCAATCATCACATATTTCTTGAAAAGAATATGTACTCTATTTATTACACACTTTATCAAGAATCTACTTTATTGACTTGGATTCTCTTCCTAGGGTTTCTAATCCACATTAATGTTTCATTAATCTTCATTAGGGTTTCTTAGATCCATTCCTCAAACTTTATCCCTTTTAGGTCAACAAACCCTAAAATACTCTTTTCCATTTATATGAACCTTAATTGCTCAACTATCCATTAATAGTCTTTTATACCCAATTTGATTTAGGATCATCATAACCCTATTTTTTTATGCATTTGAACAATTAAAACATTTAAAAGACATATTTACCTAAATTAGGATTTTTCAAGCTCATTAATGCACATTCGCGCACGAAACCCTAAATTAATCCAATTATATAAAAAGATCATCTTTTTAGATCTTATTTTCACTTTTATTAACAATAGGTTAACATCAGCTTGAATTATCCATTGATCAACATTAAATCCATCTATCATCAAATCTAATGGTTTTTCCTTAAATAAATCATTAAAGATGATAACTTTATGTACTTTTCACATTTCAAGCATATTTATGCATATAAACTCCAAATTAGGCTAATCACGTGCAAAGTTCCTCCTTTTTTAACATACTTTACCATTATACATTTAACTTGTTAAAATCAACTCTAATGATCCATTAAACCCTACGAATGACATTAATTATATCAAAATAGGGTTTCTTTAATCATTATTATGTTAAAGTTGATAAATTACACTACGTTTCAAACTATGATTAGATTAAGGCTATAAAACTATTTTTAATGGTTTCCTTGCATTTTTCTGATCAAAATACATATATAATTTGTCTTGATCGGAGCTACGGTTCATTAGTTACGAATTTGTAAAAAAACTTACTTTTGGACCAATCAGATGGCGCCACGTATGCGCTCCCATGCAACGAAGCGGCCCTCTTGAGTTTATAACTAAAAGACCGTTATGCCCTTGCATTAGTCAGTAGATCTTCAGCCCGCTGAGGGGTGAAACGGTCCAACGGCCCCTTTCTTCTTCCTCCCGCGCGCGCCCTAGCGCCGCTGCGGCAGGCATGGAGTGGGTGAGGATGCGCCACCCTCTGTGGACTTCGTCGGCCACCGGAGTTGGCTCCCTTAGCTCCGCCGCATCTCCCCGCATCTCGTGGTTCCCTTGGCCCGCGGCTAGGACCTCCAGATGGAGCTGGGCACGACTGCAACCAGCAGCAGGCCCTGCAGCCACGCTGCTGTTGTCCAGCACGATCTCGGGCATGGTGGTGATGGCGGAACAACACTTTGGCATTGTGGGATCTCCTTCCTTGATCGTGATGGTTCCAGGAGTCCCTGCTGCCCCCCGGTTCCACTACACGTCTATCTTAGGATTTGAAAGCAAAAGAAACGTGAAGAAGAAGATGCAAGAGAGAGATAGCCATGCGAGGTCCCCCTGGACTTGGGCAAGGATTCGACCCCTTATATAGGGAGGACATCCACGCCCTAATGTGCTTGCCCAAGAAGGAAAAGAAATAAGTTTCTTTATTAGAAATCTAATTCCTTCATGAGGAAGCAAAGTTCTCTCTCCTACTTTCTTCTTTAATATTCTTTATTACTTGAATATATAGGAACAAAAAAAACCTCTCTTTTGTTTTCATTATTCTTGCCTTTTAATTTATTGGCCTCGAAATTTCTATTTCCTTTTAAAAGGAACAATACTTCTTTCAATATCATAAAATTCATTAATAAAGCCACACATTATCCTCTTATTTTGCCTCTTTAGTATTTTTCTCTTACTTTCCTTTATTGGGGCTCCTTGGAACCCAAGAAACCTTATTATTTCGAAATTACTTTTTAAGGATACTTATTATCCTTCTAGATGCATCATTATGCAATATTTAACATTATCTTATTTATTTCTCATTAAAAAAATATATCTTTTTGAGAATTTCTTTTTATTTCTCCTCTATTTTCCTCATTGGCATCCCTTTTATCATAAGAAATCCTTGGGATACGAAATTCCATAAAGGGTAACTCAATTATACATCTTTTCACTTAATTTCCACATTTCATCAATGTTTTCAATTTCTTTCTTCATAAAGATATACTTATTTAATCTTTTCTTTTCGTATTGCTTTCTTTTTGCAACCTTGGACTCCTTGGTACCCAAGGAACCCAAGTGGCACGAAATCCTCTTTGGATTGCCTTCTAGAGGTTTCTACATATTTCTTTTCTTAAAAATTCAATTATCCTTTTACTCATTGAATTTCCTTGTTATTGGGCCCAATATCAAATAAAGCCCACAAAGCAACCAATCAAGGCTATTGTGAAGGGAATCCATTTATTCAAAACAAATCATATAATTAATTGTTCAATTATCTTTAATATGAGAAATTACATTTCTCACTATTTGAACCCAAAAATTGGGGTTATAACATCCTTCCCCTCTTATAGGAATTTTGTCCTCAAAATTCTATCAAGCAAACAAACAATTTAGGATAAGACCTCGCCATGTCCATCATTGGCCCCTATGTGGCTTTACCGTACTCATGGCGCATTCAAAGAACCTTTATCATCGCATATTCTTTTCTCTGAGTTCTTTCATCCTGGCATCTATAAACTATACAGGTGACTCAGGCCATGTCAGCCTCCCTTGGGGCTCATTAGGTTCATTGCTCAACACATGGTCGGGGTACCTCACATAGTGCTCTAAATTGGACACATGGAAAACATCCCACATAACTCTATCCTGAGGGGTAGGGTCAAAACCTAACCATCTCCACCCATCCATCTCTAATGGACCCATGTATCGGGACTCATCTTTCTCAGCTGCAGCTCAGAGGGGTCGGACTCTCACATTATATTCTCCCACAATGCACTGTATGTTAGTCTACTTTGCATCTTCTCACGACTCTCATCATCTCTAGGCTCCTTTCAGCCATTGCATGATTAAAGTGACTTTCGTCTTCATGCACTGTGGTCCTTTTCTAATCATCATGTGGTCCTTTCACCAACATCACCTTACTGAAGTGGTGACCGACACAATCTCCCTTACAGAGCTTCTTAGAATCCCGATACTGGCTAGGGTGATCATCATCACATCTTTCTTAGGACACAAACTGTCTCTAGCTATCACCCTGAACGAGCACATATGCTCTCATCAGACCTTTTGGTCTGGATCATACTAACCATTAGTTTGGGGTGATAAACTATACTAACATTGAGTTCTTCATGTACCTACTTCCACCTTTTGGAAGGGAACCTTTAGGTCAAACTCAAGAACCTTTGAACTCGCTTCGTGGTGTAGTTGAACCATCTCTCTCTCATGGGTAGTTCAACCAGATCTGTCCCTTGATAGAACTCCTTCTTTCTTATGTCATCTAGGTAAGGTGATCTACCATACCCCATATTGCATCTCGACCTTCCTTGGTCTAGGGGAGACCTATCACAACATTCATAGTGATGAACTCCCATTCTCTCTCAGGGACTCTTTGTCCTCTATATCGATACACTGGGTTACTGGGGTTCGTCCTTTACCTCAGATTGCATGACCATATACCACATGCAACTTTATCTTAGGTATCTAAAGTGCTATTGCCATTTACCACAGTGTATGGTGATCTTCAATCATGATTTCCTGTATGTCATGATTCTTCGAAACCCTAAACCACTCTAGTTAGGGTTTCATCACCTTCTTTTCCAAAGAAGTGCACTTGAGGTTCTACCACCATCCTTTCATTGTATCAAGGACTAGACTGGATAACCAAACAACCATTAACTTTTCAATGTATCTTGTTACATCTGAGTGTTATCCAAATACCTCTTCGTTTCGCACTTAGGGTTGGCTAAACAACTTTTTTTTTTGCTTCTAGTCAAACAAGTCAGATGTATCTCACCAGAGCATCCATTACCACTTCACATCCTTAGGTATTAGGTAACATTAAAGACATACACTTCCATGTATTTCACTTATCATCTCACCTCAAACTCTATGTCTATCTTCATTAAGAATACTCTCTGATTTCATCATCACGGTGATCAAACTCGACCTGGTATAACTTGTAAGTTCCACTTAATTCAGGATAAAAACATCCTCATAAGGTGACCACCTCATTTCTCATAGTGTTTGCAAACCATCCATGTATCATTCACTTTACCAGGGTAGGTTATCTTCTCTATCCCCATTTCTCATGGCAATGTTCCAATCATCTCATATCCTTGGTGTATGACATGCGTAATGTCCTATCTCTCACTCCCATAACAAGAGGAAATAAGCATTTGGCTGTAGTCCAAATACAAAGTTCCTCCCGTTCCAAGAGTAGAGATGGTACATCCCACCTTGCCAATACACCTTTAAATCTAAGTTGAAACGTGTTGTTCATGCTTCTATATTACAATCACCTTGATCTCTAAGTTACCTCCATGGAAAGCTGGTTTCTAACCTACTTGGGTCACCTCACAATCCTTGGTCATCTCTTCTAGGTCTATAGGGTACCGACTCTTTTGGGGTCATCGCTTTTTCCTTCATGCATCAAGGGAGTGCCCTACTCATCTGCCCTTTGGGTCCCATGAGTTCATGAAGGTGATCAATCTCCTAACCCATGGCCCTCAGACAATGATAGCCGTTACCTCCCGACCCTATGGTCATGTGCAACTGGGGAATTAGGCAACTCCTACTTTTATCGGTCTTATCCCTACCTGACCCTAGGATAGACTTAGGATTCTCCATCATAGCACATGTTCACTTAGAACCTTACCCAAATCTTCATCATCTCTCTTTCTGCATTCATGGGCTGGTTTCCATCCTTTCATAGGGATCATGGCAACCTGCCTACCTTGGTCAAGCCCCATACCAGTTACCTCCATGGTAACACATTTATATGCAATTAGAGATGGATATCTATGGGCCTACAAGTTCATTCTCACACCATGTACTTTTCACTTAGCTTCTCAAGATCCTATGAGACCTCTTTAGGTTACCTTAACCCAACAAAACTGATATACACCCTACCAAAGGGGTCCCTCTCCCAGGATGGGAGGAAAACTATCCCTTGACAACAAGGTCACAAAAGCTCTAGGGTTTACATCCACATGAGCCTACTTAACCCTAGCAACCTATTAAGGTACAAGTAGATCACCTACTGAACCATGATAGGTCATACTTGTCCTCTTTCCTCAAAACTGGATCGAAATCATACCTTCCTTTATCATCAACTTAGCTGTGAGGGGTTCATCAAACATGCCTTAAACTTAAGGAGCTTCCCTTTTTCCTCTATACATGAGGAGTACCATGCTCGAAACTATAGCTACTTAATTGTCATCATGAGCATTAGGTATACCACTTCCCCTCTTAGGCCTAGGAACCCTAGGTTCACTTGTAGGTGTCCAACTACATACTTGATCTCTTAACCACAAACCAAACATGTAACAGGTATGACATACACTTCCTGTCATTTTTTTCCTTGATCAACACTTTAAAGTTGAGTCCTCCTCAAGGACAATCAACAAGGTACAAGGCCTCATAACCTGATACTATACCTCTCTGGGTCTAAGGAACTCTTCTTCTCATCTATACCATAGGTATAGAGGTACCAACAGACTCATCCTCTCTCTAGGGTTTGGTTCTTCTCAAGGTAACCAAGACATCAGCAAACCCTAGGGATTAAGCATGTGGTGATCACTATCATCCTCTTAGGTCACATCATCCTCAACTCCTGACTTCTCCTTATATCTCGGAGTCTAGGATTCCAACCTTCTTGCTGGGTTTCCTGCTCTCTCTCTAGAGCTAACACTACAACTAACCTCACCATTAGAGGTCCTATCTCCGTGAAGGGTCAAGCTCCAAAGCATGAAGCCTATGTTCAACTTATGTTTTCTCAAGGTTATCCATATCTCTTTATGCTTATCTCATAAGCCATTCATCAGGCCCTTCTGGCCAGGGTTTCAACCTACTACCGTACCACTGATGTATTCTGAGTGCATGCTATCCCCTACTTGCATAAGCCATAGGGTTTCTATAGGTCCTTCACTAACCTCATCAATGAAGGAGCTATCCTTCACACTAACATGCATGCCCCTTTCCAGGGTTGGGTCGTCTAAGGTACTAGGTTAGCTAACCTTGCATGGCCCATACGTCATCTAAAGCATGTCCATCCAAACACCTGGTTTACTCATCACACCATCTCTCTATATAACCTTCACTTAGGGTTAGGGTTAGCATCATCCTCAGAGGATGTGCCAGATCTCTACTTGTAATGGAGATCTCTCTCCAAGACTGACTCATCCTCCTGACAAGAAGGTCTAGCCTCAGGTCTCTACTGAGGACATGACAACTTACGTCATACGACCTAAGCATGTATCTATTCTTTAATTTGCGCTTAATCTATTAAGCTTATGTCCATGACATCTTATTTACATGCTTTTCATTAATTTGATGGAGGATTCCTTAAACCTTATTAACCTTACCCATACATCAAGAGGGTGAGGAGGAGAGAGAAAACCCTAATCCTTTAGATCCTTATCAGAATTTTTGTGACGAGAAGGGATGAATAAGATGAGAAGTCCTAAAGGTATCTTATTTCGATTCATACCCTAAGACTTTGGCCAGGTAGTCACACGGATCCGGGAGTCCTCGTATTCCAACTAACGGTGCAGAGGAAAATATTGCCAGCCCCCGGTCGTGATCCTTTTATAGACACCTCCGTCTTTCAGATAATCCTCTAATAACTCCCTTGGGTTCTATGGAGTTTGTAAAATTTAATAATTATTAATGGTTAACTGAGGAACCTAAGCTCTGATACTAAATGTTACGACCCCACCTCCCGATAACCCCCAATTAAGGGAGACCGAGAGGTCGAAGCCGCACCCATGACTTTCGGATCAAAGGTTCGACAATTAACCAAGAATAATTATCAAATTTTAACATACTAAACTGAAAAGCTGTAAGAAAATAAACTTTGCATACCTTTTGAAAATTTGGATTTTTAACTTCTATCCACTTAATGATTCTACGCTAACTAATCCTCCTTGTATTTTTCTTCATGTATTTCACAATGTGACGTTTTACTGTTTGTCCTTTTGGCTTGTACCTAAAACGCCGACAAACAAAACGTCAGTTAGCTGAAGCTGGTATGTGGGGAAAACAATAAACATGTAATTCTGATAACCACATAATCATTCAATTAATCATTTAACAATCAAGATTACATTTTAAATATAACATCCGCGATCTATGAGTACCCTATCCTCTGTACTATCCCTGCAGTGGACCTGGATCCTACCTTCCTTATGGTAGATCCCCATTAAACCCCTCATGGTTCCATCTATAGGTGAACCAGTTTCTAGGGTTGAGTCACATGGTACTACTCAAAAGTAGCCCACTCCTTAACTCATTGCAGGCTAATGAGTCTCATGGCACTACACGAAAGTAGCCCAATTTATAACTCTCGGTAACCTAGACCTTGCTCTAGGATTACCCCCTTTTAGCCTTTTCAGAGTAACAGAGGTGGACCCGGATCTAGCCAGTTATATATACTCATTTATAGTGATAATCATAGTCACTTTATAGTTGCATGAAATAAATAGACATCCAACGGTTAATTCATGCATTGAGGGAAACGTCGATAAAATCCTCAGGAAACTATTCAGTATAGTCATAAGCGTAACCACATACCTGATTTGATGAGTCATGCAGATTATTCAACATTTACTTCATGTATATAAAATCAAGCCAATCAACAGATCCAAGCAAGTAATTCAATCATCACATATTTCCTGAAAAGAATATGTACTCTATTTATTACACACTTTATCAAGAATCTACTTTATTGACTTGGATTCTCTTCCTAGGGTTTCTAATCCGCATTAATGTTTCATTAATCTTCATTAGGGTTTCTTAGATCCATTCCTCGAACTTTATCCCTTTTAGGTCAACAAACCCTAAAATACTCTTTTCCATTTATATGAACCTTAATTGATCAACTATCCATTAATAGCCTTTTATACCCAATTTGATTTAGGATCATCATAACCCTATTTGTTTATGAATTTGAACAATTAAAACATTTAAAAGACATATTTACCTAAATTAGGGTTTTTCAAGCTCATTAATGCACATTCGCGCACGAAACCCTAACCTAAGACAATTATATAAAAAGACCATCTTTTTAGATATTATTTTCACTTTTATTAACAATAGGTTAATATCAGCTTGAATTATCCATTGATCAACATTAAATCCATATATCATCAAATCTAATGGGTTTTCCTTAAATAAATCATTAAAGATGATAACTTTATGTACTTTTCACATTTCAAGCATATTTATGCATATAAACTCCAAATTAGGCTAATCACGTGCAAAGTTCGTCATTTTTGAACATAATTTACCATTTTACATTTAACTTGTTAATATCAACTCTAATGATCCATTAAACCCTACGAATGACATTAATTATATCAAAATAGGGTTTCTTTAATGATTATTATGTTAAAGTTGATAAATTACACTACTTTTCAAACTATGATCAGATTCAGGCTATAAAACTATTTTTAATGGTTTCCTTGAATTTTTCTGATCAAAATACATATATAATTTGTCTTGATCGGAGCTACGGTTCATTAGTTACGAATTTGTAAAAAAACTTACTTTTGGACCAATCAGATGGCGCCACGTATGCGCTCCCATGCAATGAAGCGGCCCGCTTGAGTTTATAACTAAAAGACCGTTATGCCCTTGCATTAGTCAGTAGATCTTCAGCCCGCTGAGGGGCGAAACGGTCCAACGACCCCTTTCTTCTTCCTCCCGCGCGCGCCCTAGCGCCGCTGCGGCAGGCATGGAGTGGGTGAGGCTGCGCCGCCCTCTCTGGACTTCGTCGGCCACCGGAGTTGGTTCCCTTAGCTCCGCCGCATCTCCCCGCATCTCGTGTTGCCCTTGGCCCGCGGCTAGGACCTTCGGATGGAGCTGGGCGCGACTGCAACCAGCAGCAGGCCCTGCAGCCACACTGCTGTTGTCCAGCACGATCTCGGGCATGGTGGTGATGGCGGAACAACACTTTGGCATCGTGGGATCTCCTTCCTTGATCGTGATGGTTCCAGGAGTCCCTGCTGCCCCCCGGTTCCACTACACGTCTATCTTAGGGTTTGAAAGCAAAAGAAATGTGAAGAAGAAGATGGAAGAGAGAGATAGCCATGTGAGGTCCCCCTGGACTTGGGCAAGGATTCGACCCCTTATATAGGGAGGACATCCACGCCCTAACGTGCTTGCCCAAGAAGGAAAAGAAATAAGGTTCTTTATTAGAAATCTAATTCCTTCTTGAGGAAGCAAAGTTCTCTCTCCTACTTTCTTCTTTAATATTCTTTATTACTTGAATATATAGGAACACGAAAAACCTCTCTTTTGTTTTCATTATTCTTGCCTTTTAATTTATTGGCCTCGAAATTTCTATATCCTTTTAAAAGGAACAATACTTCTTTCAATATCATAAAATTCATTAATAAAGCCACACATTATCCTCTTATTTTGCCTCTTTAGTATTTTTCTCTTTCTTTCCTTTATTGGGGCTCCTTGGCACCCAAGAAACCTTATTATTTCAAAATTACTTTTTAAGGATACTTATTATCCTTCTAGATGCATCATTATGCAATATTTCACATTATCTTATTTATTTCTCATTAAAAAAATATCTCTTTTTGAGAATTTCTTTTTATTTCTCCTCTATTTTCCTCATTGGCATCCCTTTTATCATAAGAAATCCTTGGGATACGAAATTACATAAAGGGTAACTCAATTATACATCTTTTTACTTAATTTCCACATTTCATCAATGTTTTCAATTTTTTTCTTCATAAAGAAATATTTATTTAATCTTTTCTTTTTGTATTGCTTTCTTTTTGCAACCTTGGACTCCTTGGTACCCAAGGAACCCAAGAGGCACGAAACCCTCTTTGGATTTGCCTTCTAGAGGTTTCTACATATTTCTTTTCTTAAAAATTCAATTATCCTTTTACTCATTGAATTTCCTTGTTATTGGGCCCAATATCCAATAAAGCCCACAAAGCAACCAATCAAGGCTATTGTGAAGGGAATCCATTTATTCAAAACAAATCATATCATTAATTGTTCAATTATCTTTAATATGAGAAATTACATTTCTCACTATTTGAACCCAAAAATTGGGGTTATAACACTATACATCCTTAATGACATTATCGATACATTAGTGACATTAGGTGTCATAAGAAGATAACATACTTTAATCCACACAAATGATATATAATCACCTAATCATAGATGAATCAGGTCATCAATATGACATGCATATCGTCTTGTTCTCTAATACATGCCTAATTAATCACCTAATCATTACTTAGTATGTGACTCAATTCAATAATATGTAATATGTCCCAAATTTATCACTAAAATACATATAATGACTTAAATATGGATAAGAATTGGATTCACATAAATATGCATAATCAATAATAATACGTGATTAAATATGAGAAAATGATTAATGGAGACAATAATGTAAAAAAGGTAATGTGACAATGTTTAATATAGATATAAGTAATTAATGTGACATTATTTGGATTAATTGTAACAAATTGGTTAAAATAAGATAATGTTGATAGCTTGCAAAATAATCTGTTATAATTCAATATGTTGATAACAGAGACTAAATCCAAATTATTAAGGATAATAATCAAGTATATTGAGATAATTGGGTAAACCATAATTGCGTTAAAAATCTTGTTGAGGTAAATAAGAAATATATATGGTTTCAAGCATAATAATGAAATATAACTCTTTTGAATATAATGAGACACTCTTAAAAGAACAATGAGGATGGTGTAATTTCATAATGAATATAATGCTAATAATCCAAAAATGTTAACTGTGTTATATCTAATAAAAAGAGATCTTAATAATGGAACCCTTAGTGATCCATGAGAACCAAACCTATGTGGAGTTGCTTGAGAAGATTTTGAGCCCCCAAGTTAAGTAGTTGAAAAATAGGGAGTTTGGGTTAATAAAAGTTTTGATGGAAGTTTAATGGTTTGGAGGAAATAACCTGGGAGTTAAAGATAAGATGTTGCATACTCACCCTCCTCTCTTTGCTTGTGATTTGGAGGATGAAATAATCTTTAAGGAGTGGAGTGTTGTAACATACCAAAACTTGGATATATTCTCTATTTGGCCCCTTTCTAAGATTTTCCTATCCTTTCTATCCATTTTTGCCTTGATGTTTAATAAATGGAATTTATAGTGGTTTGGTGAACATTTATTCACTATTTGTACCAATAAAAGGGTTTATACACAAAAACCTCAGTGAAAGTCTATTTAAGGACCTTAGTTATGTGTTCCAAATCTTAATCTAAGTTTTTTATGTGTTTTGAAATCATAAAATGAGCCTAAGTTTCAAACTTGGTTCAATTTGGATGTTGTTTGTGCAAGTTATGCAATTTTAGGTACATTCTGGACTTTTATGCAATTTACCCAATAGAGAGATTTTCTTTGAAAATTATCACATGCATTATAAACCTTAGATATTACATTACCATTCTCAAGATTTTGAACTATGGGGAACCTAGTTGCACCTTGGTTTGAAGGTGTTTCTCTCCAAGGGCATTTTAAGGATTACCCTCTTTATAAATGAGCTTATCTTTAAAAGCTATCAACCAATGGGGTTATTTCTTTGATTGGAGGATGGTGAGGATGGCCTAGAAGTCTCTATGGTCTTTTAGGACTGACATTTGATATAAAACAAGTCTCCATGAGATTTTCTCTTGCATGGCCATGAAGCCCTAGCCTAAGGACACATGGAAAGTCCCATAGACACCTCATGCTTGCCCCCTTCTTTATAAAGCCATGTCTACCCCTTCCCACCTCCCAATCCAAGAAGAAATCCTCTCCTTATCTTTAACCAAGCTTAGAGCATTGTTCCTACTCTGTTTGTCCATGAAGGTTCTGTCCCAAGGTAAAAGAGAGTGCTTACCTTGGTGAAGAAGGCTCCTAGGGTTCCAAATTTGCTCTATTTAGGGTTTCTAAAGCTCCTTCATGGTGATTTTGACCAAAAATAGTAAGTTTCCTCATTTCCTTCTCTGTTTTCATGTTGTTAGTCTTCCTACAGGTCAGAACCATGGCCTTCCATGGTGAAACCCCACCTAGAGCCTTAAACACCTCATCTCCATGTTCTTTTGCTAGGGTTTTTCACCTCTACAATGGAGAAGGCACTTCTTGCTCGAGATAGGAGTTTTTTTGGAGAAACCAGCCTCTATAGCTTGGGAATCTTTCTTCTTGAACTTTCTCACCTTCCCTAGTGGCGATTTTTGTTATCCCCCTTCTCATATATTGCTTACTACATGCTTAAAACTCATGCTTCTATGTTTAAAATTGAGGTTCTCCATCTCTATTTACCATGTTTTTCTAGGGTTTTGGTTTCTTACTATTTTACCTTCTCTAGAAGCTCTAATTTGGTTAACTATATATCTCCAACCCTGATCTTGGGGCAAATGGTGTTTTCTCCCTCACTCTCACTCTTTCTCTCTCTCAAAGATTTCTTACTTGTCATTTCCTGATTGGTTCAAATTGAAAAATTCATATCTTTTAATCCGCTTATCCAAATTTGACAAACAAACATGTTTTGGAATAAAAAAATTAATCTCTATATAATAAAAATATTTTCAAGGTCTGATGTCATGGTTTGACAAAGGGTGATTTTTGTAAAATGAATTTAGTGCATAAAAACCATAAAAGTACATCTTAATCATGATAACTCCAAAATTAACATAAAAATGTTTTCTTGATTAGTAGAACCTAATAAGTTCATTGGTGATATTTTCAAAATCTAAATCCAAGTTTTGCTAAAAGTTTTGAAATTAGGGTTTCTATACATTAATGTGCATTATGTACTCTAATACATGCTAATACATTGAAAATAGGCAAATAGGAACTTAGACTCAATTAAAGTGGTGAAAGTTAGTAATTGATATCAGTAAGAGAGGTATGTGCATTCCTTACACCCTATGTTGGGATAATTGCAACCAAACTCTATATTTCCCTAATGAGGCTTAAATGAACCCTAAATCTTATATTCTTGAATATTTTTTTTATATGCCTCTAAATGAGTATTGCTTCTCTTTTGTTTGGGTCTTGTACCTCACTACCATGTTCTAATTGATATGATGATTTTAATTGACATGATTTCTTTCTAGCATGTTGATTTTATGGACTATTTAGCTATAGTAGTGGTACTTATGTACAACCACCCATAGATAGGGCATGTATTAGTTCACCCTGGGGAATGTCTTATTCTCCCCCATAATAAAATGTGTAGGTGACTGGGAATGTATTAATTCTCCCCTCACCTATAGGTTGAGGTCTGGTAGGTGCATCAACCCTACTTAGTTAGTGTAGTTAATATTAATCATGCATGTGAAACTTTGTATTGTTTTTCTTGATATGGCAAACTTCTATTTAAATATAGCCTCATACTCTTAAAATCTTCCTCTTATGATGAAAACTAGCCTTTATTTTCATTTATTTTCCTTGATATCCTATTCAAACTTGTTGGCACATACTTTGTTTTGGTTTCTATTTTGTTAGGTGTTTTCCCAACCACCCAGGTTTAGATTGAAGTGTTGAACATGATCAAGGAGAACATAGCTTCCAACATGGACCTAGCTCTTGGAGATGTTGCTTGGAGACATATTTGAAGTAGTTTGGACGTCCCTCTACTTAGATCCTTATGTTGTATCATACATGTAAACCCAATGGGATATTATGATGTACTTTTGTAATATCTTGTTCAAAATTGAATATAGTCATTTGTTTAATTCCTCTGCTACACTTTGGTTGTTTTGAATACTATTTATTGAAATTTGAAAATTTTACATCTATTCCATCATACCTTTGAATATGTTCAGAATGGATGTTTTATTCTTCAAAATTTTTTTAGTAGGGAGTGGATCCCACTCCTTACACTCACTGAAGAGGATGATAGCTTAACCACAATAGGAGATAAGGAGAAGAGATCCACAAAAGTGGGAGCTAGTTCTAGGGTGCGCGAAACACGCAAGACTCGGTCATCCAACAAAGGTCAGTAATGACCTTTTTCATGTCCAATGTCTGTGGTTCCTATAAGCCATGAAAAAGGAGGGAGGTGAGACAAGTAAACTGCATTGTTCAAGCATCCATTACAGGTTTAGTGGAGACCAAAATAAAAACTTATTACAAGGATCTTACGAGTAACATGCTACCTACAGGTTGGAAGTGGATATCTAACCATGGATTATTGCCTAATGGATGAGTATGCTTGGGGTGGAATCCAAAATCTTGGGATCTCATGTTGAGAGACATGGATGATCAACATATTACAACAAGATGTATTAATAAAGGTGGGTTGATTATCATCATTACAATTGTATATGCAAGGAACCAGATGAACCAAAGAATCAATCTATGGAATAAACTAGAAAAGTTGTCATCTATAATTAGCCACCCTTGGTTAGTTTTTGGTGACTTCAACAATATCAAGAAAATAGAAGAAAAGGTGGGAGGTAGAGAAGTACCCAATATCATTCTGAGTACTTTCAACACTATAGTTGATATAGCCAACCTTACTGAGCTACCCATGATCAGGAAGGAGGCCTTCACTTGGAACAACAATTTGAAAATGTCTAAACACATCACATGCAAATTAGACAGTGTTCTTAGAAATGATGAATGGCTAGAGAGCTTTCCAGGATAAAAAAACAAAACTACTATCATCTTGTTTTTCTGACCATGTAGCTTTGCAGGTTAATCTGAGTGAGATCACTAAGAAAAAGAAACCTTTTCATTTTCTTAATTACTAGCAAGAATGACCCGATTGTAAAGATATCATTAAGAAGGCATGGAACGAAGAGGTTCTAGGTAACCCTTTATTCTGTTTCAACCAGAGGTTAAAGAACGTGAAGCTTGCTTTCAAGAAATGGTCAAAGAATTATATGAACTTACATAATCTGATAAAAAAGGAAAAGGGTGAGATGGACGACATTGTCAAGGATCTAAGAAGAAACCCATTGGATCAAGAATTGATTGTAGCTAAAAAATCACACACGATAGAATCAATCAACTGGATAAAGTTGAAGAACATTATTACTGGGAAAGGAGTAGAGTGAACTAGATTGAGAATGGTTATCATAAGACTAAACTGTATCACTTCATTGTGAAGAGAAGAGAGGCGGTGAACACCATCACTAAATTATATGATGCGAAGGGTAACTACATTGATAATGAAGAGGATATCATCCAGCAAACTATAGGTTTCTTTAATGAGCTATATAAAAAACCACAGGTTGATAGCCAGCTGAAAGACATTCAATGGAAGAAGATCATTTATCAGAAAGATAATGAAATGTTATGTAGTATCCCAGGGGAAGTTGAAATAAAAGATGCAATTTGGAGCATCGGTCTGGATAAATGCCTAGGTCCAGACGGCTTCAGTGGCCACTTCTTCAGACATAATTGGGAAACTATTGGTAGATATCTTATATCAGCTATCCGTTGGTTTTCAATGGAGGTAATATGGTTAAGAAAATCAACCATGTGTTCCTTGCATTGATACCTTAGAAGGAGAAAGTGTCTACGCCAGTTGATTATAGACCTATTTCATGCTGCTCAGTTCTATATAAGATCATAATGAATATAATAACTATCAGGTTGTCATCCATTCTGCCTAAAATCATCTCGCCTAATCAGTGAGCTTTTTTAAAAGGGAGAAGGATTGAAGATTGTGCTATGTTTGCCTCAGAATTCACCTTAAACTATAACGTGATGAGGAGTACACCTTCTTCTTGTCTTCAATTAGACATCACCAAGGCGTATGACACAGTTAATTGTCATATATATGGAGATGCCTTAAAGTCTATGGCTTCCGTAGCTCATGGATTAGGATGATTCAATAGTGCATCACCATGACCTCTTTCACACTCTTGATCAATTGCAACTTAGATGGGTTCTTCCACAACTCAAATGGCCTTAGGAAGGGTGATCCGTTGTCACCACTACTGTTCACAATTGCAATGGAAGGTTTTACCAAGCTAATGGATGGAAAGATCGTGAACAAAAGCATCAAAACATATACTATCTAGAAGGTGAAGGTCCTATCTCATATTTTATTCACAGATGATATATTGATGTTCGTGGAAGGAAGGAAAACAAGTCTTGCTAACCTCATTCTCATATCTTTTTTTTTCTGTCTCATGTAAAAGGAAAGATGAACTGAAGCAGACGGCCGGGATACAAGAAGGTCATTGGACTACTAAGTATCTGGGGTTTGCTTTTGCTGGAGGTAACTTAAAGAGGAAACACTTCCACGAGTGTTTAGACAAGCTAAAAGACATGATCACCAAGTGTCCAAGAACCAAAACAACAATGGCTGGGAGACTTGTACTAGTCAGAAGCTTAGCTAAGGGTCTAATCATGTTCTGGATGAACCAAGGTGAACTACCTAAGTCAGTGACAAGAAAAATGGAGATCATGTTAGCTGATTTTATATGGGGGAGCCCGATACATCCAACAAGCTGGTGCAGACTAGCTGTTCTAACTGATGAATGTGGACTCAACCTACAATCCCTTAATGACTTGGAAAACTTTCACACATTAAAAAGGATCACTAAGATCATGAAAGGTGATTCCATTTGGGCCTGATGGATGAATACCAGATATAGCTCGAACCTTACAGAAGAACCTAAGCACAGATGGGGGTTCTCTACCACATGGAGAAGGATGGTGAAGATCTAGCCTAAATGGCACGCTAATATGGAGGAAGTGAATGTATGGGAAACCTACATATGGAAGATTCCTTGAGATGTTTTCTGTGAGGTACTATGGATACCTTTTCATAGGCCAAGAGGAGTCTTACTACATTTAGAGAATACAAAGATTACCTACCGACACTGAAAAAGATTCAAAGATGGAAACAAGATGTTAACACCTCTTGCCTCCTATGTGAAGATGGTGAAGATGCGTCTGAGAACCTGTTTTACACCTGCAAGTACTGGAAGTATCTTAGGGGGAGAGCTAATATGAAGATGAACCAAGGTGCTGTGGCTGGTCAAAGTCTCGCAATATCACTTAGGAAGATCCACAAACTGCATTCGAGTGAAAGAGTTATGCACATCTAGTGTATTACCGCCTCAGTGCAATCCATATGGAGAGAAAGGAACTCTAGAAGAACTACCAAGAAAAAGAAGGATGATATCCAATTATTTATCATCATTGAAAAAGACATTCATGGGCTGTATGGTAATTTTAGAGGTAAATTGGGCGCCTTGCACCCGATTGTCTTGAGAAACTGGACCCCTTATAATGTTACTACTTGGTCATCTATTGTAAGTCACATGTAAGGTTGTGTATTGTAATTTTTGTACCCTTTATAGGGTTAGAAATATATTTACCCATGATTATGATATATATATATATATATATATATATAGAGAGAGAGAGAGAGAGAGAGTCAGGCTAGAATACACTCGAGTGTATCCGGAGCGGAATACACTCAAGTAGTTTTTCATGATGCAATATTTTTTTAAAAATCTAATCCATTTATCTTCTTAAACATCTCGTGAACAACTCATACGCAAAATTTGAGCACATTTGGATATGTATAGCTCATGTTATGAAGACCGCAAAATTATGCATTTCAAATTAGTTTTGCGCGTCGATTTTGTTGCCCTTGGATGAGTGACTTACACTCATCCAAATGGGCTCAAAATTTATATGTAGCCTAGTTATAGTATGACGGTGATGATCAATGGTTTACATTTTGCAAAAAGTAGTCTTGATATGCAAACACACTTGAGTGTATTCGTGCGATCTGTACACTCGAGTGTATTCTAGCCTGACTATATATATATATATATAGTTAGGATAGAATACACTCAAGTAGTTTTTCATGATGCAATGTTTTTTTCAAAAATCTATTCCATTGATCTTCTTAAACATCTTGTGAATAGCTCATATGCAAAATTTGAGCATATTTGGACATTTATTGGTCATGTTACAAATACCGCAAAAATTATGCATTTCAAATGAGTTTCATGCATCAATTTGTTGCCCTTGGATGAGTGACTTACACTCATCCAAATGGGCTTAAAATTTGTATGTAGACTAGTTATAATATGACGGTGAAGATCAATGGTTTACATTTTGCAAAAAATAGTCTTGATATACAAACACACTTGAGTGTATTTGTGTGATCTGCACACTCAAGTGTATTCTATCCTGACTATCTCTCTCTCTCTCTCTCTATATATATATATATATATATATATGTATGCAATCAATACACATTGTACTGAAACCTTTTGGTGGTCAATGTATGCATGGTTATGGCCAAAACCCCAATGGATGTGCATACATGGTTGTTTGGTTTATTTCTAGTTGTTATTTAGTTTGTATAATGAGCCTCTCTCATCCTTTCCAAATGTAACTGAATGCTCTTCTTCCTATACTCCCCTTGAATGTAACTCGAGGCTTTCCATTTTACAATATAATATGCTATAAGATAGTTTTAATTTCTATGTTAGAAATAGAATATGTTCTACATGAGTGAAGTCAATCGATCGGAGGACCGAGGAGGCTAACAGATAGGAGGAGCCAACTGATTGACTGAAGGGTTTAGCCGACCGACCGGGCTAACACAAGTTGCACAATACACGTTGCTACACGAGATGTGGACCTTAGGTGGTAGAGATTCTTTGTGGATTCAAAGAATTGCATTAATATGGCCATAAATGTCACTAGTATGTTTGTGATTGCATGTTCTTTTTTGTGGATATAGACTGTATATGATACATACTATAAGCATGTGGTTATTGGATGTGTATATGTACTTATATATAAATTCCCACAATAAATATTAATTCTAAAATTCTTTCCACAAGAAACACACATGAAAAACTTGATTGACCAAGCGTAGGTTATGCCAAATCATGGTGCACCGTCTATCTCATGGAAGTGTGATGGTAGATATGTGGGTCTGCCAAAGCAAGGTGCATATTATATTGTGTTGGCTTTTAGGTTATGATTAACTAGGTGTCCTTAATGAGATTAAGTTCCTAAGCATACATATGGTTTATGACAAGGACTTGTGAACACCATCTATCCAAGATTCACATGAGATGCAATTGACAAAAGTTGCCTACCTAAATAGTCAACTTGTGGGCGATCAACCAAAGCTGACTCATGATTTGATGAAATATGGATCTTGGCTCACTAGAAGGTTGTATGATGCAATCTTTCAAATCGGTAGTGAGGGGTATCAATTTGAATAAAATATTGGGACCAATAATTAATTAAAAATATTATTAATATCATAAAACTTATAAAATCAAATCAAATCAAATTAAAAGTGTTTCGACAAAAGTTGCAAATTTTATTTTTTGTAGAAACTAATGGCAAAGACAAACATGTTTTCATATTGGTTGGTGCTTCAAAAGGACTAGATGAATGAGAATAACTTCCACAATAGGTTCAGGGCATTGAGAATGATTCTCACTCAAGATTGCAATCTCTATGTCCTGGAGACACCAAAGCCGGATGAACCCTCTCCCTTCGCGCCTAAGGCTGACAAGAATGCTTACAAGATGCACTTTGAAGATGCCGTGGGTGTCAAGTGCCTGATGTTGTTCTCAATGAACTACGAGTTACAGAGACAACATGAGAACATGGATGTTATTGAGATGGTAACACATCTTAAGAACATATACCAATATTAGACATGACAATAGAGATATGATGCCTCAAAGGCATTGTTTAAGTGCAACATGGAAGAAGGTGATCCAGTAGGTCTCCATACACCCAAGTTGATTGGGTATATGGAGAACCTTGCTAGATTGGGATTTCCATTGGACCAAGAGTTGTCCAGAAATGTGATTATGCAATCATTGTCAGAATCCTACAACCAATTTGTCATGAATTACAACACAAACAATTTTGACAAGTTGTTGTTAGAATTACTTGGCATGTTGAGGATAGCTGAAGCACCAATGAAGAAGTACAAACCCAAATCTATGTTGATGATCAATAGAGGGAAGTCCAAGGGAAAAGGAAAATCTAAGAAGAGTTTGAAATATATCCAGAAACCAAAATCGTTTGCACTAAAAGCTATGGCAGGAGTGAATAAGGAAGGGAAGTACCACCACTATCACCAGCCTAGACACTAGAAAAGGAACTATCCTCTTTATATAGAGGATATCAAGAAGAATAAGGAGATATATATAACCACTTTAGGACCTAAGAAGAAGTAAGTTAGAACTATGTAGAGCAAGAGTTTCTGCCACTATAGTTGGAATTTGTCATTCGGCCTAATGGGCATGTAATAAAATTAGTGAATTGCTACTATGTACCTGTCAATAATGAAAACATCATGTATCTTGTATGGATAAGAATATTATGAATATTCAAATTTTTTTTGAAAGATAAGATCTTAAATGGCAATTCCCTATGTCTCATAATCTATACCTGATAGTTCTAGAGACAAATATGTGTAACACATATCTTGAATGGCTCGATGACTCAAACAGTAAAACCTATAACATTGTCATCTAGAGCACACAAATAAGAAATGTATTTCTAGAATCAATACGGAGGGTTGTCTAGACTCTTTTGGTTATTGAACCAATAGAGACATGCAAGTATAATTTATTGAGCAATGTGAAAAAAGTACATTTCTCTAGGTGTAGTGGAAGAGCAAGTATTCTATTAGGGTTCGTACATAATGATGTATATAGACCCTTTTAGAATAAATGCTACAAGTGGTTAATAGTACCTAACCTATATTTACTGATGATTTGAGTATATATGATAGTTTGTATTTAATAAAATACAAGTCTGAATGTCTTGAAGTGTTCAAGGAGATCATGAATGAAGTACATAACCAGCTTGCTATAAGTAGCAAAACATTTCAATATTGATCGATATAGAAAATACTTTGAACCAAGAGCCTGAGGACTTTTTGGGAGACTGTGATAATGTATCATGATGAACTCCACCTAAAACATAATGATATATCATAAATAAATCTAGCTAATTTTCCAATTTCATTTTGGACACATGCTTTACACTAAATAATATATCGTCTGAAATGGTTCAAAAGACATCATATGAGATATTACTTGGGAAGTGTCCTGATAATGTTTTTCATAAAGACAAGGAATGAAATCTTATATACAAAAATAGTTTCTTGAAAAGCTTTGTCCACAAATGTTATTTTGTTGAATACAACTTTTATATTGTGATCCAACAACAAAAGTGCTTTTTGCCAGGATGACTGTATTCCTAAGGGGAATTTTCAGTGGGAAAAAAGTTGAAATAAAAAAGTTTGAAACCAATAATAAAACATTGAACCTAAAAGGGTACAGTAGGAACAAGCATAATCACAAATTGCAGCGGAATCTCAAGTTCCTTATGTAACACAAAACCTCATAGATCTGGTAGAACACACCTTGAGCTTGAAATATTAGGATATTTTATAGCTCAAGAAGGCATAAGTTTGTCATAGATGATGAGCCAAAAACCTACCTAGAAGCTATTGAGGGACCATAATATGAGAAATGGATTGAGGCCTTGAGATTCAAGATGGACTCCATGTACAACAACAAGGTATGACCTTGGTGGATCATATGGAGGGGTAAAACCCATAGGGTGCAAGTAGGTCTTCATAAAGAAGACAGAAATGGATGATAATGTACAAACCTATAAGGGTATATTGGTTATAAAAGGTTTCAAACAAGGTCCAAGTGTTGAACATGATGAAAACTTTTCACCAATTTCCATGATTAAATCCATTAGGATCATTCTTGCCATTCCAGATTGTTATGAGTATGAGATTTTTCATATGGATGTTTAAACCCCATTCCTTAATAGGAATAATTGTTAGTATGTGTGCATGATGCAACCTAAAGGTTTAATAAATCCAAAAATGCAAATAAAGTTTGTAATCTACAAAGATCAATCTATAGATTGAAGAAAGCATCTCAGAGCTAGAATCTTCAATTTGAAAACATAGTCAAAGGGTTTGACTTTAGTTGAAATGAAGATGAAATCTATGATTACAACATGGTAGTGGGAGCATATTTATATTTCACATAATGATGGGGAATAACATACTTATCCTACAAATGATAAAACCTGGTCGGTAAGTACCTTCTCTATGAAGGCTTTAGGCAAAAGATCCTATATTAGTATTATGAATTGAGATCTATAGAAATAGATCTAGGAAGATTCTTGACCGAAGAAAGAGAATATACATTGGTAAGATGGTGAAGGGGTTTATCATGCATGACTCATGAGATAAAGTTTGTCCATATTCCATGGAATTAGTCTCTCAAGAGCCTAGTGTCTTAGTTCTTGTGAAGAATGGGAAAACATGAGTAAGATGCCATATGAATTCACAATTGGATTTATAATGTATGCAATGTTATGTACTCATCAGGTTGTCTCATATGTATTGGACATGATGAGCAAATATATGTCAAATCCTATAGAAAGTCACTAGACTACCATAAAGAACATCCTTAAGTACTTAAGAAGCACTAAAAGGATCAGTTCCTTATTTGTGGTTATAAGGAAGAGTTGGGTGTAAAGGGTTACACCAATGCAAGCTTCCAAAATGGAAAAGAAAATTAACATTCACAATCTAAATTTGTGTTTGATATTAAAACAAGAACTATAAGCTGTAAAAGTTCCAAGCACGAGACAGTTGTTTAGTTCTACAATAGAAGCCGAGTACCTTGTTTTTTTTTGAAAAAAATAGAGGATGTTGTATGGATCAAGATGTTCATGTAGATGAACTTATGGGATGTTCCAACCATTGATGACACAGTAGAAATATTGTGACAACAATGGATCTACCATACATGAAAGTAATCTCATATAGCATACAATGGAAATTCCATCTCATGGGAGAAGTCTTACAACAAGGAGGTGAAAAATACCGACTAGAAGCAAATGTTGCTGACCCGCTATATAAGCACTTGCAAAGTAGAAACACAATAGACATGTTGAAGATCACTTGGGATAAGATTTGTAAGTGATTGGGTCTAAGTGCAAGTGGGAGTATGTTGGTATGTATGCCCTTAGAGCCAATCATGTGATGATTATAATGGGGCATGATATACTTGATTTGATAATGAGAAAAGGTAATATCTATTATGTTTGTCTCAATCATGAGATGATGACACATACATAATAGATGTCTAAAGAATGGTGCTAATTGATGACATATGTCTTCAAGTTTAGGACCTGGACAATGAGATCATATGTATGATAAGAGTACACACATTCTTGTTATGTCCCTAGTCGTATAGTGTTGTGGAAGAAAAATAGACAACAATAATACATAAGACTAGAGTGTGTGTTGACTGATGATAGAGTCTCATTAGTCATGATATGGGATATCAAGTCAACCACATAGGCACAAGTCAGAGAATAGTATATTAGACATATCCACCTTGAGAGTGATGCATGGAGACTACAAAATGGTAGTCAGAATCATCTCTCATAGTGATAGTGGTGATTGTGATTCTTAGACCTGAAGTCACCACACTCATCACATGTTGTTTGATGTATTTTGACATCATCTAATGTAATCTTAAAGAAGGGTTTCCATATAGGTGATGCTCGGGTGTATTTTGACACATGGGGACTGAATGTGAGTGATATAGATGTGATTTGTCCCTCCTATAGGAGATTGATATCCTAGACACTTGATAAGTGAGACTGAGAAATGTATGGCCATACTCGTGTGACATAATATGTGATATGTGATCTCACATGCATCTCATACAGTCTGCTCTAGTTCAAGGAACATGGATTTAACATTGGGAGGATGATGATTCCATGCCTCGAGTTCAATATGAATATCAGAGACAAAGAAACTATACGATCACTGAAACACTGATCACAAATTGTAGGTTGAAGTTGTTCTCTAAAATTTCCAATTACTTGGGTAGCAATGATGTTTTTCTAGGTACTGCTCATTGGTTGTGATGTCATAAATTGGTTATGGACATTCACTTCCAACGTAACTTGGGACATATAGGGTCATACACATAGGATGCACATGACTAATCCAGATTCTCTATCATTGAATCTTTCATGTTGAACTCTTTCAACATCTTGCTATTGTATGTGCTCAATTTGGGTTGTGAAACTTTCAAGAATTATCTCTATACATCTCAATTCCCATCACATAGGATGTTTCACCTAATCCTTCATGGCTATAGGTATTTTCCAATCCAGGTCTCAATATTCATAATATTGTGATGTTATTCCCCATCAGTACGAGGAATATTTATATATGCTCCCACCAAATATTTTTTAACCACAGATTTCATCTTTTATCTTGATTTAAGTCAAACTCTTTACTATCTTGTCAATTAAACTGATCCCATTTCTAAGATGCCTGTTTCAATCTCTCAGATTGAACTTTGTAGCTTATAGACTTTATTTGCATTCATGAAGTTTATAAAACCTTTAGGCCATGTCACATACACATCCTCTCAAATATTCATTTTAACGAATCCAATTTTAATCTTCATATGCCAAATCTTACAGTCTATACAAGATGCAATAATAAATATGACAATTGGTGAAGGTATTTCTTCTTGTTCAACAACTTGAACTGATTTGAAAACCTTTACAGCCAATCTATCTTTTTAGGCTATCCATGTTGGTCTTCCTTCAAAAAACCCAAATGCACCCTTTGGGTTTTACCCCTTCAGGTGGTACTACAAGGTCATACCTTATCAGTGCACATGGATTTCATAATGGCCTTGAGCCATTGCTTAGAATCTGATTCTCAATAGCTTCTAGTTGATATCTTGGCTCATCATCTTATAACCAACCCATCTGATTTGTCAGATTCACAATATTTCAATCTCAGATGTTTTCTACTACAACTATGGGGTTTTGTGTTACATAAGGAACTTGAGATTCCACAATAACTTGTGATTCCTCACTTGTTCCCTTTGCACCCCTTGTTGATCTCAAACCTTTTGAGTTTTACTTTTACTCCCACTGATTCCTTTAGAACTCAGTTATCCTTGCAACAAAACACTTTTGTCATCGGAGTGGGACTAATAGTAGTATTCAACAATTATGATTTGTGGATAAACCTTTTCAATAAACTACCTTCTTTTAAGTTTCAATACTTCAGACATATCAGGACATTCCCATATCACATCACATGTGATGTCTTATAAACCATTTTAGACGGTACATAGTTTTAGTATTAAGCATATATATCCATGAGGAGTTAGGAAGATTAGATTAATATGATAATTATGTCATGAATCATCATGATGTAATTCAAAATTTAGCGGTCGTAGGTTGCAAAGTTACCAGAATTGTTGTGAAAGTTAAATATCTTCCGATCCTTTCTACTCCCGCACAGATTGGGAACCCTGACCCTGGCCTCTACTATAAATAGAGGGGTACTAGGGGCTTCCTAGAACACTAAATAGATAATTGAGAATAAGTTTCTCTGACAATTGTTATCCTCTCTGGTTGTGGTAACCGAGAGAGCCAAAGCAAGTCCTACCCAACTAGGGAGGGATAGCTAGGGGAGAGAAACAACTGAGGATCATTGTTGTGGGAGAGCGGGTTGGTGACTAGTACACCAATGAGAGGGACAACTCTTCTTGTTCATTCTGGTAGGACGATAAGAGTTCTAGTTGGTATGTGTGGACTTTTCTAGAGGTGAGGTGACCTTTTCCCATCGCTAAGGAGGATGATGTTAGCCAACAGTTCGTGATGAGAGGAGTTTCCATAGATGACGATGTTCGAGTCTGTTGTCCCTAAAGGAGCAATCAGATGAGTCCTATTACTGTCCCTAGAGGAGCAGTTAGATGAGTCCCAGTGCAACTAGGAGTTGCATAAACACTATTTAAGATATAGTGCACATCTACATCGACGAGGATTGTCTCTAGACTTGCTACAGGACCATGTATATCTTCATGAAACCATCATTTCCATTGCATAGTTATTGACAGGATCCGCTGGTTAATGGGAAATATGTCAGTAAAATTTTTGTTTCAGCTGCCTATCTGATGCCATATTTTCCTATAGTGGTATCAGAGCTACATCAATTAATTATGTTTTGTAATAATAGATATGATTGGATTTTGGTTTGATCGAGTTTAATTATTACATGCGATGCAAATATTTAAACTAGTTGATGTGCATGTCGGACTAATCACCACATAAGAACCCAAACGAATATATAAATAAATAAATAAATATATATATAGGTTTATGCATGTGATGTGGATCTAGGTTGTGGTAATTTGTTGTGGATCCAAGGAATTACATTAGGCTGACCATAATCGTCACTTTTTTTATTGCATGTTTTCATTCTGGGTTATAGCATGTATACAATACCGACTATATATATGTGGTGATTGGTCATAGATGCTTTCCATAAGTAGCACACATGAAAAGCTTGATTAACGAAGCATTGGCATGCCCTATCGTGGTGCACCATCTATCTCGTGGAAGTGTAATGGTAGATATGTGAGTCTGCCCTAGCTGGGTGTATATTCTATTGTGTTAGCTTATGGGTCAGATTTAATTAGGTGACCTTAATAGGATTAAGTGCCTAGAAGCATGCATATAATTATGGCAAGGAGTTGTAGATATCATGTATCCAAGAATTGCATAAGATGCAATTGGCAAATGTTGCCTACCTTAATAATTGGTCATGAGCGCCATCATTGGTTGGGTATTGACTGAATTGTTTTGGATCTTGGCCTGCTAGAAGACTACATGCTGCAATCTTATGAATTGATTTTGAGGGCTTTAAAATTTGAACAAAATAGTGGGAGCGATAGTTAATTAAAGACCTAATTAATATCAACTTTTCAAATCATATCAAATCAAATAAAAAATGGTACTTGACAAATGTAAATTTCTCTTGTAGAATCAAATGGAAAACATTCAATCATTGTGATCGAATGAATCAAAAGAGATTTATTTTCATAAATGGTTCAAGACCTTAAGAAGTGTTCTGCATGATCCTAAAACACTAGTTCTAGCATCCACTCCATATTTACTGAAGAGTGACATGGATGCTTCTTTGAAGAATGCCAATGATGTTGTGAACATCAAGAACCTTATGCTGGGCTGTATGAACTATGAGTTGCATACACATCATGATAAGAATGAAAGGTATATGTCTCTAAGGCACTATTTAAGGATCAATATGATTGGGCATATGAAGCATCTCGAAAGACTACAATTTCCTTTTGGTTAAGAGTTGGCCACATATATGATGTTGCAGTCATTATCTAAATCATATAACTATTTTATCAAGTGTTATCACTTGAGTAACATGGATAGACTGTTGTCAGAGTTGCTTGAAATCTTGACAAGTGTTAAAACACAAATGAATATGGACAAATCCGTGATGTTGATTAGTGGAGTTGAGTCCAAGGACAAAGGAAAGGCCAAGAAGCATTCTATGGCTAAGCTAAAATCCAAATCTTCTTCACTCAAAATAAGGAGAAGGATAAGGAAACCTAGGAAGATGAAGCAAGGGATTAAGATCTCTACTTCTTCTATATACATTATTGATGTTAACTTTTCTACTTCCTCATCATGGGTACTAGATACCAAATGTTGATCACACATTTTCTCAAATGTGAATGATATGAAAAGAAGTAGACATTTATAGAAATGTGAGGTAGAATTGTGAGTTGAAGATGGCGCAAGGATTGCGGCCAACAAAATTGGCACCTATGAGTTATCTCTACCAAGTTCCTATAATAGAGTTAGAGAATTGCTATTATGTACCTGACATTAATAGGAACATCATATTTGTATCTTATTTGGACAAGAACAAATTCAAATTGTTATAAAGAATAAAAGATGTTCTATTAGTAAAGATGAGATCTTTTATGACAGTGTCCCAATGTCATATGATCTATACTTGATAGATCTAGAGACAAGCATATCTAACATAAATACCGAAAGACAAAAACTCAAGGACTCAACAAATTGAACATACCTTTGGCATTGTTGTCTAGGGAACATAAATGAGAGATGCATATCCAGACTCCATACAAATGGTTATCTGGACTATTTTGATTTCGATTCAATAGAGACATGTGAATCTTGTTTGTTGGACAAGATGACCAAGAAATCCTTCACTGGAAATAGTGAGAGGGCTAGTGATCTATTAGGACTCATACATGTGGGCCTTTTAGAACAAATGCAAAGGTGGTTATTAGTAATTCATTACCTTCACTGATGATTTCAGTAGGTATGGTTATGTTTACTTGATGAAACATAAGTAAGAAACTCTTGAAAAGTTCATAGAGTTTATGAATGAAGTACAAAACCATCTTGGAAAAAGTATTAAGGCACTTTGATCCGATCAAGGTGGAGAATACTTAAGCCAAGAGTTCAAGGACCTTCTGCGAGCCCATAGTATTTTATCACAGTGGACTTCACCTAGAATACCACAACATAATGGTGTATCAGAAAGAAGGAATTACATTACTGGATACAATGCAATCTATGATGAGTTTTGCTAATCTTCCAACTCCCTTCTGGAGGTATGCACTTGAAACCACCGCATTTACACTAAACTGAGTACCATCTAAGGAGGTTCAAAAGGTACCATATGAGATATGGTATGGGAAACATCCTAATGTTTCTTTTATAAAGATTTTGGGGGTGTGGAGCTTACGTCAAGAAAATGTTTCTTGAAAAGCTCGGGCCCAAATAGGGTGAATGTTATTTTGTTGAACATCCCAAGAAAACCAGGGGATACTACTTTTATACTCCATCTAACAACAAAGTGTTTGTTACTAGGATTGGTATATTCCTTGAAAAGGAATTTATTTCTAAAGGAATCAGTGGGAGGAAAGTAGAACTCGAAGAGGTTCGAGACAAAGAAGAAAACATTGAACCCGAGGAGGAACATGAGGAACAAAGAGACTCACAAGTTGTTTTGGAATCTCAAATTCCTCAAGTAACATAGGAACCTCATAGATCTAATAGGACACGCCTTGAACCTGAGAGATATGGATATCTTGTGGCTCTAGAAGGTAGTGACTTGATCATAGATGATGAGCCAATTACCTATCATGATCCTATTGAGGGACCTTAGTCTGAGAAATGGCTTGAAACCATGAGATCTGAGATGGAATCCATGTATACCAACAAGGTATGAAACTTGGTGGATCGACATGAAGAGGTATAACCCATAGGGTGCATGTGGGTCTTAAAGTAGAAGACATACATGGATGGTAAAGTAAGTATGCTAACAATGTATGGACCTTGGTGGATTGATGAATACATATTCATCATTTATTTGTGCATAATTTAGATAATTAATTAAGACTTTTTTTGGTAATTTTAGTTCAATTCAGAAATAAATTGCACTTTCATTCTGTCCATATTCTTTTTATGAATTATTATGAGATTTTTATCAATTTTCAGGAATTATTGAAGATAAGAAGAGATGTAGGTAGGATGCATTTCAATTTTCCCGCAGTTATATATCCTGCACCAAAATTGGCAATACTCTCACATTCCAAGGAAGAATTTAATGTTAAAATATGATTTGGAAAGAAAATTCAAAGGCCTATAGGAAAATAATACTTTAGGGTGTATTTTTAATTCTCTAGAAAGCTGGAATTCACTCAAAATCGCTGCTGTAAGAGTCTACATTAAAGAGAGTTACATGGTCATGATAATTAAAGACAATCAAGAGTCTATTGACTAGATCCCAAAAAATTCAAACTTCTGGTTCCACCCCTTTTTCCCCCTCTTTTAAGGGAATCATACCCCATCCTTCTCCTATAAA
The DNA here is from genome assembly GCA_963693085.1 of Alisma plantago-aquatica. NCBI lineage: Eukaryota > Viridiplantae > Streptophyta > Magnoliopsida > Alismatales > Alismataceae > Alisma > Alisma plantago-aquatica. The sequence goes on from OY856413.1 coordinate 418,702,485, forward strand.
AGGAGGGGGGTTCTCCATCTTTCATCATCATATTTTGTACAGAGAAAACTCTGAGCGGTTGTTCTTTCTTGTATTTGCATTCAGATTTCAACAATAAAGCTTTTTATTCTTGAAGTTAAGTTTTCCCTATAGATTGCTCTTTAAATATTTTTTTTTAATTTCCATTGTTTGTTTAGATCTAGATCTCCTTCTTATCCCCCTTTCTATAATTCTGGAGCAAGGGATTAAGGGTACAACCATTTGATAGTCTCTAGCATAAGGATTCATTTCTTTTTTAAGTCTAGACTATGGCTAATATCCTTTCTTCCTCCGTCTCCCTCTACTCCACTATCATGAGTGAGTAGTTTTCTTACCGAGGCAAGGGGAGTATCCCCCTAGCCATGTGATGATTAGATTGAAGTTTTACATGAATTTTTTGACAAATGGTTTTTGGTTTGAATATTGACGATGTTAATGAAATGATCTCTCATTTTCATTGCTTTTTAATCTTGGCAGATGCGACCATGGAACCCAATATTTAGAACAACCAAATTGATTACATGGAGATTTGGATGAGACATCAGAAAAATACCCATTAGGATGATTGAATTAGGATCTGTGAATGCCAGGACCAATGGGTTCATGGGGAGTTCATCTTTTGTGAATCATTTATGAATGTTTCACATACCTTAATTTATCTTTCTTATCATGTAATTTCTTCTATCTCATTTCACATCGGCTAGGGTGGTAAAATATCTTAGCTTCAATATTTCCTTCTTTTGATTAGTTGATCTTTAATTCAACATTTTTAATTTTTTATTTTAGTTTTAACAAACTCTCAAAACAAGTTATACATTCTTGTTCTCACAATTAGATTTGAAACTCAACCATATTCATCGCCGTCTCTAGGGATCGATACCTATCTATACACTGTTGATTTGGTGCTTCCACCAAGTTGACAACCTAGTTATAAGGTTAAACTCTAGGCCTTGTCCTAGTGATAATTGTGTGTGCAACGACACACATCAATTTGGGGAGTATCCGCTAGCCATGTGATGATTTGGTTGAAGTTTTACATGACTTTTTAGACAAATGGTTTTTGGTTTGAATATTGATGATTTTAACAAAATGATCTCTCATTTTCATTGCTTGTTAATCTTGCAGATGGGACCGTATAACCCTAGATTTTGAATAGCCAAATCGATTACATGGGGATTTGGATGAGAGCATAGAAATGTCCCCATTAGGATGATTGAATTAGGATCCATGAATGCCAGGACCAATGAGTTCACAAGGAGTTCATATTTTGTGAATCATTTACATATGTTTCACATACCTTCATTTATCTTTCTTATCATGTAATTTCTTCAATCTTTTTTCACATTGGCTAGGGTGGTAAAATCCCTTAGCTTTGATATTTCCTTCTTTTGATTAGTTGATCTTTAATTCAACATCTTTAATTTTTTATTTTAGTTTTAATAAACTCTCAAAACAAGTTTTACATTCTTGTTCTCACAATCAAATTTGAAACTCAACCATCTTCTTCGCCATCTCTAGGGATCTATACCTGTCTATACTCCGTTGATATGGTTCTTCCACCAAGTTGACAACCTTGTTAGAAGGTTAAACTCTAGGCCTTATCCTAGTGATTGTTGCGTGTACAACAACACATATCAATTTGGCACCATTGCTGGGGATGACACAGTTGTTTTTCAGATCTGGTTTCCTGTATATCTTATATAATCCTTGTTCATATTCTCTAACTTGCATAAATTTAGTCTTTTTTATAATTTCTTTTAGATTTTTGTAATTTCTTTTTGCCTTCCGAGCACAATTCCAAAAGTGTATCTCCTCTTTTTGCCGAGTTTCCATTCCAGTAATACTCCTTTCTAGTTACTTTTTTTGTAATTTTAGTTTATTCCATAATTTCTTAGATTTGTAATTTTTAGTTCTCTTTGTAATTTTTGACTAACCTCTTATCTCATAATCTTTATTCTCTTGTTCATTGATTGACATATCTTTCAGGAACTTTTCTTTTCAAATGGAGTGGGCATCCCAATATTCCCCAGAATATTATTATTGTGGTCTTTACCACCATGCATCTCTTACCTTCCTGAATCTACCCCATGCTTATGATAGAACCCCTTTTAATTGTGAGTCGTTTCATCCTGGTGGGTACAATGTGAATCCACATTTTTCTGAGAACCATTATGGGGAACCTTGCTATCCATATTCTAATGGAGGATATGATATTTTGTGGGGTGTAACCAACAAAACCTTGGGGGCTATGAACATGTTTATGAAACCCAATGTAATACTCAACAAGAAGAGAGACTTAGGGCCCTAGAGAAGATAGTAGTAGAAGGAGAAACAAAACTAGAAACTAGCCAAGCCTTCTTAACTGCCCTACTAGAAGCCCAAGCTCAAAATATAGATTGTTTAGATATGTTTCCTCATGATTTGGTGACACCTTGTAATATTGAATCTTCCTACCAAGATGGACGCAATGGAAATTACAATCCACCATCTTTTGGAGATTGTTATGAGGAGCAATGCCACGCAGAACAATATGAGGGGTACTATGGCCAAGGACACTATGGGGAGTGTGGCGAGGATGGCCAAAATTTTGGGGTGTATGAATCTAATTATGTAACCAAATTTAAAAAGAGACTTTAGGCCATAGAAAATATGGTAGTAGATGGACAAGAAAAATTAGAAACCAAGCAAGCCCTATTAGCTACCTTACTAGAAGCCCAAGCATAGACTCCCCATGTATAACTTGAGCAACCCAAGATGGTTCTTCCTAACGATGACGTTGATGATCCTATTTTTATGTCATATATGTCAGATCTTGAAGAAATGGCACAAACAATGGAGCCATATTTTACATGCTGTGAGGACGTGGGTATCCCTATATTTTCTTACAGACTTTACTACTTGAATATGAAAAGTCAAAGAAGGAGAGACAATATGAAAATCCAACAACTCCCTCCACTTACAACAATGCAATTGACATAGAAGACCAATACCCTTATTTTGAGTCTATTTTAGATAATTAGCATCCAACCCCCTTTGACAAAATGATTCCACACATTCTGTCACAACCAATTCCCATTCAATGCACAACTGATTTAGAAGAAGAGATACAACCCTTGGAAGAAGTCTACATACCCCCTTCCAATAGTTGCAAGGAATACGTCCCCATTTTTATCCCTCATGAACCCTTGGGAACTCCTTGCATAGAGGAACTAGAGTTACATGCTATATCAACCATGAATCCCATCTATCCCAAGGTTGATTGCATGAATTTTGAGCAGAACCAAAATACTTATCATGCTGATTTAAGTGTAGTTGTCCCTTTCATATCACCACCAATTCTCTTATATGTAGGTCAATATGACCGAGGGAAACTCGAGCCAGATCCTCCACCAGACTTTGCACATTTAGCACTGCATGTGTTACCAGTCGGGTACCCACCAACCTCCCCCAATCCATATCCATCTTCAACACTTCCTTCTCTATCGATGGAAGATCTGTAGATTCTATTGGAGGGACTGCGAGGTGAAAGAAAATATGAACAACCCATTGAAATTCCACAAATACCCTATCATAGGGTACACTATGAAGTTCCAACAGTCAAGGTCCAAGTCCTCATACACATCCCCTTCAGTTGGACATTTTTTGAGCTACTAGGGCCACCTGGACGCCCTCTTCTTCCCTCCATTTTGAATTTAAATTTTGCTCAGGATGAGCAAAATTTTAAGTTTGGGGTGGAGGTGGGTGGTACGTACTCCTTCCACCCACTCTAATCTAACTTTTTTGAAAATTTTCACCATGTTATGTAGTTTAGTTTTAATTTCTCAAAAATTGCAAAAATTTTCAATTTTTTAGTTTGGCCTTTATCTAGTTGGCCAGTTTGAATGGGTGTTTATCATTTTACCCCCTTGAATTTGGTAAAACGTTTTGCAAAATATATTACAAATTGCCATGTCTAAAACCATTTTGTCACCTAGGATCCCTAAATAACATCACTCCTTGGAATAGTTGGCAAGTCATAAGGAATTGATCAGAACCAAGTATAAATTTTCCCTATATTTAAACAATGGATTATATTGTTATAAACTTGTATGATGCTATTTATAGGAATATTCTAACTGAAGCAATGACACTCTCTAAAAAAAATATGAAGAAAAGGAAAAAAATGTTGAAGTTATAAGCACATGTTAATCTATTCCTTCCCTTTATTTTTCTTCTAAAAAAGAGAAGCAAAGAATCACCACTGAACAAAAATCAAGTACGGGGTGGCATGCTTCTCAAAATAAAAACTCCATACCCCATAAAGGGGCGTACCATCAAAAGATGCTAAAAGTGCACATGAAAAAAATTGTGACCAATGTAGCCACAACTCCACAAATTCATATCCCGAGTCGAATAAAGGAGGGATCAATATTTTTTCATCACTTCCTTCTTTGTTTTCGCACCTCCCAATTTCATCTTGTTCTTGTGCAACAACTTACAAAAATAAAATAAAAATTGAGAGTGTCAAAGTGAAAGTAATATGAAGCCTATTTTTATATAAAATCTCATTTTTGAAGCAAGATATGATAAATATTTTGATAGGGAATATAGAACTTTATGCAACGTGGTTCTAGGAAATTGGGTCACTTGGCCAAAAATTGGAGGTAAGGATTATAGTGATGTTGCAAGGGTGATGTTACGACCCCTCCTCCTAGTAACCCCCAATTAACAGAGACCGAGAGGTCAAAGCCTCACCCATAATTTCCGGATCAAAGGTTCGACAATTAACCAAGAACAATCATTAAATTTTAACAGACTAAACTGAAAAGCTGTAAGAAAATGAACTTTGCATACCTTTTTTCTCTTCTTTTGAAAACATGGATCTCTAAACTTCTATCCACTTAAGGATTCTACTCTAACTAATCCTCCTTGTATTTTACTTCATGTATTTCCCAATATGACGATTTACTGTTTGTTCTTTTGGCTTGTACATGTGAAGGCTTAGTATTTCTTTATTTCTGCTGCTATTGACATTTTACAATGTATCTGGAATCATGCTTATTTACTTAGAATATTATGCAATCATCCTTAAAGTCTCTATTTTTATTAAAATTGTGGATGTTTTGTATTTCCTTTAAATTTTAGTAAAGAGGTGATCTCGCCTATGTACAACATGGTATCAGAGCCTTTAGGCGACTACTGGAGCATGAAGTTGAAGCAAGCGTGTCTAGAAAGGATCATGGTTTCGGGGGTTGGCAAAATTTTCCTCCGCACCACTAGCTTGGTATACGAGGAATCTCATGCCCATATGGTAGCAACCTGGCCTGAGCTGATACGAATTGCCCAAAATAGTATGCTTTTAGGCAATATCATTCTAGATATCCTTTTCTCATCTCTATTTCTATTCTCTTCTCATCTATGAATCTATACTCTTGAGAACCTAATATGATAACCCTACTTTTCAAGAGAGGTGACTTGTTCGACAGCGTGAACTAGGGGTTGACTCATAATGACCCCAACACTCCTGTGTCTCCTACGGTCAACCATACTACTTCGGGTACCCCCCGCCTTCACACCTGAGCAAGAACTGGCGATGTTGCATTTGTTGCTATCCTCCACCATGATGGGACAACTCAACACTATGGCTGCTAATGCCAACAAGCCAAGGGATTTCACCCTCACCGACTTCATCAAGATGCATCCGCCCTACTTCAAGGATGAAAGTGAACCTAACACGGTGGACAAAGCTGACGGCTGGGTGTTGGCCTTGGATCAAACCTTCGAGGTATGGCGTGCCCTCCTCACCAGAAGGTTTGGTTCGCAACATATGTGCTGTATGGGCCGGCACACGTTTGGTGGAATGGTGTTGCCCACACTCAGGATACCTCTTCTATGGAGTGGGGCCAGTTTCTGAAGCTTTTCAGGGAGAAGTACATCTTCCCTACTTTCCTGAGGAAGAAGGAGGCTGAGTTTTACAGCCTCAAGAAAGGAAGCATGAGTGTGACCGACTACATTCAGAAATTTTTGTTGCTAGAGTGTTACACCACTGACCTTGGAGCTGATAGAAGAGCAACCATGTTCTTGGAGGGCCTGAAATATCAAGTGGACCGGAGCCTCATCTCGCAACTTCCACTTACTTTTTAACAGATGGTGGACAAGGCCCTAGCCATCGAGTCATATCTAGGGTTTCAAGCTTCTAATGGCTACAACAACAAAAGGAAAAATCAGAAGCAGAATGAGAACCGCAGACGTGATCACTGCAACAGGTGAAATAGTCACCATCCTCTTGGTAGATGCCCTGCCAACAATGCACTTGCTCGTAAAGACAACAATCCTCCACGGACCTGCCATGAGTGCAGCCAAGTCGGGCACATCTGACCCAACTGCCATCATTTCCAGCAAGGGAAGAATAATGCCCAGCAGCTGCAGCAGCCAAATCCGAACCCGCCTTCGCAGAACAATAATAATAATAATAACAACAACAACCAGAACCTGAGGCATTTTCCAGTGGAGAGGTAGAATGGGAGATTATTCACTCTCAATGTTGAGGATGAAGGTGAAGGAAATGAAGTGATTGAAGGTACACTGCACCTTAATATGCATCCTTTAAAAGCACTGTCTGATTCTGGCTCCACCAGTACCTTTTTGTCTTGTCAGTTTGCCTCTATGCTAGAAATAGAATCTGAGCTTATGGATCATGTGTTAGATGTAAAAAAACCCATAGTGGTAAGATCTGTTCTTTATACCTCCAAACTCCGACCATGGACCTCTGTATATCCAGAATAATGTTTCCCACAAATTTCGTCTTACTTGATATGGCTGTCTTTGACGTCATCCTGGGTATGGATTGGTTAAAGAGGTACAAAGTAGTTTCGTACTATGAGGAATCCAAGGTTAGATTGGTTCATCCTGTTGAAGGGAAAATGTGTGTCAAGGGTAAGAAGCGAGAAGAGCGACAATTTGTCATCTCTTCCATTAAAGGTGAAAAGATTGTCTGACAAGGGTGTAGAGCTTTCCTAGCCTCCATAGTTCTCAATGCTACACCTCCTTCTCTAGATCACATTGATGTGGTGAATGACTTCCCGGACGTCTTTCCTAAGGGGTTATCTAGGTTGCCACCAACTCGTGAGGTGGAATTCTCCATCGAGCTTATACTCAGAACTTCACCAATATCGAAGCCACCCTACCGCTTGGCCCCTAATGAGCTAGTTGAGTTGAATAAGTAGCTTGAAGAGCTTCTCGACATGGGCTTCATCCTCTCCAGTGTTTCGCCATGGGGAGCCCCTATCCTATTCGTGAATAAGAAGGATGGATCAATGTGGGTGTGTATGGACTAATGCATGCTTAAGCAAGTGACAGTGAAGAACTGTTATCCTTTGTCGCACATCGATGACCTATTCGATCAGCTGAAGTCAGACACCATATTCTCCAAGATGGATCTACATAGTGGTTACTACCAGATGTGTGTGAAGGATGATGACGTCCTGAATACACCATTCAGAACTCGCTATGGGCATTATGAATTCATGGTCATGCCTTTTGGTTTGACAAATGCCCCTGCTGCATTCATGGACCTGATGAACTGAGTATTCCGCCCATACCTTGACAAGTTCATAGTGGTGTTTGTCGATGATGTTTTGGTTTATTATGAGACATTAGAACAACATCGTGAGCACCTGCGAATTTTACTCAGCACGATGTGAGAAAACCAACTCTATGCAAAATTCTCAAAGTGTGAGTTCTGGATATAGGAAGTTATGTTTCTTGGTCACGTGAATTCTGTCGGTCACATAGCTGTTTATCCTGTGAAGGTAGAAGGTGTGAAAAAGTGGAATGCTCTGAAAAACCCATCTGAAATCCATAGTTTCCTTGGTCTATCCGGTTACTATCGGAAGTTTATCAAAGGTTTCTTTGAGTTGGCCTTGCCTCTGACCAAGCTGACTCGAAAGGAGGTCAAGTTCTCATGGACCCCTGAATGTGAGAATAGTTTTCATAAGCTGAAGAAGAGCCTGACTTCTGCTCTCATGTTTTCTCTGCATGTTGAGGGCGTACCCTATGTCATCTACACCGACGCATCCAGACAAGGCTTAGGGTGTGTTTTAATGCAAGACAGAAAGGTGATCGCCTATGCTTCTCTACGGTTGAAACGTAATGAAGCTAATCGGCCTACACATGATTTGGAGCTTGCTGCCATAGTTCATGCTTTGAAGATCTGGCGACACTATCCCTATGGCAAAAAGTTTGAAGTCTTTTCTGATCACAAGAGTCTGAAATATCTATTGACTCAGAAGGATCTGAACTTGCGACAACATAGGTGGATGGAATATCTTAAAGATTATGACTTCACCATTACCTATCATCCTAGTAAAGCAAATGTCATAGATGATGCTCTAAGTCACAAGAAGGATGCTATTTGTGCTACTCTGAGGTGTTCAGTATGAGAAAACCTTGAGCATGTGGCTAGCTGGAGGCCTTAGCCCATTGATTTAGTGGATGAAGACAAGTTGTGTGTTCATATGGCCACCTTTACCATTACACCGACCTAGATCTCAGAAGTCGTGGCTGTACAGTTGGAGAGTTCTGAGCTTGAGGAGATGAAAGATTTAACTGAGAAACTACGATCTGACTTCTCTGTCAGAGTGGATGGCCGACCAATTGGTTGTCCAGTCAACCAATTGGATTGTCCACTCGACCGACTGGCGGTTCTTAGCAGCCATCAAACAATGAGATCTGTCTTTTATATCCCCTAGGTTTTGGAAACCCTGGCCCATCCACTCATATATAGTGAGGGGGTGGCCAAGTCTCTACAAACACCTTTTCTCAACATTGTGGTAACATAAGAGCCTGAGGAATCTTACCCAAGAAAGGGAGAAGCAACAAGGGGAAAGGAATTCGATGCTAGCACATTGACAATAGACAACTCCTTCCCATTGGATCTGGAAGCACGACATGGAGTTCCCAGTGGTTTGTGTGGACTACAAAGAGGCATGGAGGCTTTTTCTCCCATACTAGGAGGATGTCATCAACTTCCATTTGTTGTTATTAAACTAGGTGAATGTTGTCGACAACTGTCTATATGCTGCTTGAGATGGAAGCATACCTATACAAGGATCATCACTAGACTTGCTCTAGGACCAGGTATATTCCTTCCACCATGCTTCCCTTTTCATAGTTATTGGTGTAATTCACTAGTTATGGGAATATGGAAAAATGTTTTTTGTTTCCACTTGTCTTCATATTTCCCTTCAGTGGTATCACAACCACATCAACTTACTATATTTTGGGATTTAATTGATATGATCAATTTTTGTTTTATCATTTATTTTGTTGTGTATATGTGAATATTTAAATGATTAATGTGCATATCTAATTAAACGCCACAAACACTAGGGAATGCCCCATAGACCCAAGACACAGACACAGAAACACACACACACAGATATATATATATATATATATATATATATATATATATATATATATATATATATATATATATATATATATGCAATCCAGTCACCCTAAAATTGTATTGATGGTGGATGTATGTGTAGTTATGGCTAAAACTCCTTGGATAGTTGTGCATGATTGAATGGTTTATTTACTACCTTTAAATTTGTTTGCATGCTGACCCTTCCTCTTATTTCTCCATATGTAAATTAATACTTTCCTCCTTATACTCCCCTAAAATGTAACTCAAGGTATTTTTATTCTTCAAAATGTAAAATATGGATAGGATTGGGATTAGTTTCGTTTTGGAAAGAAGTAGGCATTTTCACTAGGAGATTCGATCAAGTGGAAGTTGAGGTTGATCGAAGCCAATCGATCGACTGGACACCCAATTGATTAATTGGACGCCAACCGGTCGACTAAAGGAGTCCAGAATTGCGATTGAGCCAGGAACCAATCAACCGACCAACAAAGACCAACCGAATGATAAGAGGATGAACCAATCGACTGGATGGTCCAGTCAAACGACCAACATGTTCCCTGTTGGTAAGGTATGCCCATAGAGCCAATCATGTGATGGTTGACATGGTATATACCATAAAGGATTTGATTAATACTCATTAAGGCAAGCTTCCAATTCATTCTATTTCATTCAGTTATGAGATAATTAGGAAACATTATGAATGGCTAAAGAATGATAATACTTAATGGCATATGTCTTCAAGTACATGACTTGGAGAATGAGATCATACTAATGCTAAGAGTATGTACATTCTTATTATGTCCCTAGTCAGTTGTTACTATGGAAGGTAGATAGACCAGTAACACATAAGACTAGAATGTGGGTTGGTTGATGACAGAATCTCATTAGTCATGATATGGCATATCAAACCAAGCACATATATACATGTTAGGGAACAGTGTATTAGACAAACCCACCTTGAGGGTGACACATGGAAACCTTCATTGGCAGTCACAGTAATCTCTCATAGTGACAGTGGTGATTCTGATTCTTAGACCTAAAATCACTACACTCATCACATGTCATTGGGTATACTTTGACATCATCAAACATAATCCCGAAATACGAGTTGCCATAAAGGTGATAATTGGTAGCTTTGAAACATGGGGACTGTATGTTAGTGATAGAGATGGGATTTGTCCCTCCTACTAGAGTTTGATATCATGGCCGCTTGATAAGCAAGAGTGAGAAATGCATGCACATGCACATATGAATCGATATATGATATTGAGGTCACATTATCTCAGACAGTCTACTTTTGGTTCAAGGAACATGGGTTGAACGTTGAGAGGATAATAATTCCATGCCTCGAGTTCACTCTGGATTTCATATACAAAGGAATTATATAATCACTGCAGATTGTAGGTTAAATTTGTTCTCCAACTTTTCATTCACTTGGGTAGCACTGATGTGCAACTAGGCACCGCTCTATACTTGTGATGTCATAAGTTAGTTATGGACATTCACTGCTAATGTGATATGGGACCTATAGGGTCATACACATAGGAACTCATCTAGAAGAGGAGTTTAATATTGAATAATGATTGGATTGATTAATAAAGTGTTTAGGTACTCAATTCACGCATCATATCAGCTGACTGCAATGTCAACCGATCAACTCACAGGGTGAGACGTTTGTTTGGAATGTTAAAAAGTTGGCTCAAATGTTGAGATGGCCGTTTGGATTGTCAGAGTGATCAGAAATTGAATTGACTAAGTTTTTCCCAAAATGAGGTGTGAACCAATCGGCTTGGCTCGGCTCACTAGAGAACCATATGGGTGAGCAATATGACCATCTTGCATATGTGAGATCGCTTAGTTCATGGTGAAATCCGATAGCATCAAGGATTAGTGCTGATGTCATGTCGTGCATTAATTGGATTTGAATTTGCAAATTCATGTGCGATCATGAAACATGGAGAAATGATTGTTTGGATGTACCAGACGACCGTCTCACATATGAGATGACCGTTTCACATGTGAAACAACTGTTTTGAATGTCACAAGATGTGAAAATTTAATATCTTCCAGTCCCTTCCACTCCCACACATATCCCAAACAAGATGGGAACCTTGACCCTAACCCCGCCTATAAATAGAGGGGTACTGGGACACACACAATTGAGATAATTAGTTTATCTAATAATTGTTATCTCTCTGTTTGTGGTTACCAAGAGATACCAAGCAAGTCCTACCCGACTAGAGAGGGATAGAAAGGGAGAGAACAACTGAGGATCATTGTTGTGGGATAGCAAGTTGGTGACTAGTATGCCAATGGGAGAGACAACTCCTTCCTGTCCATTCTAGCACAACAATATGAGTTCTAGTAGGTCAGTGTGGACTACTCTAGAGGCAGGAGTCCTTTGGCTACTACTAGGAGGATGGCATTAGTTTGCAGTCTGTGGCCCATAACCCATAGGAGCCATTACTGAATCTATTTAGTCTGTCGTCCGTGAAGAAGACCAAGAGCTGCACAGACACCGTCCAAGAGAAACTCGAAGATAGTGGCATTGCAAAGAGGTGTTGTCACTAGACTTTCTCCAAAATAAGGTATAAACTCATTAAACCATCCTTCCTATTACATAGTAGTTGAAGAGATCTTGATGTCAAGGGAATATAGATCAATAGAATTTTTTTTCCACAACCTTAATCTGTGCCCGTATTTCTCTAACATTCCCAACATAAGATTTTTCCAGTACATGTTTCATGTATATGCTGTATGGCCTTAGGTGGACAACAATTCTTTATGAATCCAAACAATTGCATTAGTGTGGCCATAACCATCACTTGTATAATTATGATTGCATGTTTCATTTTATGGATATAGTATGTATATGATACACATTCTAAGTATGCGGTGATTGGATATGTATATGTATTTATAAATAGAGTCTCTCAATAAATATTAAGTCTTAGATGCTTTCCATAAGAAGCACACATGAAAACCTTGATTGACCAAGTATAGGATACGCCATAGCATGGTGCATCGTGTATCTCGTGGAAGTGTGATGGTAGTTATGTGGGTCTGTAAAGCAGGGTGCATTACTATCGTGTTGGCTTTTAGGTCAGGCTTAACCTTAATGGGAATAAGTTCCCAGAAGTATATAGATGGAATATAAAAAGGGATTGTGCATACCATCTTTTTGAGAATTTCATGAGATGCAATTGACAAATGATAATTCATTATAGACACCATTGTTGGTTGGGTAATAACTTAATTGTTTTGGATGTTGACCCACTACAAAATTGTACATTGTAATGTTTGTGAATCAATATAGAGGTTTATTTATTTGAAAAGAATAGTGGGAGTGATAATTAATTAAAGGCATTAGTAATATTGTCAATATTTTCAGATAAAAAAAATGTTTTGACAAAATGCAAATTTTCTATTGGAGAAACAAATGGAAACCACAAGCACCTTTTTATTGAGATTGGTACATGAGAAGGACATGTTGAAAGGGAATAACATCCATGACTAGTTCAGGACATTGAGAATTGTTCTCACTCAAGGGAACAAGCTCTTTGTCCTAGAGACATCAGAGCCAAATGACCCACTCCCACCACGCCTAAGGTTGAAAGAGATGCTAACAAGAAGCATTACGAGGATGTCATATATGTTAAATGCCTGATGCTATGCTCAATGAACTATGAGTTGTAAGGAAAAAATGAAAATATGGAAGTTGTCAAGATGGTAACACATCTCAAGAACATGTTTCAGGATCATGCAAGACAAAAGAGATATGATATCTCTAAGGCATTGTTTAAGTGTAATATGGTAGATAGAGATCCAGTGGGGCCCCTTGTGCTCAAATTAACTGGTTATGTGGAGAACCTAGCTAGACTAGAATTTCCCTTAGGCCAAGAGTTAGCGAATAATGTAATTCTATGATTGTTTCCTAAATCATATAATCAATTTGTCATGAACTACAACATGAGCAATTTTTCATAATCGTTGTCTGACTTGCTTGGCATGTTGAGAACTGGCAAAGCACAAATGAAGAAGGACAATCCTAGATCTTTGATGATGATCAATAGAGGAAAAGGAAAGTCCAAGGACAAAGGCAAGACCAAGAAGAATTCTAAAGCCAATAAAAAACCCAAGTCTTCTGCACTTAAAGAAAAGGGAGGAGTGACTAAGTAAGGGAAGTGTTGTTGGATTTTGTGGAGGCGACATGCATAATGGAAGCAATAAAAATTTCTCCATATACCCTACTTGAGGATCTCGTCAACAACAATGTATTCATAAAGAAGGTGCAAGGATATACCTTGTCCCAGAGCAAGTCTGGTGATGTCCCTTGGCACGATGATGTGCGTTGCTCCTAGCGTGGAAAGATGATCCTCATTCATCCTCCAAATGTAGGCAACTCAGTGCTTGCGTCTCTACTTAGTCGATGTAGATGGACTGGAAGTCCATGTTGTGCTTCCTTTATCCAACAGGAAGGATCAACCTTCTTCTTGACGATGTGCTAGAGTCAGTTTCTCTCCTTCTCTCTTGATTGGGGATGATGACAAATAGGGTTCATGTACAAGAACGTAACCACCAATGTCTATATCTAGCACATCTAATATGTCCGTCATGCCCATATAAATAGCAAAGGAAGGAATCAGGGTTCCCAAAACCCTTGGGTAAACAAAAGGGCCACGACTACATTTAAAACGAGTTGCTCGTGGACCAATAAAAAGAATATTTTGGAAACATTTAATTAATCCAATTAATCATATAATTTTTTTAATTAATTTCTATTATCCATCTCTAGTTAATCACTTTGGACCAACTAGTTGACTTAATGATGGAATCTAATTGATTGGCTTAAAGCACTTTAACCAATTAACTCATATTATATTCTAATATTATAGTAGATTACCTAAACACTTTAATAATCAATTCGGAACATTTCTAATCACATCCACAATTATACTCCTATTCCAATAACATCCTATGTGTGTGACTCGATAGGCTCCACATGACATTATCAATGATATTCATAATCATATTATGATTTCACAAGCAATGATTGGTATCTAGCAAGACTTCATTGCTACCCAAGTAATTTGAGAAGTTGGAGAACAACTTAACCTATCATTTGTGATTAGTTTTACATCGATTATATAGTTCCATTGTCTCTGATATTTGGATTGAACTCAAGGCATGGAATCGTCATCCCATTTAACATTCAATCCATATTGCTTGAACTAGAGTAGACTGTTTGATATATGTGTAGGCTGAATATCATGTACTGACTCACACCAACATGGCCATGCATTTCTCAGTCTCGCTTATCAAGTGGCTAGGATATCAAACTCCTATAGGAGGGACAAATCCCATCTACATCACTCATAGTCATCCCCATGTTTCACAGTGCACCTGGGAACCACCTTTATGACAACCCTTATTTAGTTGCACTGCGGATAATGTCAAAGCACACCGACCGACATGCGATGAGTCTAGTGACTTCAGGTCTAAGAACCACAATTACCGCCATCACTATGAGAGATGACTCTGACTACCATTCATGGTATGTGTCACTCTCAAGGTGAATCTGTCCAATACATTGTTCTCTAATAAGTATCTCTGTGCTTGTTTTGATATCACATATCACAACTAGTGAGATTCTATCATCAACCGACACACATTATAGTCTTAAGTGTTATTTTTGTCTATTAACCTTCCACAATAACATCTGACTAGGGACATAACAATAATGCATTTACTCTTGACATCCGTATGATTTCATCATTCAAGTCCTCAACTCAAAGACATATGTCATTGAGTAATATCAATTTTTAGACATTTATTATATTATATCATTACCTCATAACTAAATAAACATAATAAAATGGAAGATTGCCTTTATTATCATTCAAATAATTTACAAGACAAGTCATCACAATCATCATATGAATGGCTCTCTAGGCATACATACCAACAAGTGCCACCACTATCACCACCCTGGACACTGGAAGAGGAACTGCCCTCTTTATGTAGAGGAGCTCAGGAAGAAGAAGTAGGAGATAGAGATCTCCACTTTAGGTATATACATTATTGAGATAAATACGTTTACATTATCATTTTTGGTATTTGATACCATATGAGGATCTCATACACAAAAAGATGAGTAGTATATGAGAAGAAGTAAGAAAAACAAGGTGGAACCATACATAGAAAGAGTTGTCGCCACTGTAGTTGGAACCTATCATTTATCTCAACCCAGTGGGCCTGTAATAGAATTGGTGAATTGCTATTATATATCTTCCACTAAACATCATCTCTATATCTTTTGGACAATAGTGAATTCAAATATCATATAATGAAAGGTTTATGTTTTATTTGAAATATAAGATCTTTATGGAAATGACCCAAATGTTTCATAGTCTATACTCGATAGTTCTAGAGATAAGTATATATAACATAAATACCGAATGAATTGATGGCTCACCGTACCTATAGCATTGTAATCTTATTCATAACATATCTCTAACATTCCAAAAATATGGTTATCAATACTCTTTTGGTTTTGAACCAATAGATACATGTGAGTCTTGTTTATTGGGCAAAAGACAAAAACACTTTTAATTGGAAACAGTGGGACAATGAGTGATCTATTGGTTCTCATACGTACTAATGTATGTGGACCTTTTAGAACAAATGATAAAGTTGGTTACTAGTATTGAAACACTTCGATATGATCAGTGTGAAGAATACTTAGAGTTTGAGGACCTTTTTCAAGACTGTCAGATTGTTTGAGAATAAACTTCATTTGAAACATAATGATGTATCCAAAAGAAAAAATTGAACCATGTTGGACATGGTGCACTTAAAAATGAATATGGCTAATCTTCCAATTTTCTTCTAGGGGATATGCTTTAGAAAACATAAAACGTGTACCATAAAAATCAGTGTAAAAGAAAACATATGAGATATGACATGGGAAGCGTCCCAATGTGTCTTTTATGAAGATTTGGGAATGTGAAGCTTATGTGAGAAAATAGTTTCTTGAAAAGCTTGATTCCAAATCAGATAAATGTTATTTTGTTGATATGATTTTTATATACTTCATCCGATAATAAAATGTTTCTTGCTAGGATGAATGTATTCCTAGAAAAGGAATTGATTCCAATTTAAAGAGTGGGAGAAAAGTAGAACTCAAAAAGGTTCGAGACCAACAAGAAAACATTGAACCCATAGAGGTATACAAGGAACAAGGAGAGTCATAAACTGTTGTGGAATCTCAAGTTCCTCATGTAACACATGGACCTTGTAGATCTAGTAGGACACTGCTTGAGCTTGAAAGATGTAAATATCTTATGACTCAAGAAGGCGATTATTTGGTCATACATGATGAGCCACTAGAAGCTATGGAGGGACCAAAATTTTTGGAAATTTCTTGAGGCCATGAGATTTAAGGTGGAATCCATGTAATAAACAAGATATAGACCTTGGTGGATCCACCTAAAGGAGTAAAACCCAAAGGGTGTAGGTGAGTCTTGAATAAGAAGACCAACATGGAAAGTTTTGGTTGGTTGCAAAAGATTTCAAACATGTTCAAGTTCTTGAACATGAGGAGATATTTTCACCAGTTGCCATCATGATGTTGCTTTCCATTACAGTTTGAATGGAAAGGTTGATCTAAGATTTGAAGGAAACATCTTAGAGCTGAAATCTTTGATTTTACAAGGAAGTCAAGGAGCTTGAATTTAGTCAAGATGAAGATGAAACATGTTTTCATAAGAAGGTTAGTGGGAGCATAACTGTATTCCTCATATTATATGTAGGAATGACAACCCTACTCTACAAATGGTAGGAAATTGGCTGGGAAATACCTTCTATATGACGGATTTTATCAAAGCATCCTTTTGTATAGGAATCAATATCTATAGAGATAGATCTCGAATGATTTTGGACTAAGCCCAAGTACATACATTGAAACAACGCGAAAAGGGTTCAACATGCAGGACTCAAAGAGAGAAAGTTTGACCATGTCCTGTGAAATTAGCCTCTCTAGATCCCAATGTCCCAGTTCTTGTGAAGAATGGGAATTCATGAGTAATATGCCATATTCATTCACAATTGGATCTATCATGTATACAATGTTATGTAGTCATCCCATTGTCTTGTATGTTTTGGACATGACAAGTAGATATCAGTTAGATCGAGGTGAAGGTCACCAGAAAACCATAAAGAACATCCTTAAGTACTTGAAAATAACTAAAGATCAGTTCATTATTTATGGTGAAAAGGAAGAGTTGGGTGTAAGAATTACACTGATGCAAGCTTCCAAATTGAGAAAGAAGATTAGACTCGCAATCTGAGTATGTGTTTTAGCCTTAAAATAGAATTGTAAGCTGGAAAGTTCCAAGCAAGAGATAGTTATTAATTCTATAATAAAAGGCGAGTACCTTGTTATTTTGAGCAGAATAGACAATATTGTATGGATCAAGAAGTTCATTGGATGAACATGGGTGGTTCCAACCATTGATGACATAGTACAAATACTGTGACAACAATGGAGCTATTGGAGAAACTAAGGAAACCAAATAGAATCTACCTCATGTCAATCTCTTATAAGAGAATGCATAGTGAGGAGATGTGAAGATTTGGAAAGTACCAACTGGAAGTAAATGTTGCTTACCCACTGAGAAAAGCACTTGCATAGAAGAAACATGATGCTCATGTTAAGGCCACTTGGAATAAGATTTGTAGGTGATTGGCTCTATGTGCAAGTGGGAGTCTGCTGGTATTTATTCCTAGAGAGACAATCATATGATTTTTGTACTGGGGTATCATGTACTTGATTTTAGAATAATAAATATAATTCAATATATTATGTTTATCTCAGTCATGAAATGATGACATAAACGTGCTAGATGTCTAAATAAAGATGTTATTCGATCACATATGTCTTGAGGTTTAGTACCTTAAGAATGAGATCATACATATGATGAGTACATACATTCTTGTCCGGTCCCTAGTCAAATAGTATTGTGGAATAAAAATAGACAACAATAATAAATAAGACTAGAATGTGTGTTGACTAATGACAGAGTCTCATTAGTCATGGTATTGGATATAAAGTCAAGCACATAGGTACAGGTTAAAGAATAATCTACCAAGCACACCCACCTTAAGAGTGATACATGGAAAACATAGAATGGTAGTCAAGTGATTGTGGTTCATAGACCTAAATCACTACACTCATAAATTTTGTTTGATGAAATTTGACACCTTACAACATGAACTTGAATAAGGGTTGCCATAAAGGTGGTGCTCGGGTACATTGTGACACATGGGGATCGACTGTGAGAGATGTAGATGGGATTTTTTCCTCCTACTAGAGTTGACATCTTAGCCATTCTATAAGTGAGACTAAGAAATGTATGACCATACTTATGTGAGTCAATATGTGATATGTGATCTCACATGCATCTCATTTAGACTTCTCAAGTTGAAGGAGCATGGATGGAATGCTAAGAGGATGACGATTCCATGCCTCCAATTCAATCTAGATATCAGAGACAAATGAAGTATATGATCATAGTAACACTGATTATAAAATGTAGGCTAAACTTGTTCTCCAACTTTCCAATTACTTGGGTAGCAATGAAATGTTTCTCGGTACCACTCATTATTTGTAATGTCATAATTTGGTTATGGATATTCACTACCAATGTAATATGGGACCTATAGGTTAACACACATAGGATGCACTTGGAATAGGAGTTTACTCATGTTGAAGTTTAACTTGGTTACTAAAAGTATTTAGGTAATAAACTTAAGCAACACTTGTTGCAAGTCGGCTGACGGAGAAATCCAGTCAAAGAATTGGTCTGTCACTCGATCAACTGGATGTCTAGTCGAACGAATGGATGAAAAATGAACACTTTTGACTGGATCAAATGATTAATAAAATGCTTTAATCATCACATTCAAATCCAAAGTTATTACACTGCTGACCACATGCTAATCGACTAACTGTCTATGGCAGTCGACCGACTAAATCATCCAGTCGACCAGTTGGTGGCACACAATAGCCATCAAACCATGAGATATGTCTTTTCATGTCCCTGAGTTTTAGAAACCCTAGCTCATCCACTCATATATAAGGAGGGGGTGGCCTAGGCTCTAAACACACCTTTTGTCAATGTGGTGGTAACGTGAGAGCCTGATTAGATTTACCCAAGAAAGGGAGTGACAATAAGGGGAAAGGATGTCACCGCTAGCATGTTGACAATGGAAGGACGACTCCTTCCCATCGACTCTCAAAGTGGAACATGGAGTTCGCAATGGTCTGCATCGACTATGTAGAGGTGTGGAGGATTTTGAGGACGTCATCAACCGTCGTCCATGGTCATTATACTAGGATGACACTATCGACAACCGTCTGTGTGCTGTTGAGAAGGAAGTACACCTCTACAAGGATTGTCAGTGGACTTGCTTTAGAACCAGGTATATGCCTTACACCATCCTTGTTGTTTCATAGTTACTGATGTGATTCGTTGGATATGGCAATATGGAAAGAATGTTTTTGTTTCCATTGCCATCTCTATTGGCATATTTTTCTACATGTATGTCCAGTACAACTTGTTCTCTAATAAGTACCCATTCATCTGAGTCGATATCCAATACTATGACCAAAGAGACATAGTCATCACTCACCAAAGATGCTAGTCTTGTGTACTATTTTGTCATGTACTATATGCAATACTAACTAACTATAGACATAACAAGAGTGAGAAATACATGTGATATCATGTTCAAGTCTTCAACCCAAACCAAATTTTGTCGAGATAATTTTTCTTATGACATTATTAAGTTTATATGTTATCACAATATTAAACAAACATAAAAACTAGAATTTTATTTTTATTGATAATAAAATCAATAAAAATATTTCCCAAAAAAAGTAAAAATATCCCTTTTACAATCATCACATTATGGATGTCAGGGCATATAACCAACAGTCTCCAACTTGAACTAGAGACAATTACTCATGAACCTAAGTCCAATAGATTTAACATGACCATTATGTTTCTACTATGAAAGTGCTTTAGTTAGAGGATCAACAACATTTCTTTAAATTGATCCTCTATAAAGCTTTATATCTCCTCATTACACAATCTCAATTATGAAATGGTATCACCTGAGTATGTGCTTGGAACATTGATGCAATCTAGATTCCTTAGCTTGTGAAATAGCTCCATTTTCGTCGTAGTACAACTATATTGCATCTTCAATGTTTGGAACCACCTCAATTTCACCAATGAATTTCTTAATCCATATTGTTTCCTTTTCTACACTAGAGGTATCAATGTACTCATCCTCTACTGTAGAATCAGCCACAATGTCCAACATGGAACTTTTCTAGCTAAGAACTCCACAGTTTAGGCAAAACATGAATTTGGATTGTGATATATAATCATCCTTGCCTGTATGAAAGCTTCCACTAGTGTAACTTGTACAACTATTTCTTACTAACCACCATAAATTAGGAATTTGATCTTTAGTTCTTCTTAAGTACTTAAGGATGTTCTCTACAACTATGTATTAATCATCAGCCATATATGAATGGTTCATGCTCATCATGCTCAGGGCATATGAGAGATCTGGGTGCATACATAGCACTGCATACATGATAGATCCAATTGTCGAGGAATATAGAATTTTACTCATGCATGCCTACTCTTCCAAAAAGCTTGGACATTGAACTCTAAAGAGAATAATACCATGATACATGGGCAAGTTTACTATCTTAGAATTATGTGTGGAAAACCTCTTTAGCACTTTATCAAGGTATGTACTTTGGCTTAGACAAAGAAGCCTTGTAGATCTATGTCTATAGATCTTGATTACTAGAATAGAGGATGCTTCGCATGCGTCCTTCACAGAGAAGGTATTTCCTAATTAGTTCTAAACTAACTGTAGAGGGGATATGTCATTTACCACTAATAGTATGTCATCCACATACAATACAAGAGATATAATCATGAAACCACTAACCTTCTTGTAAATAAAAGGTTCATTTTCATTTGGATAAAACCAAAATATTTGAATGTCTCATCAAAACAAAGATTCCAACTCTGAGATGCTTTCTTCAATCCATAGATTCACCTTTGTAGCTTACATACTTTATTGGATTCATTTGGAGTGATAAAATTTGTAGGTTGTGTCATGTACACATCCTCTAGAAGATCCTCATTAAGGAAATATTTTAACATCCATTTGTCAAATGTCATAGTCATGATAATATCTAATTGCAAACATGATCTTGATGGATATAACCATCAAATGGTGAAAAAGTTTCATCATAGTCAACTCCTTGAACTTGTTTGAAACCATTTAACAAATTTGTCATTGTATGTGTGTATTACCATACATGTCGATCTTCTTCTTGAAGAAACATTGGCACCATTTGGGTTTTATCCCTTCTGGTGGATCCACCAAAGTCCATACTTTGTTGGTATACATGGAATCCATCTCAGATCTCATGGATTCAGGCCATTTCTCAAAATTTGGTTCCCCAATAGCCTCATTGTTGGTAGTTGGCTCATCATCTTCAATGACCAACATATCTTCTTCTTGAGTTACAAGAAATCCATATCTCTCTGGATCAAGAGATTACCTACTAGCCATTTTAGGTTCTTGTGTTATGAAAGGGACTTGAGGTTCAACAACTTTTTGCAGTTCCTCTTGTTCCTTATCTACCTCCATAGTCTTAATGTTATCTTGTTGATCTTGAGCTTGCTCCTCCCGCTAATTCCTCTAAATATAAAATTATTTTTAAGGAATATAATAGTTTTCACAACAAATACTTTGTTTTCAAATAGACCATAGAATTAGTAACCCTTAGTTTCCTTAGGGTACTTAACAAAGATAAATTTATCCAATTTGGGTCTAAGTTTTTAATAGAACAACTTCTTAATGTAAGCTTAAAACTTTCATGAAAGACATATTGGGATGTTTCCCATTCCATATCTCATATGGTGTCTTTCCAATGGATTTGGACGATACTCGGTGAAGTGTAAAAATGACGGTTTCTAGAGCATGTCCCTAAAAGGAAATCAAAAGATCATGTAAAGTCATCATTGATCATACCATGCCCAATAAGGTGCAATTTGATCTTTCTAACACACCATTATGTTGAGGTGTTCCAGATGGATTCCATTGTGATACAATTACTCAATCCCTTAGAAGGACCTAAATCTCTTAGCTTAAGTATTCACCACCTCCATCTGATCGAAGTGTTTTAGTTCTTTTTCCAAGTTGGTTCTATACATTCATGAACTCCTTGAACTTTTCAAATGATTCTGATTTATGTTTCGTAAAATACACACATCCGGATATATTGAAGTCATCAGTAAAAGTGATGAAGTATTGATGTCCACCTATATCACGTGTGCTAAAAGGTCCACACAATTCAATATGTATGAGTCTTAATAAGTCACTCGCTCTCTCACTATTTCCAGTAAAAGGTGCTTTTGCCATTTTGACTAATAAACAAGTTCACATGTCTCTATTGATTCAAAACTAAAAGAGTCTAGATAATCATATTTAGAGTCTAGAAATGTGCTTCTCATTTATATGCCATACACAATGATGCCAAAGATATGTTTTATTTTAGTTATTGAGTTGAACTTCTTGATATTTATGTTATATACATTTGTCTCAAGATCTAATAAATAAATAACATAAGTCATAGAGGTACTATCATAAAAGATATCATCTTTAAAATGGAAACATGACCATTATTAATAAAAAAACTCAAAACAATTCTTGTCCAAACAAGTTACATAAATGATATTTTTGTTTATGGAAGGAACACAATAGAAACTATCTAACTCTATTATGAGCCCCCTAGATAGAGATAAACAATAGGTTTCGACTGTAGTGGTAGTAACTCTTAGTCAATTTGCAATGTGTAGTTCCACCCCTCTTTGTTCATAGGTCTACTTCTTTTCAGGTCCTGCATATTTGAGCATATGTGAGGTCTACACTAGGTATCCAATACCAATGATGTATAAGTAGATAAGTTTATTTGAATATACTTGAACTGGAGATCTCTATCCCCTTCTTCTTGTTCTTTAGTTCCTCAGGGTAGATAGGACACTCTCTTCCAATGTAACATGGTGCAATGGTGACAATTGCCTCCCTTAGCCACTCCTCCTCTTTCTTTAAGTGTACAAGATTTTTTGCAAGTTTAGGACCTATCATATCTTTGCCTTTGTCCTTTAGTATCCCTTTCATGATCATCAACAAAAAATTGGGGTTGTCTTTTATTTCCCCCTCATCAGTTCTCAACATGCCAAGTATCTCAATCAATATCTTTTCAAAATTGTTCATGTTGTAATTCATGACAAATTACTTGTGTAAATTCGACAAAAAATACAAATTTACATAACTGTCCAACTCTTGACTTAAAGGAAAACCCAGTCTTGCAAAACTTTCCACATAGCCAATTAACGTGAGTACATGATGTCTACCTAGATCACATACTACCATCTTGCACTTAAATATGGCCTTGGAGACATCATACCTTTCTTGTCGTTCTTGGTTTTAGTACATGCTTGTGAGATGTGTTATGATCTCAATAACATCCATGTTCTCATGTTGGTTCTGAAGATCATGGTTCATGGAGCACATTATTAAGCATTTGATGTCCATATCATTATTAAAATTCTTATTGTAAGCATCCATTTCATCCCCAAGCACACTTAGAGTTGGTTCATTAGGTATTAGTGTGTCTAGGACATAGAAAAAATCATTTGTAAGAATAATTCTCAACTTCATGAACCAATAGCTAAAGTTATCCCCATTTAGTTTCTCTTTCTCGTATTGCAATGAAAATAGATAATGGGTTTGTTCGTTGTTATCTACAAAGAAGTGATTTTGCAAGACCAATTGATTTGAAAATTAATTTAATTGATGGAATTAATTTGGAATTTAATTAAGTAAGCTCCCAATATTTTATTCAAAGTAATATCCCTCAGTGTTGATTCAAAATATTACAGTGAGAAATATTCTAGTGAGTTAATATCCAAAATAATCAATTCATTTCTTAACGAATTTTGTCAACTCCCATAACTCAATTACGAAGGTTAATAACAATTACCAATTCCTCATATGCAATTCTTGGATAGATGGTTGCACAACTATGAGTCAACAATTCATCATGTGAATTATGCTCCATCTTTATGCCTCTAGGTGTTTAATCCTATTAAGATCACCTAGTCAAGTCCAACCCAAGGCCAATACAATAAGTATTCACCACTCTTGGCAGACCCACATACTTGTTATCACACTTCCCCGTCGGAGATGGTACATCATGCTATGCATTCCCACACTTACTCAAACAAGGTTTTCAAGTGTATAGACTTGGAAGGCATCTTCAACATTGATATTAAATTGAGGAATATCTATATATATGCATATGTATCTCATCACCATAACATATACATTATTATACCTATCATATGCTATGACAATCACCTCATGCTGACACATGAGAAAACTAAGAAGATCACTACCTCCTTCTTGCCAACACATGGAAAAACTGCCGATATTTTCACAAATCCTCTCTTTTGAAAGAGAGTTTCAGACCTATGTTGCAAGCTGAGCATGATTGATATCTATGATCCAGCTTGAGGGGGAGTATTGAGATATACGTTTATCTGTAGTTGTTTTATTATCTTTATTTCTTTTCTTAAGTCTTATGTAATATGGGCCAAGTATAATAGGCCCATTCAGATTGCTATGTGCTTCCTTGTTGTTTCCGTTCCTATTTATATTAGAGGGTTGTTCCTCTTTTTAAACATAGAAAGATAGCTGTCTCAACATGTTTCTCTAATTAATTAATCCAGTTGACTGGCTTTTACTACATCAATCAAGTTACATATAAGCACTAAGAATATTTTTACAAAAGTCTTAGGGATATACAACCTAAGGATATAAAATGAACATAAATAGTTCCATAATACTCTTTCACAAAGAATGTAACAATGTTGGACACATGAAAGAGTTTACCACCAACTAGAGTGCATCAAGCCATAAACATCAGTATGATCTTGAAAACATTATCTTCATACATTAGTTTCATGAACATTCATGATTTAGTACATAAAGCTACCCTCCACATTGTGGTTTCATCCAACCATTTTCACACCACCACAACAATAGATAAAAATAATATAACCACCATAAGTAAACTACTACACAACATGTTTTAGAGTATGAGTACCAAAATAATATTTATGTAACATTTTACAAGTCATTACACCTATACACGACTTTTAGGCCTTGCATGCTTAAAAGAAGAGTTCAAAAGTCAAGAAACAATATTCATAAGGTCTGATATATCAACGACATGCTTAGATCATCATTTTCTTATACAAAACAATAATTGAAGGCCATATTTTAGAATGATTACAATATGAATAACATGCATGTAGATAGTAGGAAAAAATGCTTCAAAGTTATATAACTCATCGGAAGGGTGAGGGAAAATGTTCAAACAGCAAAGATCCATGAATAACAAAAAGGAAAACCCAAGATTTTTCTTCCAAAAGCTCCACGAAGCTCCTAAACTCAAGAATGGGGTAGATATAGAATAAAAGAGAGAAGAGAAAGGGTTCTTCATCCATGTTCTTAAGATTCCATCTAGGAGCACCATGGGTCCCATCCATGGAAGAAGAGAGAAGAAAGAAACTAGAAATAAACTAAGGTTAGGAAGGAAGATCTTACGTGTAAGGAACAAGGAAGAGAGCAAGAAAGCTTCAAATAGTCCTAGAAGAGAAAGATCCAAAGCTTGCACAAACATGCACCCATGATCAAGCGAAGTGTCAACCTTACAGTCCCACATTTTGCCTATTGATGGCTCCTCATTGTTAACCAATGGGCTCCAAAGGTCTCCAACAACAAGGATGGTGGTAAAAGGTTTGTTTGAAAGAATTAGGGAGGGGTATTTATACCTTGGATGAAAGAGATAGGAGGTTAAAGATTGAAACTGTTTCACCATCAGTCAAGGGCTAGGTCCATCATTAGTTTGTACATCCAAAACTCTAATGGTTCACACATGCGAAATCTCCATCAGTTCAAACATGCAACACCTCCATCGGCTTGTAGCGACCCAAAGGAACCATCAGACACCCTTACCAACCATCGAAAGGTGCAATCTGACTGGCCATCAGAAGGCGTATCTCATCCAGCCATCGGAAGGCACATTCCATTCAGCCATAAAAAGGAGACCCAAAACCATCTAAAGGTTCTCCCAGGATAGCCATCTAGAGGGTCACTTGAAACCATCTGAAGGCAGATCCAGAAAAACCATCGGTTGTTCACCCTAAACAAGCATCATAAGGTATAATTACCTTCATCTATACACAAAACTAACACCAAGGGTTGATATTCTTATAGAACATGATTTAAAAACGTTCACAAAATGAATCTTATCAAGGTTATCAAGTATATCATGAAGCAAGGCATATATGTATTAAACATTGTAGTTACTTGGAAAAAGGGAAAATTGCATATAGGTCCACATAAGTAATTAAAATTTTGCAAAATATCAACAAACATGGTCCAAATTGCCCCAAAATTGAAACATATATTTTCCAACTGATATCAAAACATGATCTAAGGTTTAATTATTAAACTAAGACTCAATTAAATCAAACAAGTATGTTTAAGCATTAAACCAAGTCAGGGGTCTTACACCTCACTCCTTGCTCTAAATATTTACATCAGTTTTGTCACATTCCGTTATCAAGAGTCCTCTTCCATTAAGCTTGAATCCATAGTAAACTTATAATCAATCTTGATTCAACATTTATTAATATATAAATGATGCATGTAACATGTGATGAGAAACTCTTATTATGAGAGAATCAAGGTTATATAGAGTCACATATATAGCCTTGTCTCAAGGTATGATGTACCAAAGACACAACATAACATAAACTAAATCAATGCTTATGGGCCTAAATAAAGGAATCCCAATTAACAAATATAACAAAAAACAAACATAAAAAGCCACCAACACTCCCTCTCAAGCTGAGAACATGAGAAGGATGAAGGTGTAAGAGGCTTGGTGCAGATATTGATAATCTAATCTCCAATCTTTACATATGGTGTAATGACCTTCTCGTTTGAAATTGAGTTTCTCACGAAGTGACAGTCAACCTCAATGTGCTTGGTACGGTTATTAAAGAATTTCTTATTAGCTATATGAATATCTACCTAATTATCACACTTTAAAGTTTCTGAAGAGGAGAGAGTGAAATCTAATTCTTGAAGAAAAGATGTCACCCTTTGAATTTCACAACATGCATGTGTCATGGCACGATATTTTGCCTCAGTGATGGAACAAGTCCTAACATGCTTCTTCTTACTCCCCAACTGATGGGATGACCACTCAATCGAACACAAAAAGTTAGAAATAGATATCCTATCATTCACATCTCTGACACGATCAACATCTGGATCACAAGTCAAAGAGATATTTGGAGACTATAGGTTCCTGTAGAGGAGACCTCTACCAGGTGTGCTTTTTAAACAATATATGATATGTTGTACATGACTCCAATGAAATGCGAGATGTTTAGCCACATGTTGACTAAGAAAAATCTTAATTGATTGATAATACTATCTAAATTATTTGAAAAGTGAAGGTGAGTATACAATGACAATAGCTGTAAATAAGGATAAAGGAAAAGTGCGATGTGAGATATATTAATTAAACAAGTAACTTTCCAAAAATAACATAAACTAATCTTGATTAGGATTGCAATAATATATTTGAGTGCTACTACCCCGCAAATATATATCTAATTCAAACAATGGGTTTCATAATTCTTTGAATATGATGAACATTTCCATATCAATAATGATGATATGAAATGCATTAAAAGTCACAACAAGGAATAACATATATTATGATGCCTCTATGAAGAGAAATATTATGGTGGATGCCTCCGTGAAGAATAAGTGATCAACTATTGTAGTTGTAGCCATCAACCACAAAGGAATATGGATTGAAGGTATGGACATGAAAGTTTATGTTGATTCAGTCCTGGAAGTAGAGTTTAGAGCTTTTGAGATAGGTATGAGACTTTATGAGGACCTAAGGGAATTCAGATTAATCATTGATACTGACAACAAGAAAGCTAGGAGGTTATTTTTGGAGATAGGGATATGTTTACTAAGTTTCAAGCTTGGAAGGGAACCAACATAGATCATTATGGCTCAAGGGAGATTGTGAGGTTCAGGCCTGCAACCAATTAGGTTGTTGATGCCTTGGCAAAGCATCACCAAGAAAGCACCATATAGAAGTATGTTTACCCAAATCCTCATGTTGATCCTTTAGGATCACCTATTCCTTTCTCATTTAATAGGGAGTATAATTAATACTAGAATTTTCTTCCATGAAAATAGTGTTAGAAACCACAGTTGTTATGCTAGTAGTACTACCACTTTTTTTACTATTGACCAGTTGTTGTCCTACAAAGTAGTTTTCTTGGAAGGGGAGGGAATGATGAATAAGATTTCCTCCTGACTCACCTAAAAAGGACTAACATATTGGTAGAGTCTTGGTTTGGTCATCATTGAGATAAAATGATATTAAAGGGCTTTAAATGGAAAGTTGAGTAAAATAATATAGATCTCAATTATTCTTTGATAAAGGACCCGACGCTTCCTCTCTCTAGGAGTCCCCGACGGCTGCTGCTGGGGGGAGGGAGCGTCTCCCCGACGCATTCCTCCCCCTGGCCCTCCAACAGCTTATGGTGCCTCCGATTGTTAGCGCGAAGCGAAGCATTGGCGATGGGGCATCGTGCTGGGCGCCATCGTGTGTGTTGATTGGAGTGGATATGTGTAGTGCTACGCGTTCAGTGTCTGGGCCAGAGTGGAGATTCATCTAAGGCGACTCCTATTGTTCAAGTGGGATGGTGGGAGAGTGTCGCTCCCAGCCAGATCTACTCGCGTGTGCGCTCCATCGCGCTGATGCTGATAGGGTTATCCCCATTCTCACCTGCACCTCCTCTTCTCCTCCCGAGGGATACCTAGGCTAGCCTGGGTGGCGCAGGCTCGACTCCGCCCAAGGCCGTGGTGGGATTTCAGATGCGGGTGGTCATGGTCGCTGGGTGGCTTGGTAATATCCAGGTTTATGGCGTCGCCGTCTACACTTAGATCCATCCTCATGGGCTGGAGGCGTCCTCCAGGCTCGATGGGGTAACTCCCCAGGCTCTGGCGGCGTGGAGATGGCGGCCATTGTAGCGGATGAACCTGCACCCGATGACATGATGGTCTAAATGATAGCAGCCTCGTGTGGGGTTGGGATGGGGGGTTTCTTCTTCTCTTCTTCTCGGTCCTTCCTGTTGCTGCGCTGGCGCCAGTTTTGGTGGCTTGTTCCTGCTGCTCACCGGTGTCTATGATAGAGGATTCCTAGCCTGTGGGTGGCTCTGCTGTTCGCGGGCGCAATGGTCTTCTACGGCTCATCAGGCGTGGCTGGCTCCTGATGCTACGAGGTCGTGCACCCTCAAGGTGTTCGACCAACTGCCACTTAACGTTTGCTACTGATCAATCATGGATGCTCCCTACGGCTGTGATATGGAGCACCTTCTAGGTGTTCGACGTTTTGCCCTTTGCTTATAAAGGTTTTTGGGTACTAATGTGCTCATCGGCCTTGCAAAATCCTGAGCCACTTGTTTCCTGTATGGTTGCAGATTGTTATCATATGGCTCCTAAGAAGGGTATGTTGACGGCTGATGAAGATGGGGGAAAACGCCCTTGAAATCCATTCTTTCAGAGATGAGAAGAATGCATATGGAGGTCAGGGGGGTTTCCCCTCCATGGACATAAGCTGTTCATCATAACCTTTGGATGTGCTATTTTGGTTCTTTCTCTACTGTTCAGTTGCACACCTGTAAGTAGTTTGAGTCTATTGATGGCTGGCCTTTGATGTTGCTATCTTCCCATGTAGTTTAAGGCTACCTCAGGCAGCTTGATGTCACACTTTGAAGGTGGTCATACTGTCAGTGATTGTTGAGTCATTTTTAAACAACTCTTAAAATGTGTGTTAGTTGCTAGCATAGGTTAGGGGTTTGTTTCCATCTCGTTCTCCTTCTGCTTCTTGGGAGGTCTTGGTGTAGGCCTTTTGTTTTTTTTTTTGGATTTATATCCTGGTTGTAAGGGGTGCTCTTTTGTGCCCAAAGTTTTTAGACTTCATTTAATAGTAACACGCTTTTTGGACCGACCAAAAAAACGTTGAGTAAAATATTGGTGACAATTGGATGTGGGCTACAAGGAAAATGTTCAATAGATATGTAAACGTAAAAACAACCCAAATCTCAAATATTAGAGAAATACATTTATTGCAATAATATATATGATGATAATATCATTACATGCTAAAATATTAAATAACTTAATATTAGATCTCAAAAGACGAAACTAACAACAAAATTTAATCCTACATGCTCAAATTAGACTAGCAACCAAGTTTCATATTAGTTAGATCATTTTAGACCTCAATTTAGTTGAGAAATATAGCTTATCAATGATAACCCTGATAATAATTAGTATGAGTTTTGTAAAGTCCATTTTTATAATGTTTTGCAGTTCATCACTGGCACACACCCATCTTTACTTTATTTTTGCTTTGTCTCCCTGATCAGGTGAAGGGTATTTTATCTTGCAATGTTTTGCTTGACTAGATTTATCTAACAATTTCTCTCTCCTCTCCCTCTCCCAATTCTCTCTCCCAATCTCTGAAAATTATAACCTTTATTTCTCTCTCTCTCTCATATCTCTCTCTCAACATGTGGTCGAACACTACAAGGCCACATCAAAATGGGGCCACTTATGTATAAGGTGACCAGAGTGTTGATGAATTGCTTTTGGGTTTATATTATTTGTTATATTTTCTAAAATCTACAACTAATCCTAGGAACGTTAGAAAATTATATGTATGTATCATCTAAATTTTAATAAAAAGATTTACACTATGGTATGGTTTATGCAATCCACTTCCATCATTCTAATAATGTATTTTTTTAGATTAATGTAATTGATGAGAAATTAACCCTAAATTTGTATATATGTTTAGTAGGAATCCCAAGACCATGTATGGAAGTGGATTTTGACCATGGATGCTTTTAGGGTGGTGAATCATGTATTTTTCATTCTTTGCTTCATAATTGGACAATTTCCAAAAAAAAATTCCTCTTGGTCTATTTGAGACTTTAAACCCTAATATTCTTAATGAGTCGTATTCACTAAGTTGTTTCACTTTCGAATTAAATTTGAGAACTTTACTGAAAGATCCTTCCATTATATAATTATCTTTCATCTAAAACAAAATTGTAAGATATTTATTGATTAGTCTTTTAATCCCACTTATTATTCTACAAGTGTGCTCATCCCATTGTTGAACATGAATATAGTTGGACTACACTTATGAACTTGTGTACTCTATTATTCATGTAGGGAGTTGACTAGAATATCTAGATGTAGTTACTCCATACTTTCAAACCCTGAGGTTTTAGTCCTCTCGACATGCATTGAGCTTTTAGTCATCCTACAATAATTTACTTTTAGGAGCTAATATTTTAGCCATCCTACCATGCACGGAGGTGTTAGTCCTCCTACAAATATTGTATGTACTCGACATTGAGGCTTTAGTACTCCAACATTTTTATTAAATATATGGGTTCTTGTCCTAGTTTTTAGATTATGATACTCTCTGTAATAATCAACATGCAATTATTTTGTTTGTATATGATTGTGGAATTGTTTATAAGGAAAGAATATATTTTCTTTAGGGAAATATTTTTTTTGGAATTAATATTCTTTTGATATTCATTTGGATGATTTCAAATATCTCTTTGATAGGGATCCTTAATATGTTATTTTCTTCCCTTTTTCCTTATTATTGTCCATTCAGTATATGCATACCAACTTTACCCGACATATCCCACAATTTCTTCATGTGTGAGGTTGCTTCCAACCCCTAGGGTGAAGAGGACATTGAAGGATGACTAAGTTGACCAAGAAATACTCATATGTAGCTGAGGTTTCTTGGGAGATAAAACTAAAGTGGTTGGATTATCCTCTGCATCCATTATTAGTGATATAAATTGTACCATATGTACTCATCAATATGGGTGTCGACCTTATAGATTTTTAAATTGTATATCCCAAACTATTTTCTTCTGCTGTTATATATGCATGTTTGAATACTAAATTTCCTATGGGTAGATTTCTAAGATGAAGAGCTAAATACAATTGTATTAATGTTGTTCTTACATGAAAATGAAAGAAATGACTTTGTAGAGGCTCGATCTACAAATTGGGGTGCCAATCCTTTTTGTATGGAAAAACTGAATGATCTAAAGACAAAGTATCAAGAAGTACATGGCGGTGTCATCACATTCCTATTTATGATATGTTGTATGCATCATAGGAGGGAAATCGAGTCATCAGAAAGTACACCAAAGATATAAAAGGAAAAGTGAAGGAAAAGATGATAATTAGCTTCACATGCAGCCCCATATTTGCAGACTTTATGTGTGGCTGCATCAAAAGCTACTTGACCTACTTTGAAGTTATTTAAAATATTCCTAGTCAATGGAGAGACACCCTTAATATCAACACAAGTGTGCTTTCCTTCTATACATTAAAATAACAATATGTTAGCAGGCTGTTGGGTGTGGGGACCATCACAAGGTGTCCCTAGAAAGGCGACTGGAGCTTCTTTCAAGGATTTTATCTCATAATGAGAAATAATGTTAAAGAGGGCATCTCGAATAAATTGGATCACATCCCCATGTCAAAACTACATGTTGGTGTTTTGCATTGGTGCTATTTCTATTATTTGATTGAGAAAGGAGTAAATCCCCTCTTAGGTCCCACTCCTTAAAGAGTCCATATCCACATATAACTGTGCATTTCTTTTAACATGACAAAAACTTACCACTATGCAAAATTTTAGATTAAAACTCATAATATATGAAAAAGTTGCACGAAATGAAATATTAAGCATAAAAACCATTTAGCACAAATGAGATGAGACACATTTAGAAAACAAATATAATTTACATAGCTAAAATCCTTGATGTGATACCAAGAAGTCTCAAGACCGACGTGACCGGAGTGACCACTTAAACATTTAATTTTCATAAAGTTACAACATCATAATAGTTAGGAAAATATCTTATCATAATATTAGAAAAACAAAATGTAGGAAAGCTTGAGGAATGCCTGCATTATCATGATATCAAAAGGCCATAAAACGAGTATTCCTATGTATAATTGAACCACTTTTGGCTATTAATCTTATTGTAACAAGTTTTTAGCAGTGCAACAATCAGGGAAACATCTTAAATTCATTTTGAAAGCATGTCTAAGCAATAGGGAAGGCTATGCAGTTTGTTTTCCAACCAAAATGGTATGAAAATACCATAAAAAGTTACATATTTAGGGAAAAAGAGCACATATTTTGAAATTTTATGCTTGTACATGCACATAATAACATCAAGCATCATCATTAGAGGATTAGGGGAGACTGGAAGATTTTTATTCTTATTACCTATACCAAAATAGTCTATTGAAGTTCCATTTTCAAGCCTATTATGCTAGTTTAAGGAAAGATTAGGGTTTTGCATGCATTAAACATGCAAAAGAAGTTAACAAGAGTTATTTCACTTGCCTCCAAAGATGATGTTCATCATATATACACACGAGATTCACAAAGAAGCCTCCAAGGCCTAGATGATCCCTCCAAAATCTCCAATAAGGCACCTTCAAACAAGGTCTATGGTCAACTTGGGAAAAAGAGAGAGTTAGCCTAAATGCATCATGTTCCACCATGGAACTCCATGGAAATTGGTCAAAAGTAAAAGAAAAGATGGTCAAAATCAAAAAAGAGATATGGTGTTACATGGTTAAGGTTAGTAATAAATCTATCAAGAATAAAAACACTTCACAGAAACTTGATAATCAACAAGAAATGACATGAAAGCATAGATCCACGTCCGCATAAAGCTATCTAGTTCCAAAAAGACCTATCTATGATCTTGAGCTCCATCTCCACATTTATAGCAGGTGGGAAGATGGATAAATGGTAAAAGAGGCCAAAAGGGGTAGGGTTTATATTACAACAGAGTCAAATGACTACAAGAATCCATAGAATAAGTGGATATCATAAAGATAATTAGACACATGTTTTAAGGTACTTGAGCCCAAGGTATCATGATACACCCTAGCCAAGGTCCTTCAAACCAAGAGACCAATCAAGGGTCATATTTGTACAAGCTATCAAGGTCTAAAAACAAAGGTCCAAAGAGCATGCTGTTGAGGTGCAATAAACAAAGACCCATGGAGATAAACCCAAGTAAACCTATTGAGATACACCCTTGCACACGCCTATCGAGGTTCAAGGTGACCAATCAAGGTCTGCCTTGATATCTAGACACCAAGGTACACTCTATCTTTGAGGTATTGAGGTAGGGTAGGGCACAAGCCATTAAGACACATGCTATGCTAGCAAACCTCCACATCCATGCACTCAGTTAGGCTAGGTTTAGATTTTGAAGCCCTAGGATGAAACCCTATTCAAACCAAGTTCAAAAAGATTTAAATAAATTCAATTTAAGTAAGACTATGAAGAAATATGTAGTCTTAGATTGTTATTACTCAAATTGCAAATTAGTTTGTTGATTATGGTGCATTTACATGATAGTCCACATATGTACAAGAAATTACCAAATCAAAGCAAACAAACTACAAATTGAACCAAAATAATAGATATCTCTTAATCAATTGATTTTAAAACTTAGTCAATCATTTAAGTAAATGTAATTATACATCCAATTATGGAAATCCATCATGGTTATAGGTTAATCTATGTTAGGGGACTTATGTTTGATGTCAAAACCCCACCACACTTTACTCCTATTAGATGTCCTGGGTTAGGAAACTAATGATCACATGAGAGAGAGAGAATTAGGATTAAGTGGGAGAAACTCTGATCATATAGAATACCATTAATATTCCACAAACTCCATGACATTGATTGTGTTGTTACTCATTTTAACAATGAACAATCAATTTCATTAAACTTTGAGGTTTGAATGTATTTCATATCATGATGTACCAACACTAATGGTACAACATGTTTTTTTAATTTTACTTTTTTACCAATGATAGGTGTTTTGTGTACCTATAACATCCAATGAAATACTATTTTACAGTTTCCTCTATTGATTATTTGGTTGAATAAATGTATGATCGATAAGAAGTTTCTAAGAGATGTGATGGTATGTGACATCTTTTCTACTCTTCTCCATAATAAATGTATGGTTTTTAATTATTTCAATTGGAATGCATTTTAATATAGATGGAAAGTGTAGTGTGAACAATAAGATGACCAGAGAGCATATTCAAATAACATTGACAATAGGTTGGAGGGGCATTGATATGTCACAACATCTTTGACAACAATTGGATAAACACCCTACAACATTTGACATGATCTTTTCATATTAATGTAGCTATTTAGAAGCTAAAAATGCACTTTCTTCAGTTAATACTCAAGTTCATCTAGTTCTAAAACATTATGATGTTTACGATTGGTCTTATTGAGATGATTTCATCATATCAGTACGAGAATCTCTACAAGTGAAATACATTTTATTTTAAAATCACATCAAACCAGAGTTAATAACTCATAGTAGGTGGCTATTTTTTACAGCGATGCAATTTGCACTATATGACACATTGTAGGTTAATTGAAGACTCTACAAATGTAGAATGATGAACCTATATAACCAACATGATTCTAGTGGTTGATAATTTTCCATACAAGAGATTGTATCAAACCGTGCAAGCCATACCACATATATAGTTATCTATGTTGATGTCAGATCAGGAGCAAAGGACCCAATAATTTATAGCGATGAGATGGATAATAGGTGAAGCACATCAACTTAGATTCATAGTTGATGCGCATGAAGATTCATATAATACCTCTTCAATCATGATCATCTTCCATGTTGAGAGATCCACACATTAATCCACACATTAAGGGGAACAACATACCCTACAATAGTTTCCACTAACCTTCCTCGAGTAGCAACCTAACGTTCAAACAACCCCAAACCATTTGTAGGTGGGAAACTGTAATGAGGGGAAACCCTATTTCTAGAGAGAGATTCAGGTGAACCCAAATCCTGTCCTCCTTAGAGGGAAAGCCATCTCAAGATGGGATCAAAAAGTAGCTAAAATTAGGAGCAAAAAGGTAGTATGTTGTCTTTGGAAACAAAAATAAATAAAAGGAGAGATGAAACTAAACGAGAAACAAAAGGGTAACAAATGTCAAAAAGAAAAGAGGAGAGGGAGCCTCTGTCTAGTAAGAAAGAGCAACACGATAGTACTGACAACCAATGCAATAGAGCACCAAATTCCCAAGGAGGAACTGTTGCGAAGGTGACGCCTCGCGCCACACAAAGCGAGATTACTCAAAATATAACTACGAGAGAAAGATTAACAAATAGATTAGTGGAAAACACTAAAAATTAAAACCATTTTCATAAAACTACCAAACATCAAGAACCTTCACATATAAGTCCTTTCATGCCTCAAAGCATACACAAGGCATGCTGTGAACCTGTAACCAGAGAACTGTTCCAGAACATATGTACATGATTTCACCACATATGTACATAAAAGGTATACAAGCCAACCATATAAAGAAAGTTCATTCATGAAACATCTACAAAACACTCCCAAAGACCTGAGTGTACAAGGACAACTCTAGGACTTTATCAACAAAAGACATCCAGTAGCACTTCCAACCTTATCAGCTATTGCTCCTCTTGGTGCTTCTCAACCTCCGCTGCACTATCTCTACTTCTTCACGCTTATCCACCTAAAAATGATGTGGGAAATCCTCAGGGTGAGATTCCAAATCTCAACAGGATATATAACTCACCACCAACTCTATTATAATCGTAGATAAGATAAACTAAACAACAATATAATTTCAACTAAGTGAAATTGATAACAGTCATTTACAGGAAAAGAAATTATTGTTGAATTATGAAACATCTTAATAGTTTAAGAGGAATAGGAATAACATGTATATTTCTTATCAACAACATTATATAAAGATCAAGCATGGTCTCATCCAATGTTTTCATATTTTAATCCTATGCTATTATTCTACACGGCTGATTACATATTTTATTATGCCTCGAGGATTTGAGACATACCACCCAAATCCAACAAACCACTTGATAAGTCGAAATCGGTGCCATACAAGGTCTAATGGAAGAGCTGGAATCCACGACCTCACCACACCTCTTGGTTAGTAAAAGAGAAAACACTATAGAGAAATATCACTCAATTGCAACAATGACATATAGTCAAATTTAGGGATTGGCTCACACATGGCCATCCACACATATAATCATCATTAGCCCACCTTGGTATAGGTGCGATAAGAATAGGCTCACTCATGGACATTCTAACAAAAAGGAGTGGCTCACGCATGGCCATCCATACTATAATGAGATCGACTCACGCATCCTGTATTTTAGGATACAAGGAATTACTCTACTTGTACCCTGCATATTCAAAAATATGCACTCTGAGTTAAACTCATTTCACCATTCAACAAATTGCTGACACTGAATGGATCTATGGAATAGGGAAAACTATACTATTAGATTCCACTTAATTAATTAAATCAATTTAAACATCTTTAAGCATCAATTAAGTTACAATGTATTACCTCTAAACAAGATCTACATAAATAAGGGCATGGCTTATCACCAGGACATGCTGAAACATATTAGGTGTGATCTCATCACTTCATGTCTCTTTATGCTTGTTATTCATCATATGACCATCACAAGGACCAATATACATCACAAGGACCAATGTCCATCACAAGGACCAATGTCCATCACAAGGACCATTGTCCATCACAAGGACCATTCCAACAGATCATAACCACCATAGCTCATACCTGGCTATGTACATCAATTGGTATCACCTGCATGGTTAGAAACTGATAATAAGAAGGCAATGCATCATCAACATCGTCATCTCATAGGACTCATGCCATGCATTTTACATCATACAACATAACAATTAGGGTTTCAGTTTACCCAATTAGTGTTTACATGGTTGAATCAACAACCACCCTTAGATTATCACTTCCATCATTATTATGAGGTATGTTAAGAGATATGGAAACATATTTCTCATCATCATTATAAAACATATTATGATGTATAGAAACATAACTCAACGCCCTTTATACAATTATTCCATAGAGTATCACATCATACCATGAGACCTTAGCATCAACATGGTATGTCTCAAACACTACCACAAGGTACTGACTAGGGTTCCAACTTAGGGCATCAAATTGTCCTTCAAAGGTATCGGGCATCCATGCCAAGGTAGGGTTTCAGCCTACCTTCCCAAGGTGTGTATCAATTTATGTATCACTGTGTGTATCGGTTTACCATCACCATGAGTGTGTCAGGCACAACCCCACAAGGAAAGGGGAGTCAGTCAACCCACTTATTAGGCAACGCCATCACAGGGGTCTGACGGGCATTGAGGGGATAATAGTATCATGGTGTACAGATTCTCTAGAGTTTTCACAATGCATCTATCGTGACAGCTATCAGGGTGTTGGGCTGCAATGCCCCCCCAAGAAATGGGCTAGCATTGCATCAATCCATGTCCATGGCCGTAACACTAAGACGACCAAAGATGTATCGGGCAGCGATGCCCAAAGAGGGTTGTCGCATGGTATTGAGGAATGCCTGTGTGTATGGCATCACAAGGGTGACGGGCTCAGCAACATCCCCAAAGTGTGATGGCCAAGGCCAAGATGTATAAGATCCCTCATCTAACATTGTCCCTCTCATACCCAAGGTTGAACAATCTAAACAATATCAACACATGTTGACCTAAACCTAGCGAAGATCGTGATGACCAGCCTATAGCAGCATCCATCATCTATCATCCTGGGAGTTTCCAAGCAAGGACAACCATCAAAAAAGCATGTTGGGATAAGTATCCTAAAGATCGTAATGACATGTCACAAAGGTTGACGGTCATCAGGGTTGCAAATCAATGCACATTATTATTATATTCACAAATCAATGCAAACTTTCCCCAGGAAAGTTGCAAGGCGATAATCATTGCTTTTTTGAGGTGCTTAGCTCGTTTTTGAAAAGTCAAAGAGTTAGAAACACGATATGGGGATCTCCTCTTTGGCTCCTTGGCCTATAGAGACTCCCATTTAATCACTACAACCTGATACACTTAATACAAGCTCAATTTAGGGTTTCCATTCAACCCCTTTCTTGGTCTTTTCATCACCAAGAATACTACCACTCATAAATTATTCAAACATGGTTTCTCATTCATTATCTCTCCTCTAAGTGATACATATAGGAAGTAGGAACACTCTAGAGGTGGTAATTTGCATATCAACCCCACATTTTGGGAAATTACAATTTGTACCAAAATTGGTGCACACGATACTAACATTATTCAAACAAGTTCAAACTTGGCATTTAGGCTTTCCACAAGCCACCACTTAGCATAAATATCTCTCTTATGATGCTAAAACACTTAAGGCATGTTCAACATGTGACATTTTTCAATATAACCCCTCATCTTGGGTAAATTGCACTTTGGTCCAAAACAAAGGAACATTGCTTAAACAACATTCAATCAGGACCAAACTTGAAATATAAGTGTGTCACATGATAACAAAACTCCTTAGAGGATTATATTAAAATTTTAAGAAACTTACTTATCCAAAACAAACAGGGTTACCTCATAACCCAGGTCAGGGTCATTACACTCAGGGGCGTCACAGGTTGTGATGGCCACCCAAAGCCTAACGACCTAACTCATATGTCAACCTCCACATACATATCAACCTACACAAACATATCAGCCTCATCATCTCCAACCTTAAGATGGTGTTATAAACAAGGTGAAAGAAGTGCAACCCAAGTGTAGCATCTAAGCAAGGTTTGTTTCCAAATTAGAACACTAAACCACCCAAAAGAGTTACTAGCATGCAAGCAATAAGGAGCCAAGGATGAAGAACAAGATAACAGGTAAAAGGTGATAATAACATAGAGGGTTTAGAGTTATATAACTACCTCAAGGATCACCATCAAGCTCTAAGCTCCAAGGTCAAGCTCCAACCTTCACGAGCTCAAGGTACAAGAAGATCCTCTAAGGTCGATCACCACCACACCAAGGAAGAAGATGAAAAGAAAACACTACAAGATTAGGCTCATGCACCAAGCTCCAAGGGGGAGTACTCCTCAATCTTAAGATCGGCCACCAAGGAGAGAATGCAAAGATAAACAAAAGGTTTCTCTTGCATGGAGAGAAAGAGATATATGCATAAGAGGGATGAAAGAGAGAACAAAGGAAATGTGTCACCACCAAAGAACCCTAGATGACATATGTCCACGAAGAAAGGCCACATGCAACACCATGCAACAAGGTGATAAGAACCATGTCTTTCCCACTAGGTCACCTTCCTAGGTCAAGGCCGATACACACACCCACTCCCTTCACAAACTGATAGGGATGAAACCCTAGAGCCACAAATCGATGTGGTGCATATAGAGACACCACAAAACTGATACAAGGTCTCTTCAAGGATCTCAAGCCTAAAACAACACTCCTAGGTGTAAGATACACCTCAAACATGTGCCCAAAAACATAGGCTCTCAAGCCCAAGACAACACTCCTAGGAGTAAGATACATCTCAAACATGTGCCCAAAAACACCACCAAGGATGTCACCACTCATCCAAGACTCAAACAAGGTTTCCATCTCTTTCTCACTCCTCTATATGATGCTAAGAGAGAGAAGGAACACACTAGAGGTGGAAAACTTGCATATCAACCCTTGTCCTAGGTAAATTGCAATTTGCACAAAACATAAGCATCAATCTCAGACAAGGAACTCAAGCCTCCAACATGCCCTAATTACATCTCAGATGATTAGAGCAAGGAGCGAAGAAACATACTTAAGCAAAACAAATAGGGTTATCCCCAAACATGGTTCAGGATCCTTACAAGCCATAAACCCCTAACAGTGATTTCCCGACCAAAATCCTTAGAGAAAAGAGAAGGGTACTTCGTCCTCATCCCTTCCTCGAGCTCTCATGTGGCTTCCTCAACACCACGATGATGCCAAAGAAACTTCACAAGAACAAGGTCCTTCCTCTTCAACTTCTTCACTATTCGATCAAGGATCAACACTGGACCTTCTATATAGGTAACATCCTCAACAAGTTCCACCTCCACAGGATGCAACACCAACTCCGTATATGGATGTCACTTCCTTATCATACTGATATGGAACACTGGATGTAACCTGTGCAA
The DNA here is from genome assembly GCA_963693085.1 of Alisma plantago-aquatica. Taxonomy (NCBI): domain Eukaryota; kingdom Viridiplantae; phylum Streptophyta; class Magnoliopsida; order Alismatales; family Alismataceae; genus Alisma; species Alisma plantago-aquatica. Next base: position 418,744,377 of record OY856413.1, read on the forward strand.
CTCAGATGGCAACTCCAACTTGTAAACCACCTTCCCAACACGTTCCATCACTAGGTAAGGTCCCATATATCTTGGAGCTAACTTACTCTTCTTCCCAAACCTCAAAACACCCTTCCAAGGAGAGACCTTCAAATATACCTTGTCTCCCACTTGGAACTCCAAGGGTATATGATGATTATCTACATATAACTTCTGCTTGTCCTGTGCTACTTTCAATTGTTGTTGTATCACTTTGATCTTCTCTGTTATACGTTGTACAAGCTTGAGACTGAGAAGCTGATACTCACCTATTTTGTACCAACACAATGGAGATCTACAACGTCTCCCATACAGACTCATATGGTGCCATGTTGATACTACTCTGATACCTGTTGTTGTAGGCAAACTTTATCAAACTAAGATGTACATCCCAACTTCCTATAAACTAAAGAACACATGCCCTCAACAAATCCTTAGGGACCTGAATGGTCCTTTCAGATTGACCATCTGTATGTGGGTGGAAAGAAGTGATGAACTTCAATTGTGTACCCAAATCTATGTGCAGTTGCTTCCAAAAGAGACTTGTAAACTGAGGACCTCTATCAGACACAATAGTAGCTGGAACACCGTGCAAACACACTATCTCATCCACATAGATCTGGGCAAGCTTCTCTATAGTGGACTTCGTCTTTGTGGGGAGGAAATGAATTGACTTGATCAATCGATTAATGATCACCCAGATGGAATCATAATCATTGGTTGTCCTAGGCAGGACAACCACAAAGTCCATAGTTACATGATCCCACTTCCACTGAGGTATAGGCAATGGTTGCAACATTCCTGTAGGCTTCTGATGCTCACCTTTGACTTGCTCGCATACAACACATCCTGCAATGAACTTAGCTACATCTTTCGTCAAGCCTGGCTACCAATACATTTCCTTCAAATTATGGTACATCTTGGAAATACCGGGATGCATAGAATACATAGAGGAATGATCCTCTTCCAACACCATCTTCCTCAAGTTTTTAGCATTAGGAACCACTATCCTTTTATGATAACAAATTGTCCCTTCATTCGAATCATGGAATCCATCACACTTCTCACTACCGAACTCTGATCTAATCTTTTGTATCATAGTATCTGACTGTTGAGATTTTCTAATCTATTGTCTCAACACAATTTCTCCTGTAGTTGTGCCAAAAAACTGACTAACAAGGAGACTTCCAACGTGACATTCATCTGATGTAAGGAGATCAACATGTCTCGCTTATGCCACATAAAAGAACTCAACTAACATTTATCCATGGATGAGGATGAAGGCTTCCTGCTCAATGCGTCCTCTATGACATTCACCTTCCCTGGATGATAATCAATTGTTCTGTCATAGTCTTTGATCAACTCCATCCAACGACACTGCCTCATATTCAACTCCTGTTGTGAAAATATGTACTTCAAGTTCTTGTGATCTGTGAAGATCTGACACTTCTCCCCATATAGGTAGTTCCTTCAAACTTCAAGGCATGAACCACTACTACTAGTTCCAAATCATGGGTTGGGTAATTCTCCTCGTGTTTATTAAGCTGTCGAGAAGCAAAAGAAACCAATTTCTTGTCTTGCATCAACACACAACCCATGCCATTCGTGGATGCATCACTGAAGATGATGTATCCTTTTCCTTGCTCAGGCAAAACCAAAACTAATGCACTTGTCAATTTATCCTTTAATGTCTAAAAAGCATGTTGACATCTTTCATCCCAAATGAATGACACATCCTTCCTTTTCAACTTTTGTAGGGGTAGGGTGATAGCACCGAAGTTCTTAATGAACCTCCGATAATAGCCTGCCAAACCTAGAAAACTACACACTTCAATCGGCGTCTTAGATTGTTCCCACTCTATCAAAGACTCTACCTTTTTTAGGATCTACACGTACTCCTTCTGTAGATATAACATGCCCTAAGAAAGCTACCTCCCTCAACTAGAACTCACACTTGCTAAACTTGGTATAAAGATGGTGTTGTCTCAGCAATGTCAACACTTGACGAAGATGTTGTTCATGTTGTTGACTATCATGACTATATATCAAGATTTCATCTATGAATACCACCACAAATTTATCAAAGAACAGTCAGAACACCATGTTCATCAAATCCATGAATGTTGTTGGTGCATTGGTCAGCCCAAACGAACATAACCACGTACTTGTAGTAACCATACCTCGTCCTAAAAGCTGACTTTGGTATGTCATCCTCCTTGATCCTCAACTGATGATATCCTGACTTCAGATCTATCTTTGAGAATACCGTCGCGCCACACATCTGGTCAAACAGATCATCTATCCTCGAAAAAGGGTACTTATTCTTTATCTTGACCTTGTTCAACTACCTGTAGTCTATGCACAACCACATAGACCCATCCTTTTTGTTCACGAACAACATTTGAGAACCCCCCGGTGATGTACTCAGTCTGATGAAACCTTTGTCAAGAAGTTCTTGCAACTATTTCTTCAACTCTGCTATCTCTTTTGGTGTCATCATGTACGGTGTCTTAGCTATTGGTTGCGTACCAGATTGATCTCAAAATCAATCTCACGAGGTGGGGGAACACTTGGATATTCTTCAAGAAACACGTCTCCAAACTCCCTAACGACCAAAACTTACTGAATACTAGGACTCCTTACCTCAATATCCATCACTTGTTATAAAAATGCCTCACAACCTTGTCTCAGAAGCTTCCTTGCTACCATACCTGACACAAGACACATCATAAGAATATTCCAATCTCCTTGGAAGATCCACGTCTCACTACCATCTACAAACATCATTTGCTTGTAACTACAATCCAAGACCACTCTATACTTCTCCAAGATATTCATTCTAAGTATCATATAGAATCCATGCATATCAAGTGGTATGAGATCCACTTGAATGTTGCATCCCAAAAAAGAGAGGACACAAGAAGGACACACATCCTGCAACACTATAGAACCAACCAACGTGGTCTCTAGCAACAAACTATTCTTCTTATGACTAACATGCAAAGAACAACTATTAAGAACTCCTTGTGTGATAAAAAAGTGAGTAGCACCCAGGTCAATCCAAATAGATATAAAGCAAGAAGAAGACAAATTAGAATGAAATTACTTCATCTGACATGTCACCAGTCACGGGTTGACGTCCACTTCCGGATGACTCATAGCATAGAATCTAGTTGTTGCCTATTGTCACCCCTTTCCTCTACTTCCCTGAGCAGACGATCTAGCTTGTAATGCTTGGCCACATCCTTGTCCTCCTGTACCACTGTTCTATTGTCTCTGTGATCCTTGCTGGCTCTGCCTCGTTTATTGGGTCACTTCGTCCTCTTTCACTGGACAAAATGGTTTGGTATGGTCAACTTGTCCACACTTATAACTCATCTTGTTCTCATACCAAGGCCTAGGTGGTCCTGTCACTGATGCTGAAGCAACACGTTGGGATCCTGTGGGCGGAAAACTACAACGTCAACCCTTACTTGGTGGCTACTGAGTTGAGGCACTAAACCTCTGTAAAACTGGCAGTGTAGAGAACCTCGGCTTCTTGAAGCCACCTGATCACTACCCTTGAAACTGTGCAAACCACTTCTTAGCACTCGTCTCCCACTTCTCCTTCATAGATCGTTCTATCTTTCAAACAGACTCCACAAATACAGAAAACCTCTCTCGATTCTCCAAAGCAAAAGCTGGAGTAGACAACTCAGCATTCAACCCCTTCTCAAAATGACAAATCCTATCACCCTCCATCACAACCATGTGAGGACAGAACCTCAACAACTCCATAAAACTTGGTTCATACTCGTTGATCGTCATGGATCCCTATCGGATCCTCTCAAACTGACTGGTTTTCTCATCAAGATACGCCTGAGGAAAGTACTGACTAATGAATTCTCGTCAAAACTCCTCCCAACCAATCACAACACCAGGTCTAAGAAAAAGGAGTGGCTCGCTGACACAATTTACCGTGCGTGTAACACAAGTGTAGGTGTCACGTAATACAGTCCTTGTGAGGCCCGAGTCGAACACTGGGAGACGTAGTCTCAATGACTATTACTAATTATAGTACGATCAGCTAAACCGATTGGAATGGTTGTCTTGAGTTTTAACAAAGCACAAGAAAGTGAAAAAGAAAATAAAAAATTGTTGTTTCGATTATGGTGGAATTCCTTAGGGTTACCAGTTTCACCACGGGGTCTCATTGTATATCATTTTTACCAAATTAATATTAATTCCCTTTAATTTCCTAGATAGAAAGCCTGTAGCCCAAGTTGTTCACTCCCACGATACAAACCACTACCTAATTCTAAGCCAATTCTATGTCTATGGTAATTTATTCTTAGATTAGGCGCATTATTATAAACTTTGGGTTCTTTCCAATACCTTTACATTACCTATTCCAAGGAACACATAAGGCAATGTATAAGTATGGTTTTCTAACCATTAATCCTCCTTCCAGAGTGATTATTGGTTTAATACCCTATCGATGGTGATCAAGCAACAATAAGTCGTTAAAATACACACTTATATATCCAAGAAATATGAGAAAATTATATTAAAATATGTAAAAGTCAATATAACGATCCCCCGGGCTACTCTCGGGTCCTAAGGAATAGAGGGGTTTATCCCCACATGGTTTTCAATTGAAAATACATAGAAGGAGAGAAGAAAAATGTTGGAAACATGAAAGAATTCATGTAACCCCTTGAAAGGTGATATTCCAGATGATCCTTCTCGAGAAACGTGTGATCTGCAATCTTTCGATGACAAAAATGCCTGTCAAAGGTACTCGAATCGTCCGGTTGTCATCCTTTGGCTCTGTGCTTCTCTCCCTCTCTTCTCTTGTTATCATGCAGTGCAATGTGATCCTCCTTTTCTGTCCGTCCGACCTCCCTTTTTGTCCTAGGTCACTTACGGTACCATCTAACGTGAACCATTGGATCAGGGTGGCCGATTTAGATTTCTAAAATCTGACAGATTCGGTGACACCGACTGCATCAGGCTTTTGTCGATCTCTGGCTGAGCTGAGGTGAATTTTCTCCCTTTCTTGTTGAAGCAAACTCGGTGGCACCGACCTGTGTGGTCGATTCCATCGACTCGTTTGGGCGATCACCTCCTTCGCTAAAGATTTGTCTCGGTGGCACCGACTTAGTGGTCGGTGTTATTGACTCCTTTGGTCAATTTCTGCCTGGCCACTGATGTCACGTCGGTGGCACTGACTTCAAGGGTCGGTGTCACCGACTCTACACTATGCATAATATACCTAAAAAAATGCAGAAAGTCGAATATAAGTACGTGAAATGTATAAAATCATATAAATATGATCAAATAAGCATGATTTGATGCAAATAGAGTGTACATGCCAACAATAGTGATTTATGAAAATATAAACAACGAAATTACAAATAAGTGTACAAAACACATATAAAATCGTCCTGTAAAAGTGACTCAAAATCCGTGCATCAAACTCCCCTAAGCTGAATCTTGTTCATCCTCGAGCAACAATACCTTTGGATCTGCTTGAGATAAGTCAGCAAAAGGACACTAATACATAAACTATATCCAGGTGCCTCTCACCTTTCGGTCCACATACCAGCCCTTACTGACCACTGAACACTAACTGCCCTATAGGCGAGTAAAAATCTCTATCCAAGATGTCCGCCCCCCAATCAATGAGACACTATCAGTTAGAGTAGTTAACATGATAAATTCTTCCAGTTCATACTTGATGCATCATGTGAACTCCTATCTACGTTGCTCTTTTCTCTACCTACCATCTACATGGAAGTAGTTATCCTGATAAAACAATAAATCAGGAGAAAATCATTTGAGTGGCCTACCAATAAGAGCAACAGGTGGTTGAATTTGGTGGCTGCGGATGAATCATGAGCACATAAAATCATCCATGCAATCACAATTATGATAAACCTATGATGATGAGAATTTTAAAAAATGCTCCTAATGCCTTATCATTGTGGTGGAATGATGCATTCAACTATTATTTCATCTCAAATTAAGAGAAAATACCTACAAAACTAAATCATGTGCTAACTTTTCTTCATAATTGAGTAGAATTGTGCCCTTAAACTTTTAGAAATATATAAGTACTTTTTTTTCATTTAAGCCCCCTCTTTCAAGATAAACTTATTTTGGGCTTCTAATTGCATTTCACCTTAATTTTTTTTAGATGCTTTCTCTTTTTTTTTTTCAACAATGAGCACAATCACTACCTTTTTATTAAGAGAGAAGAAGTTAGACAAGATTTTATGAAAGAAGAAATGTCATGCTTATGCAATTATATGAACAAAGGTGTTATACACTAAATGAAACGCAACATGGATTTGTTGTGCATGTATGATTTTCTATATATATATATTTTTTTTATGTATGTGCTAATGCAAACAAGAATAAACAACTACCATGCAAAAGTCTATTATGCAATGTAAATGCAAACAAAAGAAGAATGATATCATGTACTCAATCCTCTTATGGTGGGGGTGTGAGTCAAAGGGATGCAGTGGTTGAGATCACACAACTAAGAGATAGAACCTTCAGAAAGAATCATATGTCCCTCTCTAATGACCTGTGTACAGGGTAATCAAGGGGTTTCTTTCTTGAATTTGAATTTAAGGTCATGTTAGTGTTTGATCAGTATAGGCTCAAAAATCCTTGTCAATCACTTTATTAGACAATTTAGATGGTCATTTATGCTTTAATGTCCTAAAGCTAACTTACTCAAGAATTTCCTCAGTTATGTGACTCTCTTACTCACAAGATAAGCTCACAAATTTTAAATTTACTCACAAAATTGCACCCAACCCAGAGATTAATATTTTCATGGAAACCATGCATTTACTTCTCCATAGATTACACTAGATAGAATGTGGATCCTACAAAACAGAAAAACTAAAAAACTAACTTTTTTTTCTTTTCTTGAAATGAAGCAAAATAACTCAAAAAAACTAAGATAACAGAAAATAAAAGCTAAGATAGAAGTTGTTCCAACACCCCCAATCTTGAATATGACTATGTCCTCATAGTCAACATCCTAATTCAAGAGGTGGAACAGTGATACCCATCTCAGAATGGTGGTGGCGGTGGCTGTGTGGGATCCTGGGGAGGAAACATCCCCTGGAAGGTCAGATCATATGGTGGCATGTCCGGCAACATCAAGTAACTTCCAAAATGCCCCTGGCTCCAGTAGTTATCAAAGAAAGGCTACTGATAAGCTTCCATCTACTATAGAAGTTGATGTATATTCTCTTGGTTGGCCAAGAGAAGGCGTTCATTTTCATAGATCGCCTGCTGGTTTGTATACAACCTACCTTGCACATCCTGAATGCCTGCCAGGGATTGGGTTTGATGTTGTTGATGCGTCTGGATGTCCTGTAGCATGCTATACATACCTGCCATAGAATGGGCATCCTCTCCTTCTTGATAGGGCGGTAGGGTAGAAGATGATGAGGCAGCATAATGGCGAGGATGCTTCCTCGGAGCCACTCTATGTCGTACAGGAATGGTGGCCTCTACTTCCTCCACGTCGTTGCTTCCCGCATCTTCCTCCTCAACCTGAGCTTGTTGTTGTCCAACATTGTCCACATCACCCAGAGTCAGCCATCTATAGTGTCCAACACCCCTAATGTTGAATACGGGATCAGGGAGTCGACGCTGGTAGAAGGTATCATCGACCGAGCATGTGGCGTAGATGACACCGACTTCCAAAGTGATGAGGCTGGCTTTCCTAAAGTGGAGGCAGTCGATGCGTAGCCTGGAGTTCAGTGGCTCCAAAGTAGACAAGTCAAGGCCCAAATGAATGGCAATGTGGGTGATAAGTCCCCCAAACAGAATAGGTGTAGCCCGTCTGACATTACTCCACACTTGCATGATTTGATGGAGAAAGAACGCTCCCCAGTTGACTGGATTTCTCTCCATGAGTTGATATAAGAAGTACAACTCCAATACTTGTACCTTTGCTTGTGCCTGGGTTGACTTTGCAAATACTGTGTTTGTCAACATCCGATGGAGCACCCGAACAAAGGGATGCTCAAAATCTGCCAACGAACTATGGTGAAAGTTAAGCCTTTTACCCTCCGGCACTATCACGAAGTCCTTCTAGATGGCATACAGATCGAAATTCTCTGGCTGACGACATGGCTCGTGTGGCCACCTGTAGATGTCATTGAAGGCCCGGAGAGTGAGGGAATAGTTGGTGTTGTAGAGACAAAAATATACCCTCCCCTCTCTCCATTCGCCGTTGGACAGACATGCTTGATCAGGGGTGACCACTATCTCCAGAGACGCCATGAACTTGATGACGATTTTGTTGTACGCCGACTACCCACCAAAGATTGGGTAAATAGATCCTCTATCTCATTCTTATTTCTCAAGGACGTACACCATATTGTCGGTGAAGCCCATATCCTATAGCAGTTGATGGTCTCCATATCGCGTGGGTGCAAACGACCGCTTTGCAAGTTCTTCACAGACCTTCCTCACCTCCATCGGATGTTGACCTCCACCGTGGGGTGGCTGATGCGTGGCCATAATACTGAGCGAGTGGGGAAGAATATTGAGAAAGAAGGAGCTCGATGTAGCCTCTGGATGCTCGGGGTAGCCGCTCGTGCTCGGGGTAGTCATGGTTCTTCAAGTTGTGAAGAATAATCAAACCACACCCCTCTTCTTATAAGGTCAGAACCGACCTGCTGTGACAGGGTCAGTGGCACTGACATGGAGTCGGTGGCACTGACTTTCAGGACCGAATCCACATCCTCAGTGCATCGACGACTGTCGGTGTGTGATCTTCATTTTTCCATATTGCTGACAAGTCGGTGGCACTGACTGGATGTCAGTGGAACCAAATTGCACTTTGGTCCAAAACAAAGGAACATTGCTCAAACAACATTCAATCAGGACCAAACTTGAAACATAAGTGTGTCACATGATAACAAAACTCCTTAGAGGATTATATTAAATTTCTAAGAAACTTACTTAGCCAAAACAAATAGGGTTACCTCATATCCCAGGTCAGGGTCATTACAGTCAGGGGCGTCACAAGTCGTGACAGCCACCCAAAGCCTAATGACCTAACTCATATGTCAGACCCCACATACTTATCAACCTACACAAACATATCAACCTCATCATCTCCTACCTTAGGATGGCATTATAAGCAAGGTGAAATAAGTGCAACCCAAGTGCATCATCTAAGCAAGGTTTGTTTCCAAAAGTGAGCACTAAACTACCCAAAAGAGTTACTAGCATGCAAGAAATAACTAGCCAAGGATGAAGAACAAGATAACAAGTAAAAGGTGATAATAACAAAGAGGGTTTAGAGTTATATAACCCTCCTCAAGGATCACCACCAAGCTCTAAGCTCAAAGGTCAAGCTCCAAGCTTCACGAGCTCAAGGTACAAGAAGATTCTCCAAGTTCGATCACCACCACACCAAGGAAGAAGATGAAAAGAGAACACCACAATCTTAGGCTCATCCACCAAGCTCCAAGGGGGAGTACTCCTCAAGCTTAAGATCAACGACCAAGGAGAGAATGTAAAGATAACCAAAAGGTTTCTCTTTCATGAAGAGAAAGAGATATATATACAAGAGGGATGAAAGAGAGATCAATGGAAAGGTGTCACCACCAAAGAACCCTAGATGACACATGTCCACGAAGAAAGGCCACATGCAACATCATGCAACAAGGTGATAAGAACCATGTCTCGCCCACTAGGTCACCTTCCTAGGTCAAGGCCGATACACACACCCACTCCCTTCACAAACTGATAGGGATGAAACCCTAGAGCCACAAACCGTTATGGTGCATCTAGAGTCACTAAAAAACCGATACAAGGCCTCTCCAAGGCTCTCAAGCCTGAGACAACACTCTTAGGTGTAAGATACTGATGTGAGGATTTTGTGTTGCTTTTATAGACTAGTTTTACATGTGTTTTATGTGTTTATTAGTCACATTTGTTGTTAGTATCGCATGATTCACTCACTTTAGTCTATAATCTTATTTTGCATCAAATCTACTATATTTCATCTTTTTGGTTATAAATGATCATATTGATGTGTTTTAGCAAGGCTAATTCGAATTTATCTTGAATTTTCAAGAAAAATGAATATATACAGATGTCGATACCATCGATAGCTGTCGATAGTATCGACTCGGCCACAGTGAGGTAGCCACAAGGGACCAAGATGAGTCAATACCATCGACACTGAAGTCGATGGTAGCGAGATACCTACAGCGAGCCATCAGTCAACTGGTCGATACTATCGACACAAAGTCGATACTATTGACCTCACCAGCTTCAACGTCAGATTGGTGATAAAAGCGACACCTAAAGGTGTCGATACCATCGACACCCCGTCGATGGTATCAAGTCTGCATCAACACGAAATGCCAGAGAAAGGAAGAATCATCGATATTATGATGGGTCGATACCATCGACCCGCGTCGATGGTATCGACGCAGTCAGATCAGGATTTGTTACAAATCATTTCTAATCAGACGGTGGTGAACTTGTGGCGATCTAAAGTGGTGCATATACCTAATTTCGACACCCCTAAGCAGGGGATCACGTCATTAGTCATTGGACAAGTCGCAAGGAGGAGAGGAGAGAAGAACGGAGCCCAGAGCCATGCCTTGATCGTTCCGAGAGATGTAGAAGGAGTTTCCCACTATCGAAAGGCTATAGATCACTCATTCTACGTTGAGGAATGCCTGAATCTCCTCTGTTCAGGGGTTTACATCACTTCTATTCACGTTTTCCCCATGTTTTCCCTTTCTCTCATCATTTCTTTCATTGAGATGAACATGCGGGGCTAATCCCCTTTATCTTTAGGTCCGGGAGTAGCCCGGGTGATTGTTGTGTGACATTTTTACCATAGTATTTCATAATTTGTCTCTTAAATCCATGGTATGATTTCATTTTCTCCATTACATCATTATGATTGATCACCCTAATGATAATCTAATACCTTAAATTAATTTAAAAGAAGAATTAACGGTTGAAAAGAGACGAAATTCACATTAACTAATAAATCCTTTGAACAAGGCAATGTACAATTAATGGTGGAAACCCAGAGTATGGTCTTCATGCACATAGTTTAGGGTATAGGTTACTACTACCATGGAACTGACCTAGATTTAGGTAGTGAATTGTATCACGAAAGTGAGCAATTCTGAATACATGCCACTACCCGAAATGAGAGATGAATTAGGATAACTGTGTAGGGATTAATACAATGAGAACCTATGGTGAAACCGCAATCCTAAAGATTTCCATTTGAATTGATTAAACCAAACATTTAATCGATTGGTCTGTTTTCTTTTATTTTTGTTTTCTTTTTCAATAAACTCTCAAATCATTTTAATCAGTCTAGCTGATTGCAAGTAGTTAGTAGTAGTCTATCAATAATTATGTTTCCCTGAGTTCGACTCAGGCCTCACAAAGGCCTATATTACTCTGACGTGTGCACTTGCGTTCTACGCCTGGCAAATTCGTGTCAAGTTTTTGGCGCCGTTGTCAGGGAAACGATGATTGTTGGCACTACGAGCGCTACAAGAGGCCACTCTAGGCTACCTTTTTATTTTAGTTATATTTTTAATTTTTTCTCAATTGATTGTCTATTTTTCATAAATCTATGTTCGTCTAGTACTGTACTTAACTAAATATATCATTTTGTAGGTACTAGTGCATGGTGAGCACGCGTAGCACAGACTACGCACAATCATTAACAGAGGTCCCATCTTTGGGATCAAACGATGAGGAGCACTACATTCAGAACCAATCTGAGCGAGTAAATTCAGATTCTGAACAAGAAGATATGGTTGAAGAAAAGACGATATGGGAAAAGATCAAGACGTCTTCTTCCTCCACATCAAAAGGGCCGATCAAGAGGCATGCCTCCATACTAATAAATCTAGTCAAATCTCAAGCATTCCATGGGTTAAAGAACGAAGATCCAGTGGCCCACATAAGTACCTTCATGGAGAATTGTGACATGATCAAGATCGATCATTTTCCACAGGAGACACTGTATTTGAAACTTTTCCCAAGTTATCTTGCAGGAAATGCAAGGGAGTGGTTTCATAATATGGATGATGAGATTGTTGAGACTTGGGATCAGATGATTGAGGTTTTTTTCGAGTGTTTCTTCCCACCTGAGAAGACTAACGATTTAATCAGGAAAATCCACAACTTCACTCAGAATGCAGGGGAAACTTATTCACAGACCTGGGAAAGATTTTAGATAATGCTGAGAAGATGCCCTCATCATGGGTTAGATAAGGAAAAACATGTGAAGATTTTCTACTTCACGCTTAATGAGCATGACAGAAGCAATTTAGATTCAGCAGGATCAAGATTCTTTCTGAACAATACTGATACAAGGTGAAGCAGTCTTGGGGTACCAGAGATGCACCTGAACAAGTTAGATCTGTAGGGGATGCTAAAGTCATTAAAGAACTAAATGATAAGATGGATCTTATTGCAAAGAGACTTTTGGCAAAAGAAAATGAAGAGTCTGATGATGAGGCACATGTGAAATTCATGCGTCAGCAACATGGTTATAGGAATAACGACTATTCCTGGAGGAAGGATAAGAAAATTTTCCTAGAAAGATCCCAATAATTTCTTGCAGGACCCGGAAGCTAAGCCACAATCCACTATAGAAGAAAAGAGAAATGAGTTTCTCAATCAAGTAATCAAGCAGAATCAAGAACTCATGAGCACGTTTGGTCAACAAATCAAGCAACAAGGAGAGTTCATGAATTAGTTTGGGCAAACTTTACAAAGTTATGGGGCTCAGATGAGAACACTCGAGACATCTTTAGCACAGATGGCAACAGAGATTTCAAGTTTGAAGAAACCAATGCAACAAGGTTTTCTAGGAAATACAAATGTTCCAAGAGGAAATCAACAAGCCAAAGTAATTCTATTAAGGAGTGGAAAGAAGATTTTAAACTCTAAGGCCAATGAACCAAGAACACCCCAGCCAGAGACCACATGTGAGGCCACAGAGGAGGTCACAATCACAGAGCCAATAGAGGATGATGTAGAGGAAGCCACACCAGAGCCCATTGATGAGGAAGAGTTTGAAAAGAGGAAGCCATATGTGCCACCACATCAGAGAGCACAGACCGTTCCAGTTCCCTATTCAAACAGTCTAAAGGCAAAGAAAGTGGACGCCCAGTTCAAAAAGTTCCTATATAGTTTTAAGAAACTTTCTGTCAATATCCCGCTGTTAGAAGATATTGAGCAGATACCCTCTTATGGGAAGTTCTTGGAGGATATAATTACCAAGAAGAGGAGGATTCCTGATACTGAGGTGGTGGTTCTTAAGGAACATGTTCGCGCCTTCATTTTAGGAACATTACCACCAAAACGACAAGATCTGGGCTGCTTCAATATTTTATGTTACATTGGTAAGGTGAAATCCGGTGAAGCGTTGTGCGATTCCGGGGCAAGTATAAACTTGATGCCCCTCTCGACATTCAAGAAGTTGGGTCTTAAGGAATCTAGACAAAGTAACATGATGATTCAACTCGCAGATAATTCTGTTGTACGACCATATGGTATTTGTGAGGATATCCTGGTAAAGGTTGATAGATTTGTATTTCCAACTAATTTTGTAGTAATGGAAATGCAAGATGACCAAGGGAATGAGCTACTCCTAGGAAGACCCTTCCAGGCTACTACTGATATGATATTGGAGATGGGTAGAGGTCGATTGACATTGGGAATATCGTATGACATATTTGAAATGGTTATGCCACCAAGTACAAAACAATCATAGGAGAATGAGCAATGTATCATGGTGAAGCATTTTGATCAAAACATTTCTCTTTGTTTAGGAAAGCCATTTCTGGATATGGCTCATGTAATGACCAAGGTAGATAAGGGGATACTGGCAGTGGATATTATGGAACAAACAAAAGTTGTCTCTCTTTGTAAAGATGTGGGTTATCTAAATGATGAAGAGGAGGAAATTCCTCTATCTACTGAGGATGATGCAATGACAAGTTATGTGCTTGACTCATATCCAGAATTGCCCCTTGAAGCTTGCTTATTTAACATCATGAATGATTGGACGAGAAGCACATCGTTACAAGAATGTATAAAGATGCCTAAAGTGCTCCTGTGCTATTATGCCAAGCGTTATGAGGATCTTGGGCCACTCCCACCACTGCTTCAATCATCATTGAATTAGAACTGAAGCCACTGCCCCCTCACTTGAAGTATGCATTCTTAGCTGATGGTGAAAAACTACCGGTGATTATTTTGGCATATCTGAGTGCCGGTGAAGAAGAGAAGTTGATGATCGTGTTGAAGAACCACTATGGCGCATTCGGGTGGTCAGTTGCTGATATCATGGGGATTTCTCCTACGCTTTTCCAGCACAAGATCTGGCTCGAGGAAGGAGCCAAGTCTGTGATTCAGCCACAATGTTGACTCAACCCGAGCATGATGGAGGTCGTCAAGAAGGAGGTGATCAAGCTCCTTTCTGTGAGCATCATCTATGCTATTTCAGACTCGACGTGGGTAAGCCCCACACAGGTAGTCCCTAAAAAGGGGGGAATCACGGTGACTCAGGATCTTATGAATGAACCTATTACTAATCGATTGGTAACTGGGTGGCGTGTTTGCATTGACTATCACCATTTGAATTCTGCAACTCTAAAGGATCATTTTCCGCTCCCATTTATTGATCAGATTTTAGAGCGGCTGGATGGCCACTCTCATTTTTGCATTTTGGACGGCTATTCCGGCTATAATTAGATTTCTATAGACCCTAAGGATCAAGAGAAGTCCACCTTCACTTGTCCTTATGGGACTTTTGCATATCGTCGAATGCCATTTGGGTTATGCAACGCACCAACTACTTTTTAGTGTTGTATGCTAGCTATATTTTCTGATATGGTAGAACACTGCTTAGAGGTTTTCATGGATGACTTTTCCATCCACAGTGCATCCTTTGATGAGTGTTTGCAAAATTTGGATAGAGTGCTACAAAGATGTGAAGATACATATCTGGTCATAAATTGGGAAAAGTGTCATATGATGGTTAGTGAAGGAATAGTGCTTGGACACAAGGTTTCTAGAAAAGGATAGGAGGTAGATCCAGTAAAAATTGAGGTTATTGCCAAATTACCTCCACCAAACTCGGTGAAGGGAGTGAGGAGTTTCCTCGGGCATGCAGGTTTCTATCGCCATTTTATCAAAGACTTTTCCAAAATTGCTAAACCTTTGTCTGCGTTGCTTGAGAAGGACACCGTGTTTGATTTTAATGATAAATGCATGCATTCCTTCAATGTTCTTATAGAAAAATTAATTTCGACACCGATTGTTCAAACGTCGGATTGAACCAAACCATTCGAGCTCATATGCGATGCATCGGATTTTGCTGTTGGAGCTGTTCTTGGGCAGCATTTTGAGAACAAACTTGCAGTAATTTTCTATGCATCAAAGACTTTAAATGATGCACAACTTAACTATACTACCACTGAAAAAGAACTTCTTGTCGTGGTTTTCGCATTTGAAAATTTTAGATAATATTTAGTGGGGTCAAAAGTTGTGGTTTGGACGGACCACACTGCTATTAAATATTTAATGGAAAAAAATGATGCCAAGCTTAGATTAATTAGGTGGATCTTGCTCTTATAAGAGTTTGACATCAAAATTAAAGACAAGGCGGGTATTGAGAACGTGGTTGCAGACCATTTATCTCGGTTAGAGCGGGTAGATGAGCGAGATATCAATATACCCATTACCGAGACATTTCCCCATGAGAAAATCCTTTCCATAAATCTAAAGATCTGTGGTTTTCGCACATTGTTAATTATCTTGCATGCAAGGAAATATCGGACGATTGGAATTTTCATGAAAAGAAGAGATTTTTCCATTCTTTAATATATTACTTTTGAGATGACCCCATTTTGTTGAGGCAATGCAGGGATGACATCTTACGTAGGTGTGTACCAGAGGATGAATATGAGAGTGTACTTACACACTGCCATACATTACCCACCGGCAGTCATCATGCGAGCACAAGGACAGCGACCAAAGTGTTAGAGAGTGGTCTTTATTGGCCTACACTCTTTCGGGATGCCTATGACTATGTGAAAAGATGTGACGCGTGTCAAAGGGCAGGTAACATCTCAAAGCGGCAAGAGATGCCCCTCAATGTATTTCAAGAAGTTGAGGTATTTGATTTATGGGGCATCGATTTTATGGGACCATTTTTGTCCTCGAATTCTAATTTATATATTTTGTTGGCCGTTGACTATATGTCGAAGTGGGTAGAGGCAATACCCATAAGTACTAATGACGCTGTGGTAGTGTGCAGGTTCGTGAAAGAACATATCTTTTGCAGGTTTGGTGTGCCCCGTATGATTATAAGTGATGGAGGAACCCACTTCACGAACAAGAAATTTGCTACACTAATGAGTAAATACGGGGTCAAGAAAAATGTTGGTACCCCATCTCACCCGCAGACTCAAGGTCAAGTAGAGGTATCCAATCGAGAGATCAAAAAGATATTGGAATGCACAGTGGCATCTTCCAGGAAGAATTGGAGTGCACTCCTACCGGATGCTTTATGGGATTATAGGACCGCGTTTAAAACACCTATAGGCACTACGCCTTTTAGGTTGGCTTATGGGCGGGCTTGCCATCTGTCGGTTGAGTTAGAGCACAAGGCGCACTGGGCGCTACGGAAGCTTAATGTGAGTTATGATGATGCATGGAAAAAGAGACTATTGGAGCTAAATGAGTTAGATGAGCTTAGGATGAATGCCTATGAGAATCAAAGGATGTATATGGAAAGGACAAAGCAAATCCATGACCGCCACATTCAAACACATGTTTTTAAAAAGGGTGATCGTGTTTTACTGTTCAACTCGAGACTCAAGCTTTATCCTGGGAAATTGAGATCCAAGTGGAGTGGACCTTTTGTGGTGGAGGAGGTGTGCCCACATGGTGCTATTATGGTAAGAGATGGAGAGCTCACGTTCCTAGTTAATGGTCAAAGGTTGAAGCTTTACTTTGGAGAGAACTACACGAGAAAAGTGCATGAGGTTAAACTCATGGCACTTAAGGAAGAATGAAGAGCCTTATTGCGTCTAGCCTAAGACAATAAACAAGGGTGCTTGTTGGGAGGCAACCCAACCATCAGTAGTTTTAATTGGTAATTCCTTCATTTTCTTTCACATTTGCAAGTTAGTTTTGTTTAATTTTGTTTTAGTGTAAAAAGGATACCCTAATTGTTTTGCTCAGTGTGCAGTACTGAATCGAAGTCGATACCATCGACCACAATGTCGATAGTAGCGACATGGGTGTAGGGAAGCAACTACAGAAATCTTTCTGAGTTGATACCATCGACGGCCTCGTCGATGGTATCGACATGTTATCAGCGAACAAGAAATATGCAGTCGATAGTATCGACAATGAAGTCGATACTCGCGACATCCTTGTAGATTTGCAGACAAATTCTGCTCAGTGAAGACAATACCATCGATAGCCTAGTCAATGGTATCGACCCGGGGTCAGCAAAGAAGCGGTGCCCGGGCCTCGCGAGGGTAATCGAACCATAAAGAGTTGATACCATTGACACCCTGTCGATGGTATCGACGTGGCACATCACCGATCTGTGACAAGAAATCAACAGAGCGTGCCAAAATGAAGTAGTCGATTTGTGGGATGGTTCGATACCATCGACCCATGTCGATAGTATCGACACGTCACCTATCCAGGCCCCGCAACAAGCAATTGACACCCTGTCGATGGTATCGACGGAGCGACAAGAGCGACGGGTCCAGCTATAAAAGGAGGGGTAGTTTTTCATTTCTATTCATACCTTCAGAGTGAATCCTCTTAACTCTTACGCCAAGCATCCCGAGAAACTGGAGATATTCACTGAGCATAGAGCAATCGAATGATCTTCACCGAGCTCTTCATTGACATTGGAGATCATCTTCTCCGAGCAACTCCGATCTTCATCGAGCTCCATTCTTCTGTCCTCTTTCTTTCATCATGAGGAGGAATAATGTTGGATCATCTTCAAGCACTGAGCCGATGGTGATTGAGACATTTATTCCACCCCCGTGAGGCTCCATCCCTCATCCCCGACTTGCACATCCTTCTACGGATGTGAAGAAAGTTTACGAGGAGATGATGAAAAGAACTATCGAGCCGACTCAATATTGTGATAGACGAATGATCCGAGATCTCGGATTTGAGGATAACCTGATGTTTGTCCTCCATGGACAGGAAGGGAACACGAGCAGGCTCGACAACGTGGTCACCCATCATGTGGAGGGCCACCCTTTTTTTGGCGAGTAGACGACTTATAAATAATTGGTGGTGGAAATCATGGCGTCGCTTGATATCTGTGTTGTCCCAAACGACCTCAACGCTTCCGACAGGGAATGGATCAAAGGTCGAGTGTCTTTTCGGCTCTTCAACAGGAATTATAATCTTACTTTATAGCAATTCAACTCTATCTACAACTGGTGGCACTCCTCTGAACAGCACCGACGGCCAGACAACTGAGCTGATTACGACACCATGTTCACAAAGCTGGTGACAGCCCCTCAAGGCAAAACAATCAGCTATCACAATGCCGCGGTGGCTGATTTTGAGCATCCCTTCGTGCGGGTCTTACACCGCATGTTGTGTATTACCTTCTTCGCTCGAGGAGAGCTTTCACTGAGTAAATTCCAAGAGACCGACCTCTTCTTTCTGTATAATCTGCTGACACAAGGCAAGCTTAATTGGGGTGCATTCTTCCTAACGCGCGTAATGGCGGTTAAGAAAAGTACTCGGTGGGCCCCAATTCATTTTGGGGACTCATCACTCCTTTAACCCTTTACCTTGGGCTAGACCTTTCTTCAATGCCTCCCCTTCTAAGTAAAAGCTCTATCAACCTTCATCATTTGCATCGGTCTAACTTGTTGACATTTCGTGATGGTGTGGTACATGCACATTGCCACATAAACAAAGAGTATCAAGAGTGCGCCCTTCCAGATCCCGTCTTCAACATCCAGGGGGCCCAACACTTTAGATGGCCCATAATTGCCATCGACGACTCCAACAACGGAGAAGATAAGGATGACAATGAAAATGATGATGGTGATGAGCAGGAGGAGGAAGAGGAGACTGTTACTCCTCTTCGTTCACGAGTGGCACCTAGGAAGCGTCCACGCTTCTACCCAGTTGCATCATCATCCTCGCAGCCTCAGCCACCACAACCCTCTCAACAAGGAGAGGATGTTTATTCTATGCAGGGCATGTACACCATGCTTCAGAGCATTTAGGAGACGCGACAACAGCACACTTCGTCATTTGTTGATATCCATGATACTACAAATCGGTTGTATGTTAATCAACAAGCTATCTTTGAGAATGAACGTCAGCTGTTCGCTAATCAATAGTAGGTCAACGACTGGATGGGGAGGATCGAACAGAAGCAGCAGCCATTCTATGATCACTACTGGCGCCAAAACTATTTTGGGGGATATCCTCAACCTCTGCCCATGCCCCAACATGATCCAAACTTCCAGGGGCAGTATCCATCATGGGATCCTAGCACCCCACAGTACCCACCAACCGAGCAGTAAATGGTTTCACTGTTCCACCTGCTGAGATTGTTTTTGACTATGAGGCCATAGTCGAATTCAAGCTTAGGGGGGAGATGGAACAGTTTCTATCTTTTATTTTCCTTTGTTTTTATCCTTTATTGCCTTTTCTTTTATTTTAGCAATTTTCTTAGCTTTTAGGATCCACATGCTATCTAGTGTATCTGTGGATGTCTAATTTAATTTGTCATCTCTATGTTTTTCACATGGGAGTTATGGGTAAATTTGAAATTTTTTCATGTAATTGCAAGGTTGATTTGTTTGAACTTGAGCACTTAACTTATGAAAATAATTGGGGTTGTCAACTTTAAAATATAAGACCACAACTGTACATGCCTATGATTCAAGAGAAGTGGACAAAAGTGGAGGTTGAGGCCATACTGACCAAATGGTAATGGGACTTTAATCTTAAATAAGAGAGAGAAACCCCTTGATTTTACACATTTCAGTAAGGAGGGACATATAATATCTTCTAATGGTTCTGTCAATTAATCTTGTGATCTATCCACCTCATCTCATTTACACTCCACCATAAGAATTGGGAGCACTTTACATTTTGTCATCTCTTGATTGCATATCATGTAGATAGGATTGCATTTTAGTTAGTTTTTACATCTGTTGCATATATAAAAAAATGTTGCATTGTAGTCATGCATGCACAAATTTTAGAATGCATGTCAAAGTCATGTCAGTTGTATTTTGCATAATTTTAATCATTTCTTACATGATGTGCCTTGCTTCTTTTGAAAATAAGGAACTTGTTTCATACTTTCTGAAAAATAAAATACAATGAAAAAAATATAGTAGTGATGAGAATAAGCCCAAGACGAAGATGTGAAAATTTCATCTTAGTTCATTAAGCAAAATAAGGGCTGAAAAAAAAAGAAAGAAAGAAGAAAAAAAAAGTAAGTGAAGATTAGAAGGAGGAAGTAACTTATTCACATGCATAATAAGAAGAACAAACACATGTGTAGTTCTGTAGATATTCTAACTCTCATTGGGATGGAATGATAGTGCATGCATCATTCCATTTAAAAGGTAATCATTTGGTCATTTTCATATGCATGAGCATCATGTAGGTTATTTTTGTACTGTTGCATGTCAAACTGTATTGTGCTACTTTTTCTTACACAAAACGCCTATCCCATCCACCCGTAGCTCAAAATGGTAGGCCACCCGTGATTATTTCCTCACTTTTGTATTTTAGGAGATCTGCTTCCATGTAGATGGTAGTTAGGTTTTGAGCAACATAGATAGGAGATCACAAGATGCACCAAGCCTGAACTAGAAGATTTTATTATATTATCTGCCTTATTTGATAGTGTTCACTAATCTTGGAGTGGATATTTATTATGGATGATCATTGTCACATGTAGGGTAGTGAGGGCCGGTATGTGAATGTCTGGTGGGAATCATATAGTAATGTCTGTTGGGATAGTATGTTCTTTAGTTAACCCTATCAATTTTATTCTATAGTTTGGTTGCTCGAGGATGAGCAATGTTTAAGCTTAGGGGAGTTTGATGTGAGGATTTTGAGTCTCTTTGATAGACTAGTTTTACATGCGTTTTATGTGTTTATTAGTCATATTTGTGGTTAGTATCACATGATTCACTCGCTTTAGTCTATAATCTCATTTTGCATCAAATCTACTATATTTCATCTTTTTTGTTATAAATGATCATATTGATGTGTTTTAGCAAGGCTGATTCGAATTTATCTTGAATTTTCAGGAAAAACGAATATATACAGCTTTGGATACCATCAACAGCTGTCGATAGTATCGACTCGGCCACAGTGAGGCAGCCGTAAGAGACCAAGATGAGTCGATGATAGCGAGATACCTACAGTGAGCCAATAGTCAGCTGGTTGATACTATCGACCTCTCCAGCTTCAACGTCGGATTCATGATAAAAGTGACACCTAAAGGTGTCGATACCATCGACACCCCGTCGGTGGTGTCGAGTCTGCATCAGCACAAAATGCCAGAGAAAGGAAGAATCGTCGATATTATGACGGGTCAATACCATCGACCCGCGTCGATGGTATCGACACCGTCAGATCAGGATTTGTTACAGATCGTTTCTAATCGGACGGTGGTGATCTTTTGGCAATCTAAAGTGGTGCATATACCTAATTACGGTGGCCCTAAGCAGGGGATCACGTCATTAGTCATTGGACAAGTCACAAGGAGGAGAGGAGAGAAGAACAAAGCCCAAAGTCACACCCTGATCGTTCCGAGAGCTGCAGAAGGAGTTTCCCACTACCGAAAGGTTGTAGATCACTCATTCTATGCCGAGGAACGCCTGGATATCCTCCGTTCAGAGGTTTACATCACTTCTATTCACGTTTTCCCCATGTTTTCCCTTTCTCTCATCATATCTTTCATTGAGATGAACATGCAGGGCTAATCCCCTTTATCTTTAGGACCGGGAGTAGCCCGGGTGATCGTTGTGTGACATTTTTACCATAGTATTTCATAATTTGTCTCTTAAATCCATGGTATGATTTCGTTTTCTCCATTACATCATTATGATTGATCACCCTAATGATAATTTAATAGCTTTACTTACTTTGAAAGAAGAATTAACGGTTGAAAAGAGACAAAATGCACATTAACTAATAAATCCTTTGAACAAGGCGATGTACAGTTAATGGTGGAAACCTAGAGTATGGTCTTCATGCACCTAGTTTAGGGTGTAGGTTACTACTACCGTGGAACCGACCAAGATTTAGGTAGTGAATTGTATCACGAAAGTGAGCAATTCTGAATACAGACCACTACCCGCAATGAGAGACAAATTAGGATAACTGTGTAGGAATTAATACAACGAGAACCTATGGTGAAACCGCAATCCTAAAGATTTCCATTTGAATTGATTAAACCAAACATTTAAGCGATAGATCTGTTTTCTTTTATTTTTCATTTCTTTTTCAATCAAATCTCAAATCATTTTAATTAGTCTAGATGATTGCAAGTAGTTAGTAGTAATATACCAATAATTATGTTTCCCTGAGTTTGACTCGGGCCTCACAAAGGCCTATATTACTCTGACGTGTGCACTTGCATTCTACGCATGACAAATTCGTGTCAGATACACCTCAAACATGTGTCTAAAAACACCACCAAGGATGTCACCACTCATCCAAGACTCAAACAAGGTGTCCATCTCTTTCGCACTCCTCTAGATGATGCTAAGAGAAATAAGGAACACACTAGAGGTGGAAAACTTACATATCAACCCTTATCTTGGGTAATGTAATTTGCACCAAACCTCTCCCCAAAACACAAGCATGAAGCTCAAATAAGGAACTCATGCCTCCAATATGCCATAATTACATCTCAAATGATTAGAGCAAGGAGCTAAGAAACATACTTAAGCAAAACAAACAAGGTTATCCT
This sequence comes from Alisma plantago-aquatica, assembly GCA_963693085.1. NCBI lineage: Eukaryota > Viridiplantae > Streptophyta > Magnoliopsida > Alismatales > Alismataceae > Alisma > Alisma plantago-aquatica. Next base: position 418,767,427 of record OY856413.1, read on the forward strand.
AAAATGTGGGTCGGGGTCCTTATGGGAACTGTTGGTCTAGAGACAAACTACAAGGATGATCACCCCAACATCATGTGAAGATGTCTGCACAATCCATGATTTGGATTTGTGATCTATTACCAGCAGGAAGGAGAATCATCATCCTGCTCTAGGGTTACACCACTTATGGATTCCGCCAAAACTCTATGTGCCACCCGTTAGCCATAAGTGAGGCGAGGAGAGCCCGAGTAGGAGAAGGCGAGAACTCACCAACTGAATACTCTCCCTCGAGCTCAGAGATGACACCCTCTGACACTAGAGTGATCACTCCATTGCCACAATAATTTTTTTGAGACTATGAGATGGTTTTTCTATTATGTTTGTCTTAATTGGTGAAAAAAGATTTAAAAAAAAATCAAATAATATCATAGTGTATGCAACTCCAATACATTTGTCGGTTATATAAATCATAGCCCAAAAAAATTGTATCAGCAAACCTTTAGAGCTGAACTAAAAATATGATCATGTATGTTGTCAAAATGATTTAACCGCATCCATGTTGAAATATGTACCGTTGTTTGCTACAAACATAATTTGATTAGAAATGGGCTACATTCAAATTGACGATGCAATTGTGTCGTCCATCTAAGGAGAATCTAAGAAGAAGTAGATCACCTATGAAATAGACCTTATAAATTCGAAACTTGTCTAATGGAAAACTATCTTGAAAAATGTGATCCAAATATGAAATTACAATATTTTGTACAAGTCGGGGTATAAATGGTGTGGGTACATGCGGGTATGGCCATATCTATATTCATACCCATCTAATTAAAGTAGGCCCATGTTCATTTCTTGACCAAGATAATGAAAATGTAGACCCACCATATACACACCTACATTATGCTCAAGTATCCGGTGTGGATATACATGTTAGCGACCATATTAAATGTCATATTGTTTATGTAACAAAAACTAAAACATGACACACACATATATATATATATATATATATATATATATATATATATACTTTAATGCAATAAGAGATTTCTATGTATAAGATAAACATCACATTATTATATTAAAGAATGCAATACCTTGTAGATTGAGGACTATTTGAGTCAATTGTTTATATTTTTGTAACCATTGTCGTAATGTTTTAGTTATGTAGTACATCATGTTATTACTTTTGCTTGGTATTTATGCTTTTTATAATTAGCATAATTTGTCCTCAATTATATGAGTAGGACAACTTTAATTTAAATATAATAATACATAATTTCAACTATAATAGTAAAATTATGATATATTATTTAAATATATATTAATATATAGGGGTGTACGGTCTAGCGAGTTTGATCCAAGCACATCCATTAGTGAATCCATTTAAATGTGAGTCTACTAGTATATAGATCTACCGAGTTTGATTCCAAGCACATCCATCAGTGAACTCGCTGAAATGTGAGTCTATTGATATACAAGTCTACTGATATGTGGGTACAAAAATTTAAATCTGATACATATTAATAAAGTATATGGATTGATGGATCCAAATGTATGCATGAACCTTTACAACTTTATGCCAAAGACGGCCTGGTGGTTCCCATGAGGTACCGACTGACCCTGCCACATGGAAAAGAGTAATGATATAGAGCACATCATTGACACCAGACTTCTCACCCCAACCTCGGGACATGTAACAATATTAAATCCAGCTATTTGTGTGTATATCGAGGAGACACACTCGCATAGTACATAAAAAAATAGCAAAGTGCGGGAGGCGAACAAACAGATCACATGACTAAAAACCATCCCCCTCTCCTAACGCTCTCTTCCCAATCCAAACCCTAGCACCCAATTCTCGCACGAACAACCCGCCGTCAAGTTGTGTCTCCGCCGCGAGAAACTCATCGTTATGCCATCCCTCTACACGACCAGCCCTCGTCGCGTCACGACCAACCCACCATCGCTCTGTCCCTTTGGTGCGACCAGGGTACCATCACACCGACCCTCTTCCGCTACTTATCCGCCTCGACATAATCGTCGTCGCCCTAGCCAGGATGCCATGATCGGAATGCTACGTTTGCCGTGGTCGGAGCGTCATCATCGCCAACCTACAATCTCACCCGATATGCCCAACACCATAGCCTTCGTCCCGCTCAGGCCGAAGCCACATCTAGGCATCTATCTTTCCATAGTTTCTATCACGCCAAGCCTACCTCTTGGTCTCACCCCTTCTTTTGCACCCACAACGCATCTCTGTCGTCTTCAACGATAAGAGCAGGTGTCGACGCACATCCATAATAATTGTCACGTCCACACCATCACACACACATCACTTCAATGTTTTTGGTTTTGTTCATATTCAATTATTGGTCAACCCCACGCTTGGTATTGTGATGTAGAAAAATTACACATGTATCCAATGAATTTTGGTATGAAGACATATGTAAATAAGTTTTCATCTTGTTCTTTGCGAAGAATGTGAGCATGTATGCGTCGTATGCAATAACGTAGAGTTATGCATATTATATAAAAGTTATGAGAAATAATGAATGATTATGGTGTCTTGTATTATATTTTCTGATAAACAAATTCTTGTGATTGTAAGCATTGTCTCAGTTTGTATTTGGTAGTCTTGATGATGTTTTTCTGTAGTGTAATGTACATTGAATAGTAGTATTTTTTGGAAGTTTCAGGAAAATATGAAAAAAATCTACTCTACAAATTTTAGTCTACATGTTTTAAAATTTATAGAAAAATGTGATAAGAAATATACCTAAATTTAAAGAATGTACCAAATGTGAATAGGCGATAGTTTTTATAAAGTTGACGTAATCTGTTAATTTATTTTAGATTTGACTGTTAATAGCTTTTGATATCGTGTTGAATATATTTAAGTACTAATCTTGGACTTAGATGTGAATGTAGGCGAGAAACTGTAGGGTAAATGAAAAAAAATTGAAATTAGTTTTTTTTGTTTTTGGGTGACAAATTAAATCCAATTGGGTGGTTGATGGTCGGTGGTTGGTGATGGGTGGCTGGACGACAATATTTATTTGTTGGAGCTATGACATGAATGCAACCATACAACCACACTAGTATTCTCATGGCCTAGAGATTTGTATCGCACTGTGTTAAAAAAGTCATACAAAGATGCTTAGAGTGACTTTTTTAGAACAGTGCAACACAAATTTCTAGACATAAGTCTGTTAGTGCAGTTGCATAGTTGTTGTATGTCCAATTTATCTACTGGTATGTACTGTGCTCTTTTATTATAAGTTTGGTTGATGATATATTTAGGTACTATTATGAATAGAATTAAATATTTAGAACTACTTGAATCCATTTAAGTATTGATTTTTGACTTAGAAGCATGCATTATTATCTTTGTAGCAACATCTACATGCACACAAGCAATGCAAAGTGCAATCAAATTTTACATTATGAAATGTAAAAGTATGATCTTATGAATTGATTTTTATTCTGACATTGTTGTGTTGTTAGTATTGTTCTTAGATAAAATTAAATAATAATTTGTGTACATACATATAATGAATTATAAAAATACATAAACATAATCAACAATTAACTTTGTATTTTATTTCAGTAATTAAATTTACCTATGATTGCACGCATTGTGCTAGCTTATATCTAGTACATTTGTTGGTGATTTTTGGTACTACATTGAATATATTCAAGAACTGATTCTGGACTTAGTCGTAAAATGTGTATAAATGTGCACCAGGTCTTAACATTATATCCTGCAAAAAAGTGGAAGGAATTTGAAAAAATAAGTTATTTTGGTTTTTCAAAACTTTTATTTTGTTTGTAAGAGTAACAAGTTCTAGTAGTTAGGATGCTTTATTGCATGACTATTTTATTGCATGACTGCTTTATTAAAATGATTGTTTTAATGCAATGGCTGCGTGCGTGCAAAATAGTGCAGAATCGACTAATAATTTTTTGCCTATGAGACAGTGTCACACGGTGCTAAAATGTGCCAATATTGCATATTTTGCGTGTTCCCAATGTAGGAGTGCGGATGTTGGTGGAGATGGTGTATTGATAATAATTTTTCATGGAAAAGTCAGCAACAAAGATGTGATTGCGTTATCGCAGTAGGATTAAAATGTGATGTAGATGAAACCTACTCCGTGTGTAGGAAATATAATTTTTCGTGTTGTATATTAAACGAAATAATATATAATTTTTTAATTTAATATCGTGTGGGCCATTGGCCCACGTATCAGATATTAAACTGATAAGAACAGATACTACATTTGATCTTAGTCAAAAGGCCGAAAAAGGTATTAAACGAAATAATATATAAGACAACAGATAACTTGGACTGCTATTATTAATAATTCTAAACGAACTTTATAAGTAGTATTTAAAAAAAAAATAAAGTGGGATTAAAGTCGGAAATATGGTACTTAGTGTTGTATACAAAACAAAATAGTACATAAGACAACGGGTGATTTGGATTGCTATTTGTAAGTGACTCAAAAAAGAATAGATTAAAAATCAATAATTCTGAACGAAGTCTATCAGTTGTATTTAAAAAAAATAAAGTGGGATTAAAGTCTGATTCTGTAATCCAGATTTAGTATCACATTGCAGAGATGGCACAAAAACAAATACTATTCTCAACTAATTTGATTTTAGATCATATCACAAGCATACGCTTAGGCCATGTCAGTTTGGTACGACGTACCTCCGACGACTTTTGTAAAATCTAAAAAAACCGATCAAACAAAATCACACCTTTTGGCGGGGCGCTGTTTGGTTTGGTATGACATAAAAAATATGGAGCATTTATCAATTAATAAAGGACGGAGGATATGGAACAAAAAAGTTATCATTCTCTCCCAGCCCTCTCACCCTAGCGCCGCTAGGGTTTCTTCCTCCATAGGCGGCTGGCTGGGGGGAGGGGTTTGGCCGCCGCAAAGCGGTGCCCCGCTCCCCCTCGGCCTCTTCTCGCTCGTCATCAGCAGGGTACTTCTTCGGGAGGTGTGTGGGTGTGGTGTCTTTGGAGGCAGCGGTCTTCTTCCCCCCTGTCGTTGAGCCCGGCTGTCACGAGTTTCCTATCCCCTTTCTCTTTTACTGGCTTTCTATTTAGATTGTTCTCTAGTTTTGTCTATCTCGTTGTTAATCTGTGCTGCTTTCTCTTCTCGTGGTAGATTTTTCTTTCTCGGTCAATTTTGTTGTGGAGTTTGTATGGCAGCAAGTGCGAGAAAAATATCCTTTTAGAACACTGATTTGGTACATGTACTCTACCACATATACATACTCAGGTTGAAGGTATTCCTCATATAAAACTGTCTTAGCCAGCGAAGGAGAAGAGAGATCTATACATCATTGTCTTTATCAGATTCCGATATGAGTTTTTGTGGTGGTTTGTATCTGTTCTTGATCTTTGTGTGGTCTTTTAGTTTATTTTTCTCCTCATGTAGATGCCGTATGGCTCATCCAAAATGAAATTTGTCTATTTAACTTCAAAAAAAAAAAAAGTTACATATTAACGCTTTTAGAGCCAACGGTGTAGTTTGTGAAAATCTAATTTCCACAACGACACCCTACCAAACGGTTGGTAATAAAATGCAGAAAATGCATCACTTAAACTTAAGGAACTTGACTTACCCCTTACCAACTCTTACCAAACAGGTCCTTAGTATTACTCGACGGCAACCATGTAGGTGGGGGCACCAACTGAGACGGGGGTTGTGTGATGTGTGGGGTCAAACATGATGATGCCGCGGTGATGGCCACCGCCCACCGCCACGGCGGTGGTGGTATTCTGTGTCTTGGGACCAAAGACGATCAAAGTAGGGGACGGGGGTTAAAAGCAAAATCCCGCTCTTCTTGCCGCCGGACTCCTCCTTGTCCCCCGCCATCTCGGTAATATCTGACTTCCATACGACTCCGGAGAGGCAGCCGCCGAAATTTCGGTTTGCTGTTTGCAGAAACAATGGGCAAACCACTTGCCCACCACACGCCGTCCCTCAAAAGAGCCCCGAACAAACTTGATCTTGAAGGAAAGTCGGGTGTTGCCGTGTTGGCGATTGCCGATTGGCATTGGCTACAGCCTACATGATAAACTATACTGCACTTTTTCTGGACACCGGAAAATGGGTTCATAAATGGCAAACGATTGGCGTGGCGATCAGAACGCTGACACCCAATTGGTTTGGGAGCGCACATGGCCTACGGACGGCCTCCCAAGATTTGTTGTTCTTGTTTAACGAGTACGCTGCTTCTTGTATTGGACTATTCCACATGTATGGTATGGTATATAAAATCTGCACCCTACCGTTCCATGTGGGGGCACATGTTGTTTGATAAGAAAAGAAATAGACTGCCGCAACAGTTCTTTTCTTTTATAATACCAACGAACGGTAAGCACAATTATAACTACACATCCTAAAAGAAGAATGATGTCTTGTTGTTAATAGTGTAAAGATGAGAGGTTTAGCGATATCAAAAATCGCGTGTTATGACTTCTTTTTCAGACGTTCTAATATATTTTGAACCCATAACTGACACTACAACCATGAACAAATAATTCATTTTCCCACTGAGTTGTTAAATACACATTCATACCACAACAAATTCATAGTACTACTCTTCTACCTTTTTGTATTTTGGTCGACATAATTGTCAAAGCGAATTGGCTTGCGTCTTTTCTTATAATACTTGTAATTGAGGTTTGCTATTTGATATTGACGCAATCAAAATGTATATAAATCAATTTAGATTGTTGTAAGTGAAAATGCGCCTAAGAAGATAACTCCCTTCAGAGACAATCTTAGCATCCTATACACTTGCATGACATACAAGTCGAGTTTCATCACTTATTTTCAAGTTCTCAAGATCTTTTGTCTACAAAGAACACTCGCCAAAGTATTGCACTTCACAAGGGACAATATCCTTGTTAGAAAAGTAGATGAGGCCAAAATCCAATTTTATGACATGAAGAAAATTTGAAGCATAATGATCAAAATCTAAGTTCATACAACAAATTATGCTATCTCACAAGATATGATTGTAAGGCCCCTAACCTTACCTAATATGTAGACATAATTGTTGGGCTTAATTGGATGTTTAGATTCATAATTAAACTTTTTATTACATTTAGTATAATTTGATAAATCTATGTTTAAAGTTCCAATTCTAAGTTCATTTTATCAAATTGTGTAATTTTATATACTTTATGGACTTATCTACAATTTGTTTATTTTCTCATATATATATATATATATATATATATATATATATATATATGGGATTGTTTTAATACCCGTGCGGGTACTCTAGAAAATGTTACCCGTGGACACAGTGGCATCAACTATAAATACTACCCACTTTACTTCTTAGCTGAGAGTCACGATCGTTGGTTTCTCGCGTCGTTCCCACGCTGCCACAGTAGCGTCCCGATGACCGGAAGAAGCAAGACATAATTGTTGGGCTTAATTGGATGTTTAGGTTCATAATTAAACTTTTTATTACATTTAGTATAATTTGATAAATCTATGTTTAAAGTTCCAATTCTAAGTTCATTTTCTCAAATTGTGTAATTTTATGTACTTTATGGACTTATCTACAATTTGTTTATTTTTGAGGATCTAAAATAATTATAACACATGTATATTTTGTTAAACAATATTTTTTAGTGATCTTGTAAAAGTTTATTTCATTTGATGTTTTTGAATCTTGTTACAAGCAGTATTAATACCCTATAAAAATTACTTAGTTGGCACAATGCCTTCGTATAATAGTCATTGGTGGCTATAAGTGTAAAAGTTTATTTCATTTGATTTTTCCCTCCTTTAGATGCACGACCTATAAGTGTCCAAATGAGATAAAATTTATTATATAGTATGTTCTTATGATAATTAAGAAGATCAATGGTTTAGATTTTTCAAAAATTTACTGCATCTTCAAAAATGACTGAGGTGTACGGTGCCTCCGGTACACTCGAGTGTACACTAGCCTAACTCTCTCTCTCTCTCTATATATATATATATATGTGTGTGTGTGTGTGTGTGTGTGTGTGTGTGTGTGTGTATATATATATATATATATATATATATATATATATATATATATATATATATATTTATACACATACACACACACACACACACACACACACATATATATATATATATATATATATATATATATATATATATATATGAGATTGTTTTTAATACCCGTGTGGGTACTGTAGCAAATGTTACCCGTGGAAACGGTGGCATCAAATGTAAATACTACCCAATTTACTTCTTAGCCGAGAGTCATTGTCGTTGGTTTCTCACGTCATTCCCACGCTGCCGCAGCAGCGTCCCGATGACCAGAGGAAGCAAGACACTGGTTCTCGATTGCAAAACATGCGAGGAGTCCATTGACCTACATGTCCTCCTCATCCTCCTTGCCCCGTCATCATCTTCACACAGATTTGCGTCCTGGCGCAGCTCCCGTGGAAGTAGATATTCAAGCTCCGCCGCATGTTCTGACACAACAGGATGTATTTGGAATAAAAAACTAGTTTCTCCATTGAATGGCTTTTTCCTCTCTAAGTATCCCCCACCCTAGTGATTTGTAGCTTGGTATTGCGGAACAAGTGTCGAGAGCACACAGCCCATTACCGATCACACTGTAACTGCTTGATCTTGGGTCTAGATCTTCTTTCCGTCAACACCAGGTATAAGGTCAGTTGCGCAGCCATCACTTAGGCTGGTACCCCGACAACACTTGGTATGCATCGACTCAATAATGTTGGTTATGAATTGCCAATGAGAAATGTTAATTACTATTTTTATTGCTAATGATTAACAGTTTTAATGATCTGCCATCGTTTATACACTTTACCAGTTTACTATCGGAAAATAATTACTTCATGAATGATCCACCAATGACTATTACATGTGAACTAATTGCTCCAGTCTAGCCATCTGCATATCAATTTCTTCTCTGTATTATGTTACTATTTTAAATCAATTCTGAACAACAAAAATATGCTTTCCCATATGTAGGATTTCAAGTGTGCAACTCTCTTCATGGCATGGGCTCCCTTCTAATATCCAAGATCAGGGAAGACTAACTAGAAAGGATATGCTCATCTTTTCTGTTTCCCAATCACCAAGATGAGGGAGGAGTACCAGAATAGGAAGGACACCTTCATCTATAAATTTTCAATCAAGTCAGAACTCAGAATTGAATTTCAAGAGTATATGTGGATTACATGGCTGGCTTGTGTACATTAATGTTTCTAAACATTTTGTTTTTGGTTCATGATATTGGCTGTCTGTAAGATGTTTGTTGTTTTTCCCAAGCTGGCTGGGAATCTATGTATTGATATTAGTGGAAAGATTCTTGTAGATTCATCATGTTTGATGCTGACAACATTATATATAAATAGTAGATAGTTTACGTACTCTATTGTTGGTTCCTTTTAGATTTAGTCTGTTGATCATGTTGAGTGAAATCTCCTTTTTAGATAGTGATTGGTGGTATTTAGTTTTGCAAGTTCAGTTTTCTTCTCAACATCTATCTGGTTGGGCCACTAAAACTAACGTAGCATGTTTGTATTTGGACTATATTTTTGTTTAATTAATAAAACAATTCATTGCATGACCATGAGGCTAGGAGGTAGGAAATAGATAAAGAAAAACAAGCTTAATGAAACAAATAAAGGCTGAGGAGAATGACACTGGCATGACACTAACACTTCCATTGATCCTACTCCACGGATCCATTCTAAATGAAATGCAAGCAACCTATGTTTAATGAACTCGATCTAGGAGATCATTATTGTAACACCCTCCCTAAGCACACACATGCATATATCGGAAGCAACACTGAGTTATCCATAAATCGTGTACTCAAGGGGGCATTATATAAAACTGACATTCATAACAACAATATAATCAATCACACAAAGTGAAAATATGAAACATTCTCATAATCATTCTTATAAAAGGAACATAATGGATATCACATGGAAAACTAACACAACATCTCAAGACATAGTCTCTACCCTAAAGTTCTAAACATTAAAACATTTTGCTGAGTCTATAAACTAGAGAATCATCTTATAGTTGGCACCCCACCAGATCTTATCCTGCTATGTCCTTGTGCTCTAAATATCTAAGATCTACTTTGCTCCTTCTCTCACCTACGGACATCTCGTCTGCAGCTATGCATTGGAAAAATGGTTGTTAGAGTAAGTGGTATGAGTATTCTAATATACATATTACTAAAGAGATAAATTGCTACAAAATATCTTTGAACATTATAACAATGAATCTAATATTAAACTTTTTATAAGATCTAAAATATAAATCTATCTTCTTTCTTTAGCTTATCTCTTATCTTTTTACTTTACCTTATCTTTCTCTGGAGACCTATACTCTGGTACCTGGGTCTCATGACTTGTACTAAGGTGCCTGGGTCACATAACCTACACTCTGGGCATGTGTTATGTCTCTGAATTGGAATGTACTCTGGCACCTGGGCCACATGACTTGCACAAAGGGCTTGAGTCATGTTTCTCTTATCTTAATCTCTTTTAAAAAACCATAGATGAGATTTTTGTACATTCTCTTAACTAAGACATCTTTTATTTATGACTTTTATCCGATTGTGGCTACCATTATACAATAAGTCCTCCTGAACTGGTGTATCTACGCCCTGAATTGGTACCAAGGTACCCTAAAATGGCACTACATGCCCTGAATGACACCAAGGTGTCTCTAAATTGGCGTGAGTACGCCCTAAATTGGTGTCACAACACCTCTGAATTAGAGTAACACTCCTATGAATTGGCAACAGATGCCTCTGAATCGTCTTGTAACTACTGAATGAGAACTTATCATATAATGTCTTATGTGAAGCTTTCGATTTATTTATCTTAAGTCTAAACTTACTTAATTCTTAATCTAAACTAAAGCTGAATACTGATAGCTTTATTGAATACTGAATCTGAACTTATCTTATATTAAAATTGAACACTGAAAATTGAACTTATATAAAACTGATTATTGAGTACTGAGCATGTACTAAATTCTAAATCTAAATCTAAATCTGAATCTTTTATTCTTAAGTGATAAACTTAATCTAGAACCGAATGTGAATATGGATCTCAATTACTTCATAGTTGAGATTGGGTCTAAAACCCTTATCATATATCTTTATCAAATATCTGGCTACCCACATATTGATTAATCTAAATTTGAATCAAAACTTTGATATTCTTATTACTTGGATAAATCTTAATTTAAAACTCTTATTTGACCAGATGACTTAATTTAAATTTTGATATCAGATTTATGACATGTAAGTCTACATGCTTAGGAAAACAATCTGAACTGAATATAGAAATACTAAGTATATAAAAGAAACTTAAGAGTAAATATCTAAAATATGTTTTCTAACATGATAATTCAACCTCTTGAAAGTCTCATGGAGTCTTATCTTAACATGAATCTTAAAGCATTCATGTGATCTTAACTCTTTAAATCTTAAAAGATGAATTTATAAAATCTTATCTTACAAACTTAATCATAACTTAATGCATTCCACTCTTATAATATTATTATGTACTTGATTCTTAGATCTTGACTATTCTAAGAAATCTAAATAACACTTAGTTCTTAGATATTAATCTATGTAAGAAATCTTAATAATATATTTTTACTTGAAATCTTAATACATTCTTATCCCACATTATCATGTATGACTATCTTGGTTGCGTATCTTATTTTGTGGTCTTATTCATCAACATGAATCATTACTAATAGTTCTTATATAAACATGATCCTTTAGTTTTCTCATGAACCTGGTTCATGAGTCTCTGTCCTTCTTATAAATCTTAATGACATATCTCTTCTCGAGATATTAGGCACATGTAAGGACATACCCATCAATGTATGAAAATCTCACTTGCATATCTTAACATAAAATCTTAGAACATTGGATCACATAAAATATAAAATCTTATGAGAATATGTTAAGATTGATAAATATGAATACTCATTGTCATTAACCACTTACCTAGATCAGTGGGAACAAGCTCCTAATATCTCTTTGCTCCTCCAACTTTAATTTACCTGTATTACAAACCCAAACCCTAGATTAGGATCTTCAAACCCTAATTACCCCAGGTTTGGATATTTGTTAGAACCAAATTAAAATAGGTCCTAAAACCTTGATCATTGCCTAGATCTCAAAAAATTGAACAAAGTTCATATATGGATCGTCTTCATTGGAGGCTCATAGCCATTAATATGATTTATGGAAGTTAGAAGTATTTTCTAGGCTTATAGTATCGTTACCTTGTGTTATTCGGGTTACCAAGAGATCCATTTATGCCAGGATCCATGAACCTGGGTGTCACTCTCACCTGTTCTCAGATCACATCACTTCTATTTCCTCTGTGAAACAGAGTGCTACGGATGTGGCTTCAATCTGCCCTCCCAACAGTCCATTGTTGACTTTCGTTGGGAAGATGGAGCACCACCACTCCCCTCATGTTGTATCTAGAAATCCAAAGGCTTTAAGTCGGCTCCATGGTGATTCCCTCTTCATCTCATGGTGTGAGGAAGCTTGGTAACCGCCATCGACAAAGCTGCTTGATCGTCCGTTGATGGGAGCTCATGGCTAAGAGGTTGTATTGAAGCGCACAACCAAAGGACGCTTGGGAGAGCTATGAAAACTACATGTGTGCTCACGTTCACTGGATCTGGTTGATACAACAGCTGTGCCGTGGGTGGCTGTGCCACTGGCGGCTTCTGCGGTCCCAGGGAGGGAGATGTGCCATCCAAGCTTCAGTGCTAGCGGGGGTTTGGAGAAGCTTCAGGGGACCTTGGCTAACTCCCCCTTTGTCCCCAGTAGATCGCATACATGAGGTCGCCCTCTCTATTTCCTCTACAAAATAGAGTGGCGCCTGGGGACTTCCCTTACTGGTCCGTCAAGGAGCCCTAGGGAACCTCGGCCTGCAAGTCCTTCTCAGTACTATTAGCATGAAACCGCACCCACAATGCTCCCAAGATCGGTTGGATCTCATGCAAGGATGCCTTCTTGGATATGTGGCGGCCACTGCCTGGGTTGCCTCTTCCGCCCTGTAGTTCATTGTGGGAGGGGTCCTAAAACTAGAGATCGACGAAATCGACTCTTTCTTGAGCTTAATCATCGCAACGAGGCCAAGGGGCTGGAATTACAACAAGAGGGGGATATTGGATCAAGAGGAGGTTTTGAGGATTTCTCGGATTTACATATAAAGGCGTTTAGTTCATCTGCAACTTGGGTTGGTGAGGGCAGAGCTGTCAAGGTAGCGATGCCATAACTGGGCATTCTTCCCAAGACTGCGATCTCGGGTTCCAGTGTGGGGTTAAATAAGATCAGAAGGCAGTCCTGATTATTAAGGGACAACTAATTTGCAATGATATGGATCACGATCATGATAACTACTAATGAAGGGATCTTCTTTCTGTTTCGACTTGCTCATATGGGTAGATCCAACACTCCACTTAGTTTGGGGATCTAAATAGAGAATTCTATTTTCTATATTTATAGCTAATTTCTAATCTATCATACCATTATCTTCTTTGATTTACTTGGACACTCACAAGAATACCAAAAGGAGTCAAAATTTAACCATTGGCTTATTTTCTCATCTAGATAATTACTATGGCATTAGATTCTTAGTTTAGGCATTAGAAAGCATTAATAATTAATGTTGTTTTAAGCATCAATATTCCCTAATAAGTTGCAGGACAATCAATTTTTTTTCAAAATTTTCTATTAAGACTAACCCCTTATTATATGAGAATATTTCAAGTTTGAGATCAAAAGTACTTCTGTTTCTAGATATCATCAAATCTATGTATACTTAATTATCTTCTAAATTATTCTTCAGTGCATGTAAATGTAAAATATATATGAAATGTCTTAGAAATAGATTTAATGTCTCAAATTACCCTATTGTATCTACTAGTCACATTTTTATCTATATGAAATATTCATTCATATTCATACACCCTTGAATACTAGTAGTGCACATACAAGCCATTATGTATGTATTGGTGAGACACGTGACATTCAAAACAACTTTTATGAACTCATTTCATATTAAGCCATATTTATTTTCATTAGGTCCCTTAATGGAGTCTTATTAGGAAAAGTCACATTAAAGTTTTAAATTAGCAATGAAATTTGGGATGTTACAATTATACATATATTATAAAGGAATCAACCTATATGCGTCCTACACGGAGTACCGAAAGCTTTGGGATAGAATACGATCATCGTGGTCCTTGGTAGTGAGATGTACAATGATACAATAAAGTATGTAGTATAAATAATAGCTATCAAATATGAAAAATAATATTAAGACATAAAAAGTAAATTTTTGACACTAAGTAATATTTGTTAATAAAAAGTAACTAACTGTCACACAAAGTAACATTTGGTTTTTTTTACAGTTGAGGTCTCTCTGGTTTAGTAAATGTAACAATGAAATACTAAATGTAACTATGTGGTATAAAAAGTAACTATTTGTCAAATAAAGTAACGTTAGGTCACAAAATTTAACTATTTGACATAAAAAGCAACATTTATCATAAAAAATAAATATTTGAATACTAAATGTGGATTATGAACAAAATACTTATTTTTAGTTATCAGCGACATAGCCGCTGCAGGCACCATAAATGCGGTGTGAAACATTACTTCCAAAGCTAAAACATACAGGTAACAAAAGAGAAGAGACAAGCTCATAAGTAGGTTGCATGTAGGCTACTAAATTAATAAAATATAAAGTAACCATTGGTCACAAAAAGTAACTGCTTGACGCATAAAGTAACTTGTAGTCACAAAAAGTAATTATTTGACGCAAAAAGTAACATCCAGTCATATAAAGTATGTTTTAAAAAATAAATGCATATTACAATTGAATATATATTTGTTATTATACGAGCATCGTATACATAAAATTTGATTTTAGGGGACGCAATTTTACCACATCGTCATTCCTCCTTCAAACGTGGAGTAGAAAACAAGTATAACTTAAAAGAGGAAGTTTAAACAAAAGTAGTTCAACATGTCTTGGCATCGGAAAGTGGCAATTACATAACAGTAAGTGGCCATGATGTCGCTAATTCAAACTAACGTTTATTAAACAATAAGTACAATAATCCAGCGTTTTACATGAATGCAAAAGGAAATTCAAGTTGTTGCATAGGCTGATCACAACAATCTGCTTACATGAGACTAAGTTATTGTTTACACGGAAAAATGTATTCAAATATCAAGGGGAACACACTTATGTTTAAGAAAATAGAGAGTTTTGAATAGAACAACACAAATCGTACTACTTTTTCTATCTTAATTATATCAGCATGATAAATAGGACGGAAGGGCTTTGCACTAATTACAAGTAGGATATATAAATGAACTGTACGGTAGAAAAGTAACAACAAGTATCTGACACTAAAAGTAGTACTAGGACACAAACAATACATATCTGCCATTGAAAGGAACATCATAACACAAAAGTAAATGTATGGTATGAAAGTACCGGTCCGACACAGAAAGCAACACTAGGAAATAAAAAGTAACTATATCGTATAAAAGGTAACTATCCGGCACCGAAAGTAATACAAGGACACAAAAAGTAACTTTATGGTATGAAAAAATAACTATTTGACACTAAAACTAACAAAACCACATAATAAGTAACTATCTGACACCAAAAGTAACACGAAGACAAAAAAAATAACTATATTATATGGAAAGTAACTATTTGACATTAAAAGTAACATCATGAATCAAAAAGTAACTATCCGACACTAAAAGTAACATAAGGACACAAAAAGTAACTATATGGTAAGAAAATTAACTACCTAACACTAAAAATAACAATGAGACACATAAAGTAACTATCTGACATTGAATGTAACATGAGGACACAAAATATAACTATAGATACTATAAGTAGCTATAAAACACATAAACTAACACTAAAACATAAAAAGTGCAAAAAAGAATGTAGGAAAATTAATACTCTTATTTTTAATCTGGTATGTCATCTGTATTATATTTATTGTCATGTATGTTACATGAAAGTGATGTTGTTACAAGAAGTACTTGTTTGTCTCTGGAAGTGATGTTGTTATACTCAGTTAAATACTCCGATCTTGGTCTTGTACAACAATATGTGAAACAACGTATTAATATGTCATACAAACACAAACCAATTTCAAAAATATGCTCAACACAATTACCTATGATTGTCTATGTAAGTAGAGAACATGTAAAACTAGATATTCAATCTTTGTTCTGAATATCTTACAATATTTGTAGAACATTAATTTAGATACATGTACTCCCACACAGACTCATGAGGAGCATTAAACAAAGTCTGGGTTCCAACCTGACAGCATGATGAATTATCCTACCAGCTTGAACATCACACAAAATAGCAAAGTCAAGGAGAATGGTGACATAAGTTACACAATCAACCATATCACACAAAATAGCAAAGACAAGGATAATAGTGATCTACATTTTATTTCCCAGCCAATACATAATGTGCCAGATAATGACTGCAGATGGCTATCTTTGAAACCCAGGATGGCTTCATCCTTGCAAGACATTAGATCAAACACATTTTATGCATACTCAGCCTCGTAGAGAAATCCTTTCATATCTACCCAACCACCATAAATAACTACATCTGTGACGAGTCCCTAACCTGCTTGATGTTCTTAGAGAACAACACTGATACCTCTATGATGCCAAAGAAAGTCTTGCATGTAGTAGGACTCTACACCTACCGCCCTCATTCGAGCTGCCATCGTCGCCGCGGCCAACCTTTGAGATGTCGACAACCCACCATGACAGTCAATGGGAAGAGGATCTGGATCTTCAGCTGATTTGAACCCAGAATAAAATTAGTGTTACCTGTGCCGCCACTATTCACCATCATTGAAGCCATAAAAAAACCCAATCCAAGCATCTGAATAGCAACATATCCAAATATGAATCGACCCTCCTCACGTTTTGCATCACCAACCAAACCCTTTCGCAATGGGACCCTCTTCTAAATTGGAATCTGGTCTTTTCGTTGGCGGCATTGTCATCTTTGAGAAGTGTTTGTGTGATGGTAACGAAAGTCTATGGCAGTGAGGTTGGATTAATAGGGACGTACAATGCTCTTCCCAAATTATTATAGTCAAATTAGGCCTGGTAGTTGATAGGGAAAGGTAATCAGGGAAAAGTACTCATGGTCGCGAGTTGCAAATAAAATATAGGGGCAATTTGACGGAGTCGACGCCATCAGAGGTGATCCCGTCCGAGAGAAGAAGCTGATCGAGTGTACTTTGGAGAGTGTCACGACCAAGCACACACATAATTCGTGTGCGATCTCGGAGTCGTTGTCGGCCCCGAAACGCATGCAGCCAGAGGAGGTGTCCAGTGTGGAAGAGACCCACCGTTGAGCGGCGCAGCCAGGGACGTGGTTCCCTTAAGACACGCTTTGAATCTGGGAGCGGCGGGAGCAGCGCGGTGTACCCGAGGAGGCACTTGATGCAGTCGAGTGGGGTAGGGAAGGACTTGAACTCGTCCGAGAGGCGGCACAGGTGGTGGCGTGGGAGGACCAGGGGAGGAGGAGGAGGAGTTTATAACAGAGGAGCTTGGTCCCTTGAGATGGCTGCTAGACAGAGTATGTGGCGAGGGCGAGCGTGGGAGGAGGAGGGAAGGTGCGGGCGGGAGGCTGAAACCATGTCAATATTTGCACCCATGTGCCACCATGTTTTCAGACACGGGTAGTCAAATTAAAATACCCACACAGGCATCCAATGAATTCCATATATATATATATATATATATATATATATATATATATATATATATATATATAATACTCATGCAATTAGCTTGGAATTCACTACCAGTGCCATCCGAAAAGTAACTATTTGATAAAAAAAGTAACTATGTTGACAAAAAAATTACTATTCAACTCAAAAAGTAAAATGGGCATAATACACAAAAAATATTCTGAAGTAAATATGCAATTATATATTATCATAGTTGTTACAAATATAACTATTTATGAATGAAAAGTAACAGTTTGCAAGGTATAGTAACCCTCTACATGCATAAAGTAAGAAACTCTGAAAAAAATAACTCAATTTGGAGTGGGTAGCTACCCGCACGATCAATGGATGAATGCCCTATATATATGTGTGTGTGTGTTTGTGTACACACACACACACACACACACACACACACACACATATATATATATATATATATATATATATATATATATATATATATATAATGGTAACGATCAGTGAGAAACATCCTATGGTGAGAGCATGAGAGGCATTTGAATAATTAAAAAATTATACTTGTTTTTTAAAATCCAACCATATAGCTGGGAAAATTATCAATTTATTTACCTTCCCACAAAAAGTCATAGAAATCAGATATTGTTTACATATCCATTTTTTATATCCAACGGTTAGCCTAAAATTCAATATAGAGCATTGAAAAGTTTTCTCTTATTGTGAATGCAATACAAATCAGATGATGATAAAATTTTGTAGGAAGGCACATATTAAGGTATTGTTTTAATCTATACAGTTGGATTATGAAAAGTTGGTCTGTGTGGATAGTTATTCAAATGCCTCTTCTACTGTCACCAAGATATGTATCTCGCTAGATCGTTGTCCTATATATATATATATATATATATACCTGTCTGTGTGTATACATACATACATCCATATATATATATATATGTGTGTGTGTGTGTACATATATATATATTTATATATATATATATATATATATATATATATATATATATATATATATATATATATATATCCATAACCCGTGGCGGAGGCCGGATGCCCAGGAGGGTGATAAATCAAGAGATGCTTCTCCGTGTGGTTTCAAACCCGGGTCCCTTCACTGGGGACCGGCTGAATTCACCAACTGGGTTATTCCCTTGCAGGCATATATATATATATATATATATATGTGTGTGTGTGTGTGTGTGTACATATATATATATATATATATATATATATATATATATATATATATATATATATATATATATATATGTATGTACACACACAGATATATATATATATATATATATATATATATATATATATATATATAGAGAGAGAGAGAGAGAGAGAGAGTCAGGCTAGAATACACTCGAGTGTATCTGGAGCGGAATACGCTGAAGTAGTTTTTCACGATGCAATATTTTTTTGAAAATCTAATCCGTTGATCTTCTTAAACATCTTGTGAACAACTCATACGTAAAATTTGAGCACATTTGGATATGTATAGCTCATGTTATGAAGACCGCAAAAATTATACATTTTAAATTAGTTTCGCGCGTCGATTTTGTTTCCCTTAGATGAGTGACTTACACTCATCCAAATGAACTCAAAATTTGTATGTAGCCTAGTTATAGTATGGCGGTGAAGATCAACGGTTTACATTTTGTAAAAAATAGGCTTGATATGAAAACACACTTGAGTGTATTCGTGCGATCCGTACACTCGAGTGTATTCTAGCCTGACTCTCTCTCTCTCTCTCTCTCTCTCTCTATATATATATATATATATATATATATATATATATATATATATATATATATATATATATATATATATATATATATATATATAGTCAGGCTAGTATACACTCGAGTGTATCAGAGGCATCATACACCTCAATAATTTTTGAAGATTTAATAAATATTAAAAAATCTAAATCATTGATCTTCTTAATTATCATATGAACATACTATATAATAAATTTTAGCTCATTTGAACACTTATAGGTTGTGCATCTAATGCAGGCAAAAATAATATATTTCAAATTAGTTTTGTGCGTCGATTTTATTGTCCTTGGATGAGTGACTTATACTCACCCAAATGAGTTCAAATTTTGTATGTGACCTATTATTATTATAACCATAAAAATCAATAGATTAGATTTTGGAAAAATATGATCTAGATAGGCAAACACCATTGGGGTGTATGGTGTGATCTGCAGACTCATTTTGCAATTACAAAGTAATATGAATATTATCATATTATATTGGACTATTCTAAAATAGAGAGTTCTATTAATACTTAGAAACACATTTTTTTTTAATATTATTATATATAAATATCAATTATTTTTAATAAAAAATTATTTTTGAATAAAAATCAATTCAAAACAACTTAACTAACAAATAATTCAAAATTCAATTATTTTGATTTTATTAAAAATATTTAAATAAAAAATTATCTATACAGTTTTTTTGCAATTTGCAAGGATTGTAAGAATATTTTCTTAATGTTTTTTCTAAAAATAATGTCCCAATACATACCAAGACTTTTATTATATTACTAGTAAATGCACACGTGCACATGGATGTGACATATTAGAAATCTAGATTTTCTAGCAGTCTATTGCAGACTCATTTTGCAATTATAAAATAATATGACTATTGTCATATTATATTGAACTATTCTAAAATGAGAGTTCTATTAATCATTAGAAACACATTTTTTAAATTATTATATATGAATATTAATTATATTTAATAAAAATAATTATTTTCGCATAAAAGTCAATTCAAAGAAACTTAACTGACAAATAATACAAAATACCTTAGTTTTATTAAAAATGTTTAACTAAAAAATATCTATAATTTTATTTTGCAATTGGAAAGGATTGTAATAATTTTTTCTTAATGATTTTGTCAAAAGAATGTCCCAATACATACCAAGACATTTATTATATTATGTGTTCTATGTTGAATTAATTTGAATTTTAAGAACTGAATGAGTATTTATTGATTTAATTCCACTGGAAAGTCTCTTGAAATCTCTCTCATTATCCTATACATTATGATATGATGATGGTGACAAGTACCACAATGGGAAATTAAAGTGTTTCCTAATTAATGAAGTTAGATTTGTAATTTTAAGCATTTTTATTTTAATACCTGGGCGTCCAGCCACATCTACAATTTGTGAGAGTGAGGAAAAGAATTTTTTCTCTCTTAATCATATACATTATGATATGATCGATTGAGTTGTAAAGTTGCAAAGGCAAAGATAGGAAATAGATGAAAAACAAAAAGTAGAAAAATAAAAGGAAAAATGAAGTATATGGTAAGATAGGGACGTGATAAGGGCTGTAACACATATGTGTGGTTCAAAAAGTAGTGACATATTTAAATTTTGTTTCCTAAATTAACTTTTTCATTACAATATAGCATTTCTTAACGTCAATCCCTTTGTTTCCCTTCTCTTTGAAAGTATCAACTAATTCATATACTATTGGGCAAGAGGACTAAAATACTTCTGATTGAATGCAACAATAGAGAGGGAATACAAAAATCATAGTAGGATATATATTTGGAAACATTAAACAATATCTAATTTCCTATTTAAAAAACTAATATCCACAAAAGAAATATAACTTTAAAAAAAGTTGGCCAAAATTTATCAAAGAATAAACAATCATGAAAAGAAAGATATAATAATAATTGTATAAAAAATTTATAAAGTTAAGATATTAGACATCTTTGTATATATTCTAGTATAAAACATTTAAAAACTTTGGACAACAAACATTTATGGACGTTGCAGGTGTGCACAATCCTTTTACATAAAGTCATTTTTATATTATATAAAATAAAAGGTTGTCATGTAGTGATTAACAATAATAAGACATGTAGATATTGTTTTCTTTTAATACTGACTAATGCATGATAACAATATACTTCCAAAAAGATTTCTTGTCCATGTGTGCTCAATAAGAAAATCAAAATCAAACTATTATTTAATACTTCCAAAGAAATGATGATGAATGAGAGACAAGAAGTACAGTTAGTTTGACTAATTACATGATGGATGGTTTTTAAAACTAATTGGGAGGAGACTGTGTTGGAATAGTAAGGAAATTTTATGTTAAATAATGATGCAATACTTATTACCTATATAGATGACACTTGACCGTGCCAACTTTAGAAACCCAACAGAGTTGTGTGTGTTATGTGTCCAGTATTACATCAAGGCAAATTGAATGAATATGAAAACAAACATTTATGAACGTTGCATTTTTGCGTAATCCTTTTATATAAAGTAATTTTTATCATTTAATATGAAATGTCATCATATAATGTTAAAAGATAATAATACATGTAGATATTTTTTCTTTTAAAATGCATGATAACAATATACTTCCAAAAGGATATCTTGTCCATGTGTGCTAAATAAGTAAATCAAAATCAAGCTACTATTTAATATTGGTAAAGAAATGATGATAAATGTGAGAGGGGAAGTGTAGTTGTACTTTGACTAATTATAGGATGAATGGTTTTTAAAATTAATTAGGAGGAGGCCATGTTGCAATAACAAGACAATTTTATTTTGAATGATGATGCAATACTTATTACCTGTAAAGATCGCACTTGACCATGGCAACTCTGGAAACCCAATAGTCTTGTGTGGTTTTTATGTCCAATATTACATCAAGGCAAATTGAATGAATCTAACAAAAACTCTATCAAAGTTGTTAGATATTCACAAAATTGAACTATGTATTTATTTGCACGTACATTTATATGTATCTATTTATCAATATAATCTTTCATATCAATTGTATACTTTTACAGAATGACCATGTCAGAAGAGTTACACTTACGTGTTAGTTCTTTATGTTTACCAAGACATATGAGAATGTATTAATAGTGGATCAAGACATTATGTTAGTGGACATATGAGCATGTATTAATAGGGGATTAGGACTTTTTTTAGTGGATAATTGTTTGATTTGAAATAGATTTTGAAGTTTACTATTAGAAGTGAGGTTAGGATAGGATAGTTGGTGGTTTTAAATCTAAACATATCATACAAAAAATGAGAATAAAAAAGGGGGAGAAATGGGTGAAGTAATAAGCATTATTGGAAACATAATGACGGCAGAACACATGGAGTGAACATGCTATAGTTGCAAAGGAAGAGATAGGAAAATAGTCTAGAAATGAAAACACCTAGTTTATTTAGTTGCATGGATGGGAAATTAACATGATGAATTTGTACATAGCTTGCGGCAATGGAGAAAATTAGAAATGTATATGTGTCCCAAATTCTACATTTTTATCAATCAACAAAAGATCAGTGGAGAACATTAACAAGGTAGGCTCAACCCTGCATCAATACACCTATTGAGATTAGAGCGTTGTTGAGGTCGCTAAGAAGATAAATATGTGTCGAAGCCATCATGGCAACCCCCGGATGAAATCTTAGAATTGGAGTCTGAGGCATATACATTGATAGGGTATAGAGTGGTGTAGTTGTTCACATGAGTAAATAGTCTAACCATGGACAAGCATAGTATGACTCAGATCTTTAGCTGGTGACACTGCCTAGTGCTCTTCCTTTAGGCATCTTAAACTCGACCTTAGTGGTGTTTAATTCTTGCTTGAACAGAACCGGTCATCTCATCTAACAGCTGGTAATCAATGTAGGTGATGTAGGATGCAGATGAATGGAAGGTTACAATCAGTCATGAAGAGTTGGAAGAGACAATAAGGCTTTGAATTTCAAGTCATGTATAATAAAATGATGGCTAGTACAATATATTTTAGTCTGCAGATTTAGTATGTCAGTTACAAAAGGATTAACATGTGAATATTGAATTTTCAAAAATTATAGGATTGAGATTATGATCAGCATCCTAACAAGTTGCTCATCCTTATTCCAACCTCATCCCTTCATGTACCATTGGTTGTCATCTCCGTGATGAGCTCCACACACACATATACATATTGTTTTCCATGAATACCTTATACCTCTCTGAGAACATCCACATACCTTTTGATGACGGCTATCGCCTCCTCCGTTAGTTTTATGACATCATACCAAGAGTCAGTTATAGCTAGCGCATTGGATGCGCACCACAATTCCAACATTCAATGTTCTTGCAATCAGTTCACGATAGTGACATTGCACTTGTCGATGATGAGTATGAACATGATGTGCACAACTCTTCTTCGGCGCCTAGGAGTGTGTTGGAGTATAGGAACACCATGGGTGTGGGGCTAGGCATGGGTCATGTCATGGAGAGAAATGGAGGTTCCAACATGAGGCCTTGTAGGAGTCCTCCTCATTGTTAGAACCGCCTAACATCATACTGAGTATAATGGACTTGTTGTATAACAATTTCAATGCTAATGGAGATGCATGTGGAGAGGGGACTGGTGACTTGGTGGAAGACGTCGAGAGGTCAGTTTTGAGGAAGACAAATTTATCTGGCGTTCGACGGTTGCACTTTCCCAAGTTGTTGTAGTTGTGCTCTGAAATACATGGATGAGGATGACTCAGTTTATGAGATAATGGACAATTTGTTGGAGATAATAGCCAGTTTGTTGGGAGTAGTGCTGATTGTGGATATGCATGTCCTAAGAAGAGCTCAAGGGAAAGTGGTATGAACTAAGATATTGGAGAAAGTGGGGTGCACAGTTCATTTAGTCTTAAGGGGAGAAAGTATTACAAACCATGGCTAACAGGGCACCTGCACCTCAACCAAGGGTACCTTTCACAAATGTTGAGTCACAAAGTCTAGGGAAGACCTTGAAGCAGTTGAAGTGTGTGAGAGCCACCGAGTATGAAGGTACAATGGACCCAACAAACATGTTCTTGACGAATTTGGATATGGCATTTTGAATCCTGAATATAGTTGGAGAAGACAGGGTGAAGCATGTGATATACCTTCTAAATTGTAGTGTTGGCCATTGGTGGGCCATAGAAGAGGAGAACATGCCATGTGAGTTGATCGGTTGGGAGGAGTTTTGGCGGGAGTTTGTTAGTTGTTACTTCCTTGAGGCATATCCAGAGGACAAGATGGCTCAATTTGAGTGATTGTGCCACAAAGCATGGTCTATAAATGACTATGAGGCAGATTTTATGGAGTTAGTGAGGTTCCATCCTAACATGGCATCGACGGAAGGAGAAGACTTGAAGATTTTAGAAGGGCTTGAACATTGAGTTGGCATAGGCGAAGTTAACTTTGGAGTCTTGTGAGAAGTTTTCCATGTTGTGGTGTTAGTTATGTGGATTGAAAGGATACTTGTGGACCAACAAGAAGCCAGTACAAGGAAAAGGTCAACTGGATTATATTCATGGAAATAGTTGTCATGATAAAAAAAGAGATTATTTATTTTTGGATGTGACATACTCTAATTTTGATGGTGTAAATATTTCTCGTTTGTGTTACTAATATGCATTAAGTATTTTAGGTGATTAAGGGACTTAAACTTGATCTGATGTCAAATAATGTGTAATACTTCATGTATTTGGATGCTTGTATTTAAGTTGTAACTAGAACTATGTGTTGTATAGGTGTAGCTACACAACTTGACAAGAATGATATAATAACAAGTGAAGAATGATCAAAAGAATATTTTATTTCGTTCCATACTTGTAGACATCCATATTTTCTCAAAATTCTTTTAAGGTATTTTTTGAAATTTAGATGTTCATGGTAGACAGTTTTATGGTTAAAATGCAATTTGATCAAAATCTTCCTGTCAAACATTTGTTTGATCAAGAGAGACATTAAAACAAAGGAGGGCATGAGTGAGTCTCATTTTAATTCTAGTTTGACTGATATAAAACTTAGTCAAATGAGAATTTGATCGACTGTAATTTTAAAAACTTTTTAGTTAGTGCATCCTCAATATTCTCACATAATTTTTTCTAATAAATGGTTTGCTGCTAAACTTGTTTAAGACACTCCCAAAAACTATCTTATATATTCTTGGGTGCTTCCTTGTATAGGATTGTCACATGGACAACTAAAGTGCACTTAGAGAATTGCCAATACATGATATACCACTAGAATTGAAACTCTAGTTTTCTACCTCGAGTGGAAACCGATGAGGTGAGACCCATATCCCAAAGATATGGTATAACCTCTAATAATATTTATTACTTACAAGAAATTTAAGAAATTACAACAATAAAAATAGATAATGTAATAAATAAAAAAATTGAGCAGTATATATACAATTATCAAGCATAGATAAAGTACATGTCAAATAACTACACATGTAAGAGGTATCAATCACATATGATTTTAGTAAGAGAAGCAAATCAATGTTTATCATCCAATGTGATTCTTCAAGAAAACCTATCAAACATACCACACTATTGAATTACTTATTTTATTAAGCTATGGGTAGTTTGAGGCTTCTACTCAAACTATCAGATGATCGTTGCAAAGACACAATCAACTCCATATAAGATCTAGGATGGCAAAACTCCCAAAGATCTCTTCCCCTAGGACAATATGAGTGACAAAATTTAGTAAATCATTGACCCAGACTACCAAAATCAAACATGATATGTTGTGGTAGACATGTCACAAAACTAAAATAGGGTACAGACCCTCACATCTGAGCTAGGACATCAATCTCTCTCTATTAAATCAAGTTCAAGACATGTTCTCAATGGCTCACTATAACCTTAAACTCAGGATGACAAAAGTACCCTCCCTGCACCCGTGTATGCTCAATAGTATGTGACTCTGAGCTCCATTTGGATTACTTGTTTCACTATCCAACAAGTTCTAACACTAAGATAGTTCTACAATCTTAGGTTACACTTGATTAATTTAGCCAATTAAGTATTTTTTATTCAAGTTACATATATATAAACACCTAAATGATTCTTATATAATAAATCATGAATTGCAACATAAAAAATATAAAAAGTATGAATCATTCCCATGTTACCGTCATGGTAGATTCAACCATCCTTGGACATGTAGAGGGCCAAACCTCAAAGTAGGGTCCATAAAAGCTGAATTCGTCCTTTACACCAAAAAATGATAACTCCCTATAGGAGTCTCTTCCTGATTCGAAAATTTGCAAAGATCTTATGAGTCATAAATAAGGTAGTATCCAAAATTTTAGCTTAAAATTCCTTCGGATGTAAAATTTATGTTGTTTCTAAGAATTAGGCAATCATATGCTTAAAACCTAGTATTGATGAACAACCTTGATGAATACAATCTCATACATCTATCACTACAGAAACATAAAAATTATCCTGAATCTTAAAATTTTCATAACATGACCATCATACAGTAAGGAATAATATATTGGTTGGTTTTCCTTTTATTAGTACCAAAATACCATAAGAGTTACATTTTTAGGAATCAATACACTTGCAATTCGAATTTTAGACTATGCATATTCAAAGAGATGCTGACTTTATAATAGAAAACATTCACGAAATCTAACAAAACCTTTAAAATTTTATTATCATCTTTTTATAAAAAGGTTATCTTTTAGCATTCTACGAATTTCTTAGAACGCCTCCATTTTTTGTCAAAAAATGATTGGAAGGGTGGATTAAATACGGTCGTAGGGTCAAAAGAATGTAGGATGGGCTATTTTGTCCCTGTCTTGGGTACTATTTCCTTTAATACATGTATCCTACCACCACCTCCAAGCACGACATAACTACTCTTGGCATGCTCTTCACATTCTTTAGACATATTTGCATAACATAAGCAATGTTTAGATATGTCAGATGCGTAAGAACACACAACACATACTAAGATCTATGTCCCCGTACACCCAATACACCTAAAGCTTTAGTACCATCAAATGTGGTGACAAGCCACGCTAAACGAGATTACTTAACCAAAGTGTCGATTCAACACAAATTAGTGATATTATCAAAAAGGTACATTATTAAAACCAAATAAAAATATCAAACATTTCAAAAGAAACATTTACACAAAGGTCCAACTTCACATATAGTCATATTAGGTATCTCTACAGTAGTTCAATAACCTCATTCATAGCCTATATATAAAAGGTATTTTCCACATAAGTACAACATTTACATTGTGCATTTTACATAATCAAAATCTCGAGTCCATATACATCATGTACAAATCCCCCTACCCCGATAGAATACAAGGACAACTACATGACTCTACACAAACCACACCGACCTATCAACTTCACTGATCTTGAAACTAAGACTCCTCACCACCATAGGTCTGACCACACTATTGGTCACCTTAAAATTTAGCTAAAGATTTAATCCATAGTGTATTAATACACCAAATATAACCTTAACCTTTTTAAGTTCCTTATCACTTGCTTTCTAGTGCTAGAAATTGCATATCTTGTGAGTTTGGTTTTACTTTCCTTCTTCTCTCTTATTTTTTATATTGTTTGGATCTTTGGCATTACTTGTTGAGAGAAGACTGTGTCGATATGTATTGGAGATGCTTATTGTGATAAGATTGTAGATGAAGGAAAAGGAGGCATACTATGATCTTCTTCACAGGGTGATCTTCTAATATCCTAAAAAGAATGATATGTATATTAATCAAGAAAAGGATGTTGGTCCTAATCCAAAAAAATATGAAATTGTAATTTCTATTGTTATGAAAATGTTACAAACTATAAATTAAGAGATCCTAATTTTCAACAACTAGGTATTGAATCTATGATATTTAAACACAGAACCACTATAAACACTTGTATCTTTTTTTGTTACTTATATATAGTTGATTTTTTTCTTACTCTTTTAGATGTGCTTATGCGAGTTGCATCTAACCTATTTGTATTTCAAGTTGCATAGAATCTTATTAGGTCTATTCATCTCCATCTAGAGATTGCTAATAGTTTAAAAGAAAAGATAAAGAAATTTCATATATATGCAAAAGTAAATTCAACATGTGTTGATGTTCATGGTCTCACATACTAATAATAACACTTATTTATTATTATATATGAGGTGTGAAGACTAGACCCTTCAATATATAAGAATGAAAAATGATTTTCTAGTGATTTTATAATTATCAATTATGAAAGAAATACATGTGAAGTTAACAATTTGTGTGGTAATGGTGAAGTTACATATCGAAGAATGAGCAAGGCAGAATGTAGAGACATCCATAGTAACCATTTATGTTTATAGAATTGATTGGTTAGAATACAATTGGCATATAACATTACAAACTTTATTTTGGCATTAAAAGAATGCATGCCATAAGTTGAACTATTTGTATTTTTTTGATGGAAAAACCAGTCCACCAGAACACTACATCTATAGACTTGAGAGTCAAAAGTGTTATTTTTTGTCTCTTTAGGGAAACTCAACATCCCTGGTCCAGAGAACAAAAAAATATCATATCTTTTGAAAACATAGTGGTTGTTAACACTCACTTTCTCATGCTCGACCAATATGACTTAGGAAAATTTGATGGTAGTTTGTCCTATAGTAAAAGGCCCACCCCTCAAGCCCATTAGTGTAGAAACCCCTTTTGGTTCCATGTACACATGTTTTCCTCCAATCCATTAAGAGTTGAATAGGTTCGTTGGTTTACATGTCAACTCCCATGTGTGAGAGCAAGAACATCCCTTACAAGCTCATAGCCATCACCTGTAGAAAACCCTATGTCCATACAAAGCTTTCATATTATTTTATTTGTGTGGAGTCACTCGTGATGAAGGCAACAATGTTGTGCGCATGTGCACTTTTATGACCGCGTCATATTAAATATGAGAACATCGTCAAGAAGTTAAAAAAAGGGATGGCGATCCAAGTATCCAAGTATCCAACTATAGAATTGATTGTTTGGAATATAGTTGGCATGTAACATTATAAAATTTATATTAACATAAAAAGAATACTTGCCATAAGTTGAACTATGTGTATTTTTTAATGGAAAAACCAGTCCACCAAATCACAACATCTATAGACCTGAGAGCCAAAAAGTGTTACTATGCATTATCTTTTGTCTCTTTAGGGAAACTCATCATCCCTGGTGCTAAGAACACAAAAGTATCATATCTTTGAAAATATCATGGTTGTTACTACACACTTTCTCATGCTCGACCAATGACTTAGGAAAATTTGATGGTAGTTTGTCCTATAGTAAATGTCCCACCCATTAGTCCAATCAATGTAGAAACTCCTTTTAGTTCCATGAATACAAGCTTTCCTCCAATCCATCAAGAGTTGAATAGGTTCGTTGGTTTATATTTCCACTCCCGTGTGCGAGTGCATGTAATAGAGAACATCCCTTACAAGCTCATAGCTATCACCTGTAGAAAATCCAATTTACCTACAAAGCTTTCATATTATTTTCTTTGTGTGGAGTCACTCTTGATGAAGGCAACTATGTGGTGCGCGTATGCACTTTTATGACAGAGTGTAGTCTGCACATACAGGAATTTCATTTTATTAAAAATGAGAACATCGTCAAAAAGTTAAAAAGGGGATGGGGATCCAAGTACCCAAGTGCCCAACTATAGAATTGATTGTTTGGAATATAGTTGGTGTGTAACATTATAAAATTTATATTAAAAAAAAGAATGCATGCCATAAGTTGAACTATGTGTATTTTTTGAATGGAAAAACTTGTTACACCCCGATCTCACAATTTCCACTAATCATGAGATTAGGGCATAAATTGAGGATTTAACGTAATACAAAGATCACCCTTATCTTTTTCTTCTCTTTCAAAACTCTTTGTTTTCTCACATTGAACCACATAAACCAACTTTACAAGGGAATCTAAGGATTGAATTCTCTAATATGATTTCAAATGTAAAAATGCATGTATGAACATTCATTATGTTCCTCATACTTTTAAGCACATAAGACTTATTGATTCACACATATTGCTAAAAGAGGAATAATGTTATACATCATCATTTACAACTCTCTCTTATTTCTTTACAAGGACCTAGAGTGACAAGGACCGACTGAACTTAACTATACTTAGACTTAACTCTTGTGGAAGATCTACTCTGATGCAATGATATCTTCTTCAAGTCCATGCGATTTACCTAAAAATTGTGAGTAGAGGGGTGAGCCTACTCGCTCAGTGAATGAGTACTTCAAATAAACAGTCTAAAGCACTGATATAATTACAGATATACTTTTGAGAAATTGATATCAATTATAACAGTAGTAAGCTTTAAAGAGTCTAATAATTGACAATCGTAAATATGGCAGGATACTCTAAATATCTATAAGAGTGAATAAATATATGAAATGCTTGATTGATCATAAAGAGAACTAATAATTCAGAAACATACAAAGAATAATTGAATAAATGTACACACTTGTTTGACCTCTCATTCATTTTATTATGCCCTGATCATATGCAGTGTACTCTACATATGAAGACTCGTAGTGCATTACGATCACACTATACAAGACCTAGCAGACACACCCGGGAAATACTAAGTCTGACTACTCTCATGGTATGCAACAAGGAAATGTCTCTCTGGCCTAAACTGGACTCCTCCTCTAACCTAAGCACATAGGCAGAGAGTTAAACCACCTCTTGGCTTTTCTGTACTCTAGTGCCACCAGGGCTTCTGGTTGATGTTGGATACTACAAACTATAATTTAAGGAGACTTTCAGTAGGGCTTCGTCCCCCGTGCCACCTGATAGCACATTCTGACCCCCATGTACTGGATGCTGTCAGGGTTAGGTCGTTTCACCCCTAAGGCGCAGACCTCACATAGGGGTTCTACGGTGTTCAGGGCTCCTAAGTCTATTATTTTATTATTTCTAGAAAGCTCTTTCTATATTGTACCCTTCTCTTACTTATACTTGACTCTGGTATCCCTATGGTATAGCGTCTACTTATTTGAAGTTATAATACAACATGTATATCATTCTAAACTTGGCAGAGTAGTATATTCAAAACATTGTAATATACTGAGTAATCAACATACTATACATGCAGGTAGACTAAAATTCTTGAATAAACATATTACATGTCCACTTGGCACATACACACTAGAATTGTGCAATTTATCATCTTATTACACTGATAAGAGTTAATTACTTAACTTATGAGTAATCGTTAATAGCACCTGCAACTTATCTATAATTTTTCAAAGAACATGCATATAAACCCAAATCTAGAGTTGTGCATCTCATAAATCAATTAAGAGTTAATTACTTATCATGACAAGAATTATTAATAATAATTAATAATAATTGAGAACATTGATATTACAATACTTGATTCATTGAATCCCCTACCCTTAGGGTTTCATTTAATCACAACAAATGTTACAAAGAAAGGTGTAATACATCTATCACGTACTTCTCAAATATTTCAACACATGATACCTGCGATCTCAATCCATTATCACATGACTAGGAATTCTCATATCATTATCATAAAGACTAGATTTGGGTATTTAAACCCTTAGATCATCACATAGCATTGTTACCTCTGTAACAGGCAACCATTACCTCTAGGTCCTTAGACCAAGGTATTCATTTCACTGGTTATACAAGTATTCTCATGGCTCACAAGGCCATCACACATCTTGTCACCTCTCACTAGGCAACAACTTATTCCAATGGCTCCCATAAAGATTTCATGCGACATAAACATTCACTGGATAAAGACTACTATCAACAAATCATATAAAATCAATATATGTATGAAACCTTGGAACTGAGATGAATTTGGGTTTCCATGCCATTCATTGGGATATCATGCGTCAATAATAAAATTGAATAAATAAAGTCTATCATGTCAAGAAAATCCCTTCAAATGGATTTCACGATATCTATTCAAAAATATCTAACTTTCCTCGCATCTAGGGTTTCACCCTCTTCACTAAGATACCAAACAAACACTACTCACTTTAAATGAAATCCAAGATAATATCTGACATATATGTATAATGAATTTAGCTAAACAATCATTCAAAACCAAGGGGATCTAGATAAGCAACTTTCTCTATTTACTTATACATCAAATTTCAGTCATAGACAAATTCCCTATATTTCAGTTTACTCTTATAACCTCTGTGAATATTTAGGGAATTCTCATTAGAATGCATTGTACACATTTCGAATATGATTTTATCATCTGAAATTCATTCAAACAAAGGAAGAATCCATTTCATATCATTTTGCAACAACTTAGAACAAATAGACAATTTAGGGTTTGTAGTCGTTGTGACAGAGTGAGTTTTCATTTTATTTTCTTCTCTCTTAAAGTTTTTATTTCTCAAATTGTTTACCAAAATGACCTCAAATGCCTCACTCACTTTTTTTGTATAGAAGGGAATCACAAAAATTCAATTAATTCAAACCCTAGTATGTTATGATGATATAATACATGTGATAATGTATTTAGTAAATGAACATATCAAACTTTTGAATTTGGACCCCAATTTTATACCATAGTCACGTTTTGACATCTTTAAGCTACCCCTAAATTTTTGTTGCAATTGGATTTACCAATAAAGAGTTATGACCAATTTAATTTTGCGCTAATACATCACCTTTTATATAGCCTAGACCTAAGTTTTCAATTTAATCGAGCTTAATTAGATGTCAGACTACCTATGATATCTCACCCCCTAGCCGTCATATCGGGCAATCCGCAGATCAAGCCCTGATCTAATGGAGGAGACCTCGTCTCCTACCTCCCGCAAAGGGCGGGGAGGCAGCAGGAGATGATGCTCGGCCTACCTCACCACCTCACACCCCTTTCAAATCTTGAACCCAACAAATATCTTCTAAACTCCGCGACGAACTCGTCAAGCCCCAGCTTGACCCCCCTCATCCTCGGATCATAGACAATGAACCCCGACTCTCTCTGTGCTCTCACTGGAGGTAGCACATGAATTAGGGCTTAGTCCTCTACACCACCTCACTCCTATATAATTCTCCCACGAGCTCTGCCAACCTTCCTTTTATCATCCCCCACTCTTGATTCCAACATAGTACGCCCCTACCTCCCTCACCTCAAGCATCCCCTGCTCGCCTGACCCCGACCTTCTTCTCACTCCGATGACACCCTCTGTAATGCCCGTGCCCACTACCCAATACTCTAGTAGAGTTTCTGGAATGACGACTGGCCCCACAGACCACCACTAGCCTTAACTGCACACTTTATTCTCACTCACACACAAGCCAGGATCAACTTCCTGATTGGTCACCCATCCTAGTACTACTCCAAGCTGAGTACGCTTAACTATGGAGTTCTTTAGTAATGGGCTCCCAGAAAAGGAGGTGCACCTTGGTGATATGGGTAGTCCAATCATTCCTTTTAAGATCATCTTATTCGAGGCCTCAAATCCTGGGATGTTACAATCTCCCCCACTTAGACTCTTGACGTCCTCGTCAAGGCTCAACTATATGGCCTCATAATCTGACCCCATTTCAGTGCAGACCCACAATGGCCCATGGACACCCAGCTCCCGATCATAGAATATCAGCGCAAGGGTGGCTACGTCAACCATGGACAACCCTTTCCTACATGCCTAGACTGCATGGCTCAAAACTGGCATGTCACATGCCGATGTGGGCCCCACCTACTGGAGGGGTTATGGCTCTGATACCATTTTTTAATACTCGGGCCCACTACTCAATGCTCTAGTAGAGTTTTAGGAATGACGACTGTCCCCACAGACCACCACTAGCCATAACTGCGCGCTTTGTCCTCACTCAAGTGCATGCCAGGATCAACTTCTCGACAGGTCACCCATCCCAGTACTACTCCAAGATGAGCATGCTTAACTATGGAGTTCTTAGTGATGGGCTCTCGGAAAAAGAGGTGCACCTTGGTGATATGGGTAGTCTAATCATTCCTTTTAAGATCATGTTATCTGAGGCCTGAAATCCTGGGACGTTACACGCCCGGTGCGTTGGTCAACCCAAATGGCATCACAAGAAATTCATAATGGCCATAACGAGTTCGAAAAGTAGTTTTAGAAATATCAGAATCTTTGATTTTAATTTGATGGTAGCCAGAACAAAGATCAATCTTTGAGAAAACTTTAGCAGTACGAAGCTGATCAAAGAGGTCATCAATACGAGGGAGAGGATACTTGTTTTTAATAGTAGCTTGGTTCAACATGCGGTAATCAATACACATATGCATAGAACCATCTTTCTTTTTAACAAAGAGAAGAGGAGCACCCCAGGGGGATATACTAGGAAGAATGAAGCCTTTGTCGAGGAGTTCTTGCAACTGTTTCTTCAACTCCATAAGCTCAGCAGGAGCCAACCTATATGGTGCCCTAGAAATCAGAGTGGTTCCAGGAAGAAGATCTATGGAGAACTCAATGTATCTATTCAAAGGCAGCCCAGGAAGCTCCTCCAAAAAAACATCAAGGAAGTCACGCACCACCACTACTAGGACTTGTCTCTGAGATTAATGCGAGGAAGACTTTACATCCTTAAGAAATGAGCTTTTTAGCTTTAAGAGAGGAGATTATAATATTATTACAGAATCTGCTTCCCCTAGGGATTTTCACAAGATAAGAATGAGGTTGAGAGAGGACTACCATCTTGTTTCTACAATCAATGTGAGCATGGTATGTGTAAAGCCAGTTCATACCAAGTATGACATCAAAGTCTTCCATAGTTAAGAGAATGAATTCAAAGGGCATATCATGATTTTCATATTTAAGAGAGAGTTCATCAGTTTTCTGTAGAGTTGTGAGTATTTTTCCACTAGGAGTGGACACATCCAGAATATATCCCAAGTCCCTTATATGAAGATTTAATATAGATGCCAGAGTTCGAGAAATAAATGTATTTGTAGATCCAGAGTCGAATAAAGACTTGACAGGATGACCATTTAATATTACAGTGCCTACACATGATAATCGAATTATGAATAATTGCAGGCTTGAACAAGATATTGAATTATAAAAGAGTTTAGGTTACCTTCACAGAGTTGGTTTGGATTTTCCTTGGCCTCTTTTGCATTCACTGCAAATACCCTTCCATTGCAGTGTCCCTGAGGCTGCAGAGCACCTGCCGTAGAATTTCCAAAGATGGAGGGTGTGGGGCACTTGGTGACGAAATGACCCTCCTTCTTGCAATAATAGAAGACCGGCTTGGTGTGGCAGCATACCCCATCATGGTGTCATCCGCAAGTCTTGCACTTTGGGTGGACTATCTTCTGTTGATTTCGGTTGTGCTTCTGTCCTCCTTTTTCTGAACCTCCTCCTTTACCTAATCCCTTGTTGTTATGGCCTGG
This sequence comes from Alisma plantago-aquatica, assembly GCA_963693085.1. NCBI lineage: Eukaryota > Viridiplantae > Streptophyta > Magnoliopsida > Alismatales > Alismataceae > Alisma > Alisma plantago-aquatica. Next base: position 418,803,515 of record OY856413.1, read on the forward strand.
GTGGAACTTCCTAGACTTATCCTCTTCAGTTGTGGTTAACCCTAAGTACCCCATGCTAGAAGGTTTCTGCATGCTCTGCTCTCTCTCCTTCTTGAGGGCCATATGTAGGGCTTCATCTATGCTTCTAGGACGAGAGGCTATGACTAGGGTTTTTAGGTGGGTGGAAAGGCAGTCAACATAGTGCTCAGTAAGGCGGCCTTTAGTCCTGATGGGTGCATAACGCTCCAGAAGCCTAAACTTCTAGGTGTAATCAGCTACTGAAAGACTACCATGCCTTAAGTCTATGTACATCTTCACCTTCCTCTTCCTCTCGGCTATGGGCATAAAACGATCAGTGAAGAGGGTTTTGAAGGCTTCCCACCCCATGTCATCTATTTCCTCTTCCCTATTCCCGCCATAGTTCTCTCACCAGATTTTTGCCCCTCCCTTAAGCATATGGGTGGTGAACTTGACCTTCTTCTCATTGGGTACTTCTAGGGTGCGAAAACTATTCTCTATGGATAGAATCCAGGCCTCAACCTTGTCCATGACCTCAGGATGATCTTCCCCCCAAAAGGAATCAAGGTTAAGCTTAATGAAGTCTATCACCGTCACTTCCTTCTTCCTAGAGGAGCTAGGTTCAGGGTTTCCTTTTGTGGCAAGGGTTTCCATAAAGTCTAAAAGGATTTTCTTCTGTTCCTCCCACCTTTCCTTGGCCGCGGCATCGGGATCAGGCACTTCAGAGGTTTCAGGCTCTTTTCTCTTCTTAGAGGACGATTGCTCTGAGGCCTTTGAGTTGCAAGTTTTAGGAGGCATCCTTAAATTAATTTGGACATATTAGATTTATTACCCAACAATTATTCTAGTCAATACTATCATTTTTATCACATAATATTTCATTATTCTCCTTTATTAATAATTAATGTTCTCAATGTTACGATTTGTGGAGGATACCCTAAAATCCTTATTAATCGATCCTTAAGACTTTTTAAATAGAGAGACTCTTACCTTTATGATATAAGGTTAGGAAAAATATTTCTTATAGAAAAGATGGGAGGGAATTTATATAGATGAGAAGAATCCTAATTTAAGGTATTCCCAAGAAGTAGGGGACATTTAGGGTATCGACCAGGTAGACTCACACTGCCTTATAGGTAGCTTCGTGATTGCCAAGCAAAGTGGCTCAGAGACTTAAGCCAGACCTTTGGCAGATGCTATCCTAGTCACCTCAACCCTTCACATCCCTAACTCAAGGACTACCCTAGACTCATAATAGGGTGAATGAAAGCCATGTGGCTATGATGTGTGAACCTTGGCTCTGATACCAACTGCGATGACCCCAATTTATATATACTTTCCTTAGTGACATACACAGATATGCGTGCACTCATATCTTTAAATGTCAAAAGGGAAAATATAAGAAATCAAAATAGTCAACTAAAATTAGAGATAAGCCAAGATCATGTTCACATCATCATTAATTAACCACACAACACTTCATTCATTGATCATAGATAAATTCATACATACTAATAATTGAAAAGGAGGAAGAATAAGTCTAGGAGAAAGAAAGTATGATTATTACATAGGATTTATAACATCCTATTACATCATCCAGAAGAATAAAAACTCTCTAATTGAAAGAAATAAGGTGAGAAGTGGAGAACTATCTAATATCCTCCATGCTCATTATTTAGTGGCTTCTGGTACTTTGAAGTGCTTCATATGTTGTTTGTACCTAGAAAATATGAGAAATAAAAACATTAACAAAGTTGGTATGTGGAATTGAAAGCTATACTATACTGGCATATAATATACTCGAAATTGAAGAAAGAGAAAGAAAGTGTTACTTAAAGGAGGAAAATAAGGTAATCCCAAGTTATTAGCCACATTTAGAATGAATATGCATTACTATGGTGGACTTAGAACAAACATAAATGGTGGGCCCTTCCCCGTGTACCTTGTACTCTAGAGATCGCCCCGTATACCGTGTACTCTAGGGAGGTGCTAGTCAATCATTAAAGTTTTCCCTCTCTAATAGGGAGTTTAATGAGCACCACTAGTAACTACATTTCATTTATCCTCAGTTATGTTCTTTTATGTTCAAGGCAAAAAAATTGGCAATCATTCATATGTCCACACCCTTCAATGTATTTCAATCACATGCAAGCAAGTACATATATTTAGCATCCAACAAAATCTAGTCATATAATTATATCCACATACCTTTAATTTTCAGATCTGGATTCCACAAGTCCTAGATTATGAAAAGAGAGTAGATCACCCTGAAATATAAACAAAAACCTAAAGTCACAATGGGTTCTCATCATTCCACATTAGGATTTCTTATTAGGGTTTAGGTTATTTGGGATATCACTTTAGGATACATATGATTCAGAGTTGGATTCAAAGGTCTGGGTCGTCGAGGTCATTCAAGGACATTTAATTTGTTAGGGTTTTTCATAAGGTTGTATAAAGTATACATTATGAAGAGAGGAAACTAGAAATTAGGGGCCACGCCCCCCCCCCCCCCCCCAAAAAAAAATGTAATATATATATATATATATATATATATATATATATATATATATATATATATATATATATATATACATACATATATTTGTAGTGGTATATTGATAATATATATTATATTTATTGCATACACATCATAGACATGGACTTGATCTAGTGGTTTAAAGTTACACTCATATCTTAGAGGTCTCAAGTTCAATCTTTTTTACATGCATTATTCATTTTTTGCAATACATACAGAATGTATGTGCTATATATGAGTTGTTTGATACAACAAAACACATAGCTAGACTTGTTGTAGTAGTAAATATGTTTGTTGTTGTATTTGAGGTCATGAGTTCAAATCCTATATTTAGTACGTAAGTCCCCCCCCCCCAAGTCAATCGCTAACTCCGAGTGCCGCCACGTCACCAGTCTCAGGCGTCGGGGTGGTGGGTGCTAGTGCGTGGTTGCCGCCGCGTGGACAAGTCGGTAAGCGACGGCGACGCGGTGATCAGCGTTATCAAGCTGGATCAGGATGTCAGCAAGGCTCCAGTTGAGATCCACATGATGCTAAAGGCGCCGCCTTAGTTGTTGGCGCTGTATATGTGTCATTGTGCGTGACAACAACACGTCACCCGGCGGGTTCCTCTCTCGGGGGTGACGGACTATGCAAATGCAAAAGGTGCATGCACTTTTGCATCATGCTAAATTTTCTGTCTTCCATCCGACTCCAATCCAAAACCCCAGTTTTGGCTTGCTGCTTCCAATCCGAAATCACAGCTTGGCTTGCTGTTTGCGGAAACAGTGGGCAAACCATTTGCATATATAAATAGATATTACTGATCAGATGCATTCAGCAAGAAGAGGGTTCACAATTACGCGTCACTTAGATCGGGTGCTCCGGATGTAATATGAGAGGAGCATTAAGTGGCACGATGTTTTGTTTGTTTATCATTTTAAAGAAAATGACCCTGTCCACCGGTACACTGTAATTACTAGACTATTCGCCGTCAACGAAGTCACAGAGACCAAAACCTAGATTCCATCCCAATGGGAGTGCACATGGCCTGCGGGCCGGTAGTTATATAATTCTTTATAAAACCAGGGAACGGTATCCACTTCGTTCCACCAATCACTCATTACACGCATATCCAAGCGAAGTCCTAGTACTTACACCGTTGCTTAAGTGAGACAATAGTATACGTCCCATCGTCGTGGGTATTATTTGGAAACATGTTATCTTCAAAGTTGCAATGATAAGAGTGGACAAAGATATGAAGAAGTATCTCAATGATTTTTAGTTTGAAGTTGGTGTATCTGGTGGTGCCGACTAGCCGAGGCTGTTTTGAACAATGCCAATCTGTTATTGAATGAACGACATAGAGGTGGATCTCTGTCCACACTTAAAGTAAATTTCTCTAATGCTTTCAACTTAGTAGATAGGTCGATGTTGCTTCGTGAGGTGAGGATAAGGTGTCTGTCTATTTCTTGATGTGTGGATTTTTTTTGCGGTCAGGCATCTAGGTTGTACATTGGCAACAAACATATTTGGTCATCTGTTGGAGTGCAACAAGGTGATCTTTGGGACCGCTTGTTTTTTTCCTTTACATTGCATCCCCTTATTCATGAGATCAAAGACAAGTGCATGCTTCTTCTTCATGCTAGGTACCTTGACGGAGGAACTATCATTAGGCACACATTGAAGATTTTCAAGGCACTTGACATCATTTAACGCACTAGTCCATGGTTGGGGCTTGTTTTAAATATTCATAAAATGGAGTTTCTTTTAACCTACCTACAATGGTAGGAAACTTCATAAGGAGTTGTTTCATGTAGAGTTGTTTTCCGTAGGCATTGGGATACCTCTATTCGGAGTCAATCTACTTGGAGGAGTTGTTAGTAGGGACAAATGTTTCATTGATGATTTGGCCATCACTACTACAGAAACAGCCTTTGGCGTCGGTTGTTTAACCCCCTTTGGCGTCGGTTTCTGAGCGACGCCTATGTGGGCGCCGCTAAAGGTCGAACACTTCGGCGTCGGTTTTTTAACCGACGCCTATTTAACATATAGGCGTCGGTCTTTTAGTAGATAACCGACGCCAAAAGGGTTCGCGTCACAGAAAACGGCGTCATCTAGGACACATTCTGCGTCGGTTATCTATTAAAAGACCGACGCCTATATGGACTATAGCGTCGGTGTTTACTTGGTAACCGACGCAGAAAGTGTCCTAGATGACGCTGTTTTCTGTGGCGCGAACCAGTTTGGCGTCGGTTATCTACTAAAAGACCGACGCCTATATGTTAAATAGGCGTCGGTTTGACACGAACAACCGACGCCATTTCTAGTACGGCTGTTGCCACATTAGGCGTCTGTTTTGGTCAGAAACTCGACGCTGTAGGTCTTTGCTGACGGTTTTCTGTAAATAACCGACACCTATATCTATTTTTTTTTCATATCAGTTTGCAGGCCTGCTGTGGCTGGTCAGCAGGATGAGAACCTGCAGTTTGGTTTTCTGAACTGCAGGTTTACGACATCCATTGATATCAGACTACAAACAGGCCACAAACCTGCAAAAGTCCCAAGGAAAATTTCACACAAGTAGATACATTCAGACATCAATTCAATTCTCACATTCACACATATAGAAATATTCAAATACATGTATTAACATTCAGAAATATTCATTTACAAAGTATCATTCATTATCGCTATCAACATCCCAATTATATCTTACAGTTGCTACTGCTTGTATGGCTTTTGCCCATTCTTCTCTTATTTCATTTAATGCTTCCAACGTATATGGAGCATGTATATTTTTTAAGCGTTTACCTATAGTGTTGTCAGTTTTAAACACCTGCAAAGAGAATGATGTATATATATATAAGTAATAATATAAAAATAAGATTGATATATTTCATACTAACTAATGAGACTATATATAATACCTCATGTATGGTATCAATGTCCAATGCGGCATGTTTGATAATCATTTGCATAAATCGCATCACATAGTATGCGCATGCCCAGCCATTGTCTTGTGTAGCGCACTATAAATTAAAACATACAAAATAATACAACTAAGCACAATTCACATCAATAATATATACATTGGAGTCGGGAACTTACTTGTACGTTCTGCCAATTTATTGGCTGGTTCTTTTTCCTTGGGACCGTTCCTCCAGCCTTTTTGAATGCATCTAAACCCCTACATGTTAATATAACACAATAAATTACATAAGTAAATAGTAATGTAATAACAGATGTTAACAGATACAAAAATGAAATATTTCTCACCAGAATAATGGCATTCTCATTACGTGTCCAATTTTAGTATTTAATGTACTTCCCGCGGGATCTAGATAATAAACAGTGAACGTCCCAGGGACAATAACTAGTAACTCCCAATGTTTACCGCTAGAGGTAAAACGTTAACAATTAATAACTCAAAATGCACAATAAAAATGGAATTTTCTTAAGTCCAAATTATAAATAAAGTAAACTTACTTGACATTGAATGGAGCTATTATTATCGTCTTCTTTTGCTGACCAAAAATTGTAAAAGCATCTATATAATATTGTTGAACATTATCAGGGTCTTTAGCTACCATACTAATCAATGATGGAATCAAAAATCCCACATGATCAAATGCAAATTGTTTGCAATGATCTTCGACTAAGTAGCTGCAAAACATGTATTACGTATGCATTAATATATAAGAAACCAGATCACCGGATCTTACACAAGGTATATGGATGTATAAACAAGATCTCACCTTATCCATGTCTCTATCATTGATGTATTCAACCAATCATACATAAACAGCTCAATAATATCTTGTATAAATAAAGAGCTATCGTATGATTGACCTGCATAATCTGCATCTAAAGAAACAATTATCGGGCAATGTATATTATGTGCCCGTAGCCAACATGCCATTCCCCTACAATCAGGACCTAACGGGTATGTTAGGTCAGTTGGAACCCAAGTCGGTAATGCGGGAAGTGGAGGTGGAGGCCTAGGTGCTCCTGGTGTCTTCTTTTTAACCTGTATATATAATTTCAGATCAGTTGACATCATATATACACATTAACAGTCTAAATCAATGTAAATTTATCTTACAATTTCAGTAGTGTAGACGACATCTGCTTTGGGCCACAATATGACCCCGCCTTCTGCCTCAGCAAGTGTATCAATATCCGGGTGGGGATATGGCAATGTAGCTTCCCTCCAATCGGGTAACACACGTAATGGGCCCACACGAACGTAGCCCTGTGGCATTGGAGTCCCATGAAACCTTTCCCCAGGAAGGGACGGGTAAGCCTGCGCCTCTGCAACAACATAGTCTTGTATTCTTAAGCGGCATGGCTTCAATGCCTACACATTTACGTAAAGAATGTTATACATATATACATATCATCTTGAAAAGACTAGCTACAATGTCATAAACAATACTTACAGCAGACGTGTTAGGCGATGGGTCTCCAGGATTACTCGCAGTCTGTGCATCAGGAGAAGAGTGGGTCGCCATAGGCTGATTGGAAGTCTGAAATGCCTGCCACCGTAGCAATTCTTTCTTGACCTTCTCAGCAACTACATCGTTGACCTTCTTAGCAACTATATCCTCGACTCTCTTATTCTCCTATACATGGATAAAAGAAACATTAGCTTCTTATTATTGAATTTCCTTTTGCAGTAACATTCTAAAAAAAGAATAGGTTACCTCTTCTTGAGAAAGTCCCGCTCTGGGTTTGCGCTGGGATGGCCCAAAGAATGCTTTGATGCCCACACCAGCGCCTGCACCCCTAACACGTCCAGGATGCTCTGGGTTACCCAGAGAAACTGTCAATTCATCCCTTGTGCCCTGAGGGATGAATGTGCCTTGTTTCCTCTGCTCGTGCAGCTCCCGCTAATCACCATCAAAAGAAATCGGTAAGTTAACACCACAAATAATCAACATTCAAACGATTGCTCTAAGAGTTGTATTTTACCATTTTCGCAGCCGCCTCAGCAGTTACGGGCTTCTTTATTTCACCCTTCTTATTTTGCCTCCCAGCTATACAGATATCATGGCGAGGCATGGGTGTGGTAGACTCTTGAGTAGGAGCAGACTCCTGAGTAGGAGCAGACTGCTGAGTAGCCGCAGACTCCGCATGTAGTCTTTGGCGAACGCTTGCATGACTTTTGGACCCATAGTGTGGTCATGCACATTCAGTGCATGCCTTGCTTTTTGTGCGTCACTGAGGGCCTAGTTAGTATGCACATTAATGATTTGGTTAGTATCACTAAATGTTAATCTTGAATAGGTGAATACAATGTATATTAATTAAATTGGGAGTGACACCTAATACCTTGAATTCTTCAGATTTTCTTGAAGCAACAAAATTGTCCCAATCTTCTTTGTCCAAGAAGTTCCATTGTTCAAGGGTTGACTTCTTTTTCTTATCACCCTCTTTTATGTATTCTCTGTTCATATTTGTCCTATAATTCCTAAGCATCTTTCCAGCGCGTTGCATCACACTTTTACGATGCCGCTTCTCATCCAATGCAAACAGATTCTGTAAAATAGAAATGTTATTAACTAGTATCCAAAATAGAATTGCAAATAATATAATTTGTAATTTATAAAATAGAATTGCAAATAATAATAACTCACGCATAAATCCTTCCATATCAAGTCTTTTTCCCCCTGAGGAACTTTATGCCAATTATCATACTTAACACCACAATGGCTCCGAGTGGTACACCCAAGATAGTTTACAAAATTATTGCGGTTCACTCCAATTGCATTTCCTCCATTATCAAACTCCACAACCAATTTGGATCCACTGCCACTAAGCGCTATTAACTTCTTCAACAGAGTGATGCCCCTTTTCTTGTTAAGTGTTTGGTGTTGCGCATCAAGTTGCTCCAGTGCTTCAGTGGGTACATGTGCATCATCAACCTAAAATTTGACAAAAAAGTAAACACACAGAATTAGCCCAATATAGAAATATAAGATATATGACATAACTAGAAGATAATAAATTTTATAGAAATACAGGATATGTTTTTAGAACTTACATTGGTATCCTCGCCATGCTCGTCATGGACAGCATGCTCATCATGGACTTCATGCTCATCATGGACATCATGCTCATCATGGTCAGCCATCTAAAAATGTCATTAAAAAGGCAAACATTTAGCATTTGTATTAACTAGAAAAAGGCAAACATTTAGCATTTGTATTAACTAGAAAAAGGCAAACATTTAGCATTTGTATAAACATACATGTCTCTAAAATTATGATATTTTATCAATTAAAAATCCTTCATTGTGATCTCCGCGCACATATAAGTCATCATTAGCTTCAATATTTTGTGGAGTTGGCAACCCAACTGAGAATGGACTGGAGTCATCATACTTATCATAGTACTCTTCTTCATCTATAGGATCTTCAATGAACTGTCTTTTACCATGAAGAACAACCGACCATTTATCATTTGCAGGATCATCGATATAGAATATTTGTTTCGCCTGTGATGCCAATATGAATGGTTCACCCTTCTCGCCAATCTTTTCAAAGTTCACCAAAGTGAAACCCAATTCATCCACTATAACTCCTTTGGTGTTATCAACCCAATTACATTTAAAGAGCAGAATTTTGAAATCTATGTAGTCAAACTCCCAAATGTCTTCAATGACACCGTAATATGACATTTTAGCTTCACGTGGACTCTTATCCTTTGCACTTGCAAAGTACATAGTCGACGCTTGAAGAGTGACCCCACTATTTTGGACGACACTCTTATCATCTTGGCGCTTTGTGTAATATGTGAATCCATTAATGTCAAACCCTTCATAAGACATAACATTCGGTTTTGGTTTAAAGGCGAGGCATTTGATAGTTTCTGTAATATCATTTGGTGTTTGAGATAGTTGATGTAAGACTTTATCTTCAAACCACTTAGTAAAAGTCTTATTATGCTCTCTAGCAAGCCACATTGAACTTGCTCGAGGATGTTGTCTCTTTATGAAATTGGTATGTTCCTCGATATAAACACTCACTTCGTCCATATTGTGTAAAATATACAAGTGAGCTTGTTCCAACTGCTCACGGCTGATTACTTTCACCCGTGATCCCAAAATTCCTTTTCCCTCCTCAATATTCTTGTCATTATCAGGAGTGTCATTACCACTGAGAAAGTCATTGCAAAAATCCATAACCTCTCTCGCCACATAACCTTCAATAATACTCCCTTCAGGCCGATAACGGTTTCGAACATCACCTTTAAAAACGCTTATGTATCGTTCAAAGGGATACATCCAATGCAAGAAAACTGGTCCCAACATTTTCACTTCCCTAGTCAAGTGGACAACAAGATGTACCATGATATCAAAGAATGAAGGAGGGAAATACATCTCAAGCTGACATAGGGTAACAACCACTTCTCTTTGCAAATTATCGAGAGTATCAGGGTCAATAACTTTGCTGCATAGACTGTTGAAAAAGAAACAAAGTCTGGTAATTGAAAACCTTACATGCTTCGGCAATATAGATCGAATTGCCACGGGCAATATTTGTTGCATTAGAGTGTGACAATCATGAGATTTAAGACCTATCAACTTCAGATCTTTCATTGATACCACGGATGTTGGATGAGTAACCATGTGGCACCTTAACATTTACCAAGCATTTACAAAAAGTTTTCTTCTCCTTTCTAGACAACGTGTAACAAGCGGGAGGTAAGTATGTTCTTTTATTACCCATTTCACGTAATTCTGTTAATTCTGACCTTATTCCCATTTCACGTAGGTCCAGTCTAGATTTTATCCCATCTTTAGTCTTACCTGGTATATTTAACAGAGTACCAATGATGCTATCACAGACATTTTTCTCAACGTGCATTACATCGATACAATGCCTGACTGTCAAAGAACTCCAATAAGGAAGATCTCAAAATATTGACTTCTTCTTGAATGAAGAATTGTCACTCTGTGTGGTCATACTACATTGTGATTTCTTACCAAATTCATTGACAATGTCTTTTACTCTTGCATAAACAACATCCCCTGGTATAGGTTTAGGTGCACTCCGTTCATCATTCCATCCATTGAATGCTTTGCGCTTCCTACGATACAGATGGAATTTTGAAAGAAACCTTCGATGACCAAGATATACAGTCTTGCCGCCATGTTTTAGTCTTATTGAATCAGTGTTTTCTTCACATATAGGACACGCTTTAGCTCCTTTGACACTATATCCAAACAAATTCCCATATGCTGGAAAGCCATTAACAGTGCAAAACAACATAGCGTGCAAACGAAATGTCTCTCTTACTGAAGCATCATAGGTCATCACACCTTCAACCCAAAGTTTCTTTAAGTCATCAATCAAAGGTTCAAGATAAACATCGATATCATTTCAGGGTTGTTTAGGGCCCGATATCAACAACGACAACATAACGTACTTATTTTTTATACACATCCAGGGAGGAAGATTGTATATAACAAGCATGACTGGCCAAGTGCTATGTTGGCTGCTCAATGTCCCGTACGGATTCATCCCATATGTACAAAGCCCAAGTCCTAGATTCCTATCTTCTTCACCAAATTTGGGGTACAATAGATCAATCTTCTTCCACTGTGGGGAATCAGACGCATGTCGTAGGATCCCATCATTATTTTTCTTAACATCTGCATGCCACCTCAAATTCTTCGCATCTTTCGGATTTGCAAACAAGCGTTGAAACCGTGATATTATAGGTAGATACCACAACACCTTGGCAGGAGAACCAGTTTTGGACTCCCCCGAAGTCGTCAATTTATACCTTGACGCACCACATTTTGTACAATCTTTCAAATCTACATAGTCCTTTTGAAATAATACACAATCATTCGGGCATGCGTGTATCTTCTTGGCCTCCATTCCCATTGGGCACAACATTTTCTTTACCTGGTATGTTGAGATTGGCAGCTCGTTTCCTTCAGGAAGCATTTCTTTCAATAAAGTCAATGAAGTGAAGCTTTTGTCGCTCCATCTATTGTTAGCTTTCAACTTATACAATCTCAACACAGCGCTAAGCTTTGTAAACTTAGCACAACCTGTGTATAACAGTATCTCAGCATCATGCACAATGTTTCTAAAGATAGGAGGTGGATCGGTGTGCTCTACCCTACAACTATCCAGCATCGCATCAACGATGTCTGCTGGAACTGGTTCGTTCACATTTACGTCATCAGAGGCAATTTCTTCTTCCACCCAAGAACTGCTATCGACATCTACTGGTTTTGATTTTGAAATCTCTCCATGCCAGTGCCATTTTGTATAGCCTTGTACAATCCCGTTGCACATGACATGACTTTTGATTTCCTCACTAGTCTTGACTTTCAAGTTGTTACCGCAATGCCTACATGGACAGTAGAACCTATCTGTAGGTTTTTTCCTATGTTCCTCGGCAAATCTAATAAACTGATCAAGACCAGATATAAACTCTGGGGTGCAATAATTACGAATGGACATCCATGATCTATCCATTCTATGATAAGAGAAAACAAGTATATATTAGGAAACAAGTATATATTAGGAAAAGATTAGGGTATACACTTACATCCTAAGTGTATAATGTGATGTCATTCTTATATATAATAAATGTGTACCACCTATCCCATCCTTGAACACCTAATCTCACTAGTAAGTGTATAATGTGTATTGGGTTTTCAAGAAAATTTTGACTGCATTTCCCCGCTGTTCTCTAAGTACATATGTACTTAGAGAACAAATGGGGAAATGCTACCGAAATTTTCTCAAAAATCCAATACACATTATACACTTACATCCTAAGTGAGATTAGGTGTTCAAGAACAGTCCCAAACTGGGGACTATCCAAGATTTACTCCTAATGAGTCAATCTTGGACGGGTTTCTAGGCCAACAAACACATTTGATGTCATTCTTATATATAATAAATGTGTACCACCTATCCCATCCTTGAACACCTAATCTCACTAGTAAGTGTATAATGTGTATTGGGTTTTCAAGAAAATTTCGGCAGCATTTCCCCGATGTTCTCTAAGTACATATGTACTTAGAGAACAAATGGGGAAATGTGTTGGGTTTTTGTGGAGAAAACATGCGCGGCGGAAGCGATAAATCCACGCAACCCGTAACAGGATCTCGTCGATAACAGCGTATTCAGAAATAGGTTTGCGGGATATACCTTATCGCGGAGCAAGTCCGGTGATGTCCCGCTGCACGACGGTGCAACACTGCTTGTCAAACACGGACGGATCTTCTCTCCCGTTCGCTGTCGCAGGTTGATCCGGCGATGCTCCATTGCGGCAGTGACGTACGTTGCTCGCAGCACGTACAGGTGGTTGTTGACGTCCTCCGAACGCAGGCGTCAAGGCGTCTGCGTCTCTACTTCGTCAACGGGGATGGACGGAACTCCACGTCGCACTTCTCAAGCCGGCGGGAAGGAGCGTGTCTCTGCGGCGGCGTGCTAGCGGCGCGTTTCTCTCCTTTCTCTTCTAAGGACGGCGACGGCTAGGTTTACGTACGTGAGCGTAACATAAAAGCGTCTCTCTATATCTTATATAGATATCGGCCGTCTATCCTCCTTTAAATAGGATAAGAAGAGAAGTAGGGTTTCCTAAACCCATCGGTAAACAGAAACGTTGCGTTAATTAAAACGCTCGTGGATTAATTAGAATATTTCGGAATTCATTAATTAACCAAATAATCGCATTAATTGATTAATTAATATCCGACTCCATGCAATCGCTTGGGATGGCTCTACGGGCATACATATACCAACAGACTCCCACTTGCACTTAGAGCCAGTCACTCCAATATTATTCTAATCGATAAATAAACATTTTAGTAATCAATGCGATTTGAAGCAATTTCAATCAAATCCACAATTATACTCCTATTCCAACACATCATGTGTGTGTGACCCTGTAGGCTCCAAATTACGTTGGCAGTGATATCCATAATCATATTATGATTTCACAAGCAATGATTGGTATCTAGCAAGACTTCATTTCTACCCAAGTAATTGGAGAAGTTGGAGAACAACTTGACCTATCATTCATGACTGGTGTTTCAGTGATTGTATAGTTCCTTTGTCGCTGATATCCAGATTGAACTCGAGTCATGGAATTGTTATCCTTTTCAACGTTCAATCCATGTTTCTTGAACTAGAGCAGACTGTCTGAGATATATGTAAGCTCAATATCACATATTGATTCACATCAGCATGGCCATGCATTTCTCAGTCTCGCTTATCAAGTGGCCGGAATATCAAACTCCCGTAGGAAGGACAAATTCCATCTACATCACTCACAGTCATCCCCATATGTCACAGTGCACCCAAGCACCATCTTTATGGAAATCCTTATTCAGGACCACGGTGGATGATGTCAAAGTACATCGAACGACATGTGATAAGTGTAGTGACTTCAGGTCTAAGAACCACAATCACCACCATCATTATGAGATGTGACTCTAACTACCAATCATGGTATCCATGTGTCACTCTCAAGGTGGGTCTATCTGATACACTGTTCTCTAACAAGTATCTATGTATTTGGTTTGATATCTCCATATCATGGATAATGAGATTCTTCCATCAACCAACATACATTCTAATCTTATGTGTTATTGATGTCTATGGATATTTCCACAATAACAACCGATTAGGGACAAAATAAGAATACATACTCTTAGCATACATATGATCTCACTGTTCAGGTCATCAACCCAAAGACATATGTCGTTGAGTATATTATTCTATAGACATCTATAAGTCTTATGGTCATCTCACAATATAAAACACAAACATATAGATTGGAAACTTGCCTTTATTGATATGATCAATGTAGTATTACAAATCATTTACATAGTATCCCATTACAATCATCGAATGATAGTCTCTATGGGCATACATACCAATAGATTCCCACTTACACTTATACCCAATCACTCATGAATCTCAATCCAAGTGATCGAACATGTCCGTCATGTTTCTGCTGTGAAAGTGCTTTTGTGAGCGGGTCAGCCACATTGCTTTCTATAGGTACTCTGCAAATCTTCACATCTCCTCGTTGTACGATCTCTCGTATGAGATGGAACCTCCGTACAATATGTTTGGAATGTTGGTGCGATCTTGGTTCTTTAGCTTGTGCAATTGCTCCATTGTTGTCGCAAAACAACTCAATTGCATCACCAGCGCTTGGAACCACTCCATGTTCAGAAATGAACTTCTTGATCCACACAACTTCCTTTGCAGCATTAGATGCGGCAATATATTCGGCCTCTGTTGTAGAATCCGCAACCGTCTCTTGCTTGGAACTCTTCCAGCTCACAGCTCCGTTGTTCAGGCAAAACACAAATCCAGATTGCGATCTGTAGTCATCTTTGTCAGTTTGGAAGCTAGCATCGGTGTAACCCTTTACCACGAGCTCTTCCTCACCACCGTATACCAAGAATTGATCCTTAGTTCTTCTCAAGTACTTTAGGATGTTCTTTACGGCTGTCCAGTGACATTCACCTGGATCTGACTGATACCGGCTCGTCATGCTCAAAGCATACGACACATCAGGACGAGTACATAACATTGCGTACATGATAGATCCAATTGCTGATGCATATGGAATCTTACTCATGCGTGCTCGTTCATCACATGAACTAGGACACTGGGCTTTAGAGATTGTAACCCCATGGGACATGGGCAAGTTACCTCTCTTAGAACCCTCCATGCTAAACCTCTTTAGCACCTTGTCAATGTATGTGCTCTGGCTTAGGCCTAGAAGCCTTCTAGATCTATCTCTATAGATTTTAATCCCAAGTATATAGGATGCTTCGCCTAAATCCTTCATAGAGAAAGTCTTCCCTAGCCAACCGTTTACTGTCTGAAGAGTAGGGATGTCATTTCCCATCAATAGTATGTCATCCACATACAATATGAGAAATACGACTGTGCTCCCACTAACCCTTTTGTAAACACAATGTTCATCTTCATTTTGACTAAAGCCAAACTTTTTGACTACTTCATCAAAACGTAGATTCCAGCTCCGAGATGCTTGCTTCAATCCATAGATTAACCTTTGTAGCTTACAGACTTTATTGGCTTCCTTTGGATCGATAAAACCCTCAGGTTGTGTCATGTACACATCCTCGAGTAAATTCCCATTAAGGAATGCTGTTTTAACATCCATCTGCCAAATCTCATAGTCATGATAAGCTGCAATGGCAAGCATGATCCTGATGGATTTAACCATGGCAACTGGTGAGAAGGTCTCGTCATAATCAACACCTTGAATTTGACGGAATCCTTTAGCAACCAATCTACCTTTATAGGTTTGAACATTTCCATCCATGTCAGTCTTCTTCTTAAAGACCCACTTTCACCCTATGGGTCTTACCCCTTCGGGCGGATCCACCAAGGTCCATACCTTGTTGGTGTACATGGATTCCATCTCAGATCTCATGGCTTCGAGCCATTTCTTAGATTCTGGTCCCTTAGTAGCTTCTAGATAGGAAGTTGGCTCATCTGCTATGCCCAATTCGTCACTATCTTGAGTCACGAGAAATCCAAATCTCTCAGGCTCAAGTCGTGTCCTACTAGATCTACGAGGTTCCTGTGTTACATTTGGAACTTGAAATTCCACAACAACTTGCGAGTCTTCATGTTCCTTATGTACCTCCTCAGGTTCTTTGCTTTCTTGTTGGTCTCGAACTTCTTCGAGCTCTACATTCCTCCCACTAATTCCTTTGGAAATAAATTCCTTTTCAAGAAATACAGCAGTCCTAGCAACAAACACTTTGTTGTCAGTTGGTGTGTAGAAGTAGTATCCCCGAGTTTCCTTGGGGTATCCAACAAAATAGCATTTTTCCGATTTGGGTCCAATCTTTTTAGGAAATTGTTTCCTAACATAAGCTTCACATCCCCAAATCTTTAACATAGACAAATTGGGACGATTCCCATTCCATATCTCATATGGTGTCTTTTGAACCAATTTGGAAGGTACACGGTTAAGTGTAAACACTGCAATTTCAAGAGCATATCCCCAGAACGATATTGGAAGTTCGGCTGAACTCATCATTGATCGTACCATGTCTAATAATGTACGATTCCTTCTTTCTGACACACCATTATGTTGTGGTGTACCATGTGGAGTCCATTGTGATACAATACCACGGTCTCTCAGAAGGTCCTCAAACTCTTGGCTTAAGTATTCGCCACCTCGATCTGAACGGAGTGCTTTAATACTCTTACCAAGTTGCTTCTCTACTTCATTCATGAAAGTCTTGAACATTTCAAGAGTTTCTGACTTGTGTTTCATAAGATATACATAGCCATACCTACTGAGGTCATCAGTGAAGGTAATGAAGTATTGATAGCCTCCTCTAGCATTTGATTTAAAAGGTCCACATACATCAGTATGTATGAGCCCTAGCAGATCACTGGCTCTCTCACTGTGTCCAGTGAAAGGAGTTTTGGTCATCTTCCCTAATAAACATGCCTCAAATGTCTCTAATGATTCAAAATCAAAAGAGTCTAGATAACCATCCTTATGGAGTCTAGATATGCGCTTCTCGTTTATGTGCCCAAGACGACAATGCCATAAGAATGTTTTGTTTGAGTTGTCAAGTTTTAACCTTTTAGTATTTACGTTATATATGCTAGTCTCAAGTTCTAACAAGTAGATACCATAAGACATAGGGGCATTGCCATAAAAGATCTCATCTTTAGATATAGAAATAATTCCATTCTTAATGTGAAATTCAAATCCACTCTTGTCCATACAAGATACAGAAATAATATTTCTATTAATGGCAGGTACATAATAGCAATTCTCTAATTCTATTACAAGGCCCGTAGGGAAAGATAAACTAATAACTCCAACTACGGTGGCAGCAAATCTTGCTCTATTAGCAACCCGCAGCTCGACTTGGCCCTTTCGTAAAGGCTTACTTCTTATCAGATCCTGCATATTAAAACATATGTGAGATCCACATCCGGTATCCAGTACCCATGATGAAGAAGTATTTAAGTTTATCTCAATAACGTATATACCTGAAGTGGAGATCTCTATCCCCTGCTTCTTCTTCCTCAATTCCTCTAGGTAGAGAGGACAGTTTCTTTTCCAATGTCCAGGCTGGTGACAATGGTGACAACTGCCTTCTTTGGAGATCCCACCTTTAGCTTTGAGCGCGGATGACTTTGGCTTCTGCTCGGCCTTAGAAATTTTCTTAGCCTTGCCTTTGCCTTTTAACTTTCCCTTTGTCTTGCTGATCATCATCACAGACTTGGGCTTGTCTTTCTTCATCTGTGCTTCAGCTGTCCTCAACATTCCCAACAATTCTGACAACGGCTTGTCAAAATTGTTCATGTTGTAGTTCATGACAAAATGATTATATGATTCAGGCAACGATTGTAGAATCACATCAGTGGCCAACTCTTGACCTAGGGGAAATCCCAGCTTGGATAGGCTTTCCACGTACCCAATCAAGGTGAGTATATGGGTGCCAACTGAGTTTCCCTCTTTCATCTTGCTTTTGAACAACACCTTTGAGACATCATATCTCTCCTGTCTTGCTTGATGTTGATACATGTTCTTGAGATGTGTTACCATCTCCATGACATTCATGTTCTCATGTTGCTCTTGCAACTCATAGTTCATTGAGCACAACATTAGGCACTTGACATCTACGGCATCATCAAGGTGCTTCTTGTAAGCATCCTTTTCAGCCTTGGGCGCATTTACGGCGGGCTCCTCGGGCTCTGGTGTTTCAAGGACATAGAGCTTACGCTCATGTGTGAGAACAATTCTCAACGTCCTAAACCAGTTTTGAAAGTTGGTTCCGGTAAGTTTGTCCTTCTCAAGGACCGATCGCAATGAGAACGTGTGAGTGTTGTTTGCCATTTGATTGCTACAAAAGAAAAAAATTGCATTTAGTCCAAAACATTTTGACTTGTAAAGATTTGATAAATGAGATTAATTAGGCCTTTAATTAATTATGCTCCCACTATTTTATTCAAATTGATAGCCCTCACTATCAACTCGGAAGATTGCAACGCACAACCTTCTAGTGAGCCAAGACCCAAAATAATTGGATCAATGCCCAGCCAACGCTGGCGTCAAAGACCAAATACTAAGGTAGGCAACTTTTGCCAATTGCATCATATGCAACTCTTGGATAGATGATCATGCACAACTCCTTGCCATGATGCATCTGTGTGCCTCTAGGTACTTGATCCTATCAAGGTTCCCTAGTTAAGTCCAACCCATAAGCCAACACGATGAGTGTGCACCCTGCGGAGGCAGACCCACACACCCACCTTCACACTTCCACGAGATAGACAGTGTACCACGCGGAGGCGTGCCCACACATAGTCGATCAAGCTTTTCATGTGTGTTGCTTTATGGAAGGCAACTGAAACTTAATATTATTAATTGAGGGGTTTTATTAATACATATACATATCCAAACACCACATACTTATAGTACGTATCATATACTACTATATCCACAATCACAAACGATAGACATGCAATCACAAACACAAATACATCGGTTATGGCCATACTATTGTAATCCTTTGGAGCAACAAAGGATTACGGTCCACCTATGGTCTTATGCATCTCATGCAACACCTGTGAATCAACCTGTAAGCACGTAATGATCAACATTACAATGAACAACTTCATGGATGCTTCGTGAGGTTGGAACTTCAAGTTGCTTCTTGGAATGGGATCTTCTTGTTGCTTCTCCTTGGACGCTCCTTGGAGTTGGATCTTCATGTTGCTTCTTGGAATTAGATCTTCATGGTGCTTCTCCATGGACACTCCTTGGAGTTGGATCTTCAAGTGGCCTCCTTACATCAAGTTTACAAAGACTAAAACTAATCCTATCTCTATTACATCATATGAGTACAAACATAAAAGGAAAGAATTAATTACACTTTGAAATAAGAGATGAGGCTCGGCATGCAAGCCGAATACTTTATACAAAGGATCCATATGTAACCATTATACATCCATAGAATTCACAAACAAACATATCCACAAGATCGACATCCACATTCATTCACAACATTCACAAAAGGGGATACTAGGCCATAACCGTGCATGCACTCACCACATAAAACAGATTTTAAAGGCGACGTGTATGCTATCATAGGTATATCTACATATACGTATATACATATTAAAATTGCAGTAGTTTTAATGCGGGACATTCCCCATTAAATGAATTTTGACTCCCACGCAGACAATGCGGGGTACACAGGGGCAGCGCCCCTGAAAGGTCTACGGAATTTTACTTCCGTGCACTTAGGAAAATCACTATTTTCCATAGTCGACCCTGTCCAAAACGTCAAAAACAATAGCATGCGGCGTATGTGGAATTAGCTTTAGATTTGCACATTAACAGGTTTAATTCGCATCGTATGCAACATAAAACAGTATACAGCGATTCGATCATATCGAAACGAATCCAAATACGCCGTAGATCGATGCTGCTCTGATACCACTGTTGGGTTTTTGTGGAGAAAACATGCGCGGCGGAAGCGATAAATCCACGCAACCCGTAACAGGATCTCATCGATAACAGCGTATTCAGAAATAGGTTTGCGGGATATACCTTATCGTGGAGCAAGTCCGGCGATGTCCCGCTGCACGACGGTGCAACGCTGCTTGTCAAACACGGACGGATCTTCTCTCCCGTTCGCTGTCGCAGGTTGATCCGGCGATGCTCCTTTGCGGCAGTGACGTACGTTGCTCACAACACGTACAGGTGGTCATTGACGTCCTCCGAACGCAGGCGTCAAGGCGTCTGCGTCTCTACTTCGTCCACGCGGATGGACGGAACTCCACGTCGGGCTTCTCAAGCCGGCGGGAAGGAGCGTGTCTCTGCGGCGGCGTGCTAGCGGCGCGTTGCTCTCCTTTCTCTCCTAAGGACGGCGACGGCTAGGTTTACGTACGTGAGCGTAACCTAAAAGCGTCTCTCTATATCTTATATAGATATCGACCGTCTATCCTCCTTTAAATAGGATAAGAAGAGAAGTAGGGTTTCCTAAACCCATCGGTAAACAGAAACGTTGCGTTAATTAAAACGCTCGTGGATTAATTAGAATATTTCGGAATTCATTAATTAACCAAATAATCGCATTAATTGATTAATTAATATCCGACTCCATGCAATCGCTTGGGATGGCTCTACGGGCATACATATACCAACAAAATGCTACCGAAATTTTCTCGAAAACCCAATACACATTATACACTTACATCCTAAGTGAGATTAGGTGTTCAAGAACAGTCCCAAACCGGGGACTATCCAAGATTTACTCCTAATGAGTCAATCTTGGACGGGTTTTAGGCCAACAAACACATTTGATGTCATTCTTATATATAATAAATGTGTACCACCTGTCCCATCCTTGAACACCTAATCTCACTAGTAAGTGTATAATGTGTATTGGGTTTTCAAGAAAATTTTGGAAGCATTTCCCCGTTGTTCTCTAAGTACATATGTACTTAGAGAACAAACGGGGAAATGCTACCGAAATTTTCTCGAAAACCCAATACACATTATACACTTACATCCTAAGTGAGATTAGGTGCTCAAGAACAGTCCCAAACCGAGGACTATCCAAGATTTACTCCTAATGAGTAAATCTTGGACGGGTTTCTAGGCCAACAAATACATGTGCTGTCATTCTTATCCTAAACTAAAAATCTATGGTTTGTGTATTAGGCATCAACAACTAGAATACACCACTAAAATTGGACACTACCAGTGTATCCAATGAAAGATGAACTTATTAGAGAAGTCAAGATACTGTATTTGATTTTGGACAACTTCAAGTGATAGAAGGATGTGATGAGAAGATAAAATTATTAATCATGGGTGGAAAGGTTCCATACCAGATATAACAGGAATTCAAATATCAATGAAGAATACATCTGAACGAGTTCATGGTTTCCAAAAGATAATTCAAAGTGCATATCAAAGTTAGGGTTTAGTCTCACCATTAAGAATATCCAATTTTAGCGGACATAGATAAATGCCTATTATCCAGACCTGACATGCACATATTCAAACACTAGATACAAAGAATAGCCTCAAGGACATGGCGGAGGAAGGAAGGAGGAAGAAGGTAGTACCTTGAGGGAAGAGGAAGAATGCCTGACCTGGAGAGCAGCAGCCTGAGCAGAGACCTACAGGCAGCCGGCGCCGGCAAGGACAACACCAAAGAAGCCACCGGCGGTGAGGAGAGAAGCGGCGCGGTGGCGAGGAAAGCTGAGGAGAGGAGCGGCGCGGCGGCGAGGAGAGGAGCAGCGACGCGGGGGAGCAACAGCGGTGGCGGCGCGAGGGAGGGGGGCAACGACGGCGGGGATCACCGGTGGTAAGAATCGCCAGACCTAGAAGGAGGTTCACAATGAAACAGAGAAATTGGGAAGAGTTCTCTATTTCGCAGGGCTATTACGTTCCCAAATAGCGTCGGTTGTTTCAAACAACCGACGCCTATTATCTTCAGCGTCGGTTGATAGTAAAAAACCAACCCCAAATTAGTTGGCGGGAACTATTATCAGCGTCGGTTATCCAAGGATAACCGACACCTAAAGTGGAACTTTTTGCGCAGAATTTCATTTTAAATGGGCATCGGTGAATAGTTAAAAACCCGACGCTGTATGTGGCCCAAATTTTTTTCGGTCAAAAATTGGATTTCGCGGGTGCTTTTAGGCGTCGGTTGGTTATAGTAAGCTGACGCTGAATACAAAGTGGTACCCGTGTCTGGCTGGTCTTCGAATATAGACGTCGGCTTGCCTAAATAACTGACGCCTGATATTATAGACGTCAGTTTTCCTTAATAACTGACGCCCAGAAAAGCGACACTGAACGCTATTTCTGTAGTAGTGCATGAGGGGGGTTACCAAGGTCATTGACTCGATGTATCTTCTCCGACAGTCACAAGACCTACAAAATGAGATTCTTTTTCTCCGCTCTTGCATCGTATCACTTAGCGTGTGTTTGGCTTAAGGACATGCCAACATGTACACATGGTGGAGGTAGCGTCGTGGTTCGACAGGGGGCTATGAGTGTCTATTGAGGATGTTGTAGTGTGTGGAGGTCCTTACCTTAGTGACCTTCAATGGTGGATAGTTTCCTTACCCATTAGACTCGGTGTTGTGGGCCTGCACTCGACAACAAAGGCCTTTTGATATGTTTTTGTGGCCTCTAAGGCTCAATCATGGATGTTTCTAGATCATATTTTACGTGACAGTGAAGTATGTAGTATTGAATCTAATTTTGATTCTGATTTGGATTGTCCTCATGTGATGATTCTATCTTTTGGTCTTAACTATTTATTAACAAGGAAACCATCCCCCCTAGAGCGCAACACACTTTTCCTTTTTCGCAAAATTGCTAAGGACACATATGTTAAGTTTGACATGACCATCAAGTAGAAAATAGTTTATGGGTATTTGTAAGTTGTGCATGCTCAATAATTTCTTCTTATCATTCCCATTGATGGGCCTAGACTAAATATGTCACTAGTGGAGTAACGTACTATCCTACGGTATCACCTTATGATCCCTATATTCCATGTTGATGAAGTATGTCTGGTTTGTCGCAAGGCGTTCTTAGACACTTTTAGAGAGCATGTGGTTCATTGTAGGGAGCTCCAAAAATTCAAATACAGATACGGTCTTATTAGGGATGTTCTTTACGACATACTTAGACATGTGGAAGTGACTTCTAAAGGGAGATCGACACTTAGACCAACACGTCTTGATTTTTGAATGGCTAGGAGGTAAGAATGCATGTGTGGATCTAACAGGCATTTCTCCATTGATGGGATTGAAAGATGGAGATTTTACTGTGGGGCACACTGTCTTAAAAGCTACCCCAGCCAAAGTGGTCAAGCATGAGAAAGCATATATTGATAATTGACATGTTTTTATGCCTTGTGGGTTTTGACACTTTTGGGTTCTTGACAGCTGAGGTTGTACATCTACTTTAGAGGGTCCAAAAAAATTATGCATAATAACGTTATGACCCCAAGATCTATGGATATAGTGTTTTGTAGGACTAGTTTGGCCATTCAAAAGGGGCTGGCGGCGCAACTTATTGACTGGGTGCATTCTATATTATTGTAAATATTATGTTTTATTGAGTGAATGCTACACAAATACACATGCATATGCCCATTTTGAGATACAGTAGAAAACAACTATGTTGTTTGCATATCCCTTCAAAAAGATTTTTTTTACATGTCCTTGCAGTAGAGTATGAATGTTGCATGTAAGTTACCACAAATTACAATTATACGTAGAAAGGTACCTTAGATTATAGTTATACATACGAACAAAATTCCCTTGTGTTCTAATGATGAAATGTAGATTGAAAGTCACTTCTAAGTGTACAAGCCAATGCGGTCAATCTACTTTGTCTTCATCTAGGTAATGCGATCTTTTATGTCACTTTGGAGATAGTATATAAAAATGATATACTCATCTTGTCTGAAAGGGATGTACATGAAAGATTATTTTGTTTCAATTTGAGGCACAAAGTAAGTGAGACACTTTTCTAAGTGAAATTTATATTTTGTAATGTAATTTTTTTGGAAAGGTTAAATCTTTATTAATTACTGATCAGTACATCGAAACCAATCAAATACAACTGCTCTAGGTATTACCTGTTGGATCTAGGGATCTAGAGGGGGGGTGAATAGAGCTTCAAAAATTCTCACAAGATAGATTAGACCTTAAACTTATATCAAATTAAAACCAATAACTCAAGTACAATTTGAAGTCCTAACTAACAAGCATAGTAGGGATGAGAGGAATTGATAGCAAGCACTTGACAAGGTTATGTAGAGTGGTTCCACTCTCCAAACTAGGAGAGAGTCAGTCCACTACCTAGAGACGTCAGTCTCTAGGACTTTGCAAGTGATTTTCTCTATATATTCACCAATAAGAGTTACAACACAAGACCACCAAAGAACTTACCCATCCAAACACCTAGAGTCTTCCACCTTACCAAGGACTTACCCACTTTGCAAGAGTCTTCAGCCTTCTTCCAAGGTCTTACCCACTCTAGCACAAGTCTTCCGCCTTCAAGGACTTTTCTATTCATCTTAGATCTTCAGCCTTTGCCTTCTCCTTCACCTGGAGAAGATCTTACCCTCTTCTTCAACCTTGAAGAAGACCAACAATAGCTCCATCTTCACTCGGAGTATCTTGCTTCACCTTTGCTTCATGGAGGAATGGGGTAGGGAAGATGGAGTAGATGAGAGCTTTACAAGCACAAGGAAGTAGCTCTCTTACAACATGCCTATCTCACTCATAATCATGAAATGAAGTGTAAACTAGAGAGAGAAAGGGGCTCAAGGAGTCACAACTCACTCAACTACAATAAGGACTTAGAATAGAATGAATGAGCAAACTTGGAATGAACTCTAAGGGGTCATATTCATAGATGAGGGTGTTCCCTTGAGTGTGGGATCACTTGGGGTTGAAATATAGTTGTTTTCCAAGATGCAACATATCTATTTTTGCCCAAAACAACTCACCAACGATTATAATCACTTTATTTGAATTTTACAGACAGTACATTCGTTCGAGTTTCAATAAAGATAACTCAACCGATCCACTAAAAGACAAAGCCAATTTTCAAACTATCAGTCGAGTTTTTTCTGGGAAACTCGACCAATGAGCTAAAATCAGTTTTGCTCAGTGAGTCAGTCAGTCCAGTTCTGTGAGTTTGCAACTTGACCGATGGGTCATCTTCACAAAATTCATCATAGGATCAGTTGAGTTTCCAACTCGACCGATGGGTCATCTTCAGAAAATCCATCATAGGACCAATCAAGTTTCCAACTCGACCAATGAATAGCTTGTGAAAATTTTTCTAAATTGACATTTGAGTGAGTAAACCTTGGAATTAAGTGTCCCTAATTTTTTCTCATCTTAGTTTAAAGTCATATCATCAATACAAGTGATTACAAATATCATCTAAGGTCATTTGGAGTGATTTCCCAAATTGCACACTTGCATTGCATTTGACTTGAACTTGAGCAAGCTAGGGCTTGTATAATTTGATCCTTTTTATGTACCGAAAGCCTGAGGTCAATCTTGAATAAACATATTAGATACATAGGAACTATTAAAATATGGGCAATGTATAAATCTCAAGTCAACATTCTCCCCCGTTTTGACAATGACAAACCATTCCTCAGTCATATTGAAAAGGATATTGAAGTTTTACCTTAGCCTTGTGAATTGTAAGGGGATTCAATATTTGAACAATGTGAATTTCTCCCCCTTAATCTATGCTTACTTGAACCTGCATGATTTGTCTATCTACACAAAGCACCATGACATATATATATACTATATGGTCCTTTCGCAAGTAACATGATAAATCATATAATGAATAAGAAAAGGATCACATAGGTAAGAAATATGGTTGAGATTCAAAACATTGAACTTATCTCCCCCTTTTGACATTATCAAAAAGGAAGGGGGTAGAAGAGCATAGAAATAGGTCTTCTCCAAGCACAACCAAAGCATACATCCCTAACATGCAATCACAAAACATACACCAAATAGAGACGAGAGAAACAAACAATCTAAGTCATAATCAAAATATGGTAAAACATGGCACCAACTCATGAGATATAGTAAATCAAAGAGTAAGTGTGCATAGAATAAAGATTACAACCCAGAAAGCAAGTTCTCAGAATACAACTAAAACAAGCCATAATGATGAAAACTAGATGATAAAATAGTACAACCCAGAACATGTGCCCAGATGTTTCTAATACAATATAACCTAGAAAGATATATATGATCAGTATCTGGACTAAAAACTATGACAACTAAACATCTAAGCTATCTATGTCCACAACATCATCATCATCAACATCAGAAGCATAAATCTCGTATTCGTCATCTCTGTCTCAAGGTGTAGCAGAGAGAACATGTGACGACCGCTATCAAACCGACAACCAAATCACATAGTAATTATGTGGAATAACCATTAGCAGCGGATTAACAAAAATTACTAAAAATTAAAACCATTTTGCAAAGAGATCCATTGCCAGGAAACTCTTAAGGGAAGAACCAAAGCAATATATACATCATGGTTCACATTGTACATTCATTGTACCATCTCATCTCGAGCATATCATATACCAGTTGCTTTGCCCAAACATATACATCAGCAACATAATACCTCAAGGCATACAAGACAAAATCTCAGATCATTTATAGAACCATTTTGTACTAACTCTCAAGGACCTGAGAGGACAAAGATGACACATAGGAATTCTTTCTACAAGACATGACAGACATCACACTCAACCTGAGCTGCTACTACTGTCCCTATTGTTGTTGTCCTCCCTCTACAGTATGGTCTCTACCTCCTCGTTCGCGTCCTCCCAAAAATGTTGGGACCAACGGGGTGAGACAAAAGTCCCAGCAAGAGATATAACTCTCTTCTAAAAATATTATTATCATAGGTAAACAATATAAAACTAAGCAAATGATCTTTTATATTAATAATCAAGATTAATCATTGTTTATAAGTAGAACAAAGCAATATCATCTTTTCAAGTAATGCAACTATCTATGATAGAGCAATAAATCATGTATTCACTTTATAAGGAATACGAAGAACACATATAATATCTATCCATTTATGATGTATAAAAGTAGTGTAACATCAACCTATGTTTCCGTATTCAATCCTTAAGCAAATACGCTACACAGATGATTACATATTTACAATCTCACTTATGCCCTGAGGAGATGAGGCATACTGCTCATGCTCCAACCGACCCCGGCTACATAAAGCATCGATACCATACAAGGTCAAAGGAAGAGTCGGCTTCCAAGACCTCACATGTCTCGATCAGTATGATACCACTAGCAGTGACATCACATGTCAAACTACAATTAGCTTGACAGGGTATAGTGGCATCTTTTCTATAGAGTTATAACCGCATCATGCACTCTCTTCAGGGAGATCACACAGCAACCTCCGTATATAAATTGAGTCATGGCATTTAGCCATACTCTTATGATGATGAGGAAGATCACACAACAATCCCCATTTAAACGTAAGGATATTTTTGCCCATTACCCCCACATATTCAAAAATATGCTCTCTGAGTTAAACTCGTTTCACCATTCAGCAAATTTTGACACTCAATGGATCTATGGCTAGGGAAACTACTTGATAAGGTTCCACTTGATTAATTAGGTACATTGTAGTATCTTTTAGAATCAACCAAGTTACAAGAATGAATTATAACAGATGCTACAAAGAAAGGTGTAATACAAATATAAAGTACTTTCATAATCTTTGGAACACATTGAAAGCATAACACTCGGGATCTCAATCCCTTATCACATTATTGGGGATTCTCATCCCTTAACATTATCATCATAATTATTTCTAGATCTGGGTATTCAAACCCTTACTTCATCACTGAACATTGTCACCTCTTATCAGGTAACTATTACCTCTAGGTCCTCAGACCCAGGTATACATTATACTTGTTGCACAAGTATTTCACATGGTTCATAAGGCCCATTTAATCTGTATCATATGAAACATCATAGCTCATACCTGGCTATGCTCATCATCTCATGATACCATCATGGTTAGTATTTCATGATAAAAACAATATCAAGTACATATCATCACCATATAATACAAGAGAACTACAACCTTCCCATTATTAGGGTTAGGGTTTTCCTTTTTAGTCAATTAGGTTTTCAAGTTCATATTATCAAGAATATAAACCCTAATTCATAGATGCACACATATTAGGAGCATACATTGATATCATAAGTATTCAATTATAGCATACATTGATATCATAAGTATTCAATCATACTTGTTTATTCTCATCATTTATCATTAAATGATTATCACCCAAAGTATGAGTTTCTCTCTCATCCTCACTAAGATATTGATTACATCATACTATATTGAGTTGTCCCAACCCTTTTCTCAAGGTACATTGGCCTACACTTATCAAAATGCATTAAACTCTTTAAATCTTAATGTATCATTTGACATAACACACTTCATGTGTTACTCAATCAAGCATATTGGATTTGAGGTGCTTACCTCCATAATGGTTTTGAGGTGCTTCCACCATATTGGTCTAGAGGTGTATGCTTACTAACATATTGTCCAAGAGGTATGTGCTTATCACCATATCATCCAAGAGGTGTGTGCTTATCACCATATTGTCTAAGAGGTGTGTGCTTATCACCATATCATCTAAGAGATGTGTGCCTACCACCATATCATCCAAGAGGTGTTTACTTACCTCCATATTGTCCAAGAGGTGTGTGCTTGTCACCATATCATCCAATAGGTGTGTGCTTATCACCATATCATTCTAGAGGTGTGTTCTTACCACCATATCATCCAAGAGGTGTGTGTGAGTGTCACTTATATCAGGTTACTCAAGTGTAGGGTTTTGCATATCACGTTAGACCCTTATGCTCATACCTTTTCAAACCTTCAAATTATCAACATACCATGTGTTGAGTGACAACCTAGACAACTAGTTAGTCCTTTTTCAACCAACCCAAATGTACAAAATGATATGGGTTTGGGGTTCCAAGATATAACATATTTCATATCACCATATTGGGTTTCATTACCATATCGGGTTAGAGGTGCTTCAACCCGATATCAGTTTATGCCATGATGATGTCATCATCATCAAGATATAAAGTTTCATCCCTTACTATTATAGTTCATGGAAAACAGTCCTATGCAACTATTAGAACTCATAGATTCATTAATTATTCAAGAAAAATCAAAATTGAAAGTAGATCAACAAGTATAGCAAGATTGAAGGTGAATAATAACATGATTGGGTTCAAGTTATATAACCTACCTCAAGAACAACTTCAAAGCTCCAATATACAAAGATTTACATTCCCAAGGTTGAAGATGAACTTATCAAAGATCCAAGACTTGTTCACAACTCCTCTATATGAAAAGAATCACCATAGATAAGAACTTGGTGAAGAAGAAAAGAAAGGAAGAATCACAATCTGAGATTCATGCTTCAACCAAGGTTGAAGATGACCATGGCTTCACCTTAAGCTTAAGTTTAGAGCTCCTCCTTTATCCTCAACTACTATGCATGACATATAAGAGAAATATAGTTGTAGGATTCGAAAAGTTTCACTAGTAGGTGAAAGGAGTGGTATATATAATTGAGGCTCATGAGAGAGAGAGTGTATAAGAGGTCTTATCACCGTATACTACTAGGTGACACATGTCCATGCATGCACACATATTTATCTTGACATGCAAAACTATTGGGGATAATCTAGGTATAAGATTTTGGCCATTATTTATCTTGTTGAACAAGATATTTCAACCCAACATCACTTTATTCACAAACCAATACAACTTTTCCAAGGAAAGTTGTAAACCGATGTCCATCACCTTCTTGAGGTGCTTAACTCATCATGGACTTTTCCAAGAGTTGAAAAAATGATTTGTGATCTCCTCTATGGATTTTTGGCCTATAGGCACTCCCATATAAGCTCTACAACTCAATACAACTCATTTTAGGGTTTCAACTATACACCTCTTCTTGGTCTTTTCATCACCAAGAATACCATCACTCAAATATGATTCAAACATGAAGCCTGTTTATTTATCTATACTCTAGATGATTCTAAGAGAGATTAGGGACACTCTAGAGGTGGTAATTTGCATATCAACCCTACATTTTTGGTAAATTGTAATTTACACCAAAACTATCATATAATGCACAAACAAATTGCAAATAAGCTCAAACTTGAAAATTAAACTATCCTTAAGTCTTAATACTTTTCAAAAGATTAAAACAAGTTTATAATAACTTACTTAAGGAAAAGTTCCAGGGTTATAGCATATCCCAGGTTAGGGATGTTACAATTATCAACCCCTAATAGGGATTTTCCCCAAAATCTCAAGAGAAAAGAGATGGGTACTTCCTCCTCATTTCTTACTCTAGCTCCAATGTGGTTTCTTCAATGCCACAGTGATGCTAGAGAAATTTCACAAGAACTATGTCTTTCTTGATTCTTCTGTCAAGAATCATCATTGGACCTTCCACATAGGATATATCTTCATTCAATTCTACCTCTATAGGTTGAACACCAACTCTGTATCAGGATGACACTTTCTCAGCAAAGATATATGAAACACTAGATGTAGTCTAGGTAGATCATGTGGCAACTCCAACCTATAGGCTACCTTTCCAATCCGTGTTGTCACTGGGTAAGGTCCCATATATCTAGAAGCTAACTTACCCTTCTTCCCAAATCTGAGAACACCTTTCCAAGGAGAGACTTTGAGATACACTCTATCTCCAACTTGGAATTCTAAAGGTCTATGACGTTTATCGGCATATGACTTCTATCTATCATGTATAGCTTTCAACTATTGTTGTATTACTTTAATCTTTTTAGTTGTATGTTGCACTAATTCAGGACCCAGAAGTTGATATTCTCCTATCTCATACCAGCATAACAGAGATCTACAACGTCTACCATGTAATGCTTCATATGGTGCCATATCAATACTTTTTTGATAACTATTGTTGTAGGCAAACTCTATCAAGCTCAAGTGTAAGTCCCAACTTCCTACAAACTAAAGAACACATGCCCTAAGCAAGTCCCCCAAAGTATGTATAGTCCTTTCAGATTGTCAATCTGTCTGAGGGTGAAAAGTTGTGCTAAACTTTAACTATGTACCTAAGGCTTTATGTAGTCGTTCCTAAAAATGACTTGTAAACTGGGGACCTCTATCAGACACAATTGTGGCTGGAACTTTGTGTAACCACACTATCTCATCTATGTAGATCTGTGTAAGTTTTTCAACAGTATAGATTGTTTTAATAGGAAGAAAAGGTGTAGAATTAGTCAACCTATCAATTATCACCCAAATGGAATCATGACTTTTGGCTGTTCTGAGTAGACCAACCACAAAGTCCTTTGTCACATGATCCCATTTCCACTGTGGTATAGGTATGGTGTTCTACTTTAACTTGCTGACACATTGGACACCACATAACAAACTCAGCTACATCCTTCTTCAAACCAGGCCACCAATACATATCTTTTAAGTAATGATACATTTTAATACTCCCTAGATGCAAGGCATACATGGATGAATGAGCTTAATCCATAACTATCTTTCCAAAGTCATTGGCATCAGATACTACCATCCTACCATGGTAATAGACTACCTCATCCTTTGACTCATGGAAACCATCCCATTTCTCACTACCAGACTATGACTTGATCTGCTTAATCACAGTATCAACATGTTGTTCCTCTTTAATCTATTGTCTCAGAGTAGGTTTCACATGCATCTCAACCAGCAATCTGGCTAACAAAGATACTTTTAACTGTACATTTATTTGTCTCAAAGAGACAAACATGTCCCATTTAAAGCACATTAAAGAATTCAACTGTGCTTTATCTATGGGTGGAGATGAAGATTTTCTACTTAGTGCATCTGCCACTACATTATCTTTTCCTAGATGATAATCAATTGTACAATTGTAGTCCTTGATTAATTCCATACAGCGGTGTAGTCTCATATTCAACTCGTGTTGTGAGAAGATGTACTTTAAGTTTTTATGGTCTGTGAAAATTTGAAACGTTTCTCCATAAAGATAATGCCTCCAAATCTTCAACACGTGGACCACTGTGGCTAACTCTAGATCATGTATCAGATAATTCTCCTCATGTTTCTTAAGCTATCAGGAAGTAAAAGAAACTACATGATCACTCTGCATTAGCACACATCCTAGACCATTCTTAGAGGCATCACAGAAAAGAATGTATCCCTTTCCCTGCTCAGGTAAAAGCAACACAGGTGCACTAGTCAACCTTTCTTTCAACAACTGGAAATAACGTTGACACTTTTCATTCCAGACAAAAGGAACTTTCTTCCTGGTTAACCTAGTTAGGGGCAATGCTACATAACTAAAGTCTTTAATAAACCTTCTATAGTAACCTGCCAGACCTAGGAAACTATGAATCTCAGTTGGTATCTTGGGATGTTCCCACTCTACAACAGACTCCACTTTCTGTGGATCAACACAAATTCCTAAAGAAAATATGATGTGTCCTAGGAAAGACACTTCTGAAAACCAGAACTCACACTTGCTAAACTTAGCATATAGCTTGTGTTGTCTCTACAAAGTCAAGGCTTGACAAAGGTGTTGTTCATGTTGTTGACCATCTCTATTGTATATCAGGATGTCATCTATGAAGACCACTATGAACTGATCAAGGAATGGCTGAAAGATTCTATTCATCAGCTCCATGAATGCATCCAGTGCATTAGTTTGTCCAAACGACATAACTACAAACTCATAATGAGCGTACCTTGTCCTAAAGGCTAACTTAGGTATGTAACTCTCCTTGATACATAATTAATGATATCCTAGCCTTAGATCTATCTTAGAGAACACTGTTGCACGAAAAAACTGGTCAAATAGATCATCTATCCTTGGCAGAGGATATTTGTTCTTTATATTCACTTTGTTAAACTATCTATAGTCTATGCATAATCTCATAGACCCATCCTTCTTTTTAACAAAAAGAATTGGAGCACCCCATGGCGAAGTACTCGGTCGAATGACACCTTTCTCAAGCAACTCCTGTAACTATTTCTTGAGTTCTACCATCTCATTAGGGGCCATCCTCCATGTTTTTTGGGCTATTGGTTGTGTACCTAGGATTATATTAATCTCAAAATCAATCTCTCAAGGTTGACAAATATCTAGAAATTCTTTAGGAAACACATCCTTGAATTCCCTAACAATAGAAACTTCAGGAAGACTAGGACTTACTGCTTTGGTATCTACCACATGTGCCAAGAATGCTTCACATCCTTGTCGCATTAGTCTCTCATCTACCATTACTGATACTAGACAGGTAGGAAGAATCTTTTTGTCCCCCTAAAAGACCCATGTCTCATCACTCTCTACGAACATAGCTTGCGTGGAACCACAATCTAAGAAATCCTTATACTTTTCTAGGGTATCCATTCCAAGAATTATATAAAACTCATGCATCTCAAGTGGTATAATATCCACCTGAATGTTGTGTTCTAAAAAACAAAGAACACATGGAGAACATACCTCCTGCAACACTACAGATCTGACTAACAAAGTTTCTAATAACGGATTATCTGCTCTATTTCTGACAATCATATTGCATTCATGAATCACTTCTCAAGTGATAAAGGAATGTGTAGCACCCGGATCAATCAAAATAGATACGAAGTAGGATGAAGACATATCAGAATGAAACAATTCCATCTGACTTATCATGACTCGTGGATTGACTACTTCCTATGGCGGATTCATAGCATAGAATCTCGTCGTTGCCTGTTGCCAACTTCATGCTATGTTGTTTGGTGTAGATGATCCTGCTTGGGATGCCTGTCCATGTCCTCATGTGCTAAACTGTTGCCTCTGAGAGCCTTGTTGACTCTGCCTTGGTGGTTGGGTTACCTCTGTGTCTCTAATTGGACATTCTCTTATCATATGTTCTTTCTACCCACACTTGAAGCAGTTTGAGTCTTACTGTGGTCTAGATGGTCCTGTTACTGACATTGATGTCGTACTATGGGATCCAATTGGCATAAAACTACAACCTCTACCCTTTCTTGACGTCCACTGTGTCTGAGAACTGAACCTCTATGGTGCTACTAGTGCGGGAAATCTCAATTTCTTGAAACTTCCAGACCTCTGTCTGTGGAACTGGGTAGGTCCTTTCCTACTATTTGCCTCACATTTCTCAGTCATGGACCTCTATATCCTCTTAACTGACTCCACAAAGGTGGAAAACCTCTCTCTATTCTCTAGAGCAGCTACAGTTGTGGATAACTCAGCATTCATACCCTTCTCAAAATGTTAAATCCTCTCTTCCTCTATAGTAGCCTTGTACGGATAAAATCATAGAAGCTCTATGAACTTAACATCATACTCAATAGTCTTCATTGGTCCTTGATTAATATGCTCAAACTGTGAGATTTTCTCATCTAGATAAGTCCTGGTAAAGTATCTACTGGCAAACTCATGTCAGAACTCCTCCCATCCAACCTCAACATCTGGTCTTTTCCCTTCTTCAATGGCCTACCAATGGCCAGTGCTTCCTTTTAATAGGTACACAACATGCCTAACTTTATCAGTTTCTAGAATGCTAAGGATTCTAAAGGCTTTTTCCGCTTGAGTGAGCCATAAATCTGCGTCTACTGGGTCAGATATACTGACATATTTGGTGGCTCATACCTGACATAACCGCTCAAAGGTCTTACTAGACCCATGTCCCTCATTGGGAATTGGTGCCCTAGGTGCTGGTGCTGGCAGTCGGTCTATCATATGCGTTATTGTGGTCATGAACTACCTAAAAAGAGCATGAAAGGTTGGGTTTTCTAGAATGGCTTGATCAAGATGGAGATTCTCAGACATTGATTCCTCTCTTTCCTGATCCCTTGCACCTCCTCTTGGTTTAGCAATACTACTCTCAGCAGCGTGTTCTTTGTGTTCTCCTACCATCTTTCAGTTTTACTTCTTCTCTTATATGAGTAGAAGTCATTATAAGATAAACTGGAGGACACTAGAATAGACTCAACAACCTTAATCCTATCTCTCTATAGACTCAACAAACCTTAGGATCTGATACCAAAACTTGTGACAACAACTATCAAACTGACAACCAAATCTCACAGTATTTACACAGAATAAGCATTAGCAGCGGATTAACAAAAATCACAAAAAATTGAAACCATTTTGTAAAGAGATCCATTGCCGAGAAACTCTTAGGGAAAGAACCAAAGCAATATATACATCATAGTTCACATTGTACATACATTGTACCATCTCATCTCGAGGATATCATATACCAGTTGCTTTGCCCAAACATATACATAAGCAACATAAAACCTCAAGGCATACAAGCCAAAATCTAAAATCATTTATAAAATCATTACGTACTAACTCCCAAGGTCTTGAGAGTACAGAGATGACACATAGGACTACTATCTACAAGACACGACAGACAACACACTCAACATGAGTTGTTACTGTTGTCCCTGTTGTTGTCCTCCCTCTGTAGTATGGTCTCTACCTCCTCTTACGCGTCCACCTAAAATGTTAGGACCAATGGCGTGAGACAAAAGTCCCAGTCAGATATATAACTCTCCGCCAATAATATTATTATCATGGGCAAATAGTATAAAACTGAACAGAGGATCATTTATACTAATAATCAAGATTAATCATTGTTTATAAGAAGAACAGAGTAATATCATCTTTTCAAGTAATGCAACGATATATGATAGATAAATTAATCATCTATTCACTTCATAAGAAATATGAAAAACATATATAACATCTATCCATTTAAGATGTATAAAAGTAGTTTAACATAAAACAATGTTTTCATATTCAATCCTTAAGCAAATACGCTACACGGCTGATTACATATTTACAATCACAATTATGCCCTGAGGAGATGAGGTATACCACTCATGCTCCAATCGACCATGACTACGTAAAGCATCAATACCATACAAGGTCAAAGGAAGATCCGACTTGTAAGACATCACCTATCTCAGTCAGTACAACACCACTGGCAGGGACATCACATGTCAAACAACAATTAGCTTGCTAGGGTATATCGACATCTTCACTATAGAGTTACAGTCACATCATGCTCTCTCTTTAGGGAGATCACACAGCAACCCTGATATATTAATATTAAGTCATGGCATATAGCCATACTCTTATGATGATGAGGAAGATCACACATAAATCCCCATTTGGATGTAAGGATATTTTTGCCCATTACCCCCACATATTCAAAAATATGCTCTCTGAGTTAAACTCGTTTCACCATTCAAAAAATTCTGACACTGAATGGATCTATAGCCAGGGAAACTACATGATAAGGTTCCACTTGATTAATTAGGTGCATTACAGTGTCTTTTAGCAGCAACTAATTAGTTACAAGCATGAATTATAACAGATGCTACTAAGAAAGGTGTAATACATTTATCAAGTACTTTCATAATCTTTGGAACACATTGAATGCATAACACTCGAGATCTCAGTCCCTTATCACATTACTGGGGTTTCTCATCCCTTACATTACCATCATCATGAGTGCTAGACCTGGGTATTCAAACCCTTAGTTCATCACTGAACATTGTCACTTCTTATTAGGTAAATATTACCACTAGGTCCTCAGACCCAGGTATACATTATACTTGTTGCACAAGTATTTCACATGGCTCACAAGGCCCATTTAATCTGTATCATATGAAACATCATAGCTCATATCTGGCTATGCTCATCATCTCATGATACCTGCATGGTTAGTATTTCATGATAAAAACAATATCAAGTACATATCATCACCATGCAATACAAGAGAAATACAACCTTCCCATTATTAGGGTTAGGGTTTCCCTTTTTAGCTGATTAAGGTTTCAAGTTCATATTTTCATTAATCAAAACCCTAATTCATAGCTCCACACATATTAGGAGCATACATAGATATCATAAGTATTCAATCATACTTGTTCATTCTCATCATTTATCATTAAATGATTATCACACAATGTATGGTTTCTCTCTCATCCTCAGTAGGATATTGGTTACATCATACTTTATTAAGTTGGATCAACCCTTTTCTCATGATACTTTGGCCTACACTTATCAAAATGCATTAAACTCTTTACATATTAATGTATCATTTGACATAACACACTTCATGTGTTACTCAATCAAGTATATCGGATTTGAGGTGCTTACCTCGATATTTTGGTTTTGAGGTGCTTCCACCATATCAGGCTAGAGGGGTATGCTTACTACTATATCGTCCAAGAGTTGTGTGCTTACCACCACATCATCCAAGAGTTTTGTGCTTACCACCATATCATGCAAGAGGTGTGTGCTTATCACCATATCATCCACGAGGTGTGTGCTTATCACCATATCATCCAAGAGGTGTGTTCTTATCACCATATCGTCCAAGAGGTGTGTGCCTATCACCATATTGTCCAAGAGGTGTGTGCTTACCTCCATATAATCCAAGAGGTGTGTGCTTACCACCAAATCATCCAAGAGGTGTGTGCTTTTCACCATATTGTTCTAGAGGTGTGTTCTTACCACCATATTGTCCAAGAGGTGTGGGTGTGTGTCACTTATATCTGGTTACTCAAGTGTAGGGTTTTGCATAACGGGTTAGACCCTTATGCTCGTACCTTTTCAAACCTTCAAAGTATCAACCTACCATGTGTTGAGTGACAGCCTAGACAAATTTTTAGTCCTTTTTCAACCAACCCAAATGTACCAAATGTTAGGGGTGTGGGGTTCCAAGGTATAATGGATTTCATATCACCATATTGGGTTTCATTACCATACCGGGTTAGAGGTGCTTCAAGCTGATATCAGTTTATGCCATGATGATGTCATCATCATCAAGCTCTAGATTTTTTCCCCTTACTATTCTAGTTCATAGACAATAGTCCTATGCTACTATTAGAACTCATAGATTCATCAATTATTCAAGAAAAATTGAAATTGAAAGTAGATCAACAAGTATAGAAAGATTGAAGGTGAATAATAACATGATTGGGTTCATGTTATATAACCCGCCTCAAGAACAACTTCAAAGCTCCAAGCTCTAAAGATTAACGTTCCCAAGTTTGATGATGAACTTATCAAAGATCCAAGACTTGTTCAAAACTCCTCTATATGAAAAGAATCACCATATATAAGAACTTGGTGAAAAAAAAGAAAGGAAGAATCACAACCCGAGATTCATGCTTCAACCAAGATTGAAGATGACCATGTCTTCACCTTAAGCTTAAGGCTCGAGCTCCTCCTTGCTCCTCAACTACTATGCACAATATCTAAGAGAAGATAGTTGTAGGATTTGAAAAGTTTCACTAGTAGGTGAAAGGATTGGTATATATAATGAGGCCCATGAGAGAGAGTGTATAAGAGGTGTCATCACCTTATACTACTAGGTGCCACATGTCCATGCATGGGTTGACACATTTCCATGAACACACACATATTTATCTTGACATGCAAAACTCTTGGGGATAATCTAGGGATAAGAGTTTTGCCATTAGTTATCTTGTTGAACAATATTTCAACCCAACATCACTTTATTCACAAACTAATACAACTTTTCCAAGGAAAGTTGTAAACCAATATTTATCACCTTCTTGAGGTCCATAATCCATCATGGCCTTTTCAAAGAGTTGAAAAAATGATATGGAATCTCCTCTATGGCTTTTTGGCTAATAGGCACTCCCATATAAGCTCTACAACTCAATACAACTCATTTTAGGGTTTCAACTATACAACTCTTCTTGGTCTTTTCATCACCAAGAATACCATCAATCAAATATGATTCAAACATGGTTCCTCTTTCTTTCTCTCTCCTCTAGATGATGCTAAGAGAGAGTAGGGATACTCAAGAGGTGGAAATTTGCATATTAACCCTACATTTTGGGCAAATTGCAATTTACACCCAAAGTATCATATAATGCACAAATAGTTTGCAAATAAGCCCAAACTTGAAATTAAACTCTCCTTAAGTCTTAATTACTTTTCAAAAGATTAAAAAAAGTTTATAAATAACTTACTTAAGCAAAACTTCTAGGGTTATAGCATAACCCAAGTTAGGGATGCTATAATTATCAACCCCTAATAGGGATTTTGTCCTCAAAATCTCAAGAGAAAAGAGAAGGGTACTTCCTCCTCATTTCTTCCTCCAGCTCCCATGTGGCTTCTTCAATGCCATAGTGATGCCAGAGAACTTTCAAAAGAACTATGTCTTTCTTTTTCAACTTCTTGATTCTTCTGTCAAGAATCATCATTGGACCTTGCACATAGGATATATCTTCATTCAATTCTACCTCTATAGGATGCAACACCAACTCTGTATCAGGATGACACTTTCTCAGCATAGATATATGAAACATTGGATGTAGTCTACGTAGCTCAGATGGTAACTCCAAACTATAGTCTACCTTTCCAATCCCTGTTGTCATTGGGTAAGGTCCCATAAATCTAGGAGCTAACTTACCCTTCTTCCTAAAGTTGTGCTAAACTTTAACTGCGTACCCAAGGCTTTATGTAGTCATTCCCAAAAATGACTTGTAAACTGGGGACCTCTATCAGACACAATTTTGGTTGGAAATTTGTGTAACCACACTATCTCATCTATGTAGATGTGTGTAAGTTTTTCAGCAGTATAGGTTGTTTTAATAGGAAGAAAATGTGCTGACTTAGTCAACCTATCAATTATCACCCAAATGGAATCATGACTTTTGGTTGTTCTGGGTTGACCAACCACAAAGTCCATTGTCAGGTGATCCCATTTCCACTATGGTATAGGTAAGGGTTGCAATGTTCCTGTAGGCTTATGGTGTTCTACTTTATCTTACTGACACATTTGACACCACATAACAAAATCAGCTACATCCTTCTTCAAACCAGGCCAGCAATACATATCTTTTAAGTTATGATACATTTTAGTATTCCCTGGATGCATTGCATACATCGATGAATCAGCTTCCTCCATAACTATCTTTCTTAACTCATTAGCATCAGGTACTACCATCCTACCATGGTAATAGACTACCTCATCCTCTGACTCATGGAAACCATCCCGTTTCTCACTACTATACTCTGACCTAATCTGCTGAATCACAATATCAGCCTATTGTGCCTCTTTAATCTGTTGTCTCATAGTAGGTTTCACATGCATCTCGACCAGCAACCTGGCTAACAAAGATACTTTTAATTGTACATTTATTTGTCTCAAAGAGACAAACATGTCCCGTTTAAAGCACATTAAAGAGTTCAACTGTGCTTTATCTATGGGTGGAGATGAAGATTTTCTACTTTGTGCATCTACCACTACATTAGCTTTTCCTAGATGATAATCAATTGTACAATCGTAGTCCTTGATTAATTCCATCTAGCGGTATTGTCTCATATTCAACTTGTGCTGTGAGAAGATGTACTTTAAATTTTTATGGCCTATGAAAATCTGACACGTTTCTCCATAAAGATAATGCCTCCAAATCTTCAACGTGTGGACCACTGCAGCTAACTCTAGATCATGTGTCAGATAATTCTCCTTAGGTTTCTTAAGCTGTCAAGAAGCAAAATAAACTACATGATCACCTTGCATCAGCACACATCCTAGACCATTCTTAGAGGCATCACAGAAAACAATGTATCCCTTTCCCTACTCAGGTAAAACCAACATAGGTGCACTATTCAACCTTTCTTTCAACAACTGGAAAGAACGTTGACAATTTTCATTCTAGACAAAAGGAACTTCCTTCCTGGTTAACCTAGTTAGGGGTAATGCTACAAAACTGAAGTATTTAATAAACCTTCTGTAGTAACCTGCCAGACCTAGGAAACTACAAATCTTAGTTGGTGTCTTGGGCTATTCCCACTCTACAACAGACTCCACTTTCTTAGGACCAACATGAATACCTGAAGAAGATATAATGTGTCCAATAAAAAACACTTCTGACAACTAGAACTCACACTTGCTAAACTTAGCATATAGCTGGTGTTGTCTCTACAAAGTCAAGGCCTGACAAAGGTATTGTTCATGTTATTGACCATCTCTACTGTATATAAATATGTCATCTATGAAGACCACTTGAACTGATCAAGGAATGGCTGGAAGATTCTATTCTTCAGCTCCATGAATGCAGTTGGTACATTAATTAGTCCAAACGACATAACTACAAACTCATAATGATTGTACCTTGTCCTAAAGGCTGACTTAGGTATGTCACTCTCCTTGATACATAACTGATGATATCCTGACTTTAGATCTATCTTAGAGAACACTATTGCACTACACAACTGGTCAAACAAATCATCTATCAATGGCAGAGGATATTTGTTCTTTATCATCACCTTGTTAATCTATCCTCTTCCTCCTATTGGATGCCATAGAGATGAAAAGGAGAGGAAGGAGAGAGCAAAAGATAAAACCTCACCACCAAAACTCATCCACAGACCTAAGTTAGCAAGGGGGAAGGTCAAGGGAGGTCAAGCTAGGTCGAGCTAGGGCTAGAAAGAGGAAGGTTAGGGCTAGGGTAGAGAGCTTAGGGGAGTTGGAGGTTAGATCGATTGACTTTTCTCTAGTTGAGAGGGAGATTAGTCAGCCGAACCTATCTTAAATTTGCTCTAGCCCGGCCATCGGTTGAGTTTTATGACTCAAAAACTTGATCGATAGGGTCTTTAAAAAAAGCTCTTGCCCTCCGATCGGTCAAGTTGGCAACTCGACAGATGGTTAACCTGACCTAAACTTACAAAATTTAGTTTCTAGACATTAGAGTGCTAATTAAATTTATTATTCAAGTACATTATGTATTTTGAGCATACTTAGTCATATATCACTCATTATTGGGTACTATTTTGCGGTAAAACATGTGTTTGCAAAATATACCCAAAAACAAGAGAAAATAAGGTAAAATGAACATGAAAAATGGATTTTTAGAATGTTGGCAAGCAATGGTGATCAGAACAGAGGTAAAACATATAGGATAGATAAGAATTATCTATAAGGCATATCAGATTCATTCAAAGTAGTTATGAGCAGTTTAAATCTAGTAAAGTTAAATTGCTCTCTAGCTAGAGGTTTAGTGAAAATGTCTTCCAACTAATTTTTTGTATCTACATGCGTGATATAGATATTCTTCTTGGAAAATTGATCACAGAGAAAATGTCTATATGTTTAGCTCTACTATTCAAGATAGGATTATATGACAAGTTAATTGCACTAGTATTATCACAATAGATTAGGAGAAGCATCAAAATAAATTTTAAAGTCTTTGAGCATTTGCTTCATCCATAGGACAAGGGCACAACAACTCCCAACTGTAATGTATTCAACCTCAGTGGTTGATAATGCCACTACTCTCTATTTCATGGAGAACCAAGACACCAATCATGGTCCTAGTATAAAGCAAGTGCCACTTGTGCACTTTCTATCAACCAAGCACCATGCATAATTCACATCACTATAAGAAGTAAGAGTAATGTAACATCCCTGACCTAGGTTATGCCATAACCCTGAAAGTTTTTCTTAAGTAAGTTATTTATAAACTTTTTT
Organism: Alisma plantago-aquatica; assembly: GCA_963693085.1. Classification (NCBI taxonomy): domain Eukaryota; kingdom Viridiplantae; phylum Streptophyta; class Magnoliopsida; order Alismatales; family Alismataceae; genus Alisma; species Alisma plantago-aquatica. The sequence continues at coordinate 418,846,226 of OY856413.1, forward strand.
TAATCTTTTGAAAAGTAATTAAGACTCAAGGAGAGTTTAATTTTCAAGTTTGAGCTTATTTGCAAACTATTTTTGCATTATATGAAAGTTTGGGTGTAAATTGCAAATTACCCAAGATGAGGGGTTATATTGCAGTAGGTCACATTTTAAATGTGCCCCAAGTTCTATATCATCATAATAGATATAATTACGCTAAGGGGTAGCTTGTGGAAAGCCTAAGTTCCAATTTGGAACTTGTTTGAATAATGTGTGTGCCTTGTGTACTAATTTTGGTGCAAATTGCAATTTACCCAAAATGTAGGGTTGATATGAAAATTATCACCTCTAGAGTGTCCCAACTCTCTCCTAGAATCATCTAGAGGATAGATAAAGAAATAGGCACCATGTTTGAATCATATTTGAGTGATGGTATTCTTGGTGATGAAAAGACCAAGAAGAGTTGAATAGTTGAAACCCTAAAATGAGTTGCATTGAGTTGTAGAGATTATATCAGAGTGCCTATTGGCCAAAAATCCATAGAGGAGATCCATATCATTTTTTCAACTCTTGGGAAAGGCCATGATGAGTTAAGCACCTCATGTACAACTTTCCTAGGAAAAGTTGTATCAGTTTGTGAATAAAGTGATGTTTGGTTGAAATATCTTGTTCAATAAGATAACTAATGGCCAAAACCTTATCCCTAGATTATCCCCAAGAGTTTTGCATGTCAATATAAATATGTGTGCATGCATAGACACGTGTCAAATCATGCATGGAAATGTGTCACCTAGTAGTATACGGTGATTACACCTCTTATACACTCTCTCATGAGCCTCAATTATATATGCCACTCCTCTCACCTACTAGTGAAACTTTTCAAATCCTACAACTCTCTTTCTCTTATATATCATGCATAGTAGTTGAGGAGAAAGGAGGAGCTTGAAACTTAATCTTAAGGTGAAGCCATGGTCATCTTCAACCTTGGTTGAAGCATGAATCTTGGGTTGTGATTCTTCCTTTCTTTTCTTCTTCACCAAGTTCTTATCTATGGTGATTCTTTGTATATAGAGGAGTTGAGAACAAGTCTTGGATCTTTGATAAGCTCATATTCAACCTTGGGAAAGTGAATCTTTGGAGCTTGGTGATTTGAAGTTGTTCTTGAGGTCAGTTAAATAACTTGAACCCAATCATGTTATTATTCACCTTCAATCTTTCTATACTTGTTGATCTACTTTCAATTTTGATTTTTCTTAAATAATTGATGAATCTATGAGTTCTAATAGTTGCATAGGACTGTTCTCCATGAAATAGAATAGTAAGGGACAAAATTCTATAGCTTTATGATGATGACGTCATCATGACACAAACTGATATATGGTTGAAGCACCTCTAACCCAATATGGTAATGAAACCCAATATGGTGATATAAAATCTATTATACCTTGGAACCCCACACCCCTATCATTTTGTACATTTGGGTTGGTTGAAAAAGGACTAACCAGTTGTCTAGGTTGTCACTCAACACATGTTAGGTTGATACTTTGAAGGTTTGAGCATATGGGTCTAACCCGATATGCAAAACTCTACACTCGAGTAACCCTATATAAGTGACACACACACACATTTCTTGGATGATATGGTGGTAAGCACACACCTCTAGAATGATATGGTGATAAGAACACACCTTTTGGACAATATGGTGATAGGCACACACCTCTTAGACGATATGGTGATAAGCACACACTTCTTGGACGATATGGTGATAAGCACATACTTATTGGACAATATGCTGGTAAGCACACACCTCTTGGATGATATGGTGGTAAGCACACACCTCTTGGATGATATAGTGATATGCACACACCTATTGGATGATATGGTGGTAAGCACACACCTCTAGGATGATATGGTGATAAGCACATACCTCTTGGTCGATATGGTGGTAAGCACACACCTCTTGGACGATATGATGGTAAGCACACACCTCTTGGATGGTATGGTAGTAAGAATACACCTCTAGCCTGATATGGTGGAAGCACCTCAAAACCAATGTGGAGGTAAGCACTTCAAATACGATATACTTGATTGAGTAACACATGAAGTGTGTTATGTCAAATGATACATTAAGATGTAAAGAGTTTAATGCATATTTGTAAGTGTAGGCCAATGTACCTTGAGAAATGGGTTGAGCCAACTTAATAAAGTATGATGTAATCAATATCCTAGTAAGGATGAGAGAGATACTCATACTTTGTGTGATAATCATTTAATGATAGATGATGAGAATAAACAAGTATGATTGAATACTTATGATATCATTGTATATTCCTAATATGTGTGGAGCTATGAATTAGGGTTTTGATTCTTGATAATATGAACTTGAAACCCTAATTGACTAAAAAGGGAAACCCTAAACCTAATAATGAGAAGGTTGTATTTCTCTTGTATTGCACGGTAATGATATGTACTTGATATTATTTGTATCATGAAATACTAACCATGCAGGTATCATGAGATGATGATAATAGCCGGGTATGAGCTATGATGTTTCATATGATACAAATTAAATGGGCCTTGTGAGCCATGTGAAATACTTGTGCAACAAGTATAATGTTTACCTGGGTCTAAGGACCTAGAGGTAATAGTTACTTGATAAGAGGTGACAAAGTTCAGTGATGAACTAAGGGTTTAAATAGCCAGTTCTAGCAACCACGATGATGATAATGTTAAGGGATGAGAATCCCCAATAATGTGATAAGGGACTGAGATCTCGAGTGTTATGCATTCAATGTGTACCAAAGATTGTGAATGTACTTGATAAATGTATTACACCTTTCTTTGTAGCATCTTTATAATTCATACTTGTAAGTTGGTTGATTCTAAAAGATACTATAATGTACCTAATTAACCAAGTGGAACCTTATCATGTAGTTTCCCTGGACATAGGTCTATTCCGTGTCAGAATTTGCTGAATGTTGAAACGAGTTTAACTCGGAGAGCATATTTTTGAATATGTGGGGGTAATGGGTGAAAATATCCTTACGTAAAAATGAGGATTTTTGTACGATCTTCGTCATCATCATAAGAGTATATCCATATGCCATGAATCAATATTAATATACTGGGGTTATTGTGTGATCTCCCTGAAGAGAGTGCATGCTGTGGCTGTAACTCTATAGCGAAGATGCCACTATACCCTGGCAAGCTAATTGTAGTTTGACAGGTGATGTCACTGCCAGTGGTCTCGTACTGACTGATATAGGTGAGGTCTTGGAAGCCGGCTTTTCCTTTCACCTTGTATGGTACCGATGCTTTACGTAGCCGTGGTCGGTTGGAACATGAGTGGTATACCTCATCTCCTCAAGGCATAAGTGTGATTGTAAATATGTAATCTGCCGTGTAGAGTATTTACTTAAGAATTGAATACGGAAACATTGGTTGATGTTATACTACTTTTATACATATTAAATGGATATATGTTATATATGTTCTTTGTATTCCTTATAAAGTGAATAGATTATTTATTGCTCTATCATAGATAGATGCATTACTTGAAAAGATGATATTTCTTTGTTCTTCTTATTAACAATAAATAATCTTGATTATTTATATAAAAGATCCTCTACTTAGTTTTATACTGTGTACCAGTGATAATAATCTTGTTGGTGGAGAGTTATATCTCTCGCTGGGACTTTTGTCTCACCCCATTGGTCCCAACATTTTTAGGTGTACGAGGTACGAGGAGGTAGAGACCGTACTACAGAGGGAGTACAACAACAATAGGGACAACAGTAACAACTCAGGTTGAGTGTGTTGTCTGTCATGTCTTGTAGATAAGAAGTCTGATGTGTTGTCTATGTACTCTCAAGTTCTTGGGAGTTAGTGTGTAATGGTTTTATAAATGATCTGAGATTTTGTCTTGTATGCCTCGAGGTTTTATGTTGCTTATGTATATGTTTGGGCAAAGCAACTGGTATATGATATCCTCGAGATGAGATGGTACAATGTATGTGAAATGTGAACCATGATGTATATATTGCTTTGGTTCTTCTTTTAAGAGTTTCCTAGAAATGGATCTCTTTGCAAAATGGTTTTAATTTTTTGTGATTTTTGTTAATCTGCTGCTAATGGTTATTTTGCATAATTATTGTGTTATTTTCCTTTCGGTTTGATAGTGATCGTCACAAGTTTTGGTATCAGAGCCTAAGGTTCGCTCAGTCTATAGAGACATAGGATTAAGGTTGTTGAGTCTATTTTAGTGTCCTCTATTTTATCTTATAGTGACTTCTGATCATATAGAAGAATAAGTAAAACTGATAGATGGCAGGAGCACATGAAGAACATGCTGTTGAGAGCAGTATCGTTGTACCAGGAGGAGGTGCAAGAGATCAAACAAAAGAGGAACCAGTGCCTGAGAATCCCCATCTTGATGAAGCCATGCTAGAAAACCCAGCCTTTCAATGTCTTTTTGGGCAGTTCATGACCACAATAACACATATGGAAGGTTGGATGCTAGCATCAACACCTAGGGAACCAGTTCCCAATGAGGGACATGGGTCTGGTAAGACCTTTGAGCGGTTATGCCAGGTAGGAGCCACCGAATATTCCGATACAACTGACCCAACAGACATAGATTTATGGCTCACTGAGCTAGAAAAATACTTTAGAATCCTTAGTATCCCAGAAACTATCCTTAGCATCCCAGAAAATGATAAAGTTAAGCAAGTTGTGTACCTTTTAAAAGGAAGTGCTGGCCATTGGTGGGCCATTGAAGAAGAGAAAAGACTAGGTGTTGAGGTCAGATGGGAGGTGTTCTGACATGAGTTTGTCAGTAGATACTTTCTCATGACTTATTTGGATGATAAAATCTCACAGTTTGAGCGGAATAAACAAGGACCGACGAAGATTAGTGAGTATGAAGCTAAGTTCATGGAGCTTCTGTGGTTTTGTCCACACATGGATACTACGGAGGAGGAGAGGATTCAACATTTTGAGAAGGGTATGAACGTTGAGTTATCCATAGTTGTAGCAACTCTAGAGAATAGAGAGACATTTTCCACCTATGTGGAGTCAGTTAGGAGGATAGAGAGGTCTGTGACTGAGAAACGTGAGGCGAATAGTAGGAAAGGACCAACCCAGTTCCAGGGACAGAGGTCTGGAAGTTTCAAGCCACTGAGATTTCCCGCACCAGTAGCACCACAGAGGTTTAGTGCTCAGACGTAGTGGACGTCAAGCAAGGGTAGAGGCCATAGTTTTCTACCAAGTGGAGCCCATAGTATGGCATCAATGTCAATAATAGGACCATCTAGTCCACAACAGCATAGAAACTGCTTCAAGTGTGGGCAGGAAGGACATATGATAAGAGAATGTCCAATTAGAGACACAAAGGTAACCCAACCACTGAGGCAGAGTCAAAGGCAACAATATAGTAGTGGCACACGAGGATGTGGACATGCATCCCAAGTACGATCATCTGCCCCAAACAACATAGCACGGAGTCAGAAACAGGGAACAACGATATTCTATGCTATGAATTAGCCAGAGGCAGTGGTCAATTTATGAGTCGTGACATGTCAGATGGAATTGTTTCATTCTGATATGTCTTCATCCTGCTTTGGATCTATTTTGATTGATTTGGGTGCTACACATTCCTTTATCACTCGAGAAGTGATTCATGACTACAATCCGACTGTCAGTCATAGAGCAGATAATCTTTAATTAGAAACTCCGTTAGTCAGATCTGTAGTGTTGTGGGAGGTATGTTCTCCCTATGTTCTTTCTTTTTTAGAACACACCATTTAGTTGAATCTTATACCACTTGAGATGCATGAGTTTGATGTAATTCTTGGTATGGATACCCTAGAAAAGTATAAGGTTGTCTTGGATTGTGGTTCCAAGCAAGCTATGTTCAGAAATAGTGATGAGACATGGGTATTTCAGGGGGATAGAAAGATTCTTCCAACCTGTCTAGTATCAACAATGGTAGCTCAGAGACTGATGTGACAAGGATGTGAAGTATTCTTGGCACATGTGGTAGATACCAAAGAAGAAAGTCCTAGTCTTCCTGAAGTTCATGTTGTCAGGGAATTCAAGGATGTGTTTCCTAAAGAATATCCAGATATTACTCCACCTCGAGAGATTGATTTTGAGATTAATCTAATCCTGGGTATGCAACCCATAGCCCAAACACCTTATAGGATGGACCCTGCTGAGATGGCAGAACTCAAGAAATAGTTATAGGAGTTTCTTGAGACAGGTTTCATTTGACCGAGTACTTTGCCATGGGGGTGCTTCAGTTCTTTTTGTTAAAAAGAAGGATGGGTCTATGAGATTATGCATAGACTATAGACATCTTAACAAGGTGACTATACAGAATAAATATCCTCTGCCAAGGATAGATGATCTGTTTGACCAGTTGCATGGTGCAACTATTGGGTTTTAGAGGAGGCAGAGAAGCAGCGGAAACAAAAAAAATTTCTCCCCAAACCCGGAACAAAAGGAATCGCGTCGACATCTATATGATAGGAAATAAGGTTTGTGAATCATACCTTGTCCCGAGGCTTGCTCGGCGACAATACCACGCACCTTGCGCGGTCTTCACCTCCGGTCTTGGACGGTGTCTGTGCAACTCCTGGTCGCACCGGGACTGAAGACTCCTCCTCCTACCGGACTGTCGGATGACAGTTGTCCTCCTGAGCGGCAGTGACCTCCCGCCTCTGAAGTAGTCCACACAGACCACCCGGAACTCCACTCTCCTTGTCCCACAAGGAAGTGGAAGGAGTCGTACCCTCCTGTTGACATACTAGTCGCCAACACACTCTCCTGCTGTCAATTGCAACTGCAGTTGTCCTTCCCTTGCTGCACCTCCCTTTGCGGGAAGCGCTTGCTCGGGCTCTCTCTCAGTTACCAAAACCAGAGAGAACGACAACTTTGCAGAGCAATCAACTTGCACTGAGTCGTTCTCTGAGAAGCCCCCAATACCCCTATATATATAGGCTGGTCATGGGACAGGGTTCTCTGTGCCCAGCAATACGGGACTAAAGCAAGAGTAGAAGGGTTCGGGATTTTCCACAAAAAGCAACCATCTCGCAACCTGAACCGATCGGTTCACAAGTGAACCGGTCGGTTGGGGACCTGAACCGATCGGTTCACCTCTGAACCGATCGTTTGGGACCCTTGAACCGATCGGTTCACTCATGAACCGGTCGGTTGGGGTTCCAGGTTGGTTCCCGATTGACTTTCCTTGTTTCTTTCCCAATTGGTATCGAATACCAATATTATTCCCAATCAAATTGGGCAATTGAAACGAAAGGAAAATTCTCACCAATCCTACTGTCCCAAGTTGCTCGATTGCACTAGTTGAACCGATCGGTTCAACACTTGAACCGGTCGTTTCACTCTGTGCATGAGCCGATCGGTTCAACAATTGAGCCGACCGGTTCAGCAACCTCAGCCGACCGGTTCATCACATGAACCGATCGGTTGGGAGTGCAGATTGTGCAGAATCAGTCAAATGTGATTTCAATCAATCCGATACTCCAATCAATGCGTCCAACACCTTGAACATTATGATATTGAGCCATCGATTAATTGAGTGTTTAATTGAACTACTAAACTCCTTTAGTAATCAATCTAAACATTGCTTGTGGACAAAAACTCCTCTTCCAGGTTAAATCCTATGTGTGTGACCCTGCAGGTCCATTTCACGTTGGCAGTGAAAGTCCATAAAATTTATGACTTCACAAGCAAAGAGCGGTGTCTAGTCACACATCATTGCTACCCAAGTGAAAGTAGAAAGTTGGAGAACAACTTTCATCCTACAATCCGTGAATGGTGTTACAGTGAATGTATAATTCCTTTATCACTGATATCCAGAATGAACTTGAGGCATGGAACAGTCATCCTGTCAATGTTCATTCATTTCCTTGATCTCAGAGTAGACCGAGTGAGATGTGTATGACATCAATATCACATATTGATTCACACGTGCATGCGCATGCCTTTCTCAATCCTACTCATCAAGTGGCCAAGGATATCAAACTCCCTTAGGAGGGAAAAATCCCATATCTATCACTCACCCCTCAAAAGCCCCATGTGTCAAAGCCACCCAATCATCACCTTTATAACAACCCATGTTTCAGGATTGCATTTGATGATGTCAAAGTGTACCCAACGACATGTGTTGAGTGTAGTGATTTCAGGTCTAAGAATCACACTCACCACCATCACTTGTGAGAGCTGACTGTGACTACCAAGTCATGGTTCCATGTGTCACTCTCACGGTGGGTCTGTCTGGTACCTTGTTCTCTAACAAGTACCTATGTGCTTGGTTTGATATCACCATATCATGACTAATGAGATTCTGTCATCAACCAACACACAATCTAGTCTTTAGTGTTATTGATGTCTATGGTTATTTCCACAATAACAACCGACTAGGGACTAAACAAGAAAGAATACTCTTAGCATCCGTATGATCTCATCGTTTAGGTCCTCAACCCAAAAGCATACGTCATTGAGTAAAACAATCTTTAGACATCTATCATGTTACACCATCATCTCAGAAACAGTTTAAACATATAGATTGGAAATTGCCTTTATTATTATTCAAATCAATTACAAAGTATCCCATTACAATCATTATATGACTTGCTCTATGGGCATACATACCAACAGACTCCCACTTGCACTTAGAGCCAGTCACCAAGGAAACGCAGTCCTTGTGACCTAGCATGACCATCATGCTTCTGCTGAGAAAGGGCCTTAGTCAGTGGATCATCTATGTTGTCTTTAGTTGGTACTTTGCAAATCTTCACATCTCCTCGCTGTACGATCTCTCGTATGAGATGGAAGTGCCGCAGTATGTGCTTGGACCGCTGATGTGATCTGGGCTCCTTAGCTTGTGCAATAGCTCCATTATTGTCACAATAAAGCTCAATTGCATCACAGCTACTGGGAACTATACCAACTTCAGAAATGAACTTCCTAATCCACACAGCCTCCTTTGCTGCATGCGAAGCAGCAATATACTCGGCCTCTGTAGTAGAATCGGCAACTGTTTCTTGCTTGGAACTCTTCCAGCTCACAGCTCCATTATTAAGGCAAAACACAAATCTTGACTGTGATCTATAATCATCTTTATCGGTTTGTAAGCTTGCATCGGTGTAACCCTTTACAACCAACTCTTCCTCACCGCCGTACACAAGAAATTGATCCTTAGTCCTTCACAAGTACTTGAGGATGTTCTTCACGGCTGTCCAGTGAGCATCCCCGGGATCTGACTGGTACCTGCTCGTCATGCTGAGAGCATACGAGACATATGGGCGTGTGCACAACATAGCGTACATGATGGATCCGATGGCTGATGCATATGGGATCGCATTCATACGCTCCCTCTCTTCACAAGATTGGGGACATTGAGCTCTAGAGACGGTAACTCCATGTAGCATAGGGACGTTGCCTCTCTTTGAGTTCTCCATGCTGAACCGTTTCAGTACCTTGTCAATGTACGTGCTCTGACTTAGTCCGAGAAGCCTTCTAGATCTATCTCTATAGATCTTAATTCCTAGAATGTAGGATGCTTCTCCTAATTCCTTCATTGAGAAAGTTTTCCCAAGCCAAGTCTTTACCTTCTCTAAGGCTAAGACATCATTCCCCATCAAGAGTATGTCATCCACATACAATATGAGGAATGTGGTCGAGCTCCCACTAACCTTCTTGTACACACAAGGTTCATCTTCATTTTGAATAAAGCCAAACACTTTGACTTCTTCATCAAATCTAAGATTTCAACTCCGAGATGCTTGCTTCAATCCATAGATTGACCTTTGCAGTTTACAGACTTTATTGGCATTCTTTGGATCTACAAAACCTTCAGGCTGTGTCATATACACATCCTCATGAATATTCCCGTTAAGGAATGCGGTTTTAACATCCATCTGCCAAATCTCATAGTCATAATAAGCTGCAATAGCAAGCATGATCCTGATGGACTTAATCATGGCAACTGGAGAAAAGGTTTCGTCATAGTCAACACCTTGAATTTGTCGAAAACCCTTTGCAACCAATCTGCCTTTATAAGTTTGTACATTGCCATCCATGTCGGTCTTTTTCTTGAAGACCCACTTGCACCCTATGGGTTTTATTCCTTCGGGTGGTTCCACTAAAGTCCATACTTTATTGGAGTACATGGATTCCATCTCGGATCTCATGGCTTCAAGCCAATTCTCAGAATCTGGTCCCTCCATAGCCTCTACGTAGGTAGTTGGATCATCATCTATGATCAACTCTCCACCTTCCTGAGTTACAAGGTATCCAAACCTCTCAGGCTCAAGGCGAGTCCTACTAGATCTACGAGGTCCTTGTGTTACCTGAGGAGACTGAGATTCCACAACACCTTGTGAATCTACATTTTCCTCTGGTACATCTACCGGTTCAATGTTTTCTTGTTGAGCTTGAACCTCTTCAAGCTCTATATTCCTCCCACTGTTTCCTTTGGAAATAAATTCCCTTTCTAGGAACACAGCCTCCCTGGCAACAAACACTTTGTTGTCAGTAGGGTGGTATAGATGGTATCCCTTGGTCTCCTTGGGATATCCAACAAAATAACATTTATCAGATTTGGGTCCAAGCTTATCAGGAAACATTTTCTTGACATAAACCCCACAACCCCAAATCTTCATAAAAGACAAATTGGGACGCTTCCCAGTCCATATCTCATATGGTGTCTTTTGAACCGATTTAGATGGTACACGGTTAAGTGTAAACGCGGAGGTTTCAAGAGCATAACCCCAGAAGGAAATTGGAAGATCAGCAAAACTCATAATTGATCGCACCATATCTAACAATGTGCGATTCCTTCTTTCAGACACACCATTATGCTGTGGTGTTCCAGGCGGAGTCCATTGTGATACAATACCACGGGCTCGTAGAAGGTCCTCAAACTCCTGGCTCAAGTATTCTCCACCTCGATCGGAACGAAGTGCCTTAATACTTTTACCAAGCTGGTTCTGTACTTCATTCATGAAATCCTTGAACCTTTCAAGGGTTTCTGACTTATGTTTCATCAGGTACACATAGCCATACCTACGGAAGTCATCAGTAAAGGTAATGAAGTACTGATACCCACCTCTGGCATTAGTTCTAAAAGGCCCACATACATCAGTATGTATGAGTCCTAATAGATCACTAGCTCTCTCACCTTTACCTGAAAAGGGAGTCTTGGTCATCTTGCCCAACAAACAAGATTCACATGTCTCTATTGATTCACAATCAAAAGAGTCTAGATAACCATCTTTATGGAGTCTAGAAATGCGCTTCTCATTTATGTGCCCTAGACGACAATGCCAGAGATATGTTTTGTTTGAGTCGTTGAGTTTTTGCTTTTTGGTGTTTACATTGTATACACTTGTCTCCAAGTCTATCAAGTATAGACCATAAGACATAGGGGCACTTCCATAAAAGATCCCATCTTTAGAAATGGAACACTTTCCATTCTTAATAAGAAATTCAAATCCATCTTTGTCCAAACAAGAGACGGATATGATATTCCTATTTATGGCAGGTACATAATAGCAGTTCTTCAACTCTATTATTAGCCCACTTGGTAGAGTTAACTCATAGGTTCCTACGGCACTGGCGGCAACTCTTGCCCCATTAGCAACACGTAGTTCAACCTCGCCTTTCCCCAAAGGCCTACTTCTCTTAAGATCCTTCACATTTGAACAAATGTGAGATCCGCATCCGGTATCAAGTACCCATGACGAAGAAGTAGTAAAGTTAATCTCTATTACGTATACACTAGAAGTAGAGATCTCTATCTCTGACTTCTTCTTCCATTGTTCCTTCCATCCTCTCCATGTAGAAGAAATTGGTTTGGCGAGAGAACACTTCTCTCCCTTACCTACTTTCTTCTTCACCAACGCATTAAGCGTACATAGAGTGGATTCTAAGGCTCCTGGTATATCTGGATTGTGCAGAACACTTCTCACAGTCCTCAACCAGTTATAGAATTTATTCTCAATTAATTTGCCCATTTTAAAAGATGATTCTTTTGCCATTCTACAAGAGAAAATTTGCATTTGTCAAAACCTTTTTGATTTGATTTGAATAAAATTTGAGGATAGTTAATTAGGCCTTTAATTAATTACCGCTCCCACTATTTTGACTCAAATTGATAGCCCTCACCATCAATTCGGAAGATTGCAGCGTACAATCTTCTAGTGGGTCAAGATCCTGAAATCCTCTGAGCCATGGACCAGCTTTGGCTGTCACCCACAACTCAGATCTTCCAGGTAGGCAACTCTTGCCAATTGCATCATATGCAACTCTTGATGAATGAACATGCACAACACCTTGCCATGAACATTCCTTGCCTCTGGGCTTAGACGCTCTAAGAATCACCAGTTAAGTCTAACCCAAAAGCTGACACGGTAAACATGCACCCTGCTTTGGCAGAACCTACATGTCTACCCTTCACACTTCCACAAGATAGACGGCGCACCTACGCTTTGGCGTAACCTACGCTTGGTCGATCAAGTTTGCCATGTGTGTCGCTAATGGAAGGCATACAAGACTTAATATTTTAATGAGGGATTTGGTTTTTATATACATATACATATCCAATCACCACAATATATAGTACGTATCATATACATGCTATATCCCACAGAAAACATGCATAAACGATAAAAAACAATGATTATGGCCATCCTATTTGTGATTCCTCGAGCCTAGAGGAACCACGGTCATCTAGGTCTACATCACATGCAACCTGTACAAGATGAAATCTGTGCCTGCCTTTCTGGGTTGATCAGCTCATCTCCATGACTGATCAGCTCGCCATCAGGTTGGTTGCTCGGGTGCCACCAGCCGATCGACTGGCGCCTCCAGCCGATCGGTTCACCGGTCATCGTGCATCTCCTCAGGTCGCCACCCTCTAATCTCTTTCTTTGAACCGGCCATCTGGATCACCAACCGATCGGTTCACTCCTTGAACCGATCGTCTTCAGGTTGTCCACCGTTCTTTGACATAACATGAAATAAAATCTATCCTATTTACATTTGAATAGAGAAACCCCGAGTTACATTCGGGGGGAGCAAAGGTAGGAAAGAATTCTCGAATTATTTTGAGTTACATCAGGAATATGAGAAAAGGAATCGGTGCGCAGATCGAGATGCAAGCAACCACACAAACAACCACACACAGATATAGGGGTTTATAGGCCATAATCATGCTACACATCCACCACAAAACTCGTTTAAGGGTGACGCGTATCGAGTTTATTAATATTACATATCATATATGTATATTAGGGATTTGTGGATTGGACATGTATAAAGCCGATATTATTCACATCGCATGCAATAAATAAAGGCGACAAACCAAAATCGATCATATCGATAATCCAAAAATATAGAGAGGTCGACGTGGCTCTGATACCACTGTTGGGTTTTAGAGGAGGCAGAGAAGCAGCGGAAACAAAAAAATTTCTCCCCAAACCCGGAACAAAAGGAATCGCGTCGACATCTATATGATAGGAAATAAGGTTTGTGAATCATACCTTGTCCCGAGGCTTGCTCGGCGACAATACCACGCGCCTTGCGCGGTCTTCACCTCCGGTCTTGGACGGTGTCTGTGCAGCTCCTGGTCGCACCAGGACTGAAGACTCCTCCTCCTACCGGACTATCGGATGACAGTTGTCCTCCTGAGCGGCAGTGACCTCCCGCCTCTGAAGTAGTCCACACGGACCACCCGGAACTCCACTCTCCTTGTCCCACAAGGAAGTGGAAGGAGTCGTACCCTCCTGTTAACGTACTAGTCGCCAACACACTCTCCTACTATCAATTGCAACTGCAGTTGTCCTTCCCTTGTTGCACCTCCCTTTGCGGGAAGCACTTGCTCGGGCTCTCTCTCGGTTACCAAAACCAGAGAGAACGACAACTTTGCAGAGCAATCAACTTGCACTGAGTCGTTCTCTGAGAAGCCCCCAATACCCCTATATATATAGGCTGGTCATGGGACAGGGTTCTCTGTGCCCGGCAATACGGGACTAAAGCAGGAGTAGAAGGGTTCGGGATTTTCCACAAAAAGCAACCATCTCGCAACCTGAACCGATCGGTTCACAAGTGAACCGGTCGGTTGGGGACCTGAACTGATCGGTTCACCTCTGAACCGATCGTTTGGGACCCTTGAACGGATCGGTTCACTCATGAACCGGTCGGTTGGGGTTCCAGGTTGGTTCCCGATTGACTTTCCTTGTTTCTTTCCCAATTGGTATCGAATAACAATATTATTCCCAATCAAATTGGGCAATTGAAACGAAAGGAAAATTCTCACCAATCCTACTTTCCCAAGTTGCTCGATTGCACCAGTTGAACCGATCGGTTCAACACTTGAACCGGTCGTTTCACTCTGTGCATGAGCCGATCGGTTCAACAATTGAGCCGACCAGTTCAGCAACCTCAGCCGACCGGTTCATCACATGAACCGATCGGTTGGGAGTGCAAATTGTGCAGAATCAGTCAAATGCGATTTCAATCAATCTGATACTCCAATCAATGCGTCCAACACCTTGAACATTATGATATTGAGCTATCGATTAATTGAGTGTTTAATTGAACTACTAAACTCCTTTAGTAATCAATCTAAACATTGCTTGTGGACAAAAACTCCTCTTCCAGGTTAAATCCTATGTGTGTGACCCTGCAGGTCCATTTCACGTTGGCAGTGAAAGTCCATAACATTTATGACTTCACAAGCAAAGAGCGGTGTCTAGTCACACATCATTGCTACCCAAGTGAAAGTAGAAAGTTGGAGAACAACTTTCATCCTACAATCCGTGAATGGTGTTACAGTGAATGTATAATTCCTTTATCACTGATATCCAGAATGAACTCGAGGCATGGAACAGTCATCCTGTCAATGTTCATTCATTTCCTTGATCTCAGAGTAGACCGAGTGAGATGTGTATGACATCAATATCACATATTGATTCATACGTGCATGCGCATGCCTTTCTCAATCCTACTCATCAAGTGGACAAGGATATCAAACTCCCTTAGGAGGGACAAATCCCATATCTATCACTCACCCCTCAAAAGCCCCATGTGTCAAAGCCACCCAATCATCACCTTTATAACAACCCATGTTTCAGGATTGCATTTGATGATGTCAAAGTGTACCCAACGACATGTGTTGAGTGTAGTGATTTTAGGTCTAAGAATCACACTCACCACCATCACTTGTGAGAGCTGACTGTGACTACCAAGTCATGGTTCCATGTGTCACTCTCACGGTGGGTCTGTCCGGTACCTTGTTCTCTAACAAGTACCTATGTGCTTGGTTTGATATCACCATATCATGACTAATGAGATTCTGTCATCAACCAACACACAATCTAGTCTTTAGTGTTATTGATGTCTATGGTTATTTCCACAATAACAACCGACTAGGGACTAAACAAGAAAGAATACTCTTAGCATCCGTATGATCTCATCGTTTAGGTCCTCAACCCAAAAGCATACGTCATTGAGTAAAACAATCTTTAGACATCTATCATGTTACACCATCATCTCATAAACAGTTTAAACATATAGATTGGAAATTGCCTTTATTATTATTCAAATCAATTACAAAGTATCCCATTACAATCATCATATGACTTGCTCTATGGGCATACATACCAACAGCAACAATGTTCCCTAAGATAGATCTAAGGTCAAGATATCATCAGTTACGTATCAAGGAGGATGGCATACCTAAGTCAGCCTTTAGGACAAGGTACAGTCATTATGAGTTTGTAGTTATGTCGATTGAACTAACTAATGCACCATCTACATTCTTGGAGCTGATGAATAGAATCTTTTGACCATTCCTTGATCAGTTCATAGTGGTCTTCATAGACGACATCCTGATATACAATAGAGATGGTCAGCAACATGAACAACACCTTCGTCAAGCCTTGACTTTGTTGAGACAACACAAGCGATATGCTAAGTTTAGCAAGTGTGATTTCTGGTTGTTAGAAGTGTCTTTTCTAGGACATGTTATATCTGCTTCAGGTATTCGTGTTGATCCTAAGAAAGTGGAGTATGTTGTAGAGTGGGAACAGCCCAAGACACCAACTGAGATTCATAGTTTCCTAGGTCTGGTAGGTTACTACAAAAGGTTATTAAAGACTTTAGTTCTATAGAATTACCCCTAACTAGGTTAACCAGGAAGCAAGTTCCTTTTGTCTTGAATGACTAGTGTCAACGTTCTTTCTAGTTTTTGAAAGAAAGGTTGACTAGAACACATGTGTTGGTATTACCGAAGTAGGGAAAGGGATACATTGTTTTCTGTGATGCCCCTAAGAATGGTCTAGGATGTGTGCTGATGTAGAGTGATCATGTAATTTCTTTTTCTTCCTGACAACTTAAGAAAAATGAGGAGAATTATCCAACACATGATATAGAGTTAGTTGTAGTGGTCCATGTGTTGAAGATTTGGAGGCATTATCTTTATGGTGAAATGTGTCATATTTTCACAGACCATAAAAACTTAAAGTACATCTTCTCACAAAACGAGTTGAATATGAGACAATGCCGCTGGATGGAATTAATTAAGGACTATGATTGTACAATTGATTATCATCCAGGAAAATCTAATGTAGTGGCGGATGCACTAAGTAGAAAATCTTCATCTCCGTCCATAGATAAAGCACAGTTGAATTCTTTAATGTGCTTTAAATAGGACATGTTTGTCTCTTTGAGATAAAAAAAATGTATAGTTAAAAGTATCTTTGTTAGCCGGATTGCTGGCCAATATGCATGTGAAACCTACTCCGAGACAAGAGATTAAAGAGGCACAACAGGCTGATACTGTGATTCAACGGATCATGTCAGAGTATGGTAGTGAGAAACGGGACAATTTCCATGAGTCAGAGGATGAGGTAGTCTGTTACCTTGGTAGGGCGGTAGTACCTGATGCCAATGACTTAGGAAAGATAGTTATGGATGAAGCTCATTCATCCATGTATGCAATGCATCCAGGGAGTACTACAATGTATCATAACTTAAAAGATATGTATTGGTGGCCTAGTTTGAAGGAGTATGTAGTTGAGTTTGTTATTCGGTGTCCAGTGTGTCAGCAAGTTAAAGCAAAACACCAGAAGCCTGCAAGAACATTGCAACCCTTACTTATACCACAGTGGAAATGGGATCATGTGGCAATGGACTTTTTGGTTGGTCTACACAGAAAAACCAAAAGTCATGATTCTATTTGGGTGATGGTTGGTAAGTTGACTAAGTCAGCACATTTTCTTCCTATTAAAATAACCTATACTGCTAAAAATCTTCAACAGATCTACATAGATGAGATAGTGCAGTTACACAGAGTTCCAACCACAATTGTGTTTGACAAAGGTCCCCAATTTACAATTAATTTTTGGGAACGACTATTTAACGCCTTGGGTACGCAGTTAAAGTTTAGCATAGCTTTTCACCCTCATACATATGGACAATCTAAAAGGACTATATAGACTTTAGAGGACTTGCTTAGGGCATGTGTTCTTCAGTTTGAAGGAAGTTGGGACTTACACTTGAGCTTAATAGAGTTTGCCTACAACAATAGTTATCAGAAAAGTATTGATATGGCACCATATGAAGCATTGTATGGTAGACATTGTAGATCTCTGTAATGTTGGTATGAGACAGGAGAATACCAACTTCTGGGTCCTGAATTAGTGCAACAGACAACTGAAAAGATTAAAGTAATACAATAATAGTTGAAGGCTACACAAGATAGACAGAAGTCATATGTCGATAAATGTCGTCGACCTTTAGAATTTCAAGTTGGAGACATAGTGTATCTCAAGATCTCTCCTTGGAAAGGTGTTCTCAGATTTGGGAAGAAGGGTAAGTTAGCTCCTATATTTATGGGACCTTACCCGGTGACATCACGGATTGGAAAGGTATTCTATAGGTTGGAGTTGCCAACTGAGCTACATAGACTACGTCTGATGTTTCATATATCAATGCTGAGAAATTGTCATCCTGATACAGAGTTGATGTTGCAACCTATAGAGAAATAATTGAATGAAGATATATCCTATTTGGAAGGTCCAATGATGATTCTTGACAGAAGTATCAAGAAGTTGAAAAAGAAAGACATAGCTCTTGTGAAAGTTCTCTAGCATCACTATGGCATTGAATAAGCTGCATGGGAGCTGGAGGAAGAAATGAGGAGGAAGTACCCTTCTCTTCTCTCTTGAGATTTCGGGGACGAAATCCCTATTAGGGGTTGATAATTGTAACATCCCCGGCCTGGTTTATGCCATAACCCTAGAAGTTTTGCTTAAGTAAGTTATTTATAAACTTTTTTTAATCTTTTAAAAAGTAATTAATACTCAAGGAGAGATTAGTTTTCAAGTTTGAGCTTATTTGCAAACTGTTTGTGCATTATATGATTGTTTGGGTGTAAATTGCAATTTACCAAGATGAGGGGTTATATTGTAATATGCCACATTTTGAACGTGCCTCAAGTGTTTTAGCATCATAAGAGAGAGAATGATACTAAGGGGTGTCTTTTGGAAAGCCTAAGTTTCAAGTTGGATCTTGTTTGAATAATGTTTGTGTCTTGTGTACCAAATTTGGTGCAAATTGCAATTTACACAAAATGTAGGGTTGATATGCAAATTACCACCTCTAGAGTGTCCCTACTCTCTCTTAAAATCATCTATATGAAATAGAAAGAAATAGGCACCATGTTTGAATCATATTTGAGTGATGGTATTCTTGGTGATGGAAAGACCAAGAAGAGTTGTATAGTTCAAACCCTAAAATGAGTTGTATTGAGTTGTAGAGCTTATTTGGGAGTGCCTATTGGCCAAAAAGCCATAGAGGAGATCCCATATCATTTTGTCAACTCTTGGAAAAGTTCATGACCAGTTAAGCACCTCAAGAATGTGATGGATATTGGTTTACAACTTTCCTTGGAAAAGTTGCATCAGTTTGTGAATAAAGTGATGTTGGGTTGAAATATCTTGTTCAACAAGATAACTAATGGCTGAAATCTTATCCCTATATTATCCCCAAGAGTTTTGCATTTCAAGACAAATATGTGTGAATGCATGGACACATTTCAAACCATGCATGGACATGTGTCACCTAGTAGTATAAGGTGATGACACCTCTTATACACTCTCTCTCATGAGCCTCAATTATATATACCACTCCTTTCACCTACTAGTGAAACTTTTCAAATTTCAAAACTCTCTTTCTATTAGATATTGTGCATAGTAGTTGATGAGAAAGGAGGAGCTCAAGCCTTAATCCTATCTACAAGACACGACAGACAACACATTGAACTTGAGCTATTACTAATGTCCCTATTGTTGTCCTTCCTCTGTAGAACGGTCTCTACCGCCTCGTGCACGTGCACCTAAAAATTATAGATCCCATGGGGTGAGACAATTGTCCTAGTGAGAGATATAACTCTTCGCCAACAATATTATTATCATAGGTAAGCAGTATATAACTGAGCATATGTTCTTTTATATAACAAGCAAGATTAATCATTATTTTAAGCATAACATAGCAAACTCATCTCTTCAAGTAATGCAAATATCTATTATAGAGAAATAAATCATTTACTCACTTTATAAGGAATATGAAGAACATGTGTAACATCTATCCATTTAAGATGTATAAAATAAATGTACACAAACCAATGTTTTCCATATTCGATCCTTAAGAAAATACGCTACATGGCTGATTACATATTTACAATCACACTTATGCCCTGAGGAGATGAGGTATACCGCTCATGCTTCAACTGACCACGACTACATAAAGCATCGGTACCATACAAGGTCAATTGAAGAGATGACTGCCAAGAACTCACCTGTCTCGGTCAGTACGAGATAACTAGCAAGACATCTTGTATCAACTACAATTATCTTACCATGGTATACTACTATCTTCTCTTTAGAGCTACAACCACATCTTGCACTCTCTTTAGAGAGATTTCAATTATCCATCCCCAAATTATAATAAATAAGGAAGATTATACATCAATTCCTCATTTGGTCGGGAGATTCATACATCAATACCGATACACTTAATGAAGAAGAATTTACACATCAATTCCTCATTTGGTCAGGAGATTCACATCATCCTGATATAAAATAAATGAGGAAGGTGCTACATCAATTCTTTATTAAAACGTATGGATATATTTCATCCTTCACTCTCAGATATTCAAAAATATACTCTCCAAGTTAAACTCGTTTCACCATTCTACAAATTCTGACACTAAATGGATCTATCGTCAGGGCAACTACATGATGAGATTTCATTTGATTAATTAGGTGCATTACAATATCTTTTAGCATCAACCAAGTTACAAACATGAATTATAACGGATGCTACAAAGAAAGATGTTTTATGTTTATCAAGTACTTTCATGATCTTTGGAACACATTGAATGAATAACTCTCGGGATCTTTGTCCCTTATCACATTATTGGGAATTCTCATCCCTTAACATTATCATCATCATGATTGCTAGATCTGGGTATTCAAACTCTTATTTCATCACTAAACATCGTCACCTCTAATCAGGTAACTGTTACCTCTAGGTCCTCAGACCAAGGTATACATTATACTTACTGCACAAGTATTTCACATGGCTCACAAGGCCTATTTAATATCTTGTCATCTCTCACTAGGCAATAATATCTCTTTAGGTCTTCAGACCTTTATACTTGTTGTACAAGTATTTAACATGGCTCACAAGGCCCATTTAAATTTGTATTATCTAAAAAATCATAGCTCATACCTAGCTATGCTCATCATCTCATGATTACTGCATGGTTATCACTTCATGATAAAAAAAATTAGCAGTGTATAGAATCACCATGCAATACAAGAGAAATACACACTTCCCATTATTAGGGTTAGGACTTCCCATTCTAACCGATAAGGGTTTCAGATTCACATCTCTACTATGTGATATAAGAGAAATAAATCCTTCCCATTATTAGGGTTAGGGCTTCTCATTCAAACCGATAAGGGTTTTAGATTCAAATCATCACTACGTGATATAAGAGAAATACATCCTTCCCATTATTAGGGTTAGGGTTTCTCATTCTAACCGATTAGGGTTACAGATTCACATCATCACTATGTGATATAAGAGAAATACATCCTTCCCATTATTAGGGTTAGGGTTTCTCATTCTAAATGATTAGGGTTTCAAATTCACATCATCACCCTTCATTAGGGTTAGGGTTTTCCCCTTAGTGTCCGATTAGGGTTTCAAGATCATATTATAAAGAATCAAAATCTCACTCATACTCCACTAATATTAGGAGTATCAATGTATATTCATAACATGATTATCACACATGTATAAGTTTCTCTCTCATCCTCACTAGGATGTTGATTATATCATACTCTATTAAATTGGCTCAATCCTTCTCTCCAGTTACATTAGCCCACACTTAACACACTGCATTAAAATCTTTTATGTCTTATGTTTTACTTGACGTAACAAAATTCATGTGTTACTCCATCAAGTACATTCAATTTAGGTTCTTCCACCATATTGTGCATAACGGTGTATACTTGACACTATATCATGCTTGAGGTGTAACCTCATCACCATATCGTGCATCCGTATCGGGTATGAGGTGTATCCTCATCACCATATCGTGTATAGGTGTATCTTCCATTACCATATCATGCACCCATGTAGGGTTGCCCAACAATTAGGGTTTGTCATCTCAAGTTAGAGGTACTTAGCTTCATATCGTGTATGAGGTGAGTGCTTGACCTCATATTGTGTATAAGGTGTACACTTGATACCATATCGTGCACAAGGTGTGCACTTCATCATCATATCATGCATAAGGTATATGCTTCATCATGGTATCATGTTAGTGGTATATTCACCTCGCCATATCAGGTTACCATATCTGGTCACCATATCGAGTTAACATATTGGGTTTGACCCTTATGCTCATACCTTATCATACCTTCAAGGGATCAATCGTATCATGTGTTGAGTGGCAGGCTAGACAACTAGTTTAACCCTTTACAATAAACCCTTTATATAAAATGATAGGGGTGTGGGGTTTCAAGGTATGCCGGGTTTCATATCATCATCTAGGGTTTCAACACCATATTGGGTTAGGGTGTGTAATTGACACCTTGTCCTGCATAAGGTGTGTATGCTTGGCCTCATATCGTGCACAAGGTGTATGCTTGACACCATATCATGCACAAGGTGTATTCTTGACACCAAATCATGCACAATGTGTATATATGTGTCACTGATATCATCCATGAGGTATAAACTCATCACTATATCGAGTTCCCATCATCTAGGGTTTGTCATATCGGGTTAGGGGTACTTCAACCCTATATCAGGTTGGACCATGATGATGTCACCATCATCAAGATCAAGATCTTTTTTCTTATTGTTCTAGTTCATGGACAACAATCCTATACAACTTTTATAACTCAAAGGATCATCAATTATTCAAGATAATTCGAAATTTAAAGTAGATCAACAAGTATAACAAAATTGAAGGTGAATAATAACATAATTGGGTTCAAGTTATATAACACACCTCAAGAACAACTTCAAAGACACAAGCTCTAAAGATTCACATTCCCAGGGTTGAATATGAGCTTCAAAACACCTTTATAGGAAAACAATCACCATGGATAAGTAGTTGGTGAAAAAGAAAAGAAAGGAAGATCTCAACCCTAGATCTGTGCTTTAATCCAAGGTTGAAGATGATCATGGTCTCACCTTAGGGTTAAAACTTGAGATCCTTCTTCCTACTTAACACCATGCACAATACCTCACCACTCATGCACGATATCCCCTCAATTCAGGCTGATATCCCTTCACTTGTGGCCAATATCACTTCACTATGGCTTTTATCACCTTGCTATGGCCGATATCACTTGCTATGGCCGATATCACTTTCCTATGGCCGATACCAATGCTCTTTGAACGATACCCCTTCACCTATGCACGATACCAAGACTATATGCAAGATATCTAAGAGAAAAAGGGTGGTAAATTTCCAAAACAATCACTAATAGGTGAAATGAGTGGTATATATAGTTGATGTTCATGAAAATGAGTGTATATGAGGTGTCATCATTTTAAGATACTAGGTGTGACGTGTCCATGCATGGTTGACACATGTACATGCATGAAATCATATTTATCTTGAAATGAAAAACACTTGAGGATAATATAGAGATGATATTTTAGCCATCACTTATCTTGTTGGAGAAGATATTTCAACTCAATCACCACTTTATCCTCAACCTGATACAACTTTTCCAAGGAAGTTGTAAACCAATAAATCTCACCTCCTTGAGGTGATTTTCCCATCATGGCCTTTTCCAAGAGTTGTGAAAACGATATGAGACTCCCTCTATGGCTCCTTGGCCGATAGTACTCTCATATGAACTCTACAACTCGATACAACTCAAATTAGGGTTTCACATTCAACCCCTTTCTTGGTCTTTTCATCACCAAAAGTACCATCACTCAAATATGAATCAAACATGGTGTATCCTTCTTTCTCTATCCTATAAATGATACTAGGAGGGGGTATGGACACTCTAGAGGTGGTAATTTGCATATCAACCCTACATTTTGGATAAATTACAATTTGTACCAAAATTGGTACACATGGCACTATCATTATTCAAACAAGCTCAAACTTGAAATTTAGGCTTTCCACAAGCCACCCCTTAGTATAATTATCTCTATTATGATGCTAAAATACATTAGGTACATTCAACATGTGACATATTGCAATATAACCCCTCATTTTGGGTAAATTGCATTTTGGTCCAAAATAAGAGAACATTGCTTAAACATCATTCAAACATGACCAAACTTGAAACATAAGTTTGTCACCTGATAACAAAACACTTTAGAGGATTGTATTAAAGTTCTAAGAAACTTATTTAAGCCAAACAAATATGGTTATCCCTAAACCCAGGTCAGGGATGTTACAAGTTATAAACCCCTAACAAGGATTTTGTCTCTAAAATGCCAGATGAAGGGAACAATTGTTATTGATGCATCATATCATCAAGTCTCCACATAAAATATTGTTGTCATGGATATTCCATATAACTTTGACTAGCACAAAGTCTTTCCATTTAGGGTCATCATTAGAATCTGTCACACATGACACATACTCAACTTTCCATTTCATTAATGACTATAGTATCAACTCTGTGTTAGGTAACACTTTCCAAGTCAGAGAAGTACTATACATACTTTGAATAATTTGGGTGACAAACCTCATTAATTTTTCACTTCCTTGACTTATATATTTTATGTGATAAGATTCTTGACCTTGGGAGTCTTCCATATTCCTTACTTAGTTTAGCATTTCTTCTCCAAGGAAAGACTAGAGTTACATTCTTTCATCCATTTGGGACTACATGTATTATCATACTTCTATTGTACTAGTCTAATCTATTGACACAACACTAAACTTACTTATGACTAGAACCAACTATCATGTTAGTTGTTTATTTTCTTATCATAAGGAGAGGCTTCTTATCAAGAAGAACTATCTCAAAGATGACTATAGATGTTATATGTATAAGATGCCTTAACAAATCTAGATAGAGATATTCTTAGGAATTATATTTAGTTTGATAAGCTTTTCCCAAAATGATTCTACAATTGTTCCTTCAATTAATACATCCTTACTGATGTTATGTTTTTTCAGAGCATAAACCCCTAACATATGATATCCATACTATAATATGTAACTAGATTGATCTCAAAGTTGGCCCTACTAGGTAACCAAACATTAATCATCTTATCATGACTCATGTTCTCATTTTCTCATACCATTGAAAGTTCTTGGATACTAGGATTCTTTACCTTGGTATCGATTACATGCGCCAAAAACACATCACATCCTCATCATTTCCATTTCTCTATTGTTATTACCAAAGCCAATCATATAATAGGACATTTCTTTCATCTTCGGACATTACTTATCATATATAACTTTTTCTTGGAACCAACATCCAAGACGAGCTGATACTTTTCAAAGTACCCATCCAAAGATTACTTCTAATCCATGCACATCAAGTGTCATAAGACTTACTTGATTGTCCTGTCCCTGAAAGGGAAGAACATACATAAACATATTCCTTTTTTATTGCCCCATCATTATCCAGGGTTGTTTATCAAACAAAAGAGATTCTCACCATCTTTGATTATTGCATGAACTTTCAACTATTCATGTGTCATTCAATCTTGTTTCATCTTAGGTTCCTTACCATCAACATAGGAATTATAAAGATGATTACATGTCATCCTTCCTTTCTTTGTTATTGTCTAGTATTTTCATGAACATTTTCTAATTTTATTAATATTCACATCATGGAAAAGATCTTTATTATTCACAAATTCTTTATTGAACATGGATCATATCCCTTGTTCCCTTTCTTTTATCATGATGATTGCACTTTTTACTTCCTCATACTCACAGACTAGTTTGATATAACTCAGTTTCTATTTCATTGCAGTTAGGATGTGATATAAATATCCATGCCATATTTTCAGTTTCATTATGCTCTTTAGATTGTCTCCAAATGACTACTTGATCAGAGTAATCAGAAAGATAGCAATCTAAGAGTCTCATACCTACCTTGCCTTCAATAGATGAATACCTGGTCACAGTATATAAGTACTGAGATTAGGTAGTATGCACCTTATTTTATATCATATACCTTACTTTTCATATCATCCAAATCATAGGACTTAGTATCCCTAGATTTCTCCAGACATCCTTTTTACACCACATCCTCTTTTATACGGACAAAAGAAATTATAAAACATTTTAAAGATTACAGGACATAATGTAAGTTCTCATCTTCCTTATGTCCTCATAGGACTAATCAAAGGTAGCTCAACTACAACTACTTTTCTTGTAACTCACAGATAAAATTAGGAGAATACATATCAAATTGAAATAATTTCATCTGACCTATCTTAACTTGTGGATCGATTACTACTCAGGCTGATTCATTGCATTGAATCTTGTCGTTGCCTATTTCCAACGTCATGATCTATCGTTTGGTGTAGATGAACCTGCTTGGGATACCTATCCATGTCCTCATGTGCCATTGCTA